>CM046337.1:3318937-4518937 GCA_025403435.1 Artocarpus heterophyllus
AGTTGCCTTTCGCTTCTCCATTGGGCAGGGAACACCACTATCACTGACGCCTACGCCATGGTTGCTTCCCTGGGCCAAGACTCTAATTGTCGTTTCCTTGCAAACTCACAAGGGACTGACGGCAGTAGTGCTTATTGCTCAACTTATGACGTTAACATCAGCCTTACCGGTGGCCTAGCAAATATAGTTGGACTGCTTTCTGCGGCTGCGGCCTCCTTGATGCTGTGGCAAGTGCTTAAGGGTAAGATCATTTTATACACAACTATTTAATTTTATTTTAATTATTACTACTTTTAAGTGTGTGGATACTTGCTGTAAAGTCTATGGTAGTACCAATGTTGACATGTAAATATTCAATAATGAGTTAGAATCAAAATATTGATCATGATTGTTACTAATTTTTTTTAATTAGCCTAAATTGTCATGTAAAATCATATGAAATCTGTACTTTAATTTACAATCTCAAACTAGACATGAATATATGATTCGTTGAAGTTTTTCTTAATATATATAATTTGGGAATGTAATTTAGTTATTTGGACATATTTATGATTTGGTTCCATAGGACATGTTATTAGACTAATGGTCTGTTTGGCAATGGCAGTCTTAACTAACTCCTCAGTTATAAATAGTGTAAAGCTTTCACGTACTACAGTAAAAAGAAAAAAGTTTAAAGCTCTCATATACTACAGTAAAAACAGTTCTAGCCATCATATCAAATACCCTCTAAAACTAAAAAACAATTTTAGGAACTAATATTGGTTATAAGATCTAGTATCTATTTCTTATTAGCTGTGGTGCTTAGTACCGATGATGCCTCAAATATTTCTAATAAATTAATATTTAAATGCAGAAAAAAGCTTACATGTGGTGATTTTCTTTATTTTTCAGCTAAGAAAACGGAAGAACTGGGGCCACAATTACTGCAAGGATTGCGGAACAATGCGGGCTTAGATTTGGACTATAGCACTGTGTTCCAACCTTTGGACACCGATGGAGTAGGATGGCAACAAGGCTCTATGGACGTGGTCTACTCGTTTGTGGACTGTGGTGTGAACGCCTTTTGGGTTCTATCTTGAAAGCATTCCTCTGGATTGTAAAATAACTGCCGAACGAAAAGAGAGTGATCTGCTAGATTAATTAATAAGTAGTTTGGTTAGTTGAGGGGTTGAATAAGCTGTTGGAGTATTTTTCCTCCGTTTCACAGTTTTGTTTAATTGTGTTGTATTTGGTACAGTATGGATCTATATCAAGTAATCTTAAACTAGCAAACTAGCATAAAAGGATTAAAGACGGAGATATTTAACAACAATCCTGGCCAAGAATAGTAGATTTGGCAAGGTACTATTTTTCTAAACAATTGCGCTTGACGAACAAGTATTTGGCTTGCGCTGTAATTCTTTGGACTAATAATTCTCATTCAAGCTTTACATATCACAAAATGAAGCAAATTAAGTAGAAAATGCAAAATTTTTTTATATGGCCATATAGATAGTCGTGTTCTTTCTAAATAGCTTGATTTATTGTACGAGAAGATTTACTTATCTTCATTAGGTGGAACAAAGGTAGAAAAACTAAAATGTGGCAAATTTTTTAAAAAATAATGACCTATTGGAAAAGGGACGACAAAATACTGTCGAAAAAAGCGGAGGAAATTTTTTTTTTAAGTCCATCAGACAAGAAATTAATATAGTACAAAAAAGAAAAAATATGACTCAAAAGTTCTGTTTAAAGTAAACCTTTAACCGTAGCTGCCTCACAGGACATATTTAAGGCCTTACAATGACAAATTACCCGCTACACATCATTACACCATGGTCATATTCACCTTAGCTCTCTACCGTTTGATCAGTTGACTTCGCATGGCACAGACACTGTGAGGACGTACGGTTTGTCAGTGAAGTCTATAATGTGACTTGGTAATAATAAGGAAAACGATATTTCTAATTTTTAAAATAACACTAGTTTAAAGTTAAAAGGGACTAATTTAAAGAAAACATATTTTCAGGAAAAAAATTGAGACCCCCCAAATTTAGGAACCCTAAGCCATTACTTAACCTCTATAGAGATTATGACACTACTGTTTTAAAGAAACATCATAGTGTTTTTAAAAGACAATATGTCTTTTTTTATTTCTTTTACAACGTTGAATGAAATTCACAACTTTTAAAATCTAAACATCACTCTGCTTGACTTCATGTCCTTTGACCTACTAGTCCTTAGCCAGCGGTGTGGTTTTATCTCATGAGGCTACCTTTGTTTTACAGTTTTTATTAGTTGTGGTGTATTTGTTATATATGATCAATATCAAATAATCTTAAACTAGCATAATAGAGTTAAATATAGGGATAATTTAATAAGCATCGTAGCCAATAAATAGATTTGGGCAAGTAACTATATTTTCTAAACAATTTCACATGACGAACAAGCATCTTGCTTGTGTTGTAATTCTTCGACTAATAATTCTTATTCAAGCTTTACATATCACAAAATTGAAGCACAATAGAAAATAAAATTTTTTAATAGGTCATAAAAAAGTCGTTTTTGAATAGCTTGATTTATCGCACCAAGAGATTTATCTTATTAGGCGGGAACAACAAGGAGATAATTTAATGATAATCGTGGCCAATAATATAGATTTGGCCAACTATATTTTCTAAACAATTTCACATGACGAACAAGCATTTTGCTTGTATTGTAATTCCTTGGATGATAATTCTCATTCAAGCTTTACATATCACAAAATTGAAGCACGGTACAAAATGAAAATTTTTAACAAGCCATAAAAAAGGTCTTTTTTAAATAGCTAGATTTATTGCACTAAGAGTTATTTATCTTATTGGGTGGGAACGAAAAGAGAGAAAAATAAAAGTACCTTCTTTTTTAAATAATGATGATAGGAAAAGGGACCCAAAAAAAAAAAAAAGCAGAGGAAAATTTTCTTTAAGTCATTAGACAGAAACAAAGGATGTACTAGATAAACTTATTTCCACCCATAGTTTGGCCTTTGTCCAAGACTAAAAACTTTCTAGATTGTAGACAAGAAATTTAATCTAGTACAAAAAAAAAAAAATCTCTCAAAACTGTTGTTTATATAATCTAAGTAAAGGTCTCAAAATTATTGCAACAACATATACGCTTAATATATTTTTTTTTTTTATAATTGTACCATCCTTAATTCACATAACTGTCCCTCAAAAAAAATAAAAAGTGAAATAATTGTCCTTAAAAAAGATTCACATAATGGCACTATAAATTGGAAGGCAATTTTTGATGCTTCAAACCATCTCTTGCATACAAGACATTCCACGTTCACAAAGTTAAAATGGGTAAGCTTTGCTATTACATGTTGGTACTATTGTGGCTAGTTGTTGGTGCATTAGCCGAACAACGTGGTAGCCAAGCTGGTGGAGGCGTCGGTGGAGGTGTTGGTAGTAATGGAGTCAACGCCACTAATGTTACAGCTTATGACGTTTACTATAGCCCGGATCAATATGATTGGGACTTGTATAAGGTTGGTGTTTTTTGCAAAACTTATAACGGTAGCGCGTCATTGGCATGGCGTAGTAAATATTGATGGACTGCTTTCTGTGGCCCTGTCGGACTCGGGGCGAAGACGCTTGCGGCAAATGCTTGAAGGTATGGAAAAAAGATATCAAACATCTGGTTTCTTCAATGTTAACAAGAATTATGTGCTAAGAGTTTGTGTGCGTGGTTTGTGTATATGCATCAACCACTAGTCTTGACATGTACCGTTTTATAGTCATGAGGCATATATTATAACCAAGTTGCATTAGTTGTATTTTTGTTTAATTAATTGCCATTGGTCATACTTTTTTATAACAAATAGAAAAAAGAAGTCTAATACGATGTTGAGGTGTAACACAAAATATATATATATATTATGATCAAACTATGTTGTTACTTCTCTACAATATTAAGTGTTCAATAGATGTTCTATGAGGTTTTTTATTTCTATATGTTATATAGAAGTATGGTCAGGACTATATAATACAAAGAATAGCAGCAGATAATTTTGTGATTCAATTATATGATGAACTAGCATAGCAAATTCCATATAATTTGCAAGAGACGAACTTACAGTTAGGATTGTGGATACGTGATCTAGTGCAGGCTTACTTTTGGACTATAACACTGCCTTCAAAATATTGGACACCGATGGATCAGGAATTAAAGAAGGACATCTTACAGTGAACTACGAATTCGTCGACTGTGAGGATGACTTTATTCCTGACGCCACTAATGTTACAGCTTATGACGTTTACTATAGCCCGGAGCAAAATGATTGGGACTTGAATAGGTTGGTGTTTTTGCAAAGCTTATAACGCTAGCGCGCCATTATCATGGCGTAGTAAATATGGATGGACTGCTTTCTGTGGCCCTGTCGGACCTCGGGGCGAAGACGCTTGTGGCAAATGCTTGAGGGTAAGGAAATTAGATATCAAACATCTGGTTTCGTCAACGTTAACAAGAATTGTGTGCTAAGAGTTTTATGTGTGCGTGGTTTGTCTATATGCGTCAACCTCTAATCTTGAGGTGTAACATTTTATAGTCATGAGGCATAGATGATAACCTAGTTGCACTAGTTTTATTTCTGTTTAATTAATTGCCATTGGCCATATTCTCACAACAAATACAAGTAAATAATAAAAAAAAAAAGAAAAAATTATTATTTCAACTATATTGTAACTCCTCTACAATATTCATTTTGCGTTCAATAGATATTCTGTGACGTTTCTTATTTCTATATGTTATATAGAAGTACGGTAAAGACCGGATAATACAAAGAATAGCAGCAGATAAATTTGTGATTCAATCATATGATGAACAAGCATAAAAAACTTCTATATACTATGCAAACAGGTCAAGAACACGAAGAGGGGAGACCTGCTTACAGTTAGGATTGTGGATACGTGCTCTAGTGCAGGCTTACTCTTGGACTATTACACTGCCTTCAAAACATTGGACACCGATGGATCAGGAATTTTAGAAGGTCATCTTATAGTCGACTACCAATTTGTTGACTGTGACGATGACCTTATTTCCCTTCCTTCTATGGTTGCTGCACAGTAAGAATACAAATTAATAAGCAGCTTAATGGCTACAGATCTCTGCTCTATATATAATAAGTTGTTTCAATAAACTTTCACATGCATTGTGTACGTATCTCCAATGTTCTTGTTAAAGAACCATTATGAGTTTGTTCGTGACTTGTATGTTCGAACATTTTTATACTATAAATAAAACATGATTACGGAGGTGTATTAAAGTAACAATATTCTGATATTTTTCTCAAGCAAAAGTTTAATGTTATACGAGATGGTATTTTTTGCGTTATCTTTCCCTCAAGCCTCTGTTCGCAGTCAGATTTTAGTGAAATGGGTGTGTAGTTACTTCAAATAAAATAGACTCTTAATTATACGACTTGAGCATAATATAGCATATACAATATAACTCACTCATTTGTTTCATCCATGTTGATCAGAGGTGTTCGCGGTTCGTTTCTGCAGGTTTTTTTTTTATTCCTTCTAAAACCAAACCAAAACTAAATTTTATTTTTAGGCGGCTTAGGTATTTTGATTTTTTTTTGTTTAAAAAATAATCAAACCAAAACACTCATAAGCAACTTAGGCGGTTTGATTTGGACGGTTTAAGCTTAAAATAAAAAAAAAATCAATATTGAACAATAATTATAAAATCACTTTTAAAATCCAAACGTCGCTCTGTTTGACTCCATGTCCTTTGAATTGGCCAATGGTATTGTTTTCTCTCATGAGGCTGCCTCTGTTTCACAGTTCTATTAGTTGTGGTGTATTTGGTGCAGAGGGTCTATATCGAGTAATCTTAAAATATTATAAAGGAGTTAAATACAGAGATAATTTAATAACAATCCTGACCAATAATATAAATTTGGCCAAGTAACTTTATTTTCTAAACAATTTCACATGAGGAGTAAGCATTTTGCTTGTGTTGTAATTCTTTGACTGATAATTCTCATTCAAGCTTTACAAATCACAAATTTGAAGCACAGTAGAAAATGAAACTTTTTAATATGCCATTAAAAAAGTCTTTTTTAACTAGCTAGATTTATTGCACTAAGAGTTGTTTATCTTATTGGGTGGGAACGAGAAGGAAAAAATGAAAGTGCTTTTTTTAAAAAAAAATAATGACGATAGGAAGAGGGAAAACAAAAATAAAAAAGAAGAGGGAAATTTTCTTTTTAATTATCAGACAAAAGCATAGGATATACTAGATAAACTTATTTCCACCCGTAGTTTGGCCTTGTCTAAGACTAAAAACTCTCCACATTGTAGACAAAAAAATTAATCTAGTACAAAAAAAAAAAAAAAAATCTGACTCAAAAGTATTGTTTACATAACCTAAGTAAACCTTTATTTGTAGCTTCCTCGTAGGACATATTTAGTGCCCGACAATGACAAATTCGCCACACATCATCACGCCATGATTATGTCCACCTTAGCTCTCTACCATTTGATCAGTTGACTTCTCATGACACGAACGCCGTGAGGACCATCCAACGGTTTGTAAATGAAGTCTATAGTGTGACCTAGTAACTCCTTGAGACTGTCAAATAAAAGGTCTCAACATTATTGCAACAACATAGACGCTTAAAATATATATATATATATATATATATATATATATAGATATTTTGTAATTATACCATCCTTAATTCACATAATTGTCCTTCAAAAAAAATTCAAATAATTGTCCTTAAAAAAATCACATAATGATACTGTTAGAAATCAAAGCAATAAGCAACAAACAATAGAGAGAAAATTACGCACAAGATTTTACGTAAAAAAACCCTAATGAAGGTTGAAAAAACCACAGGTAGAGGAGAAACAACCTACTAATCAAAACGGAATTACAACGGTGTTTAGAGCGCTCAAATATAGAAATTCACTTACTCAATCGCTCACAAACTCACAAGACTGAGTTCTATGTATCACTCTCAACACTATGATCTCTATGATATTTTTGTGACTCACTAATGTGACTACTATAAACTATAAAGAATATGACATATATATATATATGTATAGGGACTCAAATCCTAGCAAAAAATAACCCAAAAACACGTAAAAATATGAAATATACGTTCAGGCAGAATCGGAGCGCGGCGGTGCTGCTTTCAAGCACTGTGGCTTTGGTTCTCGAAATTGTAGAGCCGCGACGCTGCTTCAAGTACCGCGACCCTACCTTTCTGCCTTTGCTTTTGAGTGGGTTTTGGGTCACACAATAACAGGTACTGTAAATTGGAAGGCAATTTTTTGATGCTTCAAACCATCTCTTGCATACAAGACATTCCACGTTCACAAAGTTAAAATGGGTAAGCTTTGCTATTACATGTTGATACTATTGTGGCTAGTTGTTGGTGCATTGGCCGAACAAAGTGGTAGCCAAGCTAGTGGAGGCGTCGGTGGAGGTGTTGGTAGTAATGGAGTCAACGCCACTAATGTTACAGCTTATGACGTTTACTATAGCCCGGACCAATATGATTGGGACTTGTAAAAGGTTGGTGTTTTTTGCAAAACTTATAACGGTAGCGCGTCATTGGCATGGCGTAGTAATTATGGACGGCCTTCCTTCTGTGGCCCTATCGAACCTTGGGGCGATGACGCTTGCCGCAAATGCTTGAAGGTATGGAAATAAGATATCAAACATCTGGTTTCTTCAATGTTAACAAGAATTATGTGCTAAGAGTTTGTGTGCCTGGTTTGTCTATATGCATCAACCTCTAATCTTGACATGTACCCTTTTATAGTCATGAGGCATATATTATAACCAAGTTGCATTAGTTGTATTTCTGTTTATTTAATCGCCATTGGCCATACTTTCCTATAACAAGTAGAAGTAAGAAGTCTAACACGATGTAGAGGTGTAACACCAAAAATATATATATATTATTTCAAACCATGTTATTACTCCTCTACAAAAACAAGTGTTCAATATATGTTCTATGATGTTTCTTGAAGTATGGTCAGGACTATATAATACAAAGAATAGCAGCAGATAATTTTGTGATTCAAGCATGTGATGAACTAGTATAACAAATTCCATATAATTTGCAAGAGACGAACTTACAGTTAGGATTGTGGATGCGTGCTCTAGTGCAGGCTTACTTTTCCACTATAACACTGCCTTCAAAATATTGGACACCGACGGATCAGGAATTATAGAAGGTCATCTTATAGTCGACTACCAATTTGTTGACTGTGACGATGACCTTATCTCCCTTCCTTCTATGGTTACAGATCTCTGCTATATATATAATAAGTTGTTTCAATAAACTTTCAAAAGTATTAGCATTAAGTGTGTATGTATCTCCAATGTTCTTGTTAAAGAACTATTATGAGTTTGTTCGTGACTTGTATGTTTCAACATTTTATTCTATAAATAAAACATGATTACGGAGTGTTAGAAACTAAAATCAAACCAGAATTCTGCCAAGATCGTTCATGTCAAACTATTGAGAAGAATCATACCAAATTGCGGAAGCATACCTGAATTCATGATCTTAGATTGACGTGGGTTATTGCTTTCCAATTCAATACGTATTCGTTGAATTCTTTTCTGAAGATGAGATTTTAGAGAAGTATGAATTTTTGAAAACTTTCTGAATGAATGATACGTATGAATTGGGGACCATAACCAAAATATATAACTTTAGTTATTTTAGTGTATTTTCAGTTTCGCCCATCATAAAATCTGGAAATTACAAATTGGTATCTACACATATAATATTAACAAATATAACCCATACATTATTTTTTTTAATACCCAATAAAGCCTTTTAACTCTATCTTAATTATATCACTTTAATTTAGGCTTTACTTTAAGATAGCATTAAATAACACATTTAATTACATATGTGTGCCCACATGAAAAATTATTTTCTAACAATCTCCCACTTGGGTCACATATGTATCTTTACAAAAATGTGTTAACTTTACTGAGCTCAACCTTTGCTATCACACATAAAGGTATTCCTGAACAATCTCGTCCATTGATCATACTAACATAGAACCAAAGCGGTCTTCATCACAAATGTAGCGTGACTAAACCCATCAATGATTACGTATATCGATATAACCAAATGACATAGATCAAGTATATATGTGTAGCATGGAAATTACATGCAATGTGATATAAACATGTCTATTTCCAACTGGTCCTACCTTATATCTGAATGAGATCAAAATCGTACCAAAATTAGAGTGTAAATAAAACTGTATTCTTTATTTCTGCAGAAAACATATACAAACACACCATGTCTATATATAAAGAAAATTATCATTCAAATACAAACTCCCACTAAAACTGCATATCATCAAATAACTGAACACCCATGTGAGCAGTGTGCTCATGAAAGACATTGGATGGAAGCCCTTTTGTAAGCGGATCCGCTATCATAGAGTTTGTACCTATATGCTCTATAGACACCTGACCACTCTGAACTCTTTCTTTAACAACAAGAAACTTAATCTCTATATGCTTTGACTTTGAAGAGCTTCTGTTGTTGTTGGAATACAAGACTGCAGATTTATTGTCACAAAACAACTTAAGTGGTCTTTCTATACTTTTCACAATTCGCAGCCCAGTGACAAAGTTTCGCAGCCATATTCCATGATTGGATGCCTCATAACATGCTATAAATTCTGCCTCCATAGTGGAAGAAGCTATGAGTGACTGCTTAGCACTCCTCCAAGAAATAGCTCCTCCAGCAAGCAAATAAATATAGGCCGAAGTGGATCGACAACTATCTTGACATCCAGCAAAATCCGAATCTGAATAACCAATGATCTCGAGTTGGTCTGACCTTCTATATGTAAGCATGTGATCTTTTGTTCTTTGTAAATATCGCATAACCCGTTTGGCTGCTTTCCAATGATCCATTTCAGGGTTACTCAAATATCTGCCCAACAATCCAACAATGTATGCTATATCCAGACGAGTGCAAACTTGAGCGTACATCAAACTCCCAACAGCTGATGCATATGGGATCTTTTCCATTTCCTTAACCTCAAGGTCATTCTTAGGACACTGACTTAAACTGAATTTATTTCCTTTAGCCACAGGGGTATCTCCTGGTTTACAATCCTGCATGCCAAATCTTTTAAGTACCTTTTCGATATAGCTCTTTTGTGATAACCCAAGTATACCCCGAGAGCGATCTCGGTGTATTGTAATTCCTAACACAAAAGAGGCGTCACCAATATCTTTCATTTCAAATTTCTTTGATAGAAATCTCTTGGTTTCGTGCAATAAGCCTATATCATTGGTGGCAAGCAGTATATCGTCAACATACAATACCAGGAGAATACACTTACTCCCACTGAACTTATGGTATATATAGTCATCTATAGTGTTCATCTCAAAACCGAATGAGACTATCACTTGATGAAATTTGTAATACCATTGATGAGAAGCTTGCTTAAGCCCATAGATGGATTTCTTTAATTTGCAAACCATCTTCTTTGGGTCTCCCGACTCAAAGTTTTCTGGCTACACCATATAAATCGTTTCATCAATGTCACCATTTAGAAACGCCGTCTTAACATCCATTTGATGTAGCTCAAGATCAAAATGCGCTACAAGTGCCATTATTGTCCTAAAAGAGTCTTTCGTTGAAACCGGAGAGAAAGTCTCTTTATAATCAATGCCTTCCTTTTGAGTAAAGCCCTTAGCAACAAGACGAGCTTTATATCGCTCTACATCACCCTTCGAATCCCTCTTGGTTTTAAATATCCATTTACAACCAATGGGCTTCGCACCTTCAGGCAATGGAACGAGATCCCAAACGTCATTGTCCTTCATAGACTTTATCTCATCCTTCATGGCATCCATCCACTTTTGAGAGTTAGAACTATGCATGGCTTGACGGACATTGATTGGATCATCATCCATCAATCCAACACTTTCCTCATGTTCTTGGAGAAATACTATGTAATCATCCGAAATAGCACTTCTCCTCTCTCTAGTGGATCTCCTTAATGACACAAGTTCCTGAGGTTCTGGTTCTTGAGGTTGTTGAGTTTGTACCTGAAGGGGTTGAATGATTATGTCTGGTTGTTCTTGACATGCAATTTGATCAACGTCAGGAATAGAAGCCTGAACATTATCAAAAGCAATTGTAGGAATCGGAACCAATCCCTCTTGTACAAAAGGAACAAGATCAAATTCATCCTCAAAGACAAAGTCTCTAACCTTATTTCTCCCCCCAAACTCAACATCCTCAAAGAATGTTGCAATTCCCGTCTCAAAAATAGCCTTAGTAGTGGGATCATAAAATTTGTAACCCATTGACCGTTCAGAGTATCCAATGAAATAGCAACTCACTGTCTTGGAGTCCAATTTCTTTTCATTGGGCCTATAAGGCCTTGCTTCTGCTGGACAACCCCAAGTATGTAAATGTTTCAGACTAGGCCTTTTGTCTGTCCAAAGCTCATAAGGTGTTTTAGCTGCTGCTTTTGTTGGTACTCTGTTGAGAATGTAAGCTGCAGTCTTGAGTGCTTCACTCCAGAGGGATTCAGGTAAGGTGAAATGACAAATCATACTTCTCACCATGTCCTTAAGTGTCCGGTTTCGTCTCTCAGCTACACCATTCATGCTAGGTGAACCTGGCATGGTATATTGAGGGACTATCCCGCATTCCTCTAGGAATTTAGCAAAAGGTCTTGAACGTTGTTCACCTGATCCGTCATATCTGCCATAGTACTCACCACCACGGTCAGATCTAACGCCCTTAATTCTTTTACTGAGTTGAAGCTCAACCTCAGTCTTATATGACTTGAACATGTCCAAAGTTTGTGATTTCTCATGTATGGGATATAGGTAGCCATACCGGGAGTAATCGTCTATGAACGATACAAAGTATTGTTGACCATTCCATGAAGCCATCAGGAAATGGTCCACAAATGTCCGTATGTATCAATTCTAAGACATCCGTAGCTCTATTGGCACCCAATCCCCTTTTGTTTGTCTGTTTCTCTTTAATACAATCAACACAGATTTCAAAATTTGTAAAATCAAGGGAATCAAGAATTCCATCTGACACAAGTCTTTCCATCATTTTTCTTGAAATATGTCCTAATCGCTTATGCCATAATACCGCAGAATTCTCATCGGTTAATTTATGTTTTGTGCCACGAGAACTAACATGCAAGGTTTGATTATAAGAAGCAACTGTATCAAGCAAATATAGGGTATCTTGAAATGACAAAGAACCGGTACCAATAACATTTGAATTTAAAGAAAGACTAAACTGACTATTTCCAAATGAACAACAGTATCCAAATTTGTCCAAAGCAGAAATAGAAATTAAATTCCGCCTAAACGACAGTACAACAAAAGTGTCTTTCAAATCCAAATAATAACCAGAACTTAACAATAACCTAAAATGCCCTATAGCTTCAACTTCTACCGATTTGCCATCTCCCACATAGATGAATCTTTCAGCATCAATTGGCTTTCGGTAGCTCAGGCAACCCTGCATAGACACACTTATATGAGTAGTGGCACCTGAATCAATCCACCAAGTGTGTCTTGGCACTGAAGTTAAATTAACCTCAGAACAAACCAAATTGAGAAGCATACCTTTCTTTGCACGCCAAGCATGATACTTGGTGCAGACCTTCTTTATGTGTCCAGGTTTACCACAAAAGAAACAAGCAACATTTCCATCATTTTTATCCTCATCTTGTTTCTTTTGTGCTGGACATTTAGCAGCTTCATTGCTTTTCTTTCTTTTCTTCTTTTTGTCCTTAGAGGTGCTAGCCAAGTGAGCACTTTTCAGTCTTCTCTTGCTTCAGTCTTTCTTCCTCTTGCACACAATAAGAAATTAACTCATTAAGAGTCCATTTCTCTTTCTGGTAGTTGTAACTGATCTTGAATTGGCTGAATTGTGCAGGAAGAGAAATCAAGACAAGATGCACTAGAAGATCCTCAGAAATTTCCAGATCTAGTGTCTTTAATCTTGAAGCAAGATGAGACATCTGCATGATGTACTCCCTTATGTTTCCTTTTGCTTTGTACCTCATTGAAATCAAGCTCGCCAAAAGCGTGCTTGTTTCAGCCTTGTCATTCTTTGCAAAGCATTTTTCTATAGCCTCAAGGAAACCTTTGGCTGTAGTGACCTCATCAGGCACAGTGCCCCTGAAGACTTCTGGAATGCCCCTCTTAATGATCATTAGACTCATTCGATTAGAACGATCCCATCTTTCAAGTTCCTTTTTATCCTCAGTGGAACTAGTATCTGTAATATTGGGACGTTCAACCCTTATAGCCAAGTCCAGATCAAGGCAACCGAGAACAATCAACACATTCTCTTTCCAGTCCTTGAAGTTAGTCCCATTCAGTATAGGAATGGAATTAACATTAGCAGATATTGATGAAGATGATGCAGTAGCTGAACAAAGAACAAAATCACATATTCACATAAGAATTCACATAAAACAACCAATAAAATTCAAACAATGACATATCCCATCACAAGAAACCTGTAACAACATTAATATTTAGTCTTTGGACAGAAATATTAACTTGTAAGTGGTGTTCTTGGTGCAGTGATCAAATATTAACAATAAATTATGTCAAATAATAAGCTAATATTTGGATCCACTTATTATTCACATACCAGAAATAACCATATAATTGTTACATATTTATCACCATAGGTATGAATTTAATTCTGCCAAATATTAAACTTTCTTTGGGCCGATTAATATTCGCATGAATTAAATTCACACAACCTTCTTAATATCACAAATTAATCAACATCCACAAAAGAGGCTACTTTGGCAGCTTATTGGTTCAATTAATTAATTTGATAATATTAATCATCTAAAAACACAATTTGAATTTTAAAGTTGCATCCAAAATTGACCCCAAATTTTTTTTTTTAAACTCGGGTCACCCAGGGGTTGAGGCCCTGGGTGTCCAACTGGTCACGGGCCTCTTTGGCCCGTGCAACCAGTTGAAGTTCTGGGCCGAAGCCCAGAACTTTCCTCACTCCCAGGGGTCGCGACCCCTGGGCATCGGCGGTTGGCAGTGCCAACCGCCAAAGGTGCTTCGCCGGGTAGCTGAGTGTCTCCTCGCCGGTGGGAAGTCACGGCCGCAACCAGAGGGCACCGTCACCAGCGGCGGAACAGCAAGCCGCCGGCGAAACCCAAAAATAGCCCCGGTTCTTTCCCTTTGGCACAGTCCAAATCACCGGATGAACAGGGCTTTTCGGCCTCCGTTTACCTCCTCCGCCGCGGCCAGAGGCCGCGACTTTCCTTCTCCGGCGCCGCCCGAGGGTCACGGTTGATTATCTTTGCCAGCGGCAGAAAGATTGCCACCGGTAATCCCACGGCTTATCCAACCCAACGAACAAACGATTTGAACGAAATCGTATATGCAAACTTGAATTAATCGTGACCCTTCTTTTTATAATAAAAAAGTTATACGACAACAACCACAAACAAAATTCTCGACATGCGTGCATGGCATTAATGTGGAGAAACTGCATGCATTAATTAATTTCTAGAATGCATAAACGTCATCATAAATGCATGAATCCCAAATTCATCGACACACGCATATCAAACTGAATTCATAACCGAAACACACCGAATCACACGAACATGTATATATATCAAACAACGAATTTCTAAACCCATAAAGAATCATTCAACCGAAAAAAAATTGAGAAAATATTTCTCAATAATTTAACATGAAACCGCTCTGATGCCACTTGTTAGAAACTAAAATCAAACCAGAATTCTGCCAAGATCGTTCATGTCAAACTATTGAGAAGAATCATACCAAATTGCGGAAGCATACCTGAATTATGATCTTAGATTGATGTGGGTTATTGCCTTCCAATTCAATACGTATTCCTTGAATTCTTTTCTGAAGATGAGATTTTAGAGAAGTATGAATTTTTGAAAACTTTCTGAATGAATGATACGTATGAATTGGGGACCATAACCAAAATATATAACTTTAGTTATTTTAGTGTATTTTCAGTTTCGCCCATCATAAAATCTGGAAATTACAAATTGGTATCTACACATATAATATTAACAAATATAACCCATACATTATTTTTTTTAATACCCAATAAAGCCTTTTAACTTTATCTTAATTATATCACTTTAATTTAGGCTTTACTTTAAGATAGCATTAAATAACACATTTAATTACATATGTGTGCCTACATGAAAAATTATTTTCTAACACGGAGATGTATTAAGGTAACAATATTCTGATATTTTTCTCGAGCAAAAGTTTAATGTTATACGAGATGGTATTTTTTGCGTTATCTTTCCCTCAAGCCTCTGTTCACAGTCAGATTTTAGTGAAATGGGTATTTAATTACTTCAAAGAAAATAGGCTCTTAACTGTACGATTTGAGCATAATATAGCATATACAATGTAACTTACTCAATTGTTTGATCAATGTTGATTTGAGGTGTTCAAGGTCGGTTTCCAAGGTTTTTTTTTTTTCCTTCTAAACTATCGACCAAACCAAAATAAATTTTATTTTTAGACGGCTTAGAAACTTTGATTTTTCTTTTTAAAAATAAAAATTAATCAAACCAAAACACTTATAAGCAGTTTGGACGGTTTAAGCTTAAGATTAAAAAAGTTTTCAATATTTAACAATAATTATAAAAGTCTAAAAGTTCACCATTAAAGTTTTAATACAAATCATAAACCAAATTAAAATGTCACAATAATACAAATTAAAATCTACTAATGACCAAACTAAAGGTTAAAAGTAAAGCTAAATAACTTATGACAACAAGAATAAATTTAAACTTAGAGTCAAAGCCTTCCAAGTTCTTTAATTTGATTTTGTTTTTTTGGACGTTGTTGAGCAATACCTAATAGAGAAAGTGTAATTATAAAGTGTAAAAAGGTCTATTTCATATGTATAGACTAGCTACACATAGCGAGGCTCAATTGCTCTAGGTGATCCATGTTAAATTCACTAATGTTTTAAACATTAGTTACTTACTTCTTGAAAATTAAATCTATATGACCAACAAGTACTGGTGGCCCCACAACTTCTTAGTCCTCAAGATTGACTTTCAAGTTTCCACAACTCTATGCAAGTTCATTCATTGTAGAAATATTTACACCTTTAACCTGATCGATGTATAGTTCAACTCCTGCTTTTAATATAGTTAATAGCTTCGAATAGATGATTCATCGTATGCGTTCAGGTGAGAAAGAAAAAAAGAAGAAGAAAATAGATAAAAAATAGGGGGTAATATTTATCTCATTAACGAAACGCATATTCAGAGCGTCGTGAAAACAACGGAAAAAGTGCATAAAACCACGAAAAAGTACAAGGGATAACAAGTACGACACTATATCATATCACTTGGAACAAACGACGACAATAAGTAAAACGACGATAACATCGAAGGAAACAATATCACTTGCAGATAGGAATTTTCACATACACGTAGGAATTTTCATGACTTTTCCTCAGGCCGTTTGTTCTTTTCTTAATTAATTTTTAAGCTTTTGATGTTGGTCTGGGTCGCAAGTGAGTGGCGGACATTGGGAAGGGTTTGTACAAAGCTGGGTAGGCAGAGGTGGAGCTGGTGGCACGAGGGTGGCTCACGGCCAATGTTGAGGTGGCCAACACGGGTTTAGGTGGGGATGAGGCACCGGAGTGGAGCTATGGTGGGTTTGGAGTAGTAAGCTGACAACTTTGGGGATGTTGAAATTTTGAATGGGCTCTTAGAATTTTTGTTATTTTTTATTGTTATGTATTTTTTTTTTAAAGGGAGTTTTTGTTTAATGTAATTTTGTTTTGGTCAGCATTAACTCTATAAAATTTATGATTATTATGAGACCTCTTAGGCCTTGACTTTCGAGGTGTCTAGTTAGACCTCTAAAATTAAATGTCAAGAGTTAAAAGTGACACTAATTAATATTCTTGGAGCTATTGAGGAAGATAATCCTTTGAATAAAATGGCTTTTGCATGTGAATATATATAATTTTGCCTTTTAAAATTTCTTATATAAAGGACAAAGGACAACTTGGAAAAGAACAACAGCTCAAGAAAACAACATCGGCCTTTAGAATGGCCATAACTCTGAATATGATAATCTATTCTCTATCCTTTAAACAACAGTAACTGAAACAATTAATAAATTTAAGATGGCATATCACAAATACGACAATAAAATATAAAACAATAAACAAGACCACAATATTAAACAAAAGGTAATAAATTTACAAACGAAAATGCATCACACATACAACAACAACAACATAGCGAAAACGACAATGTTTATGTAGCTTAGGTTACAAGGCTTCTTTAAAAGATGATCAGTTCTTTGAATTGACACACAATGTCTGTCAAACTTGATCATTTTTAGATAATCATATAAAGGCTTTGATTGATATGATTTTGTTTTATTTTATTTTAATCTGTTTCTCTGAAAAACACATATTAATACATTCAAACAACATGAATTGAAACAAATGGAAACAAAGAAACCGACATGAGCCACTAAAAACTCAAAGGGACATAAAAACAACATTAATCGGGCAGACATTATCAAATGGCATTCAAATAAAGAAACGACGATGACCCCGAAACAATATTAAACTCCTTGACAATAGATTTGACAATGAAAACCAAAAAAGAAAACAATAATGGCCCAAAAACTGAGAACTCGTTGAAAACTATAGGAGTCAAGAAATAGTACGGACTGGTTCAATGAGAGCTACAACGCAAGACAACAACTAAAAGATGCCATGGAATTTAAAAACGACAATAAAACAACAATCACTCAAGCAACGAGAACTTCAAAAACAACAACTTACTTAAAAAGGAAGAGCTTGAAAACATCATATATTTTTGTGAACTTTTAATAACCGAATTGGGGGAGAAAATAAAAGTAGGGTTTTTATTGAATTGCATAATAAAATACATCAGAAAATAATGTTTATGTAGAAAAGTAAAATAAATAAAAGATTATTCTACTCTTACTAAAAATAAAGAATGATAATAATAACTAATTAAAATCCAACAATTTTTATATTTTTTAATAGTAAATATAAGATTAGCATCGACAATTGTAATGTAGATGGTCTTAGTATATAATTATTTCGTTAGAATCGTTTATTGGCTAAGCTGTCATTTTGTCAGTTTTTCCTATTAACTTTTCTCGTCGTTCGTTTTACTCTTTGCCTGTTATTTCGTCGTTATTATATGTTTCTTATTTGTTGTCGCTTTTTGGTTTTATGTCGTTTAATTTTTCTCGCCCAAACTTACACTATGTCTCAGAAGAAATTTGAGACAGCGCACCTCCATAAAACTTTCATAACTGCCTTTCACTTCTCCATCGTCGCCATTGACACCACTATCACTGACGCTCCACCGCCGCGGTTGCTTCACCGTGCCGAGACTCTTCAGGTCACTTCCTCGCAAATTCATCAATTGGGAGTTGATGACAGTCAGTGCTTATTGATCTACTTATGACGCCAGTAAGCCTTACTGGTATAGCAGATATAGTTGGACTACTTTCTGTGGATCAGGCTATGGCTTCCGTGATGCCTGTGGCAAGTGCTTTAGAGTAAGATCATTTTATATACAACTATTTAGTACGACTTTTATTATTACTACTTTTAAATGTGTGGATATTTGCTGTAAAGTCTATGATTGTACCAATGTTGACATGTGGATATTCAATAATGAGTTAGAATCGATAACATTATTCATGATTGTTATTAATTTTTTCAATTAGTCTAAACCGTAAAATCATATGAAATCTAAACTTTGATCTACAAGCTCAAACCAGACATGAATATATGAGTCGTTGAAGTTTTTCTTTGTGTGTGTATATATTTGGGAATGTAATTTAGTTGTTTTGGACATGTTTCTCATTTTATAATTTGGTTCCGTATAATTAGACTAAAACTAAGAGGCAATATTAGGAAGTATGTGTGGTGGTTTGGAGCACCACACACTAATGTCGGTTTTAGGATATAGTATATACTTTTTATTTATTATGGTGTTTAGTAGCGATGATGCCTTAAATATTTTTTTATAAATTAGTATTTAAATGCTGAAAAAAGCTTTCGTGTGGTAGTTTTCTTTGTTTTTCAGCTTAGAAAATGTATGAACTGGGGCCGCAATAACTGCAAGGATTGTGTACCGATGCGCCAACGGATTTAGACTATGGCACTGTGTTCCAACCTTTGGACGCTGATGGAGTTGGATGGCAACAAGGCTCTCGTCAATTGGTCGTGGATATGAGGCCCTAAGCAAACTTTTTAAAAAGGCATTTCAGAAGATTTTTTTTAATGAAATATTCTATATTAAAACTTAAAATTAGGAAAAAAAAAAAGGAACAATCTCTTGTATCATTCATAACAAAGCAACAAAATATGTCTAGTGAAGACAGAAAAAAATAGCAACTAAATAAAATTACATGAAAGTCAAAAACAAGTTTCCCACTGAAAAAATAAGCAAAGCTTCTGCACTTAACCAACGTGGCAAACCAATGTTGAGCTTTCTTCAATATTTCAAAAAAAAAAGAAAAAAAATAAAAAAGCAATTATAAAACTTTAAAAGCAATAACTAGCAAGTAAATAAGAAATACGTAAGAAAGATATAACCAAAAGATTTTGTTGAGAAGAGAATAACGATTGTAGTCTTGTGATTTTTTTGAGAAGATATTTTTGTTTGGAGGAACTGAGAAAATAATGTTTACTAAAGATATTTGTTTTGAAGAGAAAAGCATAACAAAGAGGGATATGAGAGAAAGAAAATAATGTTTCAAACTTTCAGCTTTTTTTAATATATATATATATATATATATATATACACACACACACACACACACACATTTTGTTTTTACGTTTATAATTTTTTTTTGAAGTATTTTAATACTACATTGTAATCAAATTGACATTTGAAAAAAGCTTCTTTTTTTTTTTTAAAGAAAACGTTCAAGTCTCTTTCTTGAAGGGCGATGTTTAAGTTTCTATTTGATTTACCCTATCATAAAATAATATCTAATTCTTTTTGAAGGGAAATCTGATTTACTTTTCTATTTTTTTACTTTTTTAAAGAAAGAATACATAATTGGCTTGGTTACCTAATATATCTCAACGTGGTTTAATACTCTAAAAAAAACCACTTAACATGTAGGCAACCAATATTTTTCTCGAGAAAGATGTTGGTGTTTAAAGGCAATAATAATTAAAAATGTATTTTTTTAATTTTAAAAATAGGACTCGTTTTGTAATGACCGAAAAAATCCAGAAATTAATAAGTATGATTAATTGTGGATTTTTCCATCATTACTAAGCTAAGTACTTGAGAAGGTACAAGTTTAGCATTTATTAATATGTAAATTTGAAGGTCTTAATAGTTGTAAGACCTTAAAAATAAATAATGTTGTGAATGCATAAATTTATGTGTTTTATTTATGAAACATGTAACAATATAATGTTATGATAGTACATTAAAATAATTAAAAATAATTATTTAATGTGTTAAATTAAAAGTTTATGATTTAATGATTTCATGTACGAGCCAAAGAAGTGATTGTTATAAGAATCTCAATTAGAATGTTTAAATTGGGATTACTTGACAAAAAGTGAAATTTTCAACTCACTAAGATTATGTGAAAATTTCCTATATGTTATCAGTTCAGTAAAGAAACCCAGATCAATGATGATCATGAGCTCCATACCAAAATTTAGAAAATGATGAGCACCAAGTTTAAGTGTGCAATATTTATGACAATTTTACTACGATTGATCTCAGAATTAACGGAGATCATAAAATAAGATAAGAATTTTAAAAAAGTTATAAAGATCATTGGAAGTTCAAGAATTCCAATATTTTGAATGTGTATGGTTAATTATTATACACATTAATAATTACGTAAAGTTTATTATTATTATTATAAAGACAATAATAATAATAACAATTGTCGTAGTAATAGTAAAGAAGAAAAAGGACATTGATGGGGTCCACAAATGTTAATCTATTACTAAGTTGTAGAACCATAAATAGCTCTTTACGAGAAATAGTTCAAGTTATATCCGTAAAGCACAAAATTGTGCTAAGTTGGGAATTTTAAATTAAATTGACTTTTAGATAGTTAATTTAATTTACAAAACTTTTACAAAATTACAACTATTGTTTTCATTATGAAATTTGAAGTTTACAATATGAAAATTTTTAGTGAGAAGTATATGTTATAAATTTTAAAGTTTAAAAGTAAAATAATAATAATAATAATAATAATAAAATTATATTGAGCAAAGTTTTAAATACATAATATCTTTCTTAAAATTCACATACATATATATGTATATAGTTGTGAAAAATGTTAACCATCGATTTTGAAGATAAATGTATCAAAGTTTATTATACCAAAATTAAATCACAAAATCCATATAGTATGGATAAATTTTATGAAAATGATTTTATGACAGTATGAAGATGTTTACACGGCAATGATACAACATGAAAATAAAAATTTATGTAATATTTTAAAGAATGAGAATATTAGAATTTTAAAAAGTACAGTTATATCTATAAAAATTTTAAGTTTACGGATCAAATTTGATCTACCCGACACAACACAGTTTAGACTGTGTAGATACAAAGTTGTCTATAAATTTGTGGACCACAAAAAAAAAAAAAAAGACCAATCAAACCAGCCACACACTCTCTCTCTCTACTCTCTCTCTCCTCAAACCCAGTCCAAGATCCGGCCACCATTTTTGACACCTTCCACACCAATGGGAAGCTCTCGTCGAGCTGAGTCCGACGGTGTGCCGTGCCACCCAAAACGCCACCGGAGGAAGCATACGCGCCGCCTGAAATGGCAGTGAAACACAAAATTTTTCGACGTGATTTCTCCTCCATCTGACCTCCGATTGACACAATCTTGGTGTCCACAGACTCAGATTGATGATAGGAACAAGAAGGCACCGGTCACCCAGCTCGATTTCAACTGTAGCAAAACGGCAGAGCTGCCCAATTCCAGCCATCGTGCCACCCCGTGATCTTGCCGTCACCGACGTCATTGATTGACACCGGCGGTACCAAAGCATTCAAAGTGAGGCAAGGATCAAAATGCCTCTGTCAATTTCACGCCACAGCTGCTGCCCGTCGAGTTTGAAGTCACCACCAAGCATTCAGTGGAGCTTGCTGATCTTGTAGCTCTGGCCACCGTAGAGGTCAATTGGCCTCACCGTCGTGTTCAGAAGACCAAGGCGAGTATGACGCCTCAATCAATTTTGCCATACCGTCACTAGCTGTCGGAGATCGAGGACGTCGGTCGTCGCTACCGTGGGAGAGATCGAGTTTGCCCATTCCAACGGTGGTGACACACACCGCCGGTTTCAATCGACTCAAAGGCCGACGGATACCATGACCGAACCCCCAATTGCATGGAAAGCATCGCCGGCAATGAAAAACGGCCAATGCAGCCGCGAGCCATCACGAGCACCACGAATTCGTTGTTCCACACCGTGTTGAAAGGTACCAATGGAGGCAAAATGCTTAGAGAACACCGACTAAGGAAAGCCCCAGCTTAATTTCACAGTACCTTCGTCGAAAAGCCACGATCGAAGTCTCGATTTGCCGCCGTCGTCAGGCTTCGATCCGCATGGTTATAGGCAAAATTTCATAAAATTGAAGTTTCCATCGAGCTTATCAGATGGAAAACTAGCAGAACCCAAACTTTCAGCTCAGTCTGGTCACCGGAGCCGTCGCACGCGCCCCACGCGCCGCCGTGGACTGCTGGCCTCCGGTGAACCTCAGGTCTCGAGCTCCCGACCTCCGATCGATGATCCGAGACAGCCTCTTGACTCGTTTCGATGCTCTGAACGCGATGGTGACCTCCGTTCGAGCTAATTCCACTCTGGTGAAAATCATCTGGTATCAACTACACACGGATCGAGGCGACTCAGACTGCAGTAACGAAGTCCAGAATAATGTTTTCAACAATAATAAATCTCCATGGATCATTCCTAGCCATCCACAGTGGTCCGAGGAGCACTGATGAGGAGGCAGCGTAGACTGTAGATACAACGAGATGCAACTAGACCCGCACAACTTGGAGTCTAGGTAAGTAGGAATCTCGCCTACAGTATGAATAGTTTTAAAAATAGATTAATTTTAAATATTTTCATAAAATTTATGAAAATACATGATCAATGATTTATTACACTGTTATAAGTTATGTGATATGTTATGTTATGACATGATGTGAAATGCTATAATGATGATGATGATGAGATGATTAATGTGTGATGTATGCAATATATAAATTATATTGTTTAATCACTTTCAAGTCAAGTATGATAATGATTTACGATTCATGTATGATTAAGATTTACGAGTCATGAATTACGAAATTATGATGTTATGTAGTGATAAGTCATATTACATACACACAATAAGACAAGTGAAACTTATAAGACAAGTTAAGGGTGTTGTACCAACCTCCCGACCCACGGGGAGGCTCCATGTTAAAGAAATGAATGATCTTGGTATCGTTGGGATCTTGCGAACCCTAACTTTCCAAGACTCGCGTGCAACCAGTACAATCACTCGAGCCTAAACTAAGAAGATAAGGTACAGCTTAAATAATTAAGCATAAATCAAGTTGATAAGCAAGCATAAAATGCTCATGCATATTTTTATTAAAATGATTTTTAATTATGTTTTGCGAGGTTAATTTACTACTTGCTGAGCGAAAGCTCATTTGAGTATGTTCATGTTGTAGGTAAGAAAAACCTATCAGCGACACTAGATGGGCAGTGGTGAGCGGCGGACGAATGATGAAGATAGGAATAGATACCGCTCACACAATGTAATATTTCGGCATTAGTATTTTACAAATTTATGCATGTTTTATTTTATAAAATTTCGTATGCTTACACTTTACGAAAATTATGTGCATATGAATAAGTAAATAATTTACGTAATTATGTTTTAAAAACCGAGCTTGTGATTACGCAACCTTGGTCCAGAGGATTTCAAAGTTTAAAAATGTTGCAATAAACGATGCAACAAATGCACGAAATTTATAGGAAAGAAAATTATAAGTTTATTTGGAATTACAAAAGATCATTGGAGTTTTACGTTATGTTAAGAAATGAATTTTATGAATATGTTTCTATGAAGTTATTATGAAAGTTTTAAAGAAAATCTTTAAGAAATTAGTATCTTAAACTTAAAAGTTAAGTTATAAGAAATTATGTTTTGTTTAGTTAAGAAAGTTTACTTTAAGAAAATAATATGATATTTTTAAGATGTTAAAATTATAAGCAAAAATATATAATAATTGCTAAGAAAGTTTTAGAGAGCATTTAAATGAGATTTTATTTTAATATTTAATTTAAAATTGTCTTGAAAATAGTTTTATCTAAGTTGAGAAATGTCTTTAAAGTAATAGTTGCTAAATAATTACTCTTATGTTTAAAAAGGAAAAGTTCAAGAAAATTAATGTTATGAATTATGTAAAGAATCATGCTTTTAGAAATTATGATTATGTTAAAACATAATGTTTATTATTACGTTATTATCACGTTTGAGAAATTTATGTTGTTATGTTAGGTTTACGAAATTAAGTTTTGAGAAATGATTATTAAATCTTTTAAGGTTATATGTTAAGAATTCTTTATCAATAAGAATTCGTTTGTCATTAAGATTTGAAAAATAGTTATTACTTCCTCTAAGGTTTCTTGTTAAGGATTCCACAGTAAGAATCCATTTAAAAAAAAATTTACCACGAATTTCTCTACCTTATTTGTAAGTAAGTTTAAGTTTATGAGCATGTTTAAGTTAAGTGACGGCCACGTAAGGGCGGGTTGTTACACATTTAAAGTTAAAAAAGGACTTATTTAAATAAAACGTATTTTTTTTTAGAAAAAACCTTGAGGCCCTCGTGAATTTGGGGGCCCTAAGCCATTGCTTAACCTCCCTAGGAGTTCAGCTATTTTAAAGAAACATCATGGTGTTTTTCTAAGGCCATATGTCTTTTTTCTTTTTCTTTTATAATGTTGGATGAAATTCACATCTTTTTAAATCCAAACTCCACTCTATATAACTCCATGTCCTTTGACCTACTAGTCATTGGCCGGTGGTATTGTTTTCTCTCATGAGGCTTCCTTTGTTTCACAATTTATTAATTGTGGTATATTTAGTATAGAGGATCTATATCAAGTAATCTTAAACTAGCATAACAGAGTTCAATATAGAGAATTTAATAATAATCCTGGCCAATAATATAGATTTGGCTAAGTAACTATATTTTCTAAACAATTTTATATGAGGAACAAGCGGTTTGCTAGTGTTGTAATTCTTTCACAGATAATTCTCATTCAAGCTTACAGATCACAAAATTGAAGCACAGTAGACAATGAAATTTTTAATAGGCCATAAGAAAAGTCTTTTTTAATAGCTAGATCTATTGCACGAAGAGTTATTTTTCTTATTGGGTGTGAATGAAAAATAGGAGGAATAAAAGTGCCTTTTTTAAATAACGACGATAGGGACAACAAAAAAAAAAAAAAAAAGCAGTGGAAAATTTTCTTTTAAGTCATCAGACAGAGGCATAGGATATTCGCATATATATATATATATATATATATATATGTATACTGGGTATACTGGATAAGCTTATTTCCACCCATAGTTTGGCCTTATCCAAGACTAAAAATTTTATAATTTTAGACAAGAAAGTTAATCTAGTACAAAAAAAAAAAATCTGACTCAAAAGTTTTGTTTATATTGCCTTAATAAACCTTTATCCTAGCCGTCTTAGTGACCCTACAATGACAAATTAGCCGCCATACATCATCACACCATCATCGTGTCCACCTTATAAGCTCTCTATACCATTTGATCAACTGACTTTGCACGTTGCAAATGTTACCCCGAGGACCATCCAATGGTCTGTAAATAAAGTCTATAGCGTCACCTAGTAACTTCTTGAGAGTACCAAATTAAAGGTCTCAACATTATTGCAACAATATGGACGCTCCATATTTTTAATAATTGTACCCTCCATGATTCAGATAATTATACTATAAATTGGAAAGCAATTTTTGATTTATTATTCTATTTTCTACTTTAATTTATAATACCATTTCAAAAATTGTAAAAGTAAGATTTCAATTTTATAATAATTTGAAAATGATAAATGTTATAATGATTACATAGAAAAGCAAATGTATCAGCTAATAATAGTTAAATGCCTAAATTTGATACGTGCTTTACTTGGAGTCATATTTGACACTATCTGGTCCTAAGTTCATTGTCAAATTTAGTATTAAAAAACACCAGTTGTATAGTGATTTTCTTGTTAAAATGTTAAAATTTTGACATTATAAAACATTAACACAGCACTTTAAATGCTCTTAACTTAAATCCATAGTTTAATGTGATTCTTTTACCAAGTGTGACTCCAAATTTAATTTAATCAATTATTTCTCATGAGGGTAGTAACTATACTTATTTAGTTCTGATTCCTTCTAATTTTCTAATTAGTGAACACGATAGAAATTTTATACCTACTATATTTTGATTCCCTGATAGATTACTAAATACTTTATTGGAAATTTTGGAACTTAATTTCATGTAATTTAATTCCTTTTTTTTTTTATCCATTTCATATCATTTTTTTAAGACCAGACAAAAGTGAAATTCTCTGATAAATGGTAAAATAAACGGACTCTACAGGTTTTGCTACTTCTAATAATTAAACCAACCAACAAGCACCTGAATTAAAAAGGGTAGAGGAAATGGAATTCCAAAACTAATGCAAGTTTAACGATTATTTGGTCTGGTCAAATTCTAAAACACGATTATACACAGAGATATCTATGGTGATCTTAGATTTGAGACTTCTTCAGAAGGATATCTACCGAATGTTTTGCTTCAAGTGGCAGTTAAAAAAATATGTATACACATATATATATATATGTATATATATATATATATGCACACACACATGTCACTCTCGATTACTTGTAGGAATTGACGTAAAATAATATAAAATAATACATTTGTAATATATTAATACCTGACAAAATCATTGTTATTCTTTTTCTAGAAGGCTTTTTTTTTTTTTTTTTTTGTCTATAGGGAATAATACAATTATTCTCGAGAGAACAAATTTAGACCGTTGGATTATAATCAAACAATGTAAAAAAATTAAGAAGCATAAAAAAAAGATAAGGCTTCCCATATATGATTATACTCTAATTCACAATCCAAAAACAAAAAACAAAAAAACATCTAATAAAAAAAGAAGACCAGCCAAAGGAGTTGGTTGCTGACGACCTTTGATTGCGATGACTGGAGGCAATCCACCCTCAGGTTGAGACGGAGAGGATCGACGTGAGAATGAAATCTGATTCACGAAGGTAGCAACAATGAGGTCTGATTCGAGACTAGAGGATCTGGTTCGTGGTGGGGAGCGCCTCCGCGATAGTGGGCTTGCGATAGATGGCTGGTGGCGATGGGTGGATCTGGTTTGTGGTGGGGAGGGCCTCCGCAACAGTGACCTCAAGGCGAATGGCTTCGCGACAAGAGGATCCTCGCAAATTGTCGCGTCCTTCGTTGGATTTTGTCAAAGGAGGCTCGGTGGCGGTGGCGGTGGTCGTGGCCGTGGCCGTGACGGTGGCGACGACAGCTACGGGGAAGGAGAACTCCTTAATTGTATTGGGTTTTTGAAGGATGTATTTGTTTCGTGCATTTTTTGAACCTAGTAGATTCAAATTTAGATTCGAGTATCAAGAATTCTTTGAATGCGTGTTTGTTTCTCCTAAAATTTGAATTATTTAAGTACCAAGAATCTAAGGGTTTGTTTGTTTCGATATTCGAATCACGGTTCGAATTATTTTGCTTCAGTATTTTCTATCATAAAAATTTAAATCTTCATTCAAATACTATACTCAAATACTCGAACCAAACGGGCCCTAAGTTTTTAGAGTTTTCATCCCTTTAAATTTTTAATACTCAGATATCTTTGCTATAGTAAAAACTAAAATTCTCTCTCCTATATTGAGGAAAAAAAATCATAACTTATTCATTTGATATTCAATTGAGATGATTCTTTTTTTACTATGTTCCTTATAAAGAGAGGAATAAATCAAGATACATATTGCATATTTTTTAAGATCATTAATATTAAGATTTTATTAGATTTATTAATAAATTAAAAACTATATTCACTACCTCTCCAAACAAAAATTTTAATTTTATTTCATACTCAGATTAAAACTTAAATGTACATCCAAACGGTAATTTAAATAACAATTTAAATCACTAACTCAAATCTTAATTCAAATCATAATAACTCAAATTAAACACTAATTCAAATTCATTTGCCAAACATACCTGAAATGTATTCGGATCAAGGGTGGAGATAAAAAGTTTTATTATATCAAGGGTTGGGATTTATTCAAGTAAAAAACTGTTTTGAATTTCTTACATCTAAGTTTATTTTTGAAGTATTAGCTTATTTTATAATATCTATTAGATAATGATCTAATAGTCTTTATCATTTTTTTGGCCAGGCAAAAAATAAAAGCATTTTCCAAAACAAAACTTTTCACTGTTTTTTTTTTTTTTTTTTTGTCAGATAAATTATTGGTTGTTTTCCGAGTTAAGGACTCAAGGTTCACGAGGATACAAAACACAAAACACTCAATTAAACATTGGAGACGCCCATTAATAAAAAAATTTTGTACTCCAATTAAACATTGAGAACGACCATTTAAAAAAAAAACATTTTATATTCCAATTAAATATTGAAAACGCCAATTATAGCAAAAAAGAAGAAAAGAAAGAAACACCTTCTAGAAACGCAAACTTGTAGGAGAACCAATACACGGGAAAAAGAACAAGTCCACAACAGTCAAAAGGCTAAAAACAAATCGGACGGCACAATAGTTGTCCTTCAAAAAAAGTAATTCACAAAATTGTCCTTTAAAACATTAATTCACATAATTGTCCTTAACAAAATAATTCGCATAATTATATTATAAATTGGAAGGCAATTTTTGATGCTTCAAACCATCTCTTGCATACAAGACATTCCACGTTTAGAAAGTTAATATGGGCAAGCTCTGGTATTGTATGTTGGTGCTATTGTGGCTAGTTGCTGGTGGGTGCCTGAGCAATTGCAAAGGCAGTAGTGGAGGTGTGGGCGGGGTTAGCAGTGCACCCAACGCCACTAATGTTACAGCTGACTTTGCCTTCTATATCACGCCGGAAAATAATTGGAGCTTAATTCAGGCTCAAGTTGAATGCGCTGTTTATAACGGTAGCGCGCCATATGAATGGCGAAGTAAATATCCATGGACTGCTTTCTGTGGCCCTGTCGGACCTCGGGGCGAAGAGGCTTGCGGCAAATGCTTGAAGGTAAGGAAATAGATATGAAACATCTGGTTTCTTCAACGCTAGCATGAACTGTGTGCTAAGAGTTTATGCCTAGTTGCATTGCATAGTTTTATTTCTGTTTAATTAATTGCCATTGACCGTACTTTCTATAACAAATAGAAGTAAGAAGTGTAATACGAGATGTAACACAAAAAAAAAAAAAAACATTTCAAACTATATTGTTAGTACTTTATAACATTAATCTTGTGTTCAATAGATGTCCTTGTTTCTATATGTTATATTAAAGTTCAGTCAGGAGCATATAATACAAAGAATAGCAGCAGATAATTTTGTGTTTCAAGCACATGATGAACTAGCATAACAAATTCCATATAATTTGCAAACAGGTCACAAATAGAGGGACTGGAGACAAACTTACAGTTAGGATTGTGGACGAGTGCGGTATGGGCGGCTTAATCTTGGACCATGACACTGCCTTCAAAAAATTGGACACAGATGGAGAAGGTGAACGTGAAGGTCATCTTGAAGTCGACTACTTATTTGTCGACTGTAAAGATGACATTAATCCCATTCCTCCTACGGTTGCTGTGCAGTAAGAATACACGTTAAAAAGCAGCTTGATGGGTATAAATCTCTGCTATATACATATATATAATAAGTTGTTTCAGTAAACTTTCACATGTGGCATTAAGTGTGTACGTATCTCCAATGCTCTTGTTAAAGAGCTATTATGAGTTTGTTCGTGACTTGTATGTTTCGAACTTTTTATACTATAAATAAAGCATGATTATGGAGATGTATTAAAGTACGTTCTGGTATTTTTCTCGAACAAAAGTTTTATGTTATGCGAGATGGTGTTTTTAGCATTATCTTTCCTTCAAGCCTGTTTGTGGGTATTTAATTACTTCAAATAAAATTGTGTTTTTTGCATTATCTTTCCCTTGAACAGAGATTTTAGTGATGAGCACCCCCCCCATGAAGCTTAAAACCATCCATGCATTTCTTCACCAAAAGTGATCTCAGCAGCTCCTCTGTGGGAATCCACTTTTGGCTATTTTTAACTATTCCTTTCAAGAAATAAATCCTTTTAATTATTATCAGGTAATTACAGTAAGAGATCAACCGTGAACTCATGACAACAAAGTACATAAAGGAAAATAATTTCTAGCAAAAAAAGTATGAAAATTAAAAAAGAAAATATCCTTCTTATTCTTTATTTATTTATTTTTGACAGTCTTATTCTCTCTTTATCGATGTTCATTGTTGATAGTTATTTTTTTTAAAAAAAAAAGAAAGCCCCCCTCTTATTATTTATTTGTTGACGTTGATATATAAGCGGTATGCATATTTAATAGACAAGAGTTACACCAAATATTAGTCTCAAAAGACAAACAGTAAAGGTAAAGAATTTGAATCGGCATCCTGAAGTTATAAAAAAAAAAAAAAGGGACAAGGTATTGGGTTCAATATCGGATGATGTCTTCTTTAACGCCTTATCCATGACCAATTTAATATTTTTTTCCCTATTATATGTTAACATCCCTTTTCAAAATGTAAATCCCTTTAGCAATTATTTGTTTATCTCTACATACCACAAAGTAGCCACACTTGGAAGTATAGTCGTTCTGAATAAAAAAGGGCAAAGAGATAAGCCACCTTTATGATCCCCGCGCACAAGTAATTAGTAAGTGTAACCTAAATTATTATTTGTCCATATTGACTTTGTTTCTTTTTATGGTATCTGACAAATTAGTTCAAACTAATCCGTTTGAATCAATAATAAATGTAAAGCTTTAACATATTACAATATAAAACAAAAAATTGTTGCATTACAAAGCTCTCACATGCTATAATATTTGAACAAAATTTTCAATTCAAACCGGTTTATTGAACATCTTTTTATTTTAGAATTTAATATCTATTTTTCATTTTCTTAATTGACAAAATTGTTCTCTCGCTATATGTAAGTGATTAGTTGTCACGCCCCGGAGTACGGGAGGTGACGTGGTGGATTATTTAAATTAATTAAATAAAAATTTAATTAAAGTCAATGGTTTAAGGATTAAATTAAACAAGAAATAGGAAGGTTTCAACCACATTTTATAAGAAAATTTATAAAACATTAAGCAAATAATAAAATAATAAAGAGTCGCGAGTATGGGTCCACCGACCCACAACTTGTGCATACACATAGTACTGACAATATAGTAATACAGCTACAGTCCAACATCAAGAAAGTTTAAAATATTACATGCCTTGAACAAAGAATACAATTTAACCTACAAATCCTGCTACTGATCCGGGTTCTGTCCGAAGAATCCTCTCCGAACCTAAATGGAAATCCACCTAGAGGGGAAAAATTTGAAAACAAATAAAATGTGAGCGAAAGTCTCAGTAGGACTATATTTTAATAAATAATTTAATTTAAAGAATCATTGAATAAACAAAGGAATTTAGATAAAACCATCCTTACTCAAAACAGTTTACTCGGACAGTCAGAAATATCATTTCATTTTACTAGGCAAACCATAAGAATATCACCACCGTAGTGGCCTAGCTGGGTTTCGGGACCTGCCCCCAAGGTCGATCGCTACACGACCCGATCTCTGATATGGCATCATGCCTATGTGTCTATTTTCATCATCATTCAAAATCCATTTACCGAGTATTGTCATTTACATTCATTATGAAGTTCATTTCAGATCTTGGTATATTAAGATATAACCGATAAATTTATTTTCAATCAATCATTGAAAACATTTTTATAAAAACCCTTTTCAAGCCAAATCATTTTGAAACGGGGTTACCAAGGAAGGTAGAAGTCCTACCTCGATACCCGTGCCGGTGCCCTACACCGTAATCTCGGTCCGCTATACGTTAGCTCCGCGGAACCACGAACGATCCTAGAGACACACTAAGTCGATCAATATCTAGTTCGAGACATTCTATGTTACTAAACCATTTTATGATGTCCTAGTGTGCCATTTGTATCTTTAAAATCATTCTATACGGTTGGAATTTAAATCGGGGTTCAAAACAGTGAAAACGGGTGAAAAACCACAAAATTCTCCATGCTCGGTCGGCCTGTTGGACTCCCTGCTTCGGCCGACCGAATTGTGCAGTTTGGCCTGCCAGAAACCAGGTCCGGTCGGCCGGACAATTTTCAGGTTCGGCCTGCCGGACAGATGAACACTGGCCTGCCGATCCCTTGATCCGGCCTGTCAAACACGTGGTTCGGCCTGCCGAACTGGGAAAACCCAGAAATCCAGCCACGGGTTTTTCGCTCCCTCAAAATCCAAATCTTGATTTTAACCTGTTTTTCTAAAATCTCAGGCATGGAAAACAATCATAAATGATAGAAAAACATACTAGAACACTTTTGAACTCATTTAAACAAGATTCAAACACAAAAATCTCAAAAATCAAAAAATGAGAAAATGAGGAGAAAAATGAAAAATCTTGGATCCAATCCGTTTTTCTTCAATCTAAGCTTAGATTCTAGTTGTTCTAAGTTCATTTAACTCAAATCAAAGGTTTTCTAAGCTCAAGCAAACCTAGATTTCAAAAATGCACAAAATTGAAAATTTTAGAAAAAGTTTAGAAATTTCAAAACTAACCTCGAATCGAAGCTTCAATTCGTGTTCTCGGTTACCAAATCGCGTTCCTGAGCTTCCTCCTTGCTAACCCGAAGCTTGAATTCGAATTTTGATTCAAAAATTTGAGAGAGAATTGAGAGAGAAGAGAGAAACCGAGAGAGAGAGTGTGAAAGAGTGAGAGAGTCACGGAGAGAGAGGAGAGAGAGTGAGATCAGGGAGAGTGAGGAGAGAGGAGGGAGACAGGAAATAAATAGAGGAAATTTGTGGGCGGTTTTATTGTGCGAAAATCACATGCCACCCACGGTTTTGTAAAACGGAATATTTTTAACATTTTACAAATTGTTATGTTTTAAAATTCCAAACATCATTTTAAAACAGTAAAAAATCATTTGAATTCATCAAATTAACAAAACAACCAAAAATTCAAAATCCAACCAAGTAATCAAATTAATGTTGAAACATTAATTATGACACACTAATTCATCATTTATATTACAATAATATTAAATAAATTCTGGGGCGTTACATTAGTGTTCTTCACTTTTCTACCTTAGATAGAACTTATCACTCTATTAAAGAAACTAATTAAAGGGCTACGATCAGAATTGTACAATTACAAGGTCAATGTTAATTACCTATGCGTCCCTTATCTATTACTGATTAATAAACAATTTTGAATCACCATACATGTGTTTCATTATTTTACTGTCTGAACCTCCCGATTGTAAATGTAACACATTTTCGTTCCATCAAAGGCTAAGAAGTATTCCGTCAAGCTTGCGAAAAGTCGCCTAACACCGCCGTTTTACTGCTTGTCGTCATGCTTTCTGTATATCACATCACTTGGAACAAGAAAGGACAACAAGTAAAACGACACTAACATCAAAGGAAACGATATCACATGGGAATTTTCAATGACTTTCTCACGCCGTTTGTTCTGTTCTCAATTTAAGCTTTTCATTTGGTAGTTTTTCAACATTTGAAGTTTTTGCAAGATCTCATGATTCAAATAGATATCATAAAATTTAGTATTCCATTAAACTTTGGTTTTACCATTTCTTCTTTCTTTCTTTCTTTCTTGTTTTTTTAAAAAATTATTTTTCATTTATTTTTTGTCATTTACTTATTTTTTTCGTTTGAATTTCTTACCGGTATTTTAGTTGAGGTAGAGGGGATGCATTTGAAAGCGAACTCTGCATGGTGGTTTGGGCATAACGGGGAGGGTGCAGGATGATGGTCTGGGTCGCCAGCGAGTGGCCGACACAGCCATAAGGAAGGGTTTGCACAAAGCTGAGTCGGCGGAGGTGGGCGAGGTGGTGCTGGTGGCACGGGGGTGGCCAACACGGGGGTTTAGGTGGGGATGAGGCACCCAAGTGTAGCTAAGGTAGGTTGAATAGTGAGCTGGCAACTGAGGGTCATTAAATTTTGAATGGGCTCTTAATATTTTTGTTATTTTTTTATCCTCATTATTATATTTTTTTAAAGAGAGTTTTTGTTTATTACATGACATAAGAATCAACTCCCTAAAATTTATGATTATTACGAGACTTCTTTTACGACCCTAGGTAGATCTCTCAAATTAAATGTGGGAGTTAAAGGGAAATTAATTAATATTTTTGGAGCGTAAATATAAGCCTGAAAGGTCCTTTGCATGTGTATATATATATATATATATGTGTGTGTGTGTGGTGTGCATAAAATTTTTTCCTTTAAAACTTGACGTGTATAAAGGATAACTTTGTTAACAACAACAGCTTAAGAAAGCAAGAGTCTTTTACGATGGCAGATAATCCTGAAAATGATAATCTATTCTCTATCCAATAAACAACGGTAACTAATGAAACAATCACTAAATCTATGATGGCATATGGCATATATGACATTAAAATAAAAAACAAGAAACAAGCAACATTACTAAATTTACAAACGACAATGCATCAGACATACGACAAAAACATAGTGAAAACGACACCGTTTATGCAGCATAGTTTACAAGGTTTCTTTAAAAGATGAGTTCTTTGAAATTAACGTACAATGTCTCTCAAACTTGATCATTTTCTTGTCAGATGATCATTCAATGCTTTATTTGATATGATATTTTTTTATTTTGTTTCTCTAAAAAAATACACATTAATACATTCTGTTGAGTTAGTCTAATGTGATTAGAATTGTTGAAGACTCTCAGGAAGTATTTTTCAAGTCCAGCAGCACAAGGAACACGACAAGCGTTTTATGAGTTCGTTAAGTAGTGTCTGTAGGTTATTGAGGCATTTATAACAACCATAAATCATACAAAATGGAAGCGTATTGGATCGAATTTATTACCTCCAGCCATTATCATTTGATTGCTCTGTTTTTCACGATTTTGCACACTGTGATTAATGAATACTTGGTTTTTCTGGGCACTCTCAATTCTACACTTGATGGTGTAATTTTTGCTGTCTGAATTGTGTGCTCAGGGACCCAATCTTTAAAAACCGTGACCATCACACGGTTGTAACGGTTGGTACCAACCGTTACACGTGAGGCAGTTGAAACGTGAACCACATCACGTGGGCCAAAATTGAAACGGCCAAATAAGTGTCAACATTCTCCCACTTGGCCCACGTATTACATCAACTGCTATAATGAGAAACAAGACACATGAATCATGGCGACAGGTCCTCTAAATAACGAGTATTATCTTCCATGTATCACAATATATCTTGTTTCTTAGATTTTCTCTCTTATCTTAATGAATAAACCCTATGTTTATTCTAGGTCCTAAAATTTAGTGATATTTCTCAAAAATAAAGTTGCGCACTTAATTGAAGCTGAAAAGAGAAAATATCATAAATATAGAGTTTCACAACAAAGTACGACAAAATTACATAAGGGAACCAAGTCCCATTCTATTCACATGATCCTTAAATTTTACTGGTTTCATGCCTTTAGTCAAGGGATCGACAATCATCAATTCAGTGCTTATGTGTTCAATGACCACTGCTTTATCCTTAACACGTTCTCTTATGGCTAGATACTTAATGTCAATGTGTTTGCTTCGACTACCGCTCTTGTTGTTTCTAGCCATAAAACAGCAGTTGAATTTTCACAGAATATTTTCAATGGCCTAGAGATAGAATCCACACTCCTAAGCCCAGAAATGAAACTCTTGATCCATACACCTTGTGAGGTAGCCTCAAAATAGGATACGAACTCGGCCTCCATAGTGGAAGTAGCAGTCAAGGTTTGTTTGGCGCTCCTTCATGAAATAGCTCCACCAGCTAGAATGAAAATGTATCCGGAAGTTGATTTCCGTGAATCAATGCAACCAGCAAAGTCAGACTCAGAGTAGCCAATGACTTCCAAGTTGTCAGTCCGTCTAAACATAAGCATGTAGTCTTTGGTTTCTTGTAGGTACCTCATCACCTTCTTTGCAGCCTTCCAGTGGTCTAATCCTGGATTACTCTGATATCTGCCCAACATTCCGACAGCAAATGCAATGTCAGGTCTTGTGCAAACCTGAGCATACATAAGACTTCCAACAACTGAAGCACATGGAATGTTGTGCATCTGTTCTCTTTCAAGGTCATTTTTTGGGCACTGATTCAAATTGAATCTGTCACCCTTCACAATGGGAGCTATACTCGGTGAACAATTTTTCATCCGAAATCTCTCCAAAACTTTGTTGATATAGGCCTCTTGAGACAGACCCAAAGTGCCTTTATATCTGTCTCTGTGTATCTTAATGCCTATAACGAAGGATGCATCACCCATATCCTTCATGTCAAAGTTTTTAGAGAGGAATTGTTTTACCTCATGTAGCATACCCTTGTCATTGGTTGCAAGTAGAATGTCATCCACATATAGAACTAGGAAATAAATTTTACTCCCACTGACCTTCTGGTATATACATTGATCTATGATGTTCTCTACAAATCCAAATGAAGAGATGACATCATGAAATTTTAAATACCACTGACGGGAGGCCTGCTTTAACCCATATATGGATTTCTTAAGCTTACATACCAACTGCTCACCATTACTAGAGGAGAATCCTTCTGGTTGTTTCATATAAACCTCTTCCTCTAGTTCACCATTGAGAAACACCGTTTTCACATCCATCTGTTGCAACTCTAAGTCAAAATGAGCAACAAGTGCCAAGATAATGCGAAAAGAATCTTTCTTGGATACAGGAGAAAAGGTCTCCGTGTAGTCGATTCCTTCTTTCTGAGTGAATCCTTTGGCGACGAGTCTTGCCTTATATCTTTCGATGTTGTCCAATGAGTCTTTCTTCGTTTTATAGACCCATTTATATCCTATGGCTTTTGCACCATCAGGCAACTCGACAAAATCCCAGACTCCATTGGATGCCATAGAATCCATCTCATCCCTCATTGCATCGTACCAAAGTTTCGATTCTTGGTAACTTATGGCTTGTGAAAATGTTTTGGGATCATTTTTGGCTCCAATGTTGTAGTCTGATTCTTACAGATACACAACATAATCACTAGAAATTGCCGATTTCCTTTCTCTAGTAGATCTCCTTAATGTTGGTTCAACATTTTCTAGAGGAATCTGTTGTCCAACTTGTTGCTCGATTGTTTCCGGTGGTTCTTGAGCAACTTGACCTTCTAGATTATTATCAGCAATTTATGGAACCTCAATGATCGGTTGCACAACACTCGGTTGAACTATAGGAGTGCTATGAACTATGATTAACCTGTCACTTGATGTAGATGGTTGAGCTTTAGTATGATCTCCTTCAGAAACTATGTTCCGAAATTGATCGCTCCCACTAATCAAGTCATTCTCAAGAAACTTGGCGTTCCTTGATTCCACAAATCTAGTGCTATGAGTTGGACAATAGAATCTATATCCTTTGGACCTTTCGGCATATCCAACGAAATATCCGCTAATGGTCCTCGGATCTAGCTTCTTCTCTTGTGGGTTGTATACTCTTACTTCAGACGGACATCCCCAAACACGTATATGTCGCAAACTCGGTTTCCAACCTTTTCATAACTCAAATGGCGTCTTTGGGACAGCATTAGTCAGAACCCGGTTTAATATATACACAGTCGTCTTAAGAGCTTCAGTCCACAAGGACTTAGGTAGGTTGGAGTTACTCTGCATACTCCTTACCATGTCCATTAATGTTCGGTTTCTTCTTTCTGCTACACCATTCTGATCTGGAGAACCAGGCATGGTGTATTGGGCAACTATCCCACGTTCTTGAAGAAACCTTACAAATGGACCTTGAGCTTGTCCATCCTCAGTGTATCTACCATAATATTCCCCACCTCTATCTGTCCTCACGATCTTTATTTGCTTTCCGCATTGTTTCTCTACTTCAGCCTTGAAAACTTTAAGGTGTCTAATGCTTCATCCTTTGTATGAAGCAAGTAGAGATACATGTACCGTGAGTAATCATCTATGAAAGAGATGAAGTATCTCGGACCATATGAGTCCATTACTGGACTACAAATATCTGAATGTATGATTTCTAATATTTCTGAACTCCTCTTGGCACCTTTCTTAGACTTGTTGGTTAGCTTTCCCTTAATGCAACCCACACAAGTCTCGAAGTCAGTAAAATCCAAAGTACTAAGTACTCCATCAGTCACTAACCTCTTGATTCTCTCAATGGAGATATGTCCTAATCTTCGATGCCACAACATAGATGAATCCTCATTTATAACACAACGTTTAATGCCAGATTGAACATGCATAGCAGTATGATGTGGTTCATTTTGCAAGTTAATTGAGAAAAGACCATCAGACAAAATACCATTCCCAACAAGATCAGATTTATAAAATAAACTGAAATATTTGTCTGAAAAAGTAAAGGAATATCCCAAATGTACAAGTCTGGAAACAGAAATTAAGTTCCTAGAAAAGTTTGGAACATAAAATGTCTTATCCAATTCCAAAGTAAAACCACTACTTAAAACTAAGGTGCATGTTCCGATGGCTTCCACATGTGAACGCATCTTGTTTCCTGAAGAGATGCTTAGCTCACTTCCCAGTGGCTTCCTTAGTTTTCGCATACCCTGCAAGATATTCGAAACATGGATTGTAGATCCATAATCAATCCACCATGTGTTATAAACAATATCAACCATATTAGATTCATAACAAACCAATGAGATTGGATTACCTTTCTTCTCAAGCCAACTCTGAAATTTTGTGCAATCCTTCTTCATGTGTCCCTTCTTTTTACAGAAGAAACACTTGAATTCCTTCTTAATGACAGCTTTGGGAGGTATTTTACTCTTCCCTTTGTCCTTGGCCTGATATTGGTCTTGATTCTGATTCTTTCCTCTCGTGGTTGTTAGTGCAGTTTCACCCATTTCCATTACAAGCCGTCCCTCTTCCTGAGTACACATGGTTAGAAGTTCATTTATTGACCATTTGTCCTTATGTGTATTGTAGGAAATCTTAAAGGGCCCATATTGTTTTGGAAGGGTGTTCAGAATGTAGTGCACCAAGAAAGATTCAGACATATCCACCTCAAGGTTCTTTTGTTGAGCCATTATGTCCCTCATCTCCATGATGTGCTCACGCACACCTCTCACACTGGTGAGCCTTAAGGATGAGAACCTCATGATTAGGGTGCTGGCAAGTGCCTTATCTGAAGTTTCAAATTGCTCATCAATGGCCTTCAGTAATGCCCGGACCTTGTCATACTGCTCGACAGAACCACGTATACCAGCAGAGATTTTAGTCTTTATGAACATAATGCTAAGGCGATTAGATCGCTCTCAACGTTCATAAAGAGCAATCTCATCCTGAGTGCTGGTATCAGTAATTACGGGCTCGTCTTTCCTTATAGCATAATCAATGTCCATCCACCCTAAGTGAAGTAGTATTCTCTCCTTCCAGACCTTATAGTTATCCCCTTTCAGCTCAGGGATATCACATCGTACATCAGAGAAATTCACAGGTTGTATGACTGCATAATTAAAATAAAAATGCTTATGATCCAAAATATTGAGGCTAATAAACATAAATCATGCTTTACCAATGTAAATCATGCATAATATCATGAATCTATAACATAAAACTTGCCTGTGGGCTAAAGTTCTAATTCAATTAGATTCATTTAATTGTATGATAAAACTATCAAATTATGTTCCCTTTTCTAATCCATGTGGGTAAATCAGAAAATATAATTTGATATTTTATCCTAATTAGTCATACTAATATAATAAAAATTCCCGTGGGATAAAATTTACTATATTAAGTACAACTAATTACAATAAATGTCCTTTAACCAAATGTGATCCTAAACCAATTAATATATAATTTTGTATAATTAGAGTTGCTGTGGCTAAGCTTCAATTATTCAAAATTATATGGATCACTTAGACATTTAATTTTGTTCACAAATTATTCATGAAAATTGCATGTTCTATAGGTAATATAATAGTTATGAACAAAATCTTAATTTGTGCTAAATAGGTTAATTAAATTAATAACATGCATAATAAAACTCAAAACAATGCATATAACAAATACTTGGCACATAATGTATAAATTGAATTTCCCATGAAATTTATTGCAAAATTATGTGCATATCCAAAAACCAAAAATTAAATAATTTTTTTTTTTTTTGGATTTTTTTTATATGCAAAACGGCGTCGTTCAGCTTTGGGAGTGTCTCACGCTCGCTAAAACGACGGGTCGTTTTGCTGGCCGAATGCAAAACGACCTGTCGTATGGATCGTCTTCAACCTCCAGCCGGGTCGTTCTGACCCGGTTGCGACTCGCGCGACCCGACGAAAAACCCAACGGTTTCTCCTCCCTCCGACGTGCATTTCAGGCATTCCAAATCCCAAAATGCTCAGAAATCAATAATGTGATGATTTATGAATTCAAAATACATAATTAACCAAGAATTCATATTAATCAAGATTTGTTTTTCACGGCCACAATGCCGGCATGCACAGACTGCAGAAATTTGTCGAATTTCTTGGTTTTTCATCATAAAACATTAAGAAAACATTAACTTAATGGTTTTATAGCAGTAACAATGAAAAAATGCCAAAGAAAAACAAAACCCAAATCACGGTTCTAATGTCGTGAAAACAGAATTTTTTTCGTTCAAAATTTAAACACAAGATAGAGGTATGGAGGCTCGAATATCAAATGTAGGTTATTGAGGCATTTATAACAACCATAAATCATAGAAAACGGAAGCGTATTGGATCGAATTTATTACCTCCAGCCATTGTCGTTTGATTGCTTTGTTTTTCACAATTTTGCACACTGTGATTAATGAATGAGGGACCCAAATGAGAGCACTCTCAATTCTACACTTGATGGTGTAATTTTTGCTGTCTGAATTGTGTGCTCAGGGACCCAATCTTTAAAAACCGTGACCATCACACGGTTGTAACGATTGGTACCAACCGTTACACGTGAGGCAGTTGAAACGTGAACCACATCACGTGGGCCAAAATTGAAATGGCCAAATGAGTTTCAACAGTGTCGTTTGTGGAATATGTGTAATTGTCACAAGTTTCTGTTGATGTGTCCCCATGTTACTGGTACTGGGTATATATGGTGATATAGTAGTCTTGTAACAGATATGTTTCAGATACACATTCAATACTTGTAAGAAACCAGAGAGAGAGAACGGGTTGAGCGAGAAGAGAAAAAAGAGAAAGGAAAAATTTCTCAGGGGAAGTTTCTTGCTGGGTTTTCTCAAGGTGAGTTTGTGTTTGTGTTGAGTGAGAATTGTGTTCTCGAGAGTTGTATTACTTTGAAGATTAATTGGAAAATAGATCAATCTCCTTAAGGAGAGCTCGTGGGAACGTAGGCATCAATTTGGCCAAACCTCGAAAAATTACTGTGTGTGTTTTTCTTTATTCTTTCTTGTGATTGTTCTTTCGGAGATTGAATGTGTGTGTTTTTCTTTATTCTTTCTTGTGATTGTTCTTTCGGAGATTGAATGATTGGTGTTGAGTAATTTCAACACATTTAAAATGACATGAATTGAAACAAATGGAAACAAAGAAACCGTCATGAGCACTTAAAAACGATGACCCACTGAAAACTCAAAGGGACCTAAAAACAACATTAATCAGGCACACATTATCAAATGGCATCCAAATAAAGAAACGATGATGGCCCCGAAACAATATCAAACTTATTGAAAATATTTTCTTTTGGAAAATTTTCAGAGATTTGAAAACATTCCCATTTTCTGCCACAACAGATCATTAACGTAATGGAGGGACTAAATGTTGAATAATTAAAAGAAGATTGATAAGATATTGGAGATAAGAGGCATTTATCTTTTGATGGAGTGAGTACAAATGGGAAAGAACATCTCTATATATAGCACACTATAGAGAGTTCTAGACACAATAATAAATGAACTTCTCAACTACTAACATTAAATACAAACTCTCATCTAACATAGATAATTCTAGACATAACATTAACTCTAGATAGTGCAAGAAAATTCTAGAGACTTAACAACCAACAAACACCAAATAAATCAAGTTTATTATTATTTTTTCAACACCCTCCCTTAAACTTGATTTGTGACTCCAAGAATGCTTCGTAACTTTAAAAAAGTCTCTAGCTTGAGTGGCTTGGTAAAGATATCTGCCGCTTGGTCATGAGACTTTACGTACTTCAACTCCACTTCTTTTCTTCCAATGCATTCTCGTATGTAATGATAACGAGTGTCGATGTGCTTGCTTCTTTCATGAAAAACTGGATTCTTTGCTAGTGCGAGTGCTGATTTGTTGTCAACACAAATTTTTGTGGGCCCTTGTTGTGGCAAATTCAACTCTTTCAACAGGTTCCTTAGCCAAATAGCATGACAGACACATGAAGTTGCAGCGACATATTCGGCTTCACAAGTTGAAAGTGTGACGATAGGCTGCTTCTTTGACATCCAAGTAAAAGCAGTGTTTCCCATGAAAAACACAAATCCAGTGGTGCTCTTTCTATCATCCAAGTCTCCACTCCAATCGCTATCACTATATCCAACGATCTCATAACTATTAGAAGATGAATAAAACAAGCCATAGTTGATCGTACCTTTGATGTACCGAAGTATTCTCTTTGCACTCTTGAAATGGGTTGTTGTTGGAGCTTCCATGTAGCGGCTAATGACTCCAATAGCATAGAGAAGATCCGGCCTTGTACAAGTTAAGTAGCGTAAGCTTCCAACAAGGCTTTTGTAGAGAGTTGGATCCACCTTTTTTCCTTCATCATGCTTTGACAACTTGATTCCGCATTCCATTGGTGTGCCAACCGGATTAGAATCATCCATCTTGAACTTCTTGAGAACTTCTTTAGCATAGCCTTCTTGAGTTATGAAAATACCTTTGTCTTCTTGCTTCACTTCAATACCGAGGTAATAAGACATGATCCCAATGTCCGTCATCTCGAATTCTTTCGTCATTTCCTTCTTCAATTCCTCGAACAAGCTTGGATTGCTTCCTGTGAAAATCAAGTCATCTACATACAAGCATACAATCAATATATCTCCTTTTTGAACTTTAGTATAAAGTGCATGCTCATATGGACACTTGGTGAAATTCTTGTCTTGGAAGTACTTGTCAATTCGGGCATTCCAAGCTCTCGGTGCTTGCCTTAGACCGTATAAGGCCTTTTTTAATTTTAAAACTTTATCTTCATGTCCTTTCACCTCATATCCCAATGGTTGCTCGATGTAGACTTCTTCTTCAAGGAAACCATTTAAGAAAGCAGACTTTACATCCATTTGGTAGATCTTCCATCTGTTCTAGGCTGCCAAAGAAATAATTAGTCTAATGGTTTCAAGACGAGCAACAGGAGCAAATATCTCATCATAGTCAATGCCTTGTCTTTGACTATAGCCTTTTGCCACCAATCTCGCTTTGTATCTCTCGATTTCTCCTTTAGCATTCTTCTTCCCCTTGTACACCCATTTGACTCCAATCGACTTGTGTCCATGTGGCAATGTAGTAAGCTCCCATGTATCATTCTTCATGATTGACTCGATTTCCTCATCCATGGCATCTTTCCACTTCTTGTTTTCTGCCGCTTCTTGATAACTTAAAGGTTCACAATCACTAAGAAGACAAAAAAGAGTAATATCATCTTGGTTTTCGGTTACCTCATAAAGATCTTGTAAGCTTCTAAAGCGTGGCGTCTTTTCATTTGAACTATCGCTTGATGGCAAATCTTGTTGTGTGTTTCCGGTTGGTGAGATCAGTGGAGTATTCGGCTCTTGAGATTCTTCTCTTGTCTCTTCTTCTTCTTCTTCAAAGTAAGGAAGAAAGTCATACTTGTCTTCTTGTGTGTTCCAATCCCAAGCATCTTCTTCATCAAACTCCACGTCACGGCTAATGAGAGTTTTGCCGCTAATTGGATTATACAACTTGTAGCCTTTGGAATTTGAGTCATAGCCAATGAATATGTACTTCTCACTTTTGTTGTCAAGCTTGGTTCTCTTTTCATCGGGCACATGAACATAGGCAACACTTCCAAAGACTTTAAGGTGAGAGATTCCTGGCTTCCTCCCACTCCATGCTTCTTGAGGTGTCTTCCCTTGAACGCTTCTTGTTGGGGAGCGATTTGCTAGGTAGATTGCACAAGCCACTGCTTCGGCCCAAAACTCCTTCGGTATCTTCTTGCTTTTGAGCATGCTTCGAGCCATGTTGAGAATAGTTCGATTCTTCCTTTCTGCTACTCCATTTTGTTGAGGAGATCTTGGCACCGTTAAGAAACGACGAATCCCTTGATCTTCACAATACTTTTGGAACTCATTTGATGTGAACTCTCCTCCTCGGTCTGATCTCATGGCCTTAATAACAAGACCACTTTCTTTCTCAACATTTGTTGAATAATTATTGTTGGAATGTTTGTTATAGCCGCCTCTTCCTCGTCCTCGATCACGTCCTTGGCCTCGTCCTCCTCTTCTTTGGCTTCTATCATTGCTAAAGTTTTCCTCCTTCAAGTTGAGTTGTAGTAGTTGCTCCATTGTCTCCTTTCGATTTTTCTTCTTCTTTTGTTTTTCCTCATAGGCTTGCAAAGAGCCCATTAGTTGTTCAATGGATATAGATTCTAAATCTTTTGTTTCCTCAATTGTGGTAGCAATGAACTCAAAATTTGGGCTCAAAGTTCGAAGAATTTTCTCCACAACTTTTACATCACTAACATCTTCTCCATTTCTCTTCAACTGATTCACAATGGCCAATACTCTTGAAAAATAATCGGAAATAGACTCGGATTCCTCCATAAATAAAAGTTCAAACTCACCTCTAAGAGTTTGAAGACGAATCTTTTTAACTTGCTCGGCACCTTTGTTGCAAGTTTGAAGTTTCTCCCATGCTTCTTTGGGCGTAGTTGCACTTGAAATCTTATCAAATCCATCTTCATCCACTGCTTGAAAAATGAGATAGAGAGCTTTCTTGTCTCTCTTTCTTGAATCCCTTATGGCATCCCTTTGCGCTTGGGATAGAGCAACATCGTCTTGCTCTCTATGACCTCGCTCAACGACCTCCCACACATCTTGAGCTCCTAGTAGCGCCTTCATCTTGATACTCCAATTGTCATAGTTGCTCTTAGTGAGCATTGGAACTTGGAAGGGAACCATTCCTCCATTTGCCTTTTTTTTTTTTTGGAATCTTGTGGCTCTGATACCACTTTGTTGAATAATTAAAAGAAGATTGATAAGATATTGGAGATAAGAGGCATTTATCTTTTGATGGAGTGAGTACAAATGGGAAAGAACATCTCTATATATAGCACACTATAGAGAGTTCTAGACACAATAATAAATGAACTTCTCAACTACTAACATTAAATACAAACTCTCATCTAACATAGATAATTCTAGACATAACATTAACTCTAGATAGTGCAAGAAAATTCTAGAGACTCAACAACCAACAAACACCAAATAAATCAAGTTTATTATTATTTTTTCAACACTAAAATGCTCCTGAGTGAGTAATGTTCTTTCCTTTTTTGTTTCTTTTCTCTTTTACTCCTTTGCTTCTCTGTCAGTTCCATCACCGCTGCCCCAAAACTTTGTGTCTTGCCGTTGTTGTACGTCCTTGTTGAGAACTATTGCCATTGCCATACTTAAGGAGATCTGTTGCTTCCTCAGTGTCGGTGAGGCCATCCGCTATGAATACAGATTGCGGCGTTGTGCGACTAGATTGGAGAACCAGATTTCCGCACTTGGGGCCTTCTCTTCTTCCTCAACTTGGATGACGCTCAGGTGGAGAAGCACGGCGACAGTAGATTTGCAATCTACTGACGATGGATATTTGAAGAAAACTGGCAGAGATCGGCACTATAGGGAGGATATGGTTTGTGTGTTTCTTAGGCTAAGGGAGAGTAGAGAGAGAAGAAAGAGAGAAATCATCCTCTCCAGCATGGTTCTTCTCGATGCTTTGTTGTAAATCAACACCAGGTGCAGCCAATCAACACCACGTGTGGCTATACACTGTGATTGGATTATCTATTCTATTCGTCTCGGCTGCCCTAGGGGACATGCAAGAAGAGAGAACACTATGAAAGTCAAAGGGCACCAGTGTGGTGCTAGCAAAGAGCTCTCTGACACTCAAGTCAGATATATATTCAGCCAAGAGGGGAGCTAGAGATGGGTATGAGAGAGTCTACTTACGTTAAGGGTGTAGTTAATGCTCCTATTTATAGTGGCTTATATGGACTAGGTAGAGAGTGGATCCGTCCCATGACCAGGGTGCACCGTACCGTGGTGTCAGGGGAATAGGTGACATGTGTCACAATCTTAAATGGTGGACAATCCTTCATCTAAGGGTTGTAATAGGGTCGTATGGTGACCTTATGGATAGGTTGTTGCTTGACTTTAGGCCATATCCATCCATCCAATCCGTGCACGTGTTTTTTTTGAGGAGGCGACATTTTGAGTGATGGTCGAAGGTGGCCTTGGGGACCACCTCGGGAAAGTGCGCCGATCAACGGGGAGTTGTGTGAACTCCAATAATGACTTCTGTCTAAGCAAGTTAGTTGGACAGCTAAGATGAGATTTTTGAGTAATTTGGAAGAAAATACGGTTGAGTTGTGATTAGTATTTTGTTTTACCCTTTACTTTTTTTTTTCTGTCTTTATTATCTGTTTCTTATTTGTTGTCGCTTTATGGTTTTATGTTGTTTAATTTTTCCCGCCCAACTTACCCTCTTTGCGTATAAATTTGAAACAACGCACCCCCATAAAACTTTCACAGTTGCCTTTCGCTTCGCCATTGTTGCAGGGGACACCACTATCACTGACGCTCTACCGCCATGGTTGCTTCCCTAGGCCGAGACTCTTCATTGTCGTTTCCTTGCAAACTCATCAATCGGGACTTGATGGCAGTTAGTGTTCATTGCTCAACTTATGACGCTAACAAGCCTTACCGGTGGCATAGCAAATATAGTTGGACTGCTTTCTGTGGATGAGGCTGGGGCCTCCTTGATGCTTGTGGCAAGCGCTTAAGGGTAAGATCATTTTATACACAACTATTTAATTATATTTTAATTATTACTACTTTTAAGTGTGTGGATACTTGCTGTAAAATCTATGGTAGTACCAATGTTGACATGTAAATATTCAATAATGAGTTAGAATCAACATGATTGATCATGATTGTTACTAATTTTTTTAATTAGTCTAAATTGTCATGTAAAATCATATCAAATCTGTACTTTAATTTACAATCTCAAACTAGACATGAATATATGATTCTTTGAAGTTTTTCTTAATATATATATATATATATATTTATATATTTGGGAATGTAATTTTGTTATTTTGGACATATTTATGATTTGGTTCCATAGGAAGTATTATTAGACTAATAGTTTGTTTGGCAATGACACTCCTAAATAACTTCTCAGCTATGAATAGTATAAAGCTCTCATGTGTTACAGTAAAAAGAAAAAGTTTAAAGCTTCACATGCTATAGTAAAAACAGTTCTAGCCATTATGTCAAACACCCTATAAAACTAAAAAGCAATATTAGGAACTAATGTTGGTTATAAGATCTAGTATCTACTTTTTATTAGCTGTGGTGCTTAGCACTCATAACACCTCAAATATTTCTAATAAATTAATACTTAAATGCAGAAAAAACCTTACATGTGGTGATTTTCTTTATTTTTCAACTAAGAAAACGTAAGAACTGGGGCCACAATAACTGCAAGGATTGTGGAACAATGCGGGCTCAGATTTGCACTATAGCATTGTGTGCCAACCTTTGGACGCCGATGGAGTAGGATGGCAAGAAGGCTCTTTGGACGTGGTCTACTCGTTTGTGGACTGTGGTGGTGAATGCCTTTTGAGTTCTATTCTTGAAAACAATTCCTCGGGATTGTAAAAGAACTGCCGAACCAAAATAGAGTGATCTGCTATTTATTTAATAAGCAGTTTGGTTCGTTGAGGGGTTGAATAAACATTGGAGTATTTTTCCTCCGTTTCACAGTTTTGTTAATTGTGGTGTATTTGGTACATAGGATCTATATCAAGTAATCTTAAACTAGCATAAAAGGATTAAATACAGAGATAATTTAACAATAATCCTGGCCAAGAATATAGATTTGGCCAGGTAACTATATTTTCTAAACAATTGCGCTTGACGAACAAGTATTTTGCTTGTGTTGTAATTCTTTGACTAATAATTCTCATTCAAGCTTTACATATCACAAAATTGAAGCAAAGTAGAAAATGAAATTTTTTTTACAGGCCATAAGAATAGTCTTTTTTTAAATAGCTTGATTTGTTGTATGAAGATTTATTTATCTTATTGAGTGGGAAAAAGAGGAGAAAAATAAAATGTGCTTTTTTAAAAAAATAATGACGATAGGAAAAGGGAGGACAAAAATAATGATAAAAAGCGGAGGAAATTTTTTTTAAGTCATCAGACAAGAAAATTAATCTAGTACAAAAAAAAATGACTCAAAAGTTTTGTTTATATAAGTAAACCTTTAACCGTAGCTGCCTCACAGGACATATTTAAGGCCTTACAATGACAAATTACCCGCTACACATCATTACACCATGGTCATATTCACCTTAGCTCTCTACCGTTTGATCAGTTGACTTCGCATGGCACAAACACTGTGAGGACGTACGGTTTGTAAGTGAAGTCTATAATGTGACTTAGTAATAATAAGGAAATAGATATTTTTTAGTAATAATAAGGAAATAGATATTTCTAATTTTTAAAATAACACTAGTTTAAAGTTAAAAGGGACTAATTTAAAGAAAACGTATTTTCAGGAAAAAATTGAGGCCCCCTAAATTTAGGAACCCTAAGCCGTTACTTATCCTCTTTAGAGATTATGGCGCCACTGTTTTAAAGAAACATCATAGTGTTTTTAAAAGACAATATGTCTTTTTTTTTTCTTTTACAACGTTGAGTGAAATTTACAACTTTTAAAATCTAAACATCACTCTGCTTGACTTCATGTCCTTTGACCTACTAGTCCTTAGCCAGCGGTGTGGTTTTCTCTCATGAGGCTACCTTTGTTTCACAGTTTTTATTAGTTGTGGTGTATTTGTTACATATGATCAATATCAAATAATCTTAAACTAGCATAATAGAGTTAAATATAGGGATAATTTAATAAGCATCCTAGCCAATAAAATAGATTTGGGCAAGTAACTATATTTTCTAAACAATTTCACATGACGAACAAGCATCTTGCTTGTGTTGTAATTCTTCGACTAATAATTCTTATTCATGCTTTACATATCACAAAATTGAAGCACAATAGAAAATAAAATTTTTTAATAGGTCATTAAAAAGTCGTTTTTGAATAGCTTGATTTATCGCACCAAGAGATTTATCTTATTAGGCGGGAACAACAAGGGGATAATTTAATAATAATCGTGGCCAATAATATAGATTTGGCCAACTATATTTTCTAAACAATTTCACATGACGAACAAGCATTTTGCTTGTATTGTAATTCCTTGGATGATAATTCTCATTCAAGCTTTACATATCACAAAATTGAAGCACGGTACAAAATGAAATTTTTTAACAAGCCATAAAAAAAGTCTTTTTTAAATAGCTAGATTTATTGCATTAAGAGTTATTTATCTTATTGGGTGGGAACGAAAAGAGAGAAAAATAAAAGTGCCTTTTTAAAAAAAAAATAATGACGATAGGAAAAGGGACAACAAAAATAAATTAAAAAAAGCAGAGGAAAATTTTCTTTAAGTCATTAGACAGGAGCAAAGGATGTACTAGATAAACTTATTTCCACCCATAGTTTGGCCTTTGTCCAAGACTAAAAACTTTCTAGATTGTAGACAAGAAATTTAATCTAGTACCAAAAAAAAAATCTCTCAAAAGTGTTGTTGATATAATCTAAGTAAAGGTTAACATATGCGCTTAATATTTTTTTTTATAATTGTACCACCCTTAATTCACATAACTGTCCCTCAAAAAAAAAAAGTCAAATAATTGTGCTTAAAAAAAATTCACATAATTGCACTATAAATTGGAAGGCAATTTTTGATGCTTCAAACCGTCTCTTGCATACAACACATTCGACGTTCACAAAGTTAAAATGGGTAAGCTTTGCTATTACATGTTGGTACTATTGTGGATGGTTGTTGGTCTTAGCCGAACAAAGTGGTAGCCAAGCTTGTGGAGGCGTCGGTGGAGGTGTTGGTAGTAATGGAGTCAACGCCACTAATGTTACAGCTTATGACGTTTACTATAGCCCGGACCAATATGATTGGGACTTGTATAAGGTTGGTGTTTTTTGCAAAACTTATAACGGTAGCGCGTCATTGGCATGGCGTAGTAAATATGGATGGACTGCCTTCTGTGGCCCTGTCGGACCTCGGGGCGAAGAGGCTTGCGGCAAATGCTTGAAGGTATGGGAATAAGATATCAAACATCTGGTTTCTTCAATGTTAACAAGAATTATGTGCTAAGAGTGTGTGTGCGTGGTTTGTCTATATGCGTCAACCTCCAATCTTGACATGTACCGTTTTATAGTCATGAGGCATATATTATAGCCAAGTTGCATTAGTTGTATTTCTGTTTATTTTAATCGCCATTGGCCATACTTTCATATAACAAGTAGAAGTAAGAAGTCTAACACGATGTAGAGGTGTAACACCAAAAAATATATATATATTATTTCAAACCATGTTATTACTCCTCTACAAAAACAAGGGTTCAATAAATGTTCTATGACGTTTCTTGAAATACGGTCAGGACTATATAATACAAAGAATAGCAGCAGATAATTTTGTGATTCAAGCATATGATAAACCAGTATAACAAATTCCATAAAATTTGCAAGAGACGAACTTGCAGTTAGGATTGTGGATACGTGCTCTAGTGCAGGCTTAGTTTTGGACTATAACACTGCCTTCAAAATATTGGACAACGACGGATCAGGAATTATAGAAGGTCATCTTATAGTCGACTACCAATTTGTTGACTGTGACGATGACCTTATCTCCGTTCCTTCTATGGTTGCTGAACAGTAAGAATACAAATTAATAAGCAGCTTGATGGTTACACATCTCTGCTACATATATAATAAGTTGTTTCAATAAACTTTCACATGCATTGTGTACGTATCTCCAGCGTTCTTGTTAAAGAACTATTATGAGTTTGTTCGTGACTTGTATATTTTGAACATTTTATTCTATAAATAAAACATGATTACGGAGATGTATTAAGGTAACAATATTCTGATGGAATTTTTTGCGTTATCTTTCCCTCAAGCCTCTGTTCACAGTCAGATTTTAGTGAAATGCGTGTTTAATTACTTCAAATAAAATAGACTCTAACTGTACGATTTGAGCATAAAATAGTATATACAATATAACTTACTCAATTGTTTGATCCATGTTGAGGTGTTCGTGGTCGGTTTCCGAGGTTTTTCTTTTTCTTTTTTTTTTCTTTTAAACTATCGATCAAATTAAAAATAAATTTTATTTTTAGATGGCTTAGGCACTTTGATTTTTCTTTTAAAAAAAATTAATCAAATCAAAACACTCATAAGCAGTTTAGGCAGTTTGAGTTTAAGATTAAAAAAGTTTTCAATATTTAACAATAATTATAAAAAGTCAAAAAGTTCACCATTTAAAATTTTAATACAAATCATAAACCAAATTAAAATGTCACAATAACACAAATTAAAGTCTACTAATGACCAAACTAAAGGTTAAAAGTAAAACTAAATAACTTATGACAACATGAATTAAATTTAAACTTGAATTAAAGCCTTCCAAGCTCTTTAATTTGATTTTGTTTTTTGGATGTTCTTGACCAATACCTAGTGTTATTTCAATGCGAATAAGCAAAAGTGTAATTATAAAGTGTGAAAAGGTCTATTTTATATGTATAGACTAGCTACATATAGCAAGGCTCAATTGCTCTATCCATGTTAAATTCACTAATGTTTTAAACATTAGTTACTTACTTCTTGAAAATTAAATCTATATGACCAACAAGCACTAGTGGCCCCACAACTTCTTAGTCCTCAAGATTGACTTTCAAGTTTCCACAACTCTATGCAAGTTCATTCACTGTAGAAATATTTACACCTTTAATCTGATCGATATATAGCTCAACCCCTGCTTTTAATATAGTTTATAGCTTCGAATAGATGATTCATCGTATGCGTTCAGGTTAGAAAGAAAAAACAAAGACGAAAATACGCATTACGCAGAGCGGCGTGAAAACAACGGAAAAAGTGCATAAAACCACGAAAAAGTAAAAAGGATAACAAGTACGACATTATATCATATCACTTGGAACAAACGACGACAATAAGTAAAACGACGATAACATCGAAGGAAACAATATCACTTAGAGATAGGAATTTTCACATACACGTAGGAATTTTCATGACTTTTCCTCAGGCCGTTTGTTCTTTTCTTAATTAATTTTTAAGCTTTTGATGTTGGTCTGGGTCGCAAGTGAGTGGCGGACATGGGGCAGGGTTTGTACAAAGCTGGGTAGGCGGAGGTGGAGCTGGTGGCACGAGGGTGGCTCACGGCCAATGTTGAGGTGGCCAACACAGGGGCTTAGGTGGGGATGAGGCAACAGAGTGGAGCGAAGGTGGGTTGCGGTAGTAAGCTGACAACATTGGGGGTGGTGAAATTTTGAATGGGCTCTTAGAATTTTTGTTATTTTTTATTGTTATGTATTTTTTTTTAAAAAAAAAAAAAGAGTTTTTGTTTATCACATGACATAATCAAATTTTGTTTTGGTAAGCATTAACTCTCTAAAATTTATGATTATTATGAGACCTCTTAGGCCTTGACTTTCTAGGTCTCTAGTTAGACCTCTAAAATTAAATTTCAGGAGTTAAAAGTGACACTAATTAATATTCTTGGAGCTATTGAGGGAGATAATCCTTTGAATAAAATGGCTTTTGCATGTGAAAATATATAATTTTGCCTTTTAAAATTTCTTATATAAAGGACAAAGGACAACTTGGAAAAGAACAACAGCTCAAGAAAACAACATCGGCCTTTAGGATGGCCATAACTCTGAAAATGATAATCTATTCTCTATCCTATAAACAACAGTAAGTGAAACAATCAATAAATTTAAGATAGCATATCACAAATACGACAATAAAATATAAAACAATAAACAAGATCACAATATTAAACAAAAGGTAATAAATTTACAAACGAAAATGCATCACACATACAACAACAACAATATAGCGAAAACGACAATGTTTATGTTGCTTAGGTTACAAGGCTTCTTTAAAAGATGATTAGTTCTTTGAATTGACACACAATGTCTCTCAAACTTGATCATTTTTAGATAATCATATAAAGGCTCTGATTGATATGATTTTGTTTTATTTTATTTTAATCTGTTTCTCTGAAAAAACACATATTAATACATTCAAACAACATGAATTGAAACAAATGGAAACAAAGAAACCGACATGAGCATTAAACAACAACGACCCACTAAAAACTTAAAGGGACATACAAACAACATTAATCGGGCAGACATTATCAAATGGCATCCAAATAAAGAAACGACGATGACCCCGAAACAATATTAAACTCCTTGAAAATAGATTTGACAATGAAAACCAAAAAAGAAAACAATAATGGCCCAAAAACTGAGAACTCGTTGAAAACTATAGGAGTCAAGAAATAGTACGGACTGGTTAAATGAGAGCTACAACGCAAGACAACAACTAAAAGATGCCATGGAATTAAAAAACGACAATAAAATAACAATCACTAAAGCAACGAGAACTTCAAAACAACAACTCACTTAAAAAGGAAGAACTTGAAAACATCATATATTTTTGTGAACTTTTAATAACCGAATTGGGGGAGAAAATAAAAGTAGGGTTTTTATTGAATTGCATAATAAAATACATCAGAAAATAATGTTTATGTAGAAAAGTAAAATAAATAAAAGGATATTCTACTCTCACTACAAATAAAGAATGATAATAACAACTAATTAAAATCCAACAATTTTTATATTTTTTAATAGTAAATATAAGATTAGCATCGACAATTGTAATGTAGATGGTCTTAGTAAATAATTATTTCGTTAGAATTGTTTATTGGTTAAGTTGACATTTTGTCAGTTTTTCCTATTAACTTTTCTCGTCGTTCGTTTTACTCTTTACCTGTTATTTCGTCATTATTATATGTTTCTTATTTGTCGTCGCTTTTTGGTTTTATGTCGTTTAATTTTTCTTGTCCAAACTTACACTATGTCTCAGAAGAAATTTGAAACAGCGCACCTCCATAAAACTTTTATAACTGCCTTTCACTTCTCCATCGTCGCCATTGACAACACTATCACTGACGCTCTACCGCCGTGGTTGCTTCACCGTGCCGAGACTCTTCAGGTCACTTCCTTGCAAATTCATCAATTGGGAGTTGATGGCAGTCAGTGCTTATTGCTCGACTTATGACGCCGGTAAGCCTTACTGGTGGCATAGCAGATATAGTTGGACTACTTTCTGTGGATCAGGCTATGGCTTCCGTGATGCCTGTGGCAAGTGCTTAAGAGTAAGATTATTTTATATACAACTATTTAGTAAGATTTTTATTATTACTACTTTTAAATGTGTGGATATTTGCTGTAAAGTCTATGATTGTACCAATGTTGACATGTGGATATTTAATAATGAGTTAGAATCAATAACATTATTCATGATTGTTATTAATTTTTTCAATTAGTCTAAACCGTAAAATCATATGAAATCTGTACTTTGATCCACAAACTCAAACCAGACATGAGAATATGAGTCGTTGAAGTTTTTCTTTGTGTGTGTATATATTTGAGAATGTAATTTAGTTGTTTTGGACATGTTTCTCATTTTATAATTTGGTTCCGTGTAATTAGACTAAAACTAAGAGGCAATATTAGGAAGTATGTGTGGTGGTTTGGAACACCACACACTAATGTTAGTTTTAGGATTTAGTATATACTTTTTATTTATTATGGTATTTAGTATCGATGATGCCTTAAATATTTTTTTATAAATTAGTCTTTAAAAGCTGAAAAAAGCTTTCGTGTGGTAGTTTTCTTTGTTTTTCAGCTTAGAAAATGTAAGAACTGGGGCCGCAATAACTGCAAGGATTGTGGACCGATGCGCCAATGGATTTAGAGTAGGCATTGTGTTCCAACCTTTGGACGCTGATGGAGTTGGATGGCAGCAAGGCTCTCGTCAATTGGTCGTGGATTTGAGGCCCTAAGCAAACTTTTTAAAAAGGTCTTTCAGAAGATTTTTTTTTTTAATGAAATATTCTATATTAAAACTTAAAATTAGAAAAAAAAAAAAAAAAAAAACAACCTCTTGTATCATTCATAACAAAGCAACAAAATATGTCTAGTGAAGACAAAGAAAAAAATAGCAACCAAAATAAAATTACATGAAAGTCAATAAACAAGTTTCCTACTGAAAAAATAAGCAAGCTCCTAAACTTAACCAACGTGGCAAACCAATGTTGAGCTTTCTTCAATCTTTCAAAAAAAAAGAAAAAAAATAAAAAAGCAATTATAAAACTTTAAGAGCAATAACTAGCACTTGTGATTTTTTTGAGAAGATATTTTTGTTGGGAGGAATTGAGAAAATAATGTTTACTAAAGATATTTGTTTTGAAGAGAAAAGTATAACAAAGAGAGATATGAGAGAAAGAAAATAACGTGTCAGACTTTCAGATTTTTTTTAATATATATATATATATATACATTTTGTTTTTACGTTTATAATTATTTTTTTTGAAGTATTTTAATACAACATTGTAATCAAATTCAAAGGTAATCAAGTTGAAAGTTAATCAAATTGAAATTTGAAAAAAGATTTTTTAAAAAAAGAAAACGTTCAAGTCTCTTTTTTGAAGGGCGATGTTTAAGTTTCTTTTTGATTTACCCTATCATAAAATAATATCTAATTCTTTTTTAGGGGAAATCTGTTTTACTTTTCTATTTTTTTTACTTTTTTAAGAAAGAATACATAATTGGCTTGGTTGCCTAATATATCTCAACGTGGTTCAATCCTCTAAAAAAAACCACTTAACATGTAGGCAACCAATATTTTTCTCGAGAAAGATGTTGTTGTTTAAAGGCAATAATAATTAAAAATGTATTTTTTAAATTTTAAAAATAGGACTCATTTAAAGTTAAAAAAGGACTAATTTAAATAAAACATATTTTTTTAGAAAAAACCTTGGGCCCTCGTGAATTTGGGGGCCCAAAGCCATTGCTTAACCTCCCTAGGAGTTAAGCTATTTTAAAAAAACATCACGGTGTTTTTCTAAGGCAATATGTCTTTTTTCTTTTTCTTTTATAATGTTGGATGAAATTCACATCTTTTTAAATCCAAACTCTACTCTATATAACTCCATGTCCTTTGACCTACCAGTCATTGGCCGGTGGTATTGTTTTCTCTCATGAGGCTCCCTTTGTTTCATAATTTATTAATTGTGGTGTATTTAGTATAGAGGATCTATATCAAGTAATCTTAAACTAGCATAACAGAGTTAAATATAGAGAATTTAATAATAATCCTGGCCAATAACATAGATTTGGCTAAGTAACTATATTTTCTAAAATAGATTTGGCTAAGTAACTATATTTTCTAAACAATTTTATATGAGGAACAAGCAGTTTGCTAGTGTTGTAATTCTTTCACAGATAATTCTCATTCAAGCTTACATATCACAAAATTGAAGCACAGTAGACAATGAAATTTTTAATAGGCCATAAGAAAAGTCTTTTTTAATAGCTAGATCTATTGCACGAAGAGTTATTTTTCTTATTGGGTGTGAATGAAAAATAGGAGAAATAAAAGTGCCTTTTTTAAATAACGACGATAGGAAAAGGGACAAAAAAAAAAAAAAAAAAAAGCAGTGGAAAATTTTCTTTTAAGTCATCAGACAGAGGCATAGGATATTCGCATATATATATATATATATATATATATATATATGTATACTGGGTATACTGGATAAGCTTATTTCCACCCATAGTTTGGCCTTATCCAAGACTAAAAATTTTATAATTTTAGACAAGAAAGTTAATCTAGTACAAAAAAAAAAAAAATCTGACTCAAAAGTTTTGTTTATATTGCCTTAATAAACCTTTATCCTAGCCGTCTTAGTGACCCTACAATGACAAATTAGCTGCCATACATCATCACACCATCATCGTGTCCACGTTATAAGCTCCCTATACCATTTGATCAACTGACTTTTCACGTTGCAAATGTTACCCCGAGGACCATCCAACGGTCTGTAAATAAAGTCTATAGTTTCACCTAGTAACTTCTTGAGAGTCCCAAATTAAAGGTCTAACATTATTGCAACAATATGGACGCTCCATATTTTTAATAATTGTACCCTCCATGATTCAGATAATTGTACTATAAATTGGAAAGCAATTTTTTATTTTTCAAACCATCTCTTGCATACAAGACATTCCACGTTCACAAAGTTAAAATGGGTAGGCTTTGCTATTGCATGTTGGTACTATTGTGGCTAGCTGTCGGTGCATTAGCCGAACAATGTGGTAGCCAAGCTGGTGGAAAAACCTGCCCCAACAACCTGTGTTGCAGCAAGTATGGGTGGTGTGGCAGCACCGACGAGTACTGTTTGACCTCTAATGGGTGCCAGAGCAACTGTAAAGGTGGCGGCGGTGGAGGTGGTGGCGGCAGTGGAGCCAGCGCCACTAATGTTCGAGCTACGTATCACTACTATAACCCGGAGCAAAATCGATGGGACTTGAATGCGGTTAGTGCGTATTGCTCTACTTGGGATGCCAGCAAGCCATATGCATGGCGTAGTAAATATGGATGGACGGCTTTCTGTGGCCCTGCTGGACCTCAGGGCCAAGCCTCTTGTGGCAAATGCTTGAGGGTAAGCAAATAATTAAGACATTAAACAGCTGGTTTCTTCTTTATTCAGTTAATGCAAAGGTTAGCATGAATTGTGTGTGTGGGTGTTTTTTCTTTTCTAGACCTATCTTTTAAGACTATCTCTACATTCTTAAAGGTACATCATGGTCACAGTTTAGTTGTTGTACTCGTTGGTGTTTCTTTTTTTTTTTTGGCTAAGAAAAGTCACAGCAAGGCATAGACCGTTTTATTAACTGGGTTTGATTGTCGTTTCACGTAACAGATAGAAGTGAGAAGCATAATATAAGTAGAGGTTTCAAAAAAAAATTAATTATTACTGACTATTTGTCACACCTCTACAACGTTGATGTTGTGTTTCTAATTTCTATATAGAAGTAGGGTCCTATCGGGAGGATCATAGACAAATTTTTAATCAACTCGCTGATAATTAGTCTTAAAAGTTTATTTATTTATCCTAAAAGTTGGATGGTTAAAATCACACAAAGAACAGCAGTAGCAGCAGATAATTTTGTGATTCAGACACATGATGAACTAGCCTAACCAATTCCATATTATATGCAAACAGGTCACTAATACGTGGACTGGCGCCCAACTTACAGTTAGGATTGTGGATCAGTGCAGTAATGGGGGCTTGGACTTGGACTACAACACTGCCTTCCGAAAATTGGACACCAATGGAAAAGGTTATGAACAAGGTCATCTTATAGTCAACTACCAATTTGTCGACTGTGGCAATGGCTTTAATGATAATCCCCTTCTTTCTATGGTTGTTCAACAATAAGAACACACACACGCACATATATATGTGTGTTAATTAGCAGCGCTTGATAGTTAATGATCTTTGGTGTGATGGGTTGTTTCAATAAACTTTCGGATGTATTTCCGATTAGCGTGTATGTACCTCCAGTGTTCTTGTTAAAGAACTATTATGAGTTTGTTCTCGTCTTGTATGCTTCAAACTTTTTTATACCACAAATAAAACATGATTATGGAGATGTATTAAAGTAACCTTCTGATGATTTTTTTTTTTTTTGTCTCAAGCGGAAGTTTATATCATATAAGATGGTATTTTGCATTATCTTTCCCTCAAGCCTCTTTCTTTGTTCACCGTTAGAATTTAGTGAAATGGGTATTAATTACATCAAATAAACTTATCTTTAACCATAAGATTTGAGCATATAGTATAGCATATACAATTGTTTGATCCATTGATCGATTCTCTCATCTTAAACCCAAGAACTCGCGGTGAGCACCATGCTCTCTAAGTTCAAAAGCATTTATGCATTTTTTCAACCAAGAATGCTTCTCGGCTCTGCGCGGAGCCGTCTCCTCTGTGGGGCCGTCTCTGCCCTCAAGAGGAGCGAGTTGGCTCCGCAAGCACCCTATTAGCAATATTCTTTTTCAACTATTCTTGCCAATAAATAAATCCCCTTTGCAAATTATTTATTAGGTAATAACAGGAAAGAGATAAGCTACACTTTTGACAATATAAGAAAATAATTTTTAACAAAAGAAAAAAAGCATGAAAACTTAAAAAAGAAAATAATGCTCTTAGTCTCTATTTATTAGTGTTTGATTAAAAAAAAAAAGTGAAATCACGCCTATTATTCTCTATTCACTGACGTTGATATAAGCGGCATATACTAATTAATAGATAGGAATTACACCAAATATTAGTCTCGAAACACAAGAGCTTGATTTAAATATAGGCAAGTCTTCTTTAAAGCCTTATCCCATGACCAATTCAAAATTATTATTACTATTATTTTTTTTTTTTTACTATTATTAACTTTCCCTTTCAAAATGTAAATCCCTTTTTTCAATTGTTTGTTGATGTCCACATTCCACGAAGCCGCACTTGGCAGTACAGTCGTTGGATAAGAACGACTAAGAGATAAACGAACTTTATGATCCCTTCGCACTTCGTATTTTAGTAATTAAATCCAAAATTATTAATTGCCCTTGTTGACTCTGTCACTTTCCCTTAGAATTCAAATCTCTATCTTTCATCTCCACAATTGAAGAAATTGCCCCTTTGGCCTTTGCTAAGTATAAGGGACAAATTAGCTTACTACTCCATAAAAGAAACTAATAAAAGGGCTACAATAATAATTGTCCAGCTAAGCAAAAAGCCGCCTCGCACCACCCCATCTTTCTCTCTGTTATGCTTTCTTTATGCGAGAACATTTGGCAATTCTTATCTATAAGCCTATATGTTGCAAAATTAATGCGATAGAAATAAAAAACAAAAACATACAGAGAATTTACGTGAAAACTCAAAACGGAAAAAAACCACAAGTAAAGGAAAAGAAAATCACTAAACTCGTAAAGATTATAATGGAGGCGCTAGAAAGGCTCAAAATTTGCTAATGATCAAGCCCTAACGCAATACATCATATATATAGGTATAGGCAAAACCCTATAGGCCAAAAACATAAACTAAACGGCCCAACAACAACGGTCCATACCGCGGGGGTGGAGCCCCGCACCCCCGGCGAGATCAGTGGTGGGCGACGGGATTAGGCCTATCGGTCCGATCCCTCTGCTACCACCACAAATCTCATGAAAAATCACACTTTTATTTTTCACCACAAATTTGTCGCACCACGAGCTTTTGGGTCGGGCCAAACTAAATTCGGGTTACCATACTTTACACACTATAATATATGTTTACTGACACGTATATGCTGTGTTTTCGATCTATTTCAAAGTTTTTGCCATGGAAAATGAAGCTTTTGGAACCCCCATTTTCCTTTAATGCTAGAAAATTAGAAATAAGCAAAGAAATAAATTTCAGATATATGATAACTAGGCAATGTCACTCAATTACTCTAACTGATCTATGTTCAATTCACTAATGTTATAAACATTAATTACTTCTAGAAATTAAGTTGTGCTTATGACAATGATGTGTGAGAGAATGCATAAGTGCCAAACTCTATGACCAACTAGCACCAGTGGCACCACGGCTTCTTAGCCCCCAAGATTGACTTTCAAGTTTCCACAACTCTACGTTCATCCTTTGTAAAAATATTTACCCCTTTTGGCCTAATCGATATAAACTTTTCTTGACCATTTTTATGATAAGTGTTACTAGTCTATGAAAGCAAGAAATTCCAACGATAACGTTAAACATCAAATTTATTTTTCCAACTACAGGGACGCGTCAGTAATTTTTCTAAGGGCCTGAGTGTCCTATAAATTTAGGGAATGATTTTTCACCATCTACCATATCATAACAAACCGAAAAGAAAAAAAAAACAGATCATGGAGATCAAGTTAAGCTTGTGGTTGGTGTTTCTCACTTGTGTTGTGGCTTCAGCCAGTGCCCAAAGTGCCAGCAATGTAAGAGCCACTTACCACATCTACAATCCAGCGCAAAATGGATGGGACCTCAATAGAGTAAGCGCTTACTGCGCTACTTGGGATGCCAACAAGCCACTTGCATGGCGCAAGAGGTTTGGATGGACTGCCTTTTGTGGGCCTGTTGGGCCTCATGGCCAAGCCTCTTGTGGAAAATGCCTTAGGGTATGTATTCATGTCTCATATACAAACATTTGCTTCATAATACAAGATGACTCTTAACTTCAACATACATACATACATACATACATACATACATACATATATATATATATGTATGTATGACAATTTAGCTAGTAAGAGCAAAAAAAAAAAAAAAACCCTTGAGTGAGTATCTGTCTTTCAACCTTTAAATTTATAGAAAAAGATAATTTTGACAACATCTAACAGTTTCAAAACATGCATCATCTATGAGTTTCTATCAGAGAAGCCCATTTCATACACACACACATGTGAGACTCTTTAACTTGTTTTCATGTGGATTTACATTTATGTGTGTGTGTGTACTGTTATGAAGGTGACAAACACGAGGACAGGAGCTGAAGCAAAAGTGAGAATTGTTGATCAGTGCGCCAATGGAGGGTTGGATTTGGATGAAGGTGTTTTCCAGCAAATAGACACAGACGGAACAGGCTATGCACAAGGCCACCTTACGGTGAACTACAAGTTTGTGAACTGCGGAGACTGAATAAGTCAAGATCTTCTCGTCATCTAATGTAAAATCTATTACTAATTAATAAATAAACCTTATATCTAGCTATGTATAATAAGTAACACGAGTTCTCTCTGCATAACATTGACGGATGTTGTCAGTCCTAAGATGTAGAACTCTCTGTGAAAGTACTCGAGTGATTAATAGAACTACTACTTGTTTAATATATAATTCACTCCTGGTTGTTTGATATGGTTAAAGAAAAAAGAAAAAGTAAATTTAGCTCATCAAAGAAAGGAATATGCTGCGCGGCGTTAAAACAACAGAAAAGGCGCATAAAACGAGAGAAAAGTAAAAAGAATAATAAACAAGACACGATATCAAACGGAACAAACGACGGCAAAGTAAAACGACACCAACATCGAAGGAAACGATATCACTTAGGAAACCTCGTGACTTTTTTCCTCAGGCTTCGATTCTTAATTTTTAAGCTTTTCATTTGGCTTGTTTCTCTTTTTAGTTTTTCCATCCTTCAACATTTAAAGTTTTTCCAAGATATCATTATTCAAATAGATATCCTAAAATTAAATATTCCATTAAACTTTGGTATTTTACCATTTTTTCAAATTTTTTTTATTTTACAAAATTATTTTTTATTTATGTTTTGTCATTTATTTGGCTTTTCTTTCAGATTTACTTGTTAACATTTTAGTTGAGGGAAAGGGCATATGCTTGAGAAAGGGAACTCTGCATCGTGGTTTGGGCATGATGGGCCCGTCGCACCATGTTGGTCTGCGTCGCAAGCGATTGGCCGATGTGGGGAAGGGCTATTGATGTAGAGGAGTAGCATGTTCTTTTGGTCCTGATACAAGTATTTTTGCAGCTTGTTTACTCTTTTATTTTGGGCATGTAATTGTGGTCCTTTATCCTGAAAACGATCTGTCGTTCTTTATTTGCTTTTATTGCCGTTTGAGTCTTATGCTACAAGCTCTACTTTTGTCTAAAACGTGCTAATGTTAAATTTGTTAGGTCTTTGCTTTGTTGTTTTCGCTTTAAGACCATTTTTTGTTGCTGTGATGAGCATGTTGCTCTTTGATCATCGGTTTATGCTAGTAAATGATACCATGGCACGCTGAATCCATGATTTTTTTTGCCTAAGCATTTGAATTGTTCCTTTCTTTAGACTTGCTTATTCAACTGCACAAAGTTGGGTGGGCTGATCGCACGAGGGTGGCTCATACATGGGTTCGCAATGCTGAGGTGGCCAACACTGGGGTTTAGGTGGGGATGAGGCACCAGAGCTGAGGTGGGTTGCGGTAATGAGCTGACAATTTGGGGTGGTCAAATTTTGAACTAACTTCTAGGATTTTTATTATTACTATTATAATTATGTATTTTTTTTTTAAAAGAGAGTTTTTATTTATCCACATGAGATATTCAAATGTTATCTCAGTAAGCTTTAACCCCCTAAAATGTATGATTATCATGAGACTTTAAGGTCTTAACCCCCTCTGTCGACCCTAACTAGACCTATAAAATTGAATGTCAAGAGCTAAAATAAAACTAGTCAATATTTTTAAAGCCATTGGTGAAGATAATATTAAAAAGAGATATAGCTTATATGTCTTTTTTTTCGTACTCTCTTTCATATCCTCCAATAATATATCAATTAAAATATTTTACCCACATAATTAGTAGCATGATATTTTAATAAACATGTCATTTTAGTTGACTTGACATAATATTATTAGCAAGATACAAAAGGAGACACAGGAGTTTGTTTCCTCCTCTTATTCTCTATTTGTTGACGTTGATATATCCATGACCAATGTTTTTTTTATTATTAACTTTCCCCTTCAAAATGTAAATCCCTTTTGTAATTATTTGTTGATTTCTACATAGTACATACAACAAAACCGCCCTTGGAAATGTAGTCGTTGGATGATAATGGCCAAGACTGAAGCCAACTTCATAATCACCAGGCACTAGAGGTAACTTAGTAATTATATCCTAAATTATTATTTGCCCATATTGATTCTATCACTTTTCTTTAGAATTCAATCTTTATTTTCTCATTTATTCAATTGAAGAAACTAGCCCTTTGTTAAGTGAAAGTGATCACTTTTCTTCACCTTCTTCAAATCAATATTAGGGCTCTACTTGTTCCTTACCAGTTACACTGGCTGATAACAGACAATTCTGAATCACCAAACATGTACTTTTATTTTATTGTGTGTCAATATCTTAAAAAGCAACGATTATCTACATAACATATTTCCGATCCCTTAAAGGAAAATGCTATGAAGTATCCTGTCAAGTAAAGCCAAAGGCCGCCTCGCACCGTCCCTTTTTCTTTTCTATCATGCTTTCTTCATCTGAGAGAACGTTTGGCAATTCTTAGCTATAAGCCTATAATATGCTAACCAAGACACATATACACTGTATTTTCGATCTGTTTCAAGGTTTATGCCATGTAAAATGAAGCTTTCTGAACCCCATTTTCCTTCGATACAAGAAATTAGAAATAAGGAAAGGGGTTTGGAATTATTAATCTATTATTTGTCCAGGAATTACATAAAGAGATTTCAAATATATGATAAACAAGACAATGTCACTTAATTACTCTAAGTGATCCATGTCTAGTAATACACTAATGTCATAAACATTAGTTACTTCTAGAAATTAAACCGTGCTTATAATAATGATTTGTGTGAGAATACTATTCATCCCGACCGGGTTGTGACCCAGCCCTTTAAGTGGGTGGGCCCTACCTGGTGGGTCTCACAGGTGGGGCCTACCCCACTGAGAGGGGCCACGGCCCAGTGGAAAAAAAAAAGTTTTTTGAGAATTAATTGCCAGACTGTACGACCAACAAGTATTAGCTGCACCACAACTTATTAGTGCCCAAGTTTGACTTCCAAGTTTCCACAACCATATTAACTATATTCTTTATGACCGATTCAAAGTTTTCATGACCATTAATGTTCTGATAAGAGTGTTACTAGTCTATGTACGTAAGCAAGAAATCCCAACGACAACCTTAAACATCAAATTTATTTTTCAAATTATAGGGACACGTCAGCAATTTTCTAAGGGCCTCATGGTCCTATAAATTTAGTGGATGATATATTTTTCACCATCTACCACATTATTACAAACCCAAAAGAAAACAAAAACAGATCATGGAGAAGTTAAGCCTGTGCTTAGGGTTTCTTATTTGTGTTGTGGCTTCTGTCTGCCCAAAGTGCAAGTAATGTAAGAGCCACTTACCACATTGGATGGGACCCGAATAGGAGTTTTGGATGGACTGCCTTTTGGGGACCTGTCGGGCCTCGCGGCCGAGCCTCTTGTGGAAAATGCTTAAGGGTATGTTTTCATGTCTCAGGTACAAATATTTGCTTCAAAATATAAGACTAAACTCAAAAAAAAAAAAAATTATGTAAGACTCTTTAACTTGTTTTCATGTTGATTTACATTTATACATATGTTTTTGTGTGTGTGTGCATGTTATGAAGGTGACAAACACGAGGACAGGAGCTCAAGCAAATGTGAGAATTATTGATCAGTGCGCCTACTTTTGTTAAAAGTACTCTATATAGGCCCATGCATATACACACATGTTTGAAATAAATATATGTGTTATACGGATATATATATTTTGCTTGTAGATTCTTTTAATTTTTTTGCATGCAATTCATTTTTCTTTTCTTTCATTTATTTTATCATGTTACCAAATTAGATATAGTTCGGTAAAGAAATTGAACTTAGATCTTTTATTAAAGCATTTTATATTTATAAGTTCCTTTTTTAAAAGTATCTATGATAGTCTTCGGGGGGACTGGGACAATTATAAGAGGAGGATAAACGTCAATAAATCTTGTATTTTTTAAGATCTTCTATTTCCTGACTTTTTTTTTAACTTTGTTTCAAAAATCTTGTGTTTAAAAGAGAAAAAAAAAAAGACAATAATAAGAGGAGGAAGATGAGTGGTGGGAAATCTATTGTACTTTATGACAAAAATTAAAAATATAAAGAATAAAATTTTTTTATTTCCCTATATTTTTAACTTTTGTTTTGAAAATTGAGTGATTTTTGACTGATACATGCATTTTTCATGCTCATATTTGTTATATTATATAATAGGCCTAACATATATATTTATATATATAATCTTCCACTTGTTTTTGTATTTTTTATTTTTTTATGCCAAATAGATGTACTTTTTTTAGCTTGTGATGCTTTTTTCTTTTACTAATATACTTTTTTGTTTGGTAATTAAATTGCACTACATTTTTATTAAAGTATTTGATAGTTTTTAGCTGCAAAAGTCTTATACTTTTTCACAAAAAGAGGCATTTTAATTAACATTTTAAAGTTCAAGTAGTTTGTTTACTAATATTTTAAAGTTCAAAGGATGTACATGTCAATTTTTAAACTTAAGGGGCAAGGTGAGAAATTAACCAAAATTTAAAGGTAAAAATACAATTTATCTATAACAATAATAAAAAATGAAATACATAAGACGACGCAAGGTAGGTCTGGCCATCGACCATGCATGGGTCGTTCTGAATCAGGTCTATTTGATTCAGACCTACCATGCATAGACATATCGATTTGGCCTTGTTTGGTTTTGTTCTTAGAATTCTTAGAAATGTTTTTGTATGTTTTTTGATGTAAAAATTTTGAAAATACTTTTAGTATAATCCTTAAAAAAAAATTATTTTTTAAAATAAAAATATTTTCACCTATTTTAAAAATTGACTATGTTTTTGCTTGCTGGCAAAGTTATACGTGTTGATAAATATCCTTTCTTTCTGACGTCCAGGAAAAAACACAAAAAAAAAAAGGAGCAAAAGTTGAAATGTTGATTCGAAAAGGAGAGAAGAGATGGTGGATGACGAAATTAGCGCCAGGAGAGAGACTCTAGAAGATGTTTGACGTGCCCTCTTTGCCATGAGCTTTTTCACGAAGCTACAGCCTTAGCTCCATGCCTTCATACATATTGGTCTTTAATTTTTAACCATGTTTTTGCCCATTTTATGATCTGGGCCTATTCTATTTTGAGTTTTAATCTTTGATTTTTTTTTCTTTTTTTGTGAATTTCTTTTCTGGGTTTTATTTCATTATTCTTTTTGTGTCTACAGCATCGAGTTAGTAAGGACTTGTGCTTCTAAGTACATTTCCGTGTGACTTGGGCTTACAAAATTACTGCTTCCTTTCTTTTTCATTTTTATACTGTTCTATTTCACATACATTCCGTCCTGTTTTATTAACATTGTCCTTTTCTATTCTGGGTTCTAATTACTGCATGTTATATTTTTCAACTTTCAATCCAGTAATTTGGTAATTATAGTCGACACTTACTTATCTTGGGCAGTGACATTCTGATTTTACCGTGATTTAAATTCCGATACTCAAAAGTCTTCAACTTTTTTCTTTTCTTGCAACCAATGGATGAATGGCAGTTGCCTAAAACTAACCCAAATTGTTACGCTACAAAATTTCAGTTCTAATTGTTTTGATAAATATTCTCAGAGAACCCGCTCTAATCAATTTGTGCTCTATCCTTTTGTTCGTCTAGTCATTATATTGTGCTTTCTTTCCTGTATTAATGCTTGATAGAATAGTTTTGTCTTTTGGGATCACAGAAGCTTATTAAATTATGGAACATAAATTTGAATAAAGTATCTCTACTTCATGACCAGTTCTAACGTATACAATAATCATGGGTTTCAAAACCAGTTTGCAGAGAGTGCATTTTTGAGAAGTTATCAGATGAGAAGATCAACTATTGTTCTGTATGCCATTCAATCCTGTCGTCATTGTGAATCCGTATGATGTTCGTGCTACGTTGTTACTTGCAGCATAGGCTTTAGGATTTTGCAGCCAGCTTAATCTTCATAATATGTGTTGCTTTAAGGAGTTAAACTTAGCTGATAACATAACCAATAGATGTTCTCTTTAACTATCAGGTATTGAATTTATGCTGCCCACACACTATAGTTTAATTTTGAGCAATTTTTTGTTACACTTATGCCAGAGCTTTTTTATTAGAGTCCTTTTGTGAATCCCCAAATACAATTCATTGATGACATGCAGGGCAGACCATAATTTGCAAGATATTCGCTCCAAGATCTTACCTCTTGAAAGGAGAAAAATGGATGAACCTGAATTTACACCCTCGACCTCATTGCTTGTGAATAGAGGGGAGAGATCTCCATCTTCATCTCCGGAAGTGCCAACACAATTCCTCTAGATGATGCTAAGAACGACAGCGGTCTAATTGTGCTTATGACATCATTTATTCGTCCTGTAGCAGCTATTTCTCAAGCGGCAGGAGATGCTTTTTCTAGCTCTTCGGTGTTCTCTCATAATTTAGGAGTCCTCAAAGCCCCGGCTTCAAAACCATTTCCTGATCACTGCTCCGATTTAGAAGAAATTATAGATGAAGTGATCTTTCCTGCTATGAATTCACTGCGCTGAATTCGAGATGCGGAAGCAGCTAAGGAAGAAGTTGATTTGTTACATATTCTCAACTTCAAGTTGGATTTTCTTTCAGTAAGCTCATTCCTTCCTCTTTTTTTTCTTCTTTTTCTTTCCTTTGATTTTTGACTTTCCTTTGACTACAAGTTTCAATGATATTAGATGCAGTACTATCATTATCTCATTGTCTGTAGGCCCTGTGGAAGCAACTTGAAGAGAAAGACGTCTTGGTGACTAGCATGTGCTAGGAAGAGGAAGAGCTGGGATGTATTGCAGCGCAGGCGCAACTCAAGCAAGCTCAAGCTAAATCTGCCTTAAAAGAGATGCAGATCTCAAAGGAAAAGGCGATTGCTGATGCTGTTGAAGAGGCACGTAAAGAGATCCAGAAGAACCTGACAAAGCAGTTTCAGATTATTTTGAAGATCAAGCAAGCACAAGCTGAATCTGTCTTAAAGGAGATGCAGCTCTCAAAGGAGAAGACGATTGCTGATGCCATTGAAGAGGCACATAAAAAGATCCAGGAGAAATGGACTAAGCAGTTTCAGAATATTTTGAAAATTAAACAAGCACAAACTGAATCTGCCTTAAAGGAGATGCAGATCTCGAAGGAAAAGGCGATGGTTGATACTGTTGAAGAGGGCCATAAAGAGATACGGAAGAACCTGACAAAGCACTTTCAGAATACTTTGATGATCAAGCAAGTAGAAGCTAAATTTGCATCCGCTAAAGCCATTGAAGAGGCACGTAAAGAGATCCAGGAGAGCCTGACTAAGCAGTTTCAGAATATTTTGAGGATTAAACAAGCACAAACTGAATCTGCCTCAAAGGAGATGCAGATCTCGAAGGAAAAGACAATTGTTGACGCTGTTAGAGAGGCCCTTAAAGAGATCTGGGAGAACCTGACTAAGCAGTTTCAGAATATTTTGATGATCAAGCAAGTAGAATTTAAATCTGCATTAAGGGAGATGCAAATCTCAAAGGAAAAGGCAGTTGTTGAAGCTGCTGAAGAGGCCCGTAAAGAGATCCGGGAGAACCTGACAAAGCAGTTTCAGAATGCTTTGATGATCAAGCAAGCAGAAGCTGAATCTGCCTTAAAGGAGATGCAAATCTCAAAGGAAAAGGCTATTGCCGCCGCTGTTGAAGAGGTTCGAAAAGATATCAGGGAGAGGATGACAAAGAAATTTCAGGAAATTTTTTTGAGCTGTGTGTGAGATAGAGTTCTCTCATCAAGCTCACTCCACAGCTTCTGAATATTACATTGACTTTTTTTTTTTGGAGAAAATTATTACAATGACTAAATTTCTCATGATATAATCATTTGGGGTCCTTTTTTTTTGTTAATCTTTTTTTGGCTGTAAATCCTGTGTATTTATTTTTAGTTTCCTCTATCTTTTTCCTAATTACCTTAACGAATTGCTTAGATTATCTGAAAAAGAAAAAAGTCTAAGAAGCCTTTCTTTTCAGGAAATGAATTGTGAATCTATTCTTCCTCTCCCCTGGACTCAAACCACGTAAATCTTTAACCCCAACAATTATTATATAGAGCATTAGGTATTTGGAGTTTAAGTGTTAACACTTTTTTTTTTCTTTGATAACTTATATAAACTAAAATATAATTTTAATTGTTAGTGCAGTATTTGAATTTAAAATTTTTTTTAAAAAAAAAAAAAAAAACCGCAAGGCTCAAGTTTTTCCAAAACAGTGACAGTAATGTTGAAGTTGCAGGACATTGCACGACGATTCCTTTTCCAAGAGACTAAAGTTGAAGAAAACCGTTGTAATATAAACAGCTTAATTCTTACAATCGTTTGTACTTTGGAAAATATCACAATGATTTGTGTCTTTCTTGCTTGCGAAGGTATATATCCTTGTTCTATTAAAAAAAAAGTATATATCCTTGCTTTGCGTTTGTGTCAGTTCTATGATCTGCATTTGTCCTTTTTTTTTTTTTTTTTCATTTTGCTTTCTGGTTCTCTGCATTATTTGAAAATATATGATCTTGATCTCTTTAAATATTTCGTGATTTCAGAATTTTTTATTTGTGTCAATGAAAATTTTTTTTTCATTTGTTCCTCCTTTGTCACACCCCCAGAGTACGGAAGGTGACATGGTGGTTTATTTAGGTTAATTAAATAAAAATTTAATTAAAATATAGGTTAAATAATTTAATTAGTTATGAGAATTGTGATAATTTAAAACCTTTTAGACAAATATTTATAGTAATTAAACAAATAGGTTTAATAAAATAAACAATAAGTATACCATTATAGAGAAAGGGAGAGAAGACGAGTTGGGTCTCACTGGCCCACAACTTGTGTACATATATAATATTGACAATATTAAATTACAACCACAGTCTAAAATAGAAAGAAAGTTAAGGTAATACATACCTTGATATTGTAATCCAAATAACCTACTCGGCACTTCTACGGCTCGCTGGTCCGGTCAACAGACTCTTCTCCAATCCTAAGATGAAATCCGCCTAAAAGGGAGAGATTTTAAAACAAATAAAAATACGAGTGAAAGACTTAGTAGGACTATATTTTAAAAACATCTAACTTTAAAAGGAAATTCTCATTATACAAGGAATTATTAAGAAAATATACTTGAATAAGAAAATAAATAAAAGCCAATAAAATTAATCTTCCCAAAACCATTTATTGGTCGACCAGAAAGAATATCATTTCCTTTTTCCTAGGCAAACTATATATACAACACCACTGCAGTAGCTCAACTGGGTTTCAGGACCTGCCCCCAAGGTTGCACGCTACACGACCCGATCTTTGATATGGCATCATGCCCATATATACATATTTCTATGATTATAAAATTTTATTTTACCAAGTATTTTCATTTACATTCATTATGAGGTTTATCATGAGAATCACCTCAATCTACTATTTATGAAAACAGGCAATAAAAATCCCTTTTTCAATCAATCATTGAAAACATTTTAATAGAAACCCATTTTAGGCCAAAATCATTTGAAAGCTAGGTTACCAAAGGAAGGGGTATAAGTCCTACCTCAATAGTCGTGCCAGTGTCCCACACTGTAATCCCGATCAGCTATATGCTAGCTCCGCGGATCCACGAACAACCTTAAATATGAACTAAGTCTATCAGTATCTGGCTTAGGATATTCTACGTCACTAAACTATCTCATGGTGTCCTAGTGTGCCATTTGTACTTATAAAATCATTTTATAAAGTTGAGATTTCAATTAGGGTTTAAAACGATAAAAATGGATGAAAAACAACAAAACTTCACCATGCTTGGTCAGCCTGCCGGTCATCTTGGTTCAGCTTGCCGGAAACCCAGGTCTAGTTGGTCGAACATTTTCAGGTTCGGCCTACCAGACGTATAAATTCGGCCTGCCGAACTAGAAAATTCTAAAATTTTTCAGGCCTGGGTTCTGGACCTCTCCAAGCCCAAATCCTCATTTCAATCTGTTTTTCTTAGTTCCCAGGCATGGATGACAATTATAGATGATAGAAAAACATAATAAAACACTTTTTAGCACATTTAAACAAGATTTACACAAAAAATTTGAATAAATCTAAAAATATGAAAAAAGGGAAAAAAATAAAAAATCTCGATTCAAATCCATTTTTGGTCAAACAAAGCTTAGATTCTAGTTGTTTTAAGTTTCTCTAACTTAGATTAATGATTTTCTAAGCTTAAACGAACTTAAATTTTCAGAATACAAGAAAAATTGAAAAATTGAAAAAGTTCTGAAATTTTAAAACTAACCTTAAATCGAAGCTTTGATTTGAAGTTATAATTGTCTAAACACATTCCCAAGCTTCCAATCTGCTAAAAACCAAAGCTTGAACTTGTTTTTGACTCAAAAATTTGAGAAGAAATAAAAGAGAAAGAGAAACAGAGAGAAGAGAGAGAGACGAGCGTAAGAGAGAGAGTGAGAGAGGGAGTGAGTTGAGTGAAAGAGAGAGGGAGAGGAGAGAGAATAAATAGAGGGAGGAGTGGGCGGTTTCACTTTGTAGAAACCGTGTGCTGCCTACTGTTTTGTAAAACAATTATTTTTTTTACATTCGACAAATTGTTTGTTCCAAATATTAAAACACAAATAAAAATAACTAAAAATGATTTAAAATCCATTTGATTAGAAAAATAATTACAAAACACTTAGATCATAGTTAAACCATAATTTGACACACTATTACACCATTTTACATACTAATATCACTTAATTAATTTCAGGGCGTTACATTCTTGCTTGCTAAGGCCACAGAGGTCCAACAGGGTTTTGCAACTATTAGCTCCTTGCTGTCATACATGTTTGCCTTTTTGCTTTCAACTATAAGGGTTTTTTGTAAAATTATTTACCACTGGATGTTATGATCTGGGTCTAAGTATTTTTTCCATTTTTCTTTCCACTTCTCTAACATTATTTGTAAATTTATGGTGTTGGAATATTTTTCGAGTTCTGATTTTTTCTTTTGTCTAGTGAAATGTAAAATGAATTATAGTTGGTTTGCATTGCTTGTCCACATTTACTTTGTTGAAACTACTTCATGTTTTTGTTGATGTTGTTAGATTACAGTGACCTGAATTATATTTGGTTCAACCAAAAAAGCTCGGAGTGCAACATATGTAATAGAGTTATAATTATGAGATTTTTTTGGGTCTGTGGTGGTTGCGGAACTATATATATTCTCGCATAAACATATGTCATGATACATTGTTGTAGGGTTTGTAGCATTATATTCACTCAAAACACTCCCTTTTATATATTGGCTTTGTAAATTGAAAACAGAAAAAGAAAAGAGTTAAATACATGATATGATAATGTGATTAATGTTTAGATATGAAGAATATCAAAATCTTAGAGATAATGCCAATGATGTAAAGATTTTATCCCAAGAAGGTTTCATAGATAAAGGCAACATATTGAGAAGATTTTCAGAGTATCCTTCAAATTCCAAATCAGAATCTAAAGTCTATCTTAACTTGGGGAGCAAATTTGATTTGAAAAAAGATTGAAAATTTAAATTAAAGGAGAATTTTAACTCCAGTTTACAAAAGCTGAGACTAAGATGTGATTTAATGTTTTTAAATGAAGAATATCTGATTTAGAAGAGAGATCACAATTCTAGAGACAGATCGCATCAGTTTTCAAATTCGAGTTCAAATCTGTCGTAACAAATTCTGCAACGGTTTGAATTTTTAATAAGGTTTCATTGCCTATTAAAGAAAGACGAGTCTGAGAATTTTTAATAGAGTTTCTAGAGGACAAACAATCATACAAATAGTGAGTTTTTGTCCAAGTATTTTTTGGAGAAAATACATCATTCTATGGGAGGAAAATTTACAGTTTTCGAAAAAAACATTCTACGGTAGACTAGAGTCTCGTGAAACAGACTAAAGACGAGTGATGTTCGCTGAACAAGGTCGTAAGAAGTACAACAATATATTTGTCAATTACTAAGAGGGAGTTTTACATTAATTAAGTTCAATTGGTGATTGTATACAGTTTTTCTTAATAGCTTGTTTAACATCTGGGCATGGCCCCCGGGGACGTAGGTTTAACAATCGAACCTCGATAACAATTTGCTATGTTCTTTTGCTTATTTCGTGCATTGGTAATTTTTAATTAATTAGAATTTAATTAAAAATTCTATAGTTTCCTTAAAACAGATCTTTCAATTGATATCAGAGCAATTCACTAACCCTGTTTTGGTGAGATTTTGGGACAAGATCTATGCTTTTGCAGGTATAGAATTGCTAAGAGATGGAGGCTCAATCACGAAACCAACACTTTTGGATGGTTCAAATTATTCATACTGGAAGGCATGTGTGAGAGCATTCATCAAGGCAATCAATGAAAGAGCATGACGATCTATTTTGACAAGCTAAGATCATCCTGCTGTTGTTGATAGAATTACTCTTAAGCCACAGGAATCATAGTCTAAAGATGAGGTGAAATTTGTAAATTACAATTCAAAAGCTCTTAATGCCCTGTTCAATGCTATAGATGTGAATCAATTCAAGCTTATCTCCATATGCAAATCTGTCAAAGAGGCATGGAATATTCTTCAAACCACACATGAGGGAACCACTGCTATTAAAGTTTCTAAACTACAATTGCTAGCTACTAGGTTTGAAATTTAAGAATGCATGATGATGAACAGATTGTTGATTTTAACGCAAAATTATGTGATATTGCTAATGAGGCGTTTACTCTTTGTGAAAAGTATTCTGACTCAATGCTTGTAAGAAAAATCCTAAGATCACTTCCTAAGAGTTTTATTTACAAGGTTGTAGCAATTGAAGAAGCCAAGGATCCTGACTTCTTGAAACTTGATGAATTAACAGGTTCATTGTAAACTTTTGAGGTGAAAACTAAAGCAAAAGAAGAAAGCAAAAAGCATAGCCCCACAAGCCAAAGTAAAAAAGTCTCATAAGGACGAAATGTCCAATGATGATGAAGAGGATTTGTTAGAATCTCTTGCTTCGTTGAAAGAAAAATTTGGTAAAATTTTGACAAAGATTAATAAGAAGAAAAAATCAACAATTCATCAAAGGTTGAAAATGTCTAGAAAAACAAAGGCTCCTTTAAGCTTCCCGATGGCATTAAAACTATCAAAGAGATTCAGTGTCGAAAATGCAAAGGTTTTGGCCATAGTCAATCTGAATGTGCTCACACAATCAAGAAGAAATCTAAGGCCATGGCTTCCACCTAGAATGATGAAGAATCTGAAGGGAGTCAAGAGGATGATGAGCTCATGAGTAATTATGTGGTGTTTAACATAATCACTACATCTGTCGCAGAATCTATCACAACAAAAACTATAACAGAATATGACAAAAACTTTATCCGGCTACATTTCGTTACAAAAACTAAGAATAATAGTGATGATGATGATTCAATATAGGATGCCTATAAATTTATGTATAACAAATAGGTGAAGGTGTGCAAATTAAATAAGACCCTAAAAGATCAAGTGGCCAGACTTACTAAGGAAAGAGATGAACTAAAGAAAGCAGGCATAAATTATGAACTCTTACCTACCAAAAATGAGGAGAAATTATCTTAAACAAGGTCTGAATTAGAGCACATTTTGAAGACCGTGAAGATGCTGAATACCAGCAACCAAGCTTGATCATATTCTGACATTAGGAAAATCTAATGGAGACCATCACGGTCTTAGACACACAGGTGGAGGCACAAACACAATAATGAGTTTTGTCAAGGAGAGCAAAAGTCTACACCGTCAACGCCAACTGGTAAGAAGTCTATTCACACATCCCCTCCTTCATCAGGTAAGTCGAAAAGATTTGTTTCCACTTATCACTTTTATAACACTAAAGGCCATATTCGACCTAAATACTTTAAATTCTTGAAATCATTGAAAAGTGGTATGATAAATAATTCATTGTTTCCCCCCAGACTAAAAAGGACTCTTAAATCGAAAATTGATTTAAACAATAAAGTTATTAGAAAATTTTGGATTAAAAAGTTTGGTTTATGTGTGAAAAAAAAAAAACCTGAGGCATATGATGCTTTCAAAGATTTGTGCATGAGATTAAAGACTAAAAAGCAATTCACAGACATATTTTCCAAGACAATTAATGCTCCTAGGTTCAAATTACTTAGGAAAGCATTGGAAATTTGCATTGTTTGATTTGCATATTAGTTTCTTTACATTTAATGCATGCATATTGCATTTGGCACATATAAGGTTCATGTTTATTTGTTTTATGCATAAAAAAAATCAGAATTTAGCATAAAAAATAATTGGTTTAATATGGATTATTTGAAAAGACATTTGTGCATAAATCAATCTTGATTATTATAGAGCTTTAATTGATTGATTTTTATGCACTAAAAAAATATTATATTCTAAATAGATATTTGAGAATGATGTAACCTAGTCTTGATGTTTTTGAATTATGCTTCGACTGTTTTTTTGGATTCTTTTATGCAAATATAACATGTAAAAAGTATAAAAAAAAAAGAGAAAAAAAGGGAAAAGCTGTCCATAAGTAATCTAGACTTATGAATCACTAAGATGTAAAAAATGATCTACCATGAGAAGAAAAAGCCTCCTAAATGCAATAAAATTTAATATAATAACGTTATGATAAATAAAAAATATATTTGCATAATGTGCTTTTTCAGATGATCAGGATAGTTGGAACAGGTTTTTTAAAAATTTTGAGATGACAAGTTGTAAAGTTCAAGAAGCTCTATTTAGTATGGTATATTTTCTCATACTCACGCTTGGACTATATTGTTATGCTCTTGATAGTTTTAAATTTGATAGATGCTCAAGCCATGATGATTTGAATAAAATTCATGTTTAAAAGACAAAAAATAAATGCTAATTCTCACCAAAAAGATTTTTTTATTTGTGTTTAGGTGCATCATGTTTAATTTCTGCATTTTAAATCTTTTTACTTGCATTCACATGTTCATACTAGGCGCACACATATACACAAAGAAAAAAAAAAAAAACATTGTCACATCATTATAAAGAAGCTAGGTGCCTTATGTCTTTAGAAACTTTGTTTGTCAATAGCTCTTAAGTCTGTCAAGAAAATTTTGGTTTGAAAAAGATGAATTAATTCAAGGGGAGCAATGACTTGAATCAACATAATGCATATTGTCTCGTTGAGTTTAATGATTTCAATTTATATATGAGTCCTTTAAATTGTTTCGCTGTGCTAATGATTTTGACATTATTGACAAAAAGAGGAGGATATTTGTTTTGGGATTTTTTTTTGTTTTTGGGTTTTGTCAAATATGACAAAGGGGAAGATTGTTAGGTTTGAATTTTGTATTGGCATATTAGCTTTGTAAATTGAAAACAAAAAAAGGGAAAAGATAAATATGTGAGGTGATAATGTGATAAATGCTTAAATGTGAAGAATATCAAAATCTTGGAGATAAAGCCAATGATCTGAAGATTTTATCCAAGAAGATTTCAAAGATAAAGCCAATGTATTGAAAAGATTTTTAGAATATTTTTCAAATTTCAAATCAAAATCTAAGTCTATGTTAGCTTGGGGAGCAAGTTTGATTTGAAAAAGATTGAATATTTGAATTAAATAAGGATTTTATTTCTAGTTTATAAAAACCGAGACTTGGATGCAATTTAGTGTTTTTAAATGAAGAATATCTAATTTAGAAAAGAGATCACGAGTTTCAGAGACAAATTGCATCAGTTTTCAAATTCAAGTTCAAATCTGTCGCAATAAATTTGTGATGGTTTAAATTTTTAATAAGGTTTTACTGCCTATAAAAGGAGGACAAGACTGAAACTTTTCCATAGAGTTTCTAGAGGGCAAACAAGCATAAAAACAATGAGTTTTCGTCTAAGTATTTTTGGGAGAAGATACATTTTTCTTCGAGAGGAGAATTTGCAATTTTTGGGAGAAAATACTTTGTAGTAGACGAGAGTCTCGTGAACCAGTTCAAAGATGAGTCATCCTCGCTAAACAATGTCATAAGAAGTACGGCAACATAGGCGTCAGTCACTAAGGAGTCTTACATTGATTAAGTCCAATTGGTGTTTGAATACAAATTTTCTTAATGGATTGTTCAACATCTGGACGTGACCCCCCAGGAGGTAGGTTTTAACAACTGAACCTCAATAACAATTTGACGTGTTCTTTTGTTTATTTCATGCATTGATAATTTTTAATAAATTAGTCTTTAATTAAAAATTTGGTAGTTTCCTTGAAATAGATCTTTCAGTACCAACTTTAATTTTTTAATTAATTAGTCTTTAATTAAAAATTCGGTAGTTTTCTTAAAATAGATCTTTCAATACCAATCTTTTTGACATGGTAAATTTGTTTATTCTCTGTCGTGATTTTTCCCGTTTAAGGTTTTCTATGTAACTATGTAGGTCCTTGTTTTACATTTCTCTATTGTCTATTCTCGTTAATTCTAAAACAGTTCTCATCATCATTTTTATTTTTATTTTTTACGCGACTTTAATCTTGTTCTCATCAATAACTTGTTATGAAATGCAGGTCGGATAATAATTTGCAAAATATTCGCGCCAAGATAGATGAACCTGACTTCACACGTTTGATCTCAATAAAGAGGTAGCAGACAACACCTTCTTCATATCGGAAACTGCCGGCGCAAATTCCTTCAGATGATTCTACCGTCAAGGACAACCGGTATTGGTCGTATGTTTCTACAATGGAAGGAGAGGATTCGTTATCCATGGTTTATTAATTTTGATGTCGTTATGTCCAGTTTGCGCTGTTTATAGAGTAAATAATATTTATACAGTAAAATTTACTAAAAATATTTTTAAAACATATTATTTATTTTTAAAAGTATCAAAAATCTGTTATTTTTCATTCTTTTTTAAAAAACTACTCAAAACATTTCATGTGTTTTGTCTAAATATTATTTTTTCTTCCTTATTATTAAAATGCCTAAAACACCCAATGTATTGTGCTTAGCTATCACTTTTTCTTATTTTATTATTAAAATGTCTAAAATATTCTTTGTGTTTTTAAAATCACACTCAAAAAATCACCCCTGAAGCAATTAATTTTTTAAAAAATTCAAGATTATTCTTTCCAATATATATTAAACGTTATTTTAAATATAAATTGACAAAATTAAAGAAAAAGTAATTTAAAATCTTTAAATAAATATTTTAATTAAGCATATACTTTAATTATTTTAAAAGTTTAAAATTTTTAATGTTGATTTTATTTAGTATTTTGGTCTAATAATGATTTGAATTGTATTTAGAAGATTGGAAAAGATGATTTTAGTTTTTAAAAAAGTTTGATAAAAAATGAAAAAACTCGTCAACAACAAAAACACACATACACAAAATAGCCTTTCAATTTAATATATATTGGAAAAGATAATATTAAAATTTTAAATAAATTAATTGGTTTAGAGTATTTTGAGTATAGTTTTGAAAACACGGAGTGTTTTAGGCATTTTTAATAATAAGAGAGGTAAAAATAGTATTTAGACAAAATACAGTTGATGTTTTGAACATTTTTAATAACAAAAGAAGCAAAAATATATTTAGACAAAATATATAGGGTATTTGGAAGAATGGTGGAAACTATTGGTTAGAACCACTTTTATTATACAATGTGAGAGCTTTACACTGTAGTATATGAGAGTTTTATACGGTTTATAACTAAAAATAATAATAAAAACCGAGGTTTTTACTATTCATTTAAACAGCCGGATAGGGTTTTTTTGGGTCCTTTTCTTTATTTTCACTTACTTTTTGCTCCTTTTGTCATCTGGGTCTATTCTATTTTGCTTTTTACTTTTGTAACTATAAAATTACTAGCGAATTAGCAAGTACTTGTGCTTCTGGGTACACTTACGTGTGATACGGGTTCATTAAATTACGGCTTGAGTTTTTTTTTTTTTTTTTTGGGTGATGAATAGTTGCTGCTTGAATTAGTAAAGATGAAAATTTGCTTCTCAGATCATTTGCCTGTGCTAGTTCTCAATTCATTCTACCTTTGTTTTATTAGCATTAATGTTCGTTGTTATATATTTCATCGTTGAATCTATTTGCTTGGCTCGATCTTTGTCTTGGCAATTTGCTATTTATGATCAAGACTTACTTCTGCTAGGCGGTGATATACCGATCATCTTCTAGTGATTTAAATTCCTTATTGTATTACATAGCTTATTGTATAGTATAATTAATTGGTGACTACACCCATTGACATGACAATAATATCAAAAATTTAAGACTGTTTATTCTCTCGATATTTTTCTATCTATTACATCAATAAAATCAATAAAATAGATTTTTATCGTTATAAAAGACGACATTCTATAGTAGCAAAAAGAAATTAAATATGATATAAATTAAAAAGGATAAAAAATAGCAAAGAAAAGATTGTACAAAATTCTATACAAATCATCCTTAGTTATAGAATTCTCAAACTACCCTTAATTAATTTGCACTCAAATTTCGCATGGAGTGGCCTAATTCTTAAATTACAAGTTAAAGACTCAACAGTCTTGCATGCACATTTTCGTCACCTACATATATCTATGGAGTGACCTAACCAAGGAAAAATTCAAAGTCTCCATTGTAATTGTCCTATGTGTGGAGAAAGAAGCAAAAAATCGATACAGAGAAGAATATTTGGGTTTTATTACGGAGGGGATGCTAATTCTATCTCTTAATACAGTTGCGGGTCAAGCAAGTTAGTTTGTATGAGAGAAACGATTGGAAAACCAAGTCAAAAAAAGACATGGCATTATCTCTTCTTCTAGAGAGTTTTTTTTTTTTTTTTCGTGTTTGGGTAAAACAAGGCTTTTGGCAATCCACTACTTATCCATGGTATGACAAATTGTTACCCCGTTACACCCTTCTACAAAATTCCAAAGATCTCATCTTCAATAAAGCATAAAAATGTAGTTTTGAGGCCAAAAGTCCAACGCCCGCCTGATTTTGTGCCGTGATGAACGAGCTAGAACTATAGTCCAATCGGTACACCAGTCTATTTATGTGCCGAAAAGTCCTGTCACACTTCAAATTGCTCTCTAGAAGTGTGCAACTCCTTGTGTTCCAGGGCAAAAAAAAAGTTCAATAGACCATAATATTAAGCTCTCATATATTTTAATATTTGAGTTTGTTTTTTAGTACAAACTTATTTGTCAAACACTTATTACGGTCGACCATAATTTTTTGTTTGTTATTTTCATACAAAGTAATTCAGTTGCCTGAATTGACCGGAACCTTTTAATTGGCTAACGTCTTTGTCATCTCACTAATTTTTATGAACTTATGTCTCATAGAAGTATAAGCCATATTATCCATGTATAGTTTTTACAAGGTCATGAGCCATGGTCGACATAAATTTGCCAACTCATTGCATAGTATTCAAAGGTCAGTTTAGTAATTTTAATGGTGACCTCCTCCCTATAAATCCAAGCCCTTTTCTAGCTACATCATATCCCAATAACAGAATTGCAACAACTTTATAGTACTCAAAATGGTGAAGATGATCAGCCCATGGTTGGCAGTGTTCTTGCTCTCTATGGTTGCAAGTGCATATGCCCAAAGTGCCACTAATGTGAGAGCCACGTATCATTACTACAACCCACAGCAAAACAACTGGGACTTGAGAGCTGTGAGCGCCTACTGCGCCACCTGGGACGCCGACAAGTCCTACGCATGGCGCAGCAAGTATGGTTGGACCGCCTTCTGCGGGCCCTCTGGTCCTCAAGGCCAAGGGGCTTGTGGCAAATGCTTGAAGGTAAGACAAAATCATGAACTCCCTTTCTTTTTTCTACAACATATTCCAAATTTTAGATATTGTGTTTGTCCCAATACTCATAGTGTAATTTTCACTAAAAATGTTTCTAAATTTAATAAGTAGACCGTCTTCATGCATTAAAATCTTATGTGACACCCATAGCGTTCAACACCACACATTAATAAAAAATAGATTCCACAACATATACTTTACAAATAGAGGTCATTTTTATTAATTGTGATGTTTAATATCGCTGTACTTCTCCGAGTATTTTTCCCTTTACTCGAGACCACCTACAGATGAAACCCACCATGTGAGCAATTGTGGGACCCTTATGGAAAAGATGTGCTCAAACATCAACACTCATTAAAAAAAAAAAAAAAAAAACTGTCACATTAGCATTCTCAGAGTGGTAATTATCTTAACCAAAAATGTTCGTGATAGTAAAATGCTAATCAGAATGTTGTGTGGATGATGTGAACATATGCAGGTGACAAACACCAAGGATACATCAGCAAAAGTAACAGTAAGAATAGTGGATCAGTGCAGCAACGGTGGACTGGATTTGGACGTGAACGTGTTTAACCAGATTGACACCGATAAATCTGGTTATCAGCAAGGCCACCTTATTGTCAACTATGAATTTGTCAACTGTGGTGACTAAATTAATTTTAAAATACTAATACCCCTTAAGTTGTTCCCACCTTTTTTTATGCTACAATAAAACTTACTATGAAATAAGATGTCAATATTGGATCTCCTTCTTGATCCTCTAGAAGTATTTGACTGTAATTTTATCACATCTTGGTGCAGAATATGTAATATTTCGTGGGAATGAAAAAATCTTTCAGTGTAATCTATATGTTGTTCTTTCTTTTTTAGTGGGAAAATATGGAAATGTCTACGAGTACTATAATTATACGACAAGTCGTGCAGATATTCCAAGTTTATACAAACGACAAGTCGTTTGATGCCCCAAGTCTAATTTCAACGACAAAGTCAAGTTTTTGCCTCCAAAAAAGGGCTCAAATATCCTTTAGAAGTATTATCCCTTCAAAAAAAAAATTGTTAGTACTATACGATAGGTTTTCTCCGCAGCAACACAAAGAGTATGTTTGACTAATGATAGTTTACACCACAAACTTAGTTATAAATAGTGTAAAACTTTTATATATTACAGTAAAAAGAAAAAAATTATGCTACCGTAAAAATAGTTTCTACCAATAGTTCCTACCACTTGCCAAACACCTTAAAAAATTGACCATCGTGAGGCCAGGTCAAGCGTAAATATAAGAAATTATTTGTGTAAGTGAACAACAATAAATTTAAACCATCATTCTCCTGAAAAAAAAAACAAAAAACAAAAACAAGAAAAGATACCACCGTAGCACAATTTTATATTTATTAGATGTTCATTTTTACTTTTCCTTTTATTTATTGATTTTAAAGCGATAGAACGTGTGTTTGAATGACACCTTCAACTTTTATTTTCCATGTTCTAGAAACCAATAAAAAAAAGTGTTCCATGTTCTAGAAACCAATAAAAAAAATTCTTTCTTACAATTGGATTATGGTTTGACTCGAGCCACTCACGATTGAATAGACTCTATTCCAACAAAAATATAGAAAAACACAAGAACATAACTACCTAACTAGAAAAATAAAAAAGAAATCCTGTGGATGGTTTCTTTAAATTTCAGTTTAAGAATATGTTTTTTTTTTTAATTTGCTAAGACTTTATAATGGCTTTTTGGTTTTTTATAACTCATTGATTAATTTACTATCAATCCATCAACGTATATTTAATTTATAAATTTTTAATTGTATAAATCATTGATTTAAAAAATAAATTAAATTTAAAAAATTGAATACATTTCCTAATGGTATCTAATTTAAAGTCACTTTTGTGCCTATTTTTAAATAAATTTCATGAAAAAAATAGTAACGCATTTCAAGAAAAGAAGTATCGTTGTTTTCATGGTCTAAGGAAAATAAGGGCTTCATATTAAATGGCCATTTGTATTATTTTTTTAATAAATTATCTAAGTTTTATTTGATAAGAAAAAGGATCAATGTTATACGATTAATTAATGATTGATTGATTGCGGTTTATTGTTGACAAACCACCAATCGATAATTTGGCAATATATCAGTAAGAGGATCTCCAATACAATACTAAACTGATGTATACATTTGGTATTTGAACGTAAAAAATACTCTCTAATGCCATATGTTAAACTTGGTGGTAAATTTGTCATCAAAATTTAATATATAGCAGATTTTGCATTTGATTTTTATTAGTTGACAGATTGAATTTTTGTTTTTATAAATATTATATTCTTACTTTTTAATTATTTTAATATTAAAAGTTTATTTTTACCAATGTCAAGGTTTAATAATTATACTAGAATACAAATATAATATTTAAAATAACATTATGCATTAAAACACAAAATAAAATAACACATCAAATAAGTCATTTTTACACTTTGGTGTGACAAATTTAAAATTGGCATTGACATTTGTATTAAAGATGGTCTAATAGACTATTAATAAATCATTAACAAATTAGTGACATATAAATGATTAATCACTATGAGACTTAACAAAAGAAAAAAAAATGATCATTTGGCTCATTGGGTCAAAACAGTCCATCCACCTATTTTTTCAAAAATAATAAAAATTCTTTTTTTTTTTAAATAAATCTTCAGTCATAGTAGAAATAAAGCAAAATTTCAAATGGCCCCTACTATAGGCACAATTGATCAAACGCAAAGACTGGATTTACTAGTGCAAAAATATATGAAGCATAAGGATAACAGACAACGTTGAGACCAAAAGGGAAAAGACCGCTTGATACTTAGAATAGAGTTACCAGCACATCGTTACAAGAAACCACTAAGCTAAAATCAAATCTATCTTAGTAAAGACATATGCAACATGGCATAGAACCATATTGTAACGCCTTTATATGGGGGTTATCAGTTTTTAATGAATTAAAATAAAAATTAGAAATAAAAGTAAAATCTTAAAAATAAAATTTGTCCAGGGCTTAAAAGAAAACTCTCAAATCAAAAATAAAAATATAAACGATAATTAAACCACAGTTTAATGTAGCACCTTAAATTTAATAATATAAACTGTCGTCGTCATCATTTTAACCCTCAACGCATTTTAATACAGTCACAGAAAGTAACAATTGATGCTTACATTAACATGAAGAAGATTCTTAATAATTGAAGCAGTCTCAATGTAATATAGCTACATCGCTTCCTCAACTATTTTTCTCATAGCCACCTCACACTTAATGAGTCCTGAAAAAAAAAATATAAGGGAATGAGCAACAATATGCTCAGTAGAGAAAACCATTACTCACCTTTAGGTTTTTATCATTACCACATTAAAACTTACATGGTTAGTTAATATTTATCATTATCCAGATTATGAGATGTATTATAATCATATTCTGTGGATACCATAGTTAATCATTACCGAGTTTCATACATATACATATATACAAATATTATAGTTTATCATTATTCCTAGGTACCCACGTTCAATAGAGTATCACTCAACTCATCGAAAACCCAAATGGGCGCGTTTGATCACCCTCTAAACATTCTAAGGGTGTTCCGGTGAGGGGACATCAAGCCCCGAGTCCTCACCAAGTAGATTCCTATACAGTGTGTTTAGGGACTTTCAACCCAAGGAAGCGTCATCATCTTCCCCCTATTTTACCTTTTAGGGTATTCATGGCCAAGGACGTAACCGCCGCCCTCTTCATGTCTCACCATTTCTCTATATTTAATCATTATTAATAGAATCAGTTTTCCTAACCATGCTTCTCAATTTATAACATGTGTCAATTCATTATGTTCCTCAGTCGTACAATACAAGACGAGTTCATGTCATAGTTTCATATGTGATACTCATATAATATCAGTTCAACATAGATATATTTATATCTTGCGGTAAAACAATCAATTTTAATTCTATAAAAACCTCACAAAAGATGAGTGAATAGAATCCATACCTTTCAAGCTTATCAACAATCTTTTAATCTTGAAATCAATTAACGTTAGCTCCATACTCCCTTGAATCCTAAGGCGTGCATAAGGACAATTAAAACTAAAGCACAACACACAACTACATTCATAAATAAATCATGTGTAAATCTATCTTACTAGTATGCCATTAAAGCTTTTATGTAAATCTCTTTTGAATACCACAGTAAACAATTTTTGTCTTAACACAATATAAAATGTAAACAAGTAATCTATATGTTTTAGTCCCTAATAAGATTCATCAATCACTTAGGATAATATTAGAAAGGTTGCAAGACATTAAAGAATTAGGTGGTGAACAAAGATGGGTTCTTGGTTCAGGTTAGCAGCTGGTATACCATAACAAACTGGCAGGTTTACTAATTTCTAATCCGAAAATTTAATAATTCATAGAAAATAAAATATAACTCCAATTTAGGTTTATGATAGCTCGTTAGAAAGCTTAGGATGTCTACTTTTTAAATATGCAAACCAATTTATAAAATTCATTTTAATTTAATCACAGAATTTCAAGAAATAGCCACTGCCCATAGAAGTGTTACAAAGTTTAACAATATAAATTTTCTGTCTAAGGGCATATACACTTAGACTTTATACATATGCTCCAAAATAGCGACAAACATATACTTAGGTTTAAGAACGTAAATTTGAATAATCCTTGAGTATATATAAAAAAAATTTATAAATGAAAGACTCAATTTGTTCATAAGATTCTAACCTCGGATTATGGTTAGTTGGAAGCTTGAAATGGCTTCAAAACAGGTTCCTTGACTTCGGTATTACTGAAATTCTTGCTCAAATGGAGGTGATGGTGGCTGATTTTTATGGCTGCCTTGAAGAAGTTCCCTAAGTATTTTGCTTCAGCAAAGAATGAGAAGAAGAGTGTGGGAACCGTGGAAGAGAAAGGAAGAAAAGATGAAGTCTTTGAAGAGAAGTGATAGAAGCAATTATGGAGGAGACAGGTTGAAGCATGTCACGGAGGAAATAAAGAAAATGAGGGTCAAGAGTAGTTAGAAAAGATATCCTTATGTCTCATCTGGAGACTTTAACGCACATAATGCCAATATGACATTTTTGAGATTTATTAGAAGTTCTAAGGCTTTTCAGTAAACATACTAAATAAATATAGGAGAATTTTAGAAAATTTAAAAATAGATAAAAATAAATTTTAAATGAAGCAATTTTTTTAATTGATACACTAAAAATTAATTTAATTACCTTAATACCCGTTAGGAGAATAACGGGTATCACACATATCTAGGGGCTAAATACTACACACAGTGCTGCTAATCAACAGGTGTGAGATTCAAACCAAGACCAGAGGTAGGGAAACAACCTCCTCTATTATAACCATATAAAAATGAAACACAAAAAGGTTAAAATATGATCACCTTTATTGACAAAGCAAAACACGCTAAAAAGAAAGATAATAAAAGAGAGAGAGAGAGAGAGCGACTTGAACCATTAGAGAGTCCAAAAGGCTGCAGGACAATCACCATTGAGGCTTAGAGGCCGGATCTAAGGAAAACCACAATCACTGCCCACTATGAAATGAAACTTCAAAGCCCACATGAGGAAACACCATATAGCACCGGGGAGCAATCCCTTGCACCTCCATCCTCCACCCTCCTCCCCAACCTCACTCCGTCGGCCTCCACCGAGCCTCCCACCAGTAATGATCCAATCTACTGTCCACCACCCAAATTTGAACCGTTGGAAAGCCAAAATCACAGGCATCATACCACCTAATGATCGCCATAAACCAAAGCCATCATCTAGGCTCTTAGGCACATGGGTCTGCCAACTAGCTCTAATACCCCCATCACAAGCTTCCCTACCCCACCAAGCAGCCTTCACATCACTATTGGACCCCTTTTTGACAAAAGGGCTTCCTAGTTAAACGCCCGCTTGGCGTCACCCCTTCCCTAAGACTAGAACACTGGTAGCCAACCAAAGGCTGTCGTCGGGCTTCAGCCCAAGGCATGAGAAAGGGCAACACTAATGAAACCTTAAAAAACCCTAGCAAGATGGGGACTAAAGCAAAAGAAAAAAGAGCCGAAAGGGGGAAAGATAGATTATCAAAATTCTGTTGACAATAGAACATGTGGAAGAAAGTTTTAATTTATAGGATGTTTGAGAAGTCTGGTTAGAACTGAAACTTTTAAACAAAAAACCGTAGCATGTAAGAGTTTTATACTGTAACTTACTTTTTTTTTATCACTGTAGCGTGTGAGAGCTTTACACTATAGCAACCAAAAGTTTTGATTAGAATTGATTTTAACAAACGCTCTTTACTTTTTTCAATCATTGGATGTTTATTAAATAATCATTATATTTTTTAATTTGATGTATACTCTTGTGACATAAAACTTGTTTTAATGGACCTTTTTTAACTTGGATTTTAATGGTCTATTTTTCATATCTCATTACATAACGTTTTTCTTAATAACATTTTTTTAAGAACGTTCTTCAAATTCTTAAAAAAAAAAAGAAGAAAAGTATAAAACACTAACGGTGGATTTTATCCGCAATCTTTAACTCGTACTAAGATGTTTGATATGATAGTGTTAAAATTATAAACACTATAATATATAAAAATTTTATATTATAGTAATTTTTTTATTGTAGTATGTGAAAATTTTATCCTAATTTTAATGATAAAAGTTACTAAGAATCAATTATGCGAAACAGTGTGATAATTGTCGAACTCAAACAAACTTCGGTGTTTCGCAGTTGCACGCACGAAAAGGAAGGGGAAAAAAGAACGTTTATTTATTTATTTTTTGCTCATTCTTAATAATGGCCGTGCCGTCGGCACTGGAAGAACGATAAAAATCCCGACAATACAAAATTACAACGCCCTTCGGCTTCGCTTTGTCCAAAAATCTGACAAAACCCACGTAATTTTCCCTCGAACAATCCAAAGCCACCTCTCAGTTTCACCCCCAAAACCCGCCACTTCGCTCTTCTCTCTCTACTCTCTCTCCTCCTTTCTTTCTTCCACTCTCTCTCAGATCCACCATCCACACGTCGAATAACGCCAAATACCAGACGACGTTTCTCGTCATCCGTTTCTCCCTCTTCAATCCCCTTCTCTCTCACTGCTTTCCGCTCTCCCGATTTTGGTTTCTTCTGGGTTGGACTTAAATGCTGTTTGTTTAGAGAGAGATAGACAGAGAAGCAAAGAGAAAGGAAGAGAGAGATGGCTGGTCAGGCGGTTAAAGTAAAGAGGGAGAGGCTTGAGGCATGCATGACGTGCCCTCTTTGTAATAAGCTCCTGAAAGAAGCTACGACCATTTCTCTCTGCCTTCACACGTGTTAGTTCTCTTTCTATCTTAACTCTGTTTCTCTCTTCGATTTATCTTTTGTCCTGATTTTGTGATCTGGGTATGTCTTATCTTGCAATATTACTACATGGGTTCTTCGTGTTTTGTGATTTCATGATCTGGATTTTCAGCTGTTAGGCAATTCCTCGAAACCCTTTTGTCAAACCGTTTTCATCGTTGATTTGCATTGGTCTCCTTGTTAATCAATTTCATGTCCGTACGTGTAATTTTATCTGTATTGCTCTATTATGGAAATTTAAGGACTGTCTCTGATTCTTGGCATGTTTTCTGTCATCTTAGTCTTGTCCAATCCAATTTTGGAAATTGATTACCATTTACTCGTTTTGTGTTTATTAGCTTGTTTGTAGTATGGATTTTATTAATGATTGTGACCTGAATTTCTTAATCTTATGCAGTGATATGATGATTTGGTAGCCGTTTAATTTCCAAGACCAGTGTTTTAAACTTGTTTTTTTATATACGTAGTTCCTCCCACAAAGAAATAACTTAGGCTGACAGTTAAGTTATGAAACTATGCTTGAGAATTCCTATAATATCTTCATTTTTCTTACCCACACCAGATGGAATATCATGATTGTCTATATTATTTTACAGTACAGACTTACGACAATAATGGTTTCCCTTCCACAGTAATAGTGAATGACCTGTTACATTGATTGTCCAAGATTGAAGATTCAAGCACATTGATTTATAGCTGTTTCAAACCATCTCCTCCGAACATGATATTTGCTGTCTTTTTTTTTTTGGTTTGCTATCAGAGTTGGATAAGTATGACAAGTAAATTCATATGTTCTAAAAGAATCTTTTTTTTTTTTTCCTTATTGAGAGGCCCTGGCATTAAGATATGATCCGATGTCCATCATGTGGCAAAAGTCTCCTATTCGTTTCAATAGATCTGCTTAGAGAACCTGCTAAGATCAATCTGTCCCCTCTCTAGTTTCTTGCCTTGATAGTGTGTTTTGGTTTCCTTTATTGATAGACTAACCTTAGAAATGGAAAGATCTTTGCTTTTTGTTTGCTATGGTGCTTTGATTGCCTGCTAAACATATAAAATATTCGGATTCTTTCTTACTCTAGTTTCAAGATTTATTAACGTATGCAATCATGAATTTGGAATCAGTTTGCAGAAAGTGCATATATGAGAAGCTCTCAGATGAGGAGGTCGACTCTTGTCCTGTATGTGAAATCGATTTGGGCTGCCTTCCAGTGGAGAAACTCAGGTTGGTACTCTTTTTCTAGAGGCTGTTTATAGAATCATTCAATTACATTCCACTTCGTAATTCATTGTTGTAAGAATATTCCCAACCACATTTTTGTTTTTCCATTTTTTCAATTATTCCCTCATTTAACTTGAGAAAAATAATCTTTGTTACACCTCTAAAGATAAGAAAATGATATTGAATCAGTACTTAGGCGTCTAATTTAGTTTGGAAATCCCATTCTATCACTAGAGTACGACCAGATATTCACTGGACTTTGTTTCACAGTATTACAAGCGTTACAAATAGTGATCCTAAAGAACTATATCTGATATGTTTTCTTAGAGCGTTTTGGTGTTTTCTATGCTTGATGTAAACTGCTGGGCGTTTCAAATTGGGAGCTTTCAGGAAAGTTTGCAAATTAACATGCCGTCCTTGACCTATCATCCTCCCTCTTGTTTAAGGAGTGTCAATTTTCAACTCAGTCTCCTCTTTACAACAATTACCTGATCTTATGCATTCAATTTTTTTATTTTAAATTCAGGTTCTTTTGTTATGGGCTTATCTCTGAGAGAGTAGAAGTATAATTTGTTTGAGGGTTTTTTTTTTCTCAAATTGATAAGTACTTCTGAGCTGTTTCCAATCTGCTGAAGCTTCAGGAAATAATATCTGGGTTTGCTTTGCATATTTTTAATTGAGAAGTAAAATTATGTTGTTAGGTTTGCAAATTAGATTGGCTGCACACAATTAGTTGTGTAATTTGAGCAATCTCTTTGAGATATCATTCTATGACTTTTTTCTCCCCTCTTCCTGAATCGTATTGTATTAAATACGTATGGAACGTCCATAATGACATGCAGGCCAGACCACAATTTGCAAGATATCCGGGCCAAGATATTTCCTCTTAAAAGGAGAAAGATCAATGCACCTGAAGTTACACCGTCAATTCAATTGCCCGTGAAAAGAAAGGAGAGATCACTATCTTCATTAGTGGTTAGCACTCCCAAAATTCCAATACAAACTGGCTTGACCGGAAGGCGAACAAAAGATGTTGCAAGAAGGGCTGCTGCTTTACGAGGTTGCACTTTTGCTGTGGAAGAACCTGTCAAGAGAGAAGATTCAGCAGAAGACAATTCATTAAGCTCGAGCTCACCTGAATCTCAAAACAAAATTGTTCGAAATAAAATGCAGGTACTCACCCTGTGCTTTAGAATTGATTTTAGTGGAGATGCACGCTTATTGGACTATTTTCACTTATATTCTACATGTGATGCAGGATTCTTCCACAGCTGAGACTTCTAGTAGGCAAAAGGCTAATAAAGACACAGATAATGTTGTTATGGAAGGGAAAGGGGATCTGTGGACACCGTTAAACTGTCTTGTGGAAGCTGCTAACAGAACCAAGACCTCTAAGTCTAATACACTAGGCCTTGTTGTTGCCAAATCAGAAACCCGGAATGTTGCTGATAGCGAACTACGTATATCTGAGAGCAAAACTGAGGCAGATTCAAGAAGCACTCCAGAAAATCAGTCGTATATGCCTAAGTCAAAAACAAAGGAGCCTGAACAGACAAAAGTGAAAAACAACAGCAATGGAACATCCTTGCTTGGTGGGCCAGTGAAACGTAGAAGGTTGCGTGCAGCAAATCGTAACAGGGCAGCGTCATCATCTGGAGAGCTGTCTACTTCGGCCCAGGTTATCCTCGATGCATCTGGGGCTAACCACAACAGAAGAAACAGTCCGATTTGGTTCTCATTAGTTGCTTCGGAAGACGGGTAAGATGCTTCTTTGGCTGCGAACTATACATCATTATGTGGCTTTCCACATCTGAGATGCTCGATTTTGCTGCTTCCATATTGATTCCTGATTTAATGGTAAATGGCTTCAGGAAAAGAGATATTTCCTTGCCACAGATATCTGCCTGCTACTTGCGAATAAAGTGAGTTTCTTGAATCCCTTTTACTTAGAAGTTACATTTCTCTCTATTTTTTTTCCGTGGTTTCTTCAATATTTACCACATCTGAGATGGTTTAACATGAGGCGGCAAAATGTAAAATACGGTTTTGTGTTTGTACGTGTCTTTTCTAGAATAGTTTTGGCTGTTTGTTGAGAACAGTTTACTACTTATTTCGTAACATCCTTGAGCTTTTTACCAAGCTTAATACGTTGTTGTTTCCTAATTTTGAACGACAATCCTTTGGAATGGATAACGTATGGTATATTGCTTTGGTCTGTCCAATACTAACCTTCACCATGTGGTATTGACTTATTTTTCTTTCTGTTTACAGGGATGGAAAGATGCCGGTTTCATTCATCCAAAAGTACCTTGTAAAGAAACTTGATCTTACTAGTGAAGCTGAGGTGAGAGAGAGTCCATTTCAGTTGGTTCCCTAAAAACCTAAGAAAGCTTTCTTCACTATTCATTTCTTCTTAAAAATTCAATCTTTCTTCCTTTCTCTTGACAGGTTCAGATTCTGTGCCGTGGTCAGCCAGTGCTTCCGACGCTGCAACTACAGAACCTCGTTGATCTGTGGTTCCGGACAGCATCAACATCAAAAAAGGTACCGGCATCCGTCGGTTCTTCAGCCAAAGACTTCGTGATGGTTCTCTCCTACTGTCGAAATGTCTAAAACCACCCACGAGAACAAGCTACCGAGGAATTTTGTCCATTTTCATGAGTTATTTTACAAAGTTCAATTTTCCCAATACACAATCGCCAGTTCTTTTATGGCTCTATGGCACTAAGATTTTCTTGTTATGTCATAAACTCAAACGTGTGTTGTTGTACCTTGCAAAAGTGAGTTAGGAGGTATGAATCCTTTGATTATTTAATTCCATTTATTTTAGCCATGGCGTGTATAGTATGTTAAATTGTTGACATTACTTCAAAATATTCTTCTTAACACTCGGATGTTTTAATCCTTTTATTTTACTTGCACACTTTGATGACCGTAAACAATGTGCCTTTTTAAGTTTCTAAACAATCTTTTTATGATAAAACAAATTTTACAAAATAACATTCTGAGATCTTGCATTAACACTTTCAATAGTTCTACTCTCATTATCTAAAAGGCAAATTAATATATGAAATTTTCTAAAATTATAATACGAAATTACGTAATACGCCTTGGAAAGCTGTTTTTAAAGCACCCAGCCAAAATAAATAAATAAATAACATTATGTTTGGTTTATGTATTCTTTGAACTTAATAGACTCAAATTTAAATTCGAGTATTAAAAATCTTTCGGATACATGTTTGTTTTTTCCAAAATCTGAATTATTTATGTATCAAAAATCTAAGTTTTCAAAATTTTCATTCCCTTAAACTTTTGACACTATATATCTTTGTTACAGTAAAAATTAAAATTCTCTCTTCTATATTTGAGAGAAAAAAAAATCATAACTTCTTCATTTGATATCCAATTGAGAGGATTTTTTTTTTACTGTGTTTTTAATAAAGAGATAAATAAATCAAGATCTATATTACATATTTTTTAAGATCATTAACATTAAAATTTTATTAGATTTATTAATAAATAAAAAACTGTCTTCACCATCTCTCCAAACACAAATTTCAATTTTATTCCATACTCAGATTAAAACATAATTACACATCCAAACATCAATTCAAATAACAATTCAAATCACTAACTCAAATCCTAATTCAAATCACACTAACTCAAATTAAATCATTAATTCGAATTTTTTTACCGACCCGACCCGACCCGACCAGATGACTGCTATGAAACCTGATATAAAATTTGAAAATGGCCGGTTCGTCTTCGCCGCAATTGCCTTCTTTACTTGGGTGAGCTTTGTCTGCGTTTTTTCAACTCCGACGGTCAAACATGGAACAGGTAAATCCTTACTCTAAAACCTCCTCGGAAAGAGTTATTCTTTTTTTTTTTTCATTGCATTTTTGGTATTTCTTTTATTCAATTTTATTAATTGGCACAAAGGGCGGAGGATCTGAAACGGAGGTGACATGGGAGGACCAGCAAAACATCAACAATTTCGGAAGATTGAACAACCGATTTCACGAGCTTGAGGACGAGATCAAAGTCGCCAAGGTACTATGCCTATTATCCATTTAATTTTACATTTTTGTACCCTTTGTTTGTGATGTAAAGATAATATTGAATTTCTGTCAAATGGGTTTTGTTTGATTCCAAAATACGTGGGGAAGTTTGACCTAATAATGGTTTATGGGGTTTTGTCTTTCTGATTTTTTCCCCCTTGTGTAATGTGGGAGGGACTGAAACAGGATGATCTAATCGTAACTTAAGGAAAGAGATAATTAGATGAGTACAAACATGAGAAATAAATTGGGGAAAGAGAATTAAGAAATTTTGAATGCAGCAGATTGCTAAGAATCCATCTTTAAAGCAAAATTTTTGGTACATTTCCTGCTTAGAGGAGTTGCAGAAATAAGACGCCATCAAACTGTGAAGTAGACTACAGGGGGGAAAGAAATTAGGTTAGGGGTGTAAATTAATGGACTTTGCACTTGGAAGTTTAAAGGGCTGACTCATTTTAGGCATTTTAAATCTTTCCTGAGTCTGGTCTGGTTCTCAGCTACCCATAAGTTGGACTCACAAGTAAAATTTTTGGTGGGAACTTGGGGCTATCTTTTCTGTCGTTTGGATTAAGTCTTTTTAAGTGTTTGTTAATAATTTGACCCCATTGGGGAGATTTTTAAAAATGAATTTTACCCAATTCAAATTTTTTTTTGTCCCTTTCGTCAAATTCTTTCCATTGGCATTGTTGCAACTTACCTTGGTCCACATGTGTGCTTTCTTTGGAATAAGAGTTTAAGCCATATAATGCTGAAGAAATCCGCAATTCTATCAAGGTGTTGGGGAAGCGTGGTTGGAACTTAGAACTAAAATTTTTGAATTGCAAACTGTAACATTTGAAAGCTTTACACTTTATTTTTTCTGATAACTATAACATGTGAGAGCTTTATATAGTAGCAATCAAAATTTTGGTTAAAACTGTTTTTTATTAAATTGTAAGATCCTACTTCGCTTAGTCTTTTTGCTTCTGATATACTCAAAAACATAGGTGTTTAACAAGATGGTGTTTGTTATGTTTCAGGAAACAAACGAGAATCTAGAGGATGCTGGCAATGAGTTGATTCTTACAGACGAGGATGTTGTTAGATTTCAAATAGGGGAAGTGTTTGCCCACGTGCCAAAAGAAGAGGTGGAAACCAGAATAGAAGAGATGAAAGAGGTGACTAGCAAAAATTTGGAGAAGCTTGAAGAAGAGAAGGATTCTGTTCTTGCCCAGATGGCGGAGTTGAAGAAAATTTTATATGGGAAATTCAAGGATTCCATCAATCTAGAGGAGGATTAGAGTTTTCTTCTTGACGCCTGGTTGTCATGTTCTACGTAGGAGGTTGTGAACTGTGAGGGAAAATGAATTGTTCTACAACTTGCTAGAACTTCTGTTTGTGGCCAGCGACTTGTTGAATATCGACAGTTGAATTAGCAAACTATTTCAGTTCAATTGCATAAGCCCTTGTTTTATTTGGGAACAGAGCATATAGCTGTTGAATTTCGAACTCGCAATGTGGTTATAAGACTCTCCAATTCAAATACTAGCGTTAATGCTATATTTAGCAACAAGAAATGTGAAAGTTAATGCACACCATAAGATGTGAAAGTTGCATATTTGATATAATATTTTCATTTGTGCTCATAAATATTATGTCAAACGCAGTATTTACTTTTTATCCTCTTTGGTGTTGAATTTTATAGCATATTCTTTGCCAAATTTAGCACCAAGAATAGCTTACATTGGAGGATAAATTTCTTACTTGAATGCTTATGTGACATTGACGCAAAAGCACATCATTGCTCTTATAGTAACTTGCCAAGTGGTGCATTATCGCTGTTCGCACTGGCCATTTTTAACAAACACGGCATAATTGGACTTTGGAGGTCAAATTTCCCATTAGAAAAAGAATAAACGTGCATGACACCACTAGAACCGTCTCAATTTCCAATATCTGTTTTATATTGAACCAAGCAAATTGACAATAATGATGGTAACCAAGAAGTATTTCTTACTAGTGGTTAAAATGATGACATGCCTGCCATGGAATGAGGGGTTTTTGGGAAAGAAATGCACAAGTGCCAATATTAAGAAAAGCAAATTTTAATTGCTCTTTAATGGAGAACTTGATTTCCAAAAACGGAGAAGTCCTTGGTCCTTCCCTGGCAGCAAGTATTAGCTAAAAGTGGAGCTGTAAATAGTCACATCCCATTTTCATCCGAGGATGTGATCCAGAAACCATAGTATACTTCCTATCAAAGAGACAATTGCCCTTAGAGAGAGAGATAGAGAGAGAGAGAGTGAGAGAGAGGATTTTGAGCAAACAGTACGCTTCCTATCAAAGATAGGATCTTGAACAAATCGGCTAATGTAAGCGGAAACTTGTCTCAAGAACAAAGTTAGTTTCCATTGAAATGATCTCAGAAGAACAATATACTACATCCAATTATTGACACCAACAAAGCTCAAATCCCAATTCAATTCAATCTCCACCTCAAACCAACTCTTCTGACAACAACATTGTGACGAACTAAAAAAAAAATCCGAAAGTCCCAACTTCACATCAAACCCCAACTCAAAGAATTCTCTCTTCTTCTTTTTTTATTTTGTCAGAATTTTTTAGAACAAAAAACCTCCAAGGCCAAAAATTTCAATTCCACCCAGAATCCCAATTTAATTTGATTCAATCTCGACCTCAAATCAACTCTTCTAATAACAACAACATTGTGATTTGTGAATAATCAACTTTTCATTTTGAGACTCTGAATTACAACAACTAGAAGTCTAAGAAAGATTTTCTAAATTGGAGCATAAGCCGAGCGCAATGGCTGGCTTCCGACAACCGACAACAACCCTTCTTCGGCGGCGCTCTCCTCGTCGAGAAACAAGTCATCCGTCCCCCGAAACGCCGCGTGCAATCCAACGACACAAACCCCAACCACCAAAGACACCAACACGTTCACCCCGACGTCCGTGAAGACTAGAGCCAGAATCGTGACGAGACTCAAAACGACAAGCACTGTCCTGTCGTCGACGGTCCGGCCGTTCACCACGACGGGGCCGTCACGGAAGAAGTAGAGGAAGAACCACGCCACGAAAACTACCAGAAAAACGATCATCGAAACCGGGTGCCAAAGCAGGCCGAGGAAGACTATGAGGAGCACGGCCATGGCGTAGTTGACTCGGAAGTAGTTGAGGTTCCAGCGGATCCGGCTCATGGCGGCGGCGTGGTTGTCGGGGACGGAGAAGGAAGCGAGGTCGAGGAGCTCGCGCCAGGGGCGGCGCGTGGCGATCACGGACTCCGTCGTTTGCCTGGCGCGCGCGATGAAAGTGAGCTCCGTTGAGGTCGAGGGCGATTTTCCGGCGGCCGCCGTTGTGGCGTTGGCGGAGGTTGGCATGGAGCCGTAATTTCCGGATAACCTCGTCGACATTGTTGAAGAAAGATCTGAAACTAGAGAGATTTCTCCCAAAGTCGAGAGGACTGATAAAAAAATATTGAAAAATAAAAACCCTAACTTTAAAGCTTGAATCTTGATCTAGTAAACGGAAAGAGGGGGAGGCACAGTCTCCAGTTGTCGTCAAAAGGTTTCGCTCTTTTTTCTTTAATTTTTTATTTTTTATTTTCATTTTTGTTTATGAAAATGAGTGCCAAACCTCTGTTTTCCTGTCACCGGTCTGGACTTTGTATTAATACAGGTTTGTTTAGTTTTTTTTTTAATATAGGTAAAAATATTTTTGTTTTAAAAAATGAAAATTTTTTAAAAATTATGTTGAAAGTATTTATTTTTAAAATTTTTATCTTTAAAAATATACAAAAATATTTTTCAAAATTTTTAAAACAAAAATATACGTGGCCATAGTACCTACGCAAATTCAGCTTTCTTTTTTCTTTAAAAAAAAAAAAAGGGACATGTCCAATATTAAGGTGCAACAAAAAGGAATTATTTTTTCCATAAAAAGACGAATTAGTTTTGATTTCTTCCATTGATTTTTATTTTTTTTTCTTATAGAGTATTTCTACTACGCAATGCCCTTATTTTTTTTAATTACGCAATGTCCAATTATAATGTGCAACAAAAAAAGTCCTTTCCTTAAGAATTTTTATTATTTTTGTCCTACTTTCTTTCTTTCTTTTTTTTTTAGTAATAATGAAGTTTGGTATTTCCTAATAATGATAATAATAACACCCAGTCACACAGCTTTTTTTTTTTTTTTTTTTATTTGAGGGGACAGTTCAAATTTTCAAATAAAGCAAAATATTAGAGATCAGCATTATCACACAAACTAAACCTTTTTAATTCACAAAATAAAATCGTTGGTCCCAAAACTGAAAATGACACCCTCAGTTTTCTTGCTTCAAGAACAACCCATACTTTACTCTATCTGATCGTCAAAGGTCTCACTATGATTTTTCCTTTTCCTTGTCAGTACCATGGAATTTTCTCCCGGCTTCAACCGCTTCCCTATTCAAATGAATGTAAATGTGATTATTTTAGAGAACTTTCAACTTTCCAGTTTCAAGTTAAGCACATCAAAAAAGTCTCCGAGGCCCCAAGAAAAAAATTCAGAACATACTGAACTTGATCAAAGCCACAAAAAGGGCAAGCAAAAAGTGGCGAACCTGAAAGCGCTTACAAGCTCTCTACTTTCAGGATCAAGCTTCACGCCCTCGTAAAAGGCGTTGGCTGCTTCATCAAATTTCTGAAACACGGAGGGCACTTAAGCGGCATTAGATAAAAGAAACATAATCTCGTTTCAAATGTTGCTACCTAGGAGGGGGGAAACATCGGGACATGCCTGCAATAAGCGTAATGCTGCGCCTTCCCGATAGCAAGCTTTTGGCCAATCTGGTCTTGATGCTCGGCAGGCCTTTGCATCGGCTAAGGCATGCTCGGCCTGACCAAGACGGATCCAACAAAGACTTCGATTAGAATACAAAGCAGCATCGGTTGGGTCTAGATCGATTGCCTGTCAATGCATGACCAAGTGGTGACTAGTTTATAAACCACTTAAAGATTGACGCGGCCTTTATGTCAAAATTTATAGCTGGTAATAGCAAAATGACGTACCTGTGTATAAGCATCTACAGCAATATCAAATTCCTTTCTTTTGAAAGCCTCATCTCCTCTTGATTTTGCTTCTGCAGCTTTCTTCTTCGCTTCAGGGGACACCTGAAATAAGTTGTTGCATATTCAGCAAAGTGATAATTAAAAGACTACACCATTTGCATGTATTATTTTATGTGCATATCTCTACAACGGTATCTTGTACCCTGATGATAGCTGAATGTCTCCTTCACCTTAAGCTAATCTAGAGACTAAATGAATTCATAGAAGTGAGATCAAGCAACCTACCAAAGATTATTACATATGAGAATTCATTTTCTACGATCACTCAAAAGCATTGTCACATTCTCTATGCTACAAAATGCCTCCTTCTTACTCCACTTTTTTTTTTTTACACAAAAAGTCGAAACCATTGCTGCTACATTTCAATTGTGAAACCGAATTTACAAAAGTGCTATATTTAGCAACAAAGGCTATGGATGACTAATCTGCAGAAGTTACACGACCAACAGCCAAAGAAAACATAAGTTTCTCACCAAAAGAGGGGGAGAAGAAAATTAAAAATTAAAACAAAGGGGGATCTTGAAAGCTAAATTGTAGTGAAAATGGCACCTTAGGGAGATCTTGCTTCGGTAACTCCTTTGGCATATCAGCATCCTTCAGCCTTTTTGTTTCTTCCTGCAAATTTTCCCTTAAATGTTAAGAATCCCTTATATTTAAGACTCGATGCCAAAACACGAAAAGCCTTATCAAAATCTTTTACTTATATATTCCAATTTCATATTCAGTTTCTAGTAATTCCTCTACAGACATGCAGTACATGAAGTGCTTTCGCCAGGCACTGGAATGCAAAAGAAAATTCAAGATCTTAGTACCTCCTGTCTACTCGATTCAGAATGCATATACTCAATTATACCATCAACTGTCCATTTTGGGATACTTTCAATCTTAGATGTCAAGGAAAACAGGATCTCAACAGCTTCACGATTGCTTCTTGCCGCAGCAACCAATATAGGCTTTGTGCCATCCTGTCATGCCATATAAATTAAATAAACAAAGTAACAAACAAAACAAAGAGGAGGTTAATTTTTGGAAGGGAAAAAAAAGAAAAGAAAAACCTCATTTAATGTATAATTTGTGGGGGCTAAACAAGAGATATGCGGAAAATAAATTTAAGAGTTAATGAGTTATCGTGATTAGCCTTACCTCATCAGTGACATTGGGATCAGCCCCGGCTTTTAACAAACAGTTAACGATTTCTGTGCTGCCATTATCACAAGCAATGTGTAAAGGGGTTGCCCCACCAGCACTAATATTTACTTTAGCACCCACCTGTACGTTACATAACGCAAAAGAGGGGGAATCATTCTTTGAATTTTAAATATTAATATAAAAAATGAAATTCTACTGACACAAAACATGTGCATAGAGACAAAGGTAAAAGTATAGACACTACTTGCCTCTAGTCACAATTCAAGTTCCCAGGCTGAAAGACACTCGGAAGCAAGCTTATCAACTATGATCCAAGATAAAGATAAAAATTGTGGAACTAATGACACCTCTCTATGTGGAAAAGTCTCCTTTCCAGTTTATTCAAAATAAAGGTTAAAATGTCCTAATGAAAGGGTATATTAAAAATATGTAGAAATAACTTCCATGATCCTAGAAAACTTAAATCAATGAAATTTTAGAACCTGAATTAATAGCTCTAGGCAAGGCAATGAACCGGCTGCTACAGATGACAATAGTGGAGTGATATTATCATCGGTTTCAGCATTGGGCTGCAAAAAATAACAACAGGGATCAAATAAATAAATAAATGAAGCAGAAAACGCAGCTTGGCTGTCCCTAGAACATAAATGGCCAAAATAACGAAACCACAGACTTACATCAGCTTTGTGTTCTAACAAAACTTTAACGGCATCTGGTTGAGCATGACCGGCAGCCCAAATTAAAGGAGTGCCAGAATCACTTTGTGAATTGACATCAACACCTTTAAAAATTAAGTACCTCAACAACTCAATATCTCCTGTAAACAAGCAGAAACTAAATTAGAATGGAGAAATTGTTTGTCAGAAGCTCTATTATTTACACGGCTTAATCGTCAGACCCAGGCATGCTGCTCAAAAATATGATTACTATAATTAAATTCAGAACTTTCACATCCATAAGGTTCAATTCATCCTTTGCATTCCAACAAATGATTTATATATTTTCTTCAAAACTTGAAAGTGATGTTTCCTGGCCTAAAATCCTAACCAATTTACATGAAAAGCAAGGAGGGCCTAAAATCATCTCAAGAAAGGTATCTAGAACTAAGACCAACAAGAAATCTAACTCCATTTCCAAGATGTTTCATAGGAAGAGATAAAGAATTGACTTTGTAATTACTGTAAGTGAGGGAGGAAGGAGGATAACATTGAACGCAGCATTCAATTAACCGCAATACCCTCCTACCAAAAACAGAACACTAATGAAAAAGCTAGAAAAAAGAGAGAAGAAGAAGAGCCAAAGAATGCAGACCAAACAAAAGGAGAGCAAGAAAAATAAATAAATAAACACACCTATGCCTGCAGAATGGTGCAGAGCTGTGGCCCCCAAATTACTGGCTATCGAAGGATCAGCACCATGTTCGAGAAGGAATTTGGCAGTATCAGTATGGCCTTGCCTAGCAGCATGAATAAGAGGAGTCTCACCTGAACATAAATTACAGCACTCCCAGTCATAAACCACACACAACACCAAACCATGGCAATCATTTGAGAACAATGCTGCTTTGTTTAAGGTAAGCTAGCCAATGGGTGAAACAAAAGCATGAGGTGTTGGTCACGAATATAAGCAGTCATATATACACATGAAAAATACAACCAACAAGCTACCAAAATGACTCCTTAACAATGACAGAAAAAAACAATAAAATAAAGATTGCCTACCACATAAAAGATAATAATTTATGCAGCACTTAATAAAAAGTCACAAAAAGTCATAGACTCGTCTCCAAATACTTATTTTTGCAGTACAACTAATGATCAGAATCCCATCCCAGCTGAAACAAAAAGGCTACCATCTAATACTAAATCCAATGAAACAAATATCATAAACAGCATAACGTAGGATATGAGTCATATATATGTACCATCTTCGTCTCTTGTATCAACATCAAGTTTGAGTTCCTCCAACAAATACTTGCAAACCTCAGTCTTGCCTTCCATGGCCGCAAAGTGAAGCGCTCCTCGCTTGTTGGCATCCTTAATATCAGCTATCGTTTTTGCCAACCCTTTCCCATCATCAAGCTGCCCCGCTAACTCTACACCAGAAATCAAACACCCAAAAAATAAATAAATAAAAACTTGGCCACCCAATTTCCAAAATTTAAACCGAAAACCAATTCAAAAACGAAAATTTGGAATACCAAAACAATAACTAGAGGAAAAACAAGGGAGAGCATGAGCGTACTCTTTAAGAGATCAAGGTTGCCTGTGCGAGCGGCATTCAGAAAGAGTTGAACTTTCTGCCTTACTGCATATACACAAACACACATATATAGGCATAAGCAATCATCAATTATTGACCTTTCTAAGTACCCACAAACTGTAACAAAATTAAGAGAGAAAGAGAGAGAGATCACCTGCAAGGGCAGCAGAAGCATCAGAGGCCATGCGGAGGGTAAAAAACGAATAGTACGCGAACCCTAAGAGAGAAATTTGGAGGAAGAGAGTTTTGTTTCGATTGAAGAGAGTTTGAAGGAGTTCAACTTGGTTGAAGTAAAGTGTTCGAGGGAAGCACAGATTTTCAAATTCTTCCTCGCCGGAAGAATTTGAAAAAAAGGCCGGCCAAAGACTCGAAAGACACCCAAAATGAAAGTTTTGGTTGTGGACTTGTGGGGGTTTATGGTTAAAGGTTTAGGGAGAAGGAGCTAGCAGTCCTTTCCCCCTTTTTTTTTTTCTCTCTTTGGAATAAAAGTAAATCGCCCCCTTAAAAAAATGCAAATCGCCTAATTTTTTATTAGGAAATAATCCGATTATAATAAATTTGAAATCCATTGGATTTGTTGCTGTGGTGACTTCATAATTAAATCTACAATAAAATATATAATTAAATAGTGTGTTTGATACATCGTTGGAATTGATGCTTTGTAAAGCTCCTCGGAGTCAATATCTGCGATGTAAAGTAAAAACAACTGCAACGTAAAATTATCACACATTACAATATATAAATTCTTTTCTGTTTACACGGGTTTATTAAATACTTTACATATCTCCTTATTTTCAGTTTTAAAATATATATATATACTTAATCAAATATGTAGTAGGGTATTTAAAGCATTGGTTACAATCAATTTTGACTCATGTGATAACTTTATATTATAGTATTTTTTTACACTGTGGTATGTGAGAGCTTTACTGTCACGCCCCGGAGTACGGGAGGTGATGTGGCGGATTATTTAAGTTATTTAAAAGAGAATTTAATTAAAATCCAGAGTTTAAGGGGTTGAATTAAGTATAAAAGGTGGGGTTCATAAAAACACTTTATAAAGAATTCATATACATTAGACAATTTAAAACATTAAACGAATAAATATTAAAATAATAAAGTCGCGAATATGGGTTCCACAACCCACAATTTGTGCACACACATGGTACTGACAATATCATAAATACAATCACAGTCCAAGATACAAATATTGTTAAAATCTTACATGCCTTAATTAAATAGTACAGAAGGTAAAATAATCCTTCTATTGCTTTTGAGTTCGGTCCGAAGAATCCTCTCTAAACCTAAATGGGAAACCACCTAGAGGGGGAAAATTTAAAACAAATAAAACGTGAGCGAAAGGCTCAGTAAGACTATGTTTTATAAATAATTTAATTTAAAGAAACAGGTCATTATCCAGGGATCACTTAAAAGAAACCTTAAATGAATAAATAAATAAACAAATGAATAAATTTGAGTAAAGCCGTTCTTACCCAGAACAGTTTACTTAGACAACTAGAAATATCAGTTTCTTTTTCCTAGGCAAACCATAGTATCACCACCATAGTGGCCCAGCTTGGTTTCGGGACCTGCCCCCAAGGTCGATCGCTACACGACCCGTTCTCTGATATGGCATCATGCCTATGTGTTTATTATCATCATCATTCAAAACCCAATTACCGAGTGTTGTCATTTACATTCATTATGAAGTTCATTTCAGATCACGGTATATTAAAATATATCCGATAAATTCATTTTTAAACAACCGTTGAAAACATTTTGATAGAAATCCTTTTCAAAGCCAAATCATTTCAAAACCAGGCTACCAAAGAAATAGGATAGAAGTCCAACCTCAATACTCGTGCCGGTGCCCCACACCGTAATCCCGGTCCGCTATACGTTAGCTCCGCGGAACCACGAACGATCCTAGATACAAACTAAGTCGATCAATATCTAGTTCGAAACATTCTATGTTACTCAACCATTCCATGATGTCCTAGTGTGCCATTTGTACCTTTAAAATCATTCTATAAGGTTGGGATTTAAATCAGGGTTCAAAACAGTGAAAACGGGTGAAAATCATAAAATTTTCTATGCCTCGATTGGCCTGCCGGACTCCCTGCTTCGGCCGGCCGAACTGCACAGTTCGGCCTGTCGAAATCCAGGTCCGGTCGGCCGGTCATTTCCCCAGGTTTGGCCTGCCGGTCGGAAGAACATCGGCCTGCCGATCCCTGTTCCGGCCTACCGAACACGCAGTTCGGCCTGTCGAACTGGGAAAACCCAAAAATTCCAGCCACAGGTTTCGATTTCCCCAAAACCCAAATCTTGATTCTAACATGTTTTTCTCAAATCACAGGCATAGAAGACATTCATAGATGATAGAAAAACATATTTAGACACTTTAAAACTCATTTAAACAAGATTCGAACACAAAAATCCCAAAAATCCGAAAATAGGAAAATTTGAGGAAAAATGAAAAATCTTGAATTCAATCCGTTTTTTTCTTCAATCTAAGCTTAGATTCTAGTTGTTCTAAGTTCATTTAACTCAAATCCAAGGTTTTCTAAGCTTAAACAAACCTAGATTTCAAAAATGCACAAAATTGAAAATTTTGGAAAAAGTTTAGAAATTTCAAAACTAACCTCGAATCGAAGCTTTAATCCGCGTTCTCGGTTGCTAAATCACGTCCCCGAGCTTTCTTCTTGCTAACCCGAAGCTTGGATTCGAGTTATTGATTCAAAAATTTTGAGAGAGAATTGAGAGAGAGAGAGCTGCCGAGAGAGAGTCACGGGAGGGAAGAGAGAGAGAGAGTGAACTGAGTGAAGAGAGAGAGTGAACTGAGTGAAGAGAGAGAGGAAGAGAAAGGGAATAAATAGAGAAAAACGGTGGGCAGTTTTACTGTACGAAAACCATGTACCGTCCACGGTTTTGTAAAACGGACTATTTTTAACATTTTACAGATTGTTGTGTTTTAAAACTCAAAACATCATTTTAAAACAATAAGAAATCATTTGGATTCAACAAATTAACAAAACAACCAAAAATTCAAAATCCAACCAAATAATCTAATTTAATGTTAAAACATTAATTATGGCACACTAATTCATCATTTACATTACATTAATATTAAATAAATTTCGGGGCGTTACATTTACACTGTAGTAACCTACAATTTTAGTTTTAACTCATATTGTCAAACATTACATAAGCTATTGAATTGAAATTTTAAAATTAATTTAAATTTTGTTGTTTCCTTTTCCTTTCCATTGTTAAAAGAACTTGAAAAAAAAATCTGTAAAGGAATCCAATAAAATCTGTAGACGAAAAAACACTCCAAATGTCTTCAAGCCAAAAGATTAAAAGTTCAACAGGTTTGAATCCAATTTTCAAGTTGAGAACATGTTTGGTTCTAAAAATTGAGACCTTGGCCTTGTTTGTTTTTGTTCTCAAAATTTTTGAAAATGTTTTTGCATGTTTTTCAAGACAAAAATTTTAAAAAATACTCTCTGCATAAATTTCAAAAAATTCTCATTTTTTAAAACAAAAATATTTTCACTTATTTTAAAAATAATACCAAAAAGCCCCCTTGTTTCAAATCTTGACAAAACTTGTTTCAAATTCCGAACTCACCAGAATCAACCCTTTCTTCATTTCAAAATTGCAAAATAAGGAAACTCACATTTTGACTCATTTTTTATTCAAACATAATTTTGAATTTTATTTTTTAAAACTCAAAATCAATTATACATCCAAACATCAATTTGTATTGTAGTTTAAACCATACTTTTCAAACTTTTCATCTCAAACCTAAAAGTTCAAACCAATATGATTCGAACCTCTTGAAACAAACAGACTCACATGTTAAAAGATTTTTAACACCATTTATGTTAAGGAATTCTTAAGGCTGATCTCAATTTTTATTACTTATAGTTTGATTTTTTTTTTTTGAGAATTAAACTTTTTTTTGATGGTTTGAAAAGTTTTGATGGTTTTTTTTTAATTAGTTATAGACTTTTCGTAATAATATCTTAAAACATCCATAATGTTATATAAAACTAAGAAATATAAAAGCAAAATAAGAGATTTTAAAGAAAGAAAATAGAAAGAGAGAGTTTATTGAACTCTTAATTTCAGACAATACAAATGGCAATAAAATAGGGTATTTATGGAAAAATTTTAGCCGTAATTGCGACAATAACCATAGCTACAGTAACCACAGCCACTATTGTTACAGTATTGTATGCTGATGTCAGCGCTTACTTCAGTATGAATATATAGAGCTGATTTTAGACATTGATTTTTTGTGGATAGACACAATTGATTATTCATAACACACAAAAACTTTTTAGAAATGATTTTTGTTTTTTTATTTTTTTTATTTTTTTACAAATTCCTTAAATTTCCATGGAAACGAAGGAATCTCCTAAATGAAATAAATAAAAAATGTTCTCAAGAAAAAAAAAATCTCCTAAATGAAACAGATAAAAAATATTCTCAAGGGAAAAAAAATCTATTCATAGATGACGAAAAGCTCATGAAACGACTAAACATACTAGAAACGTCATCACCAAAAAACGACAATTATGACAAAAACGAAATGATGTTCAAACGAACGACAAGTTTATTCAGAACGACACGATCTTGTAAATGACCAAACAACTCAATATCTTAGAAGGAAAACAACCTCGAAAACGACGAAAGGAAAAATAAGCGACATAAATTTAAGAAAAGCAAATACTCCGAAAACGGCATCAGCTAATACCAATGACAAGTTTAATAAAAAAAAACGACAGGATCACTTCTTCTTCTTTTTTTTCTTGCAATTGAACGACAGGATCACTTAGATAAATTATAAAACCAAAATTTCAAAAATATTATTAACACTATTCCCTAAAACTTCTCATTTTTAAAACAAAACCATTTTAAAAGGTTTATGAAACAGGCCTCATTGGTTGCCCAAAAAGAATAAAAACACATTAGAAATGACAAAACGTCAGATAGACGACAGAAAAAAAAGGACAATAATTTTAGAACTGATAATAATTTCATAAAACACACTAATCTACATCCCGTAATCTAATTCCTGAAAATGAAAATATTTTTCAAAACGACAAGAAGTTTGAGTGACTATAGTGCTCCGAGGGAAAAAAAGGGCGAAACCTCCCATAAAGTATACTACCCCATGAGTTGAACTGAACAATCTGGAGAAAGTGACAGAAAATATGAAAGGAAAATGAGAGAATTTGAGAGAAAGGTGTTTGAGGAAAATGAGAGCTGAGGCTTTATATTTATGAAACAACAAGTCAATCAAAATTAATCTCATAACCAACTAATCTATATACAAACTCATATTGGCTTATAATACCAATTGACATTTTAAGTAAACTACTCATGTAATCACAATTTTTTTACAGCTATAGCTCAACACCGTAAAAAAAAAAAAAAAAAAAAAAAAAAAAAAAAAAAAAAAAAAAAAAAAAAAAACGACAGTAGCATTGACAAGTAACAGCAATTACTATTTAATTAGACAAAATTGACTTCCACCAACGAATCAAATATTCCAGAAAAACAAATATAAATTCCACACTTTAAAACCACAAACTCTCTTGAAAAGAAAGGAATATTGATGAACTTGGCAACCAAGGTTGGAGCCACCCAGTATCACGATAGGCGACTGTCTCTTGAATTTTTGTTTTTTTCTTTAATTTTTATATATTGTTTAATAAAACTAGTATTTCACATATTTTAAAATTTCATTTATTCTTCTTAAAATTTTATTCCGTCTCTCACTATTAAAAATTTGAGTTTATACGACCATCATTTAGTGACTTTTTTTAAAAAACTGTCGTGATAAGGAAAAAAAAGTTAAGAGTTACGCTCAAAAAGACAAAAAATGGTCGTGGTTAGAGAGGCAGTCTATCACGACGATTTTGGAAAAATCATTGTGGAAAGTCTAACCTTCCAAAATTTCACGATGGCTTTTTAAAATTCCTCGTCTTTATTTGCCCTACCTTCGCCTGTCCTGACTAATTTTTTTTTGCCCCACCTGTGTTAGCAACTAATAATTAAACGTCATAAACTCATGTGTTGTTGTTTTAAATACTTCAATAAGTTTAAGATATTTCTAAAGCGATTGTACGACACTAGTATTATTGCTATAAACTTTTTATCACCATTTTGTAACTTCAAACAGTACGGCTATTTTACAAGTTGCTTCTCAAATGGTTAATGCGGAAATGACGCCCATCAACATGAATCAAATATTGTCCACCGTTAAAATTTTCAATCAATGGTCATCATTTTATGAAGAATCGGTCCGATAATATATAGGTAAAGTACTGTAGAAACTCTCTCTCTCTCTCTATATCTATATATATGGTGGTAGTGATCCACACCTTGGTTTTCGAAGCCCACCACAGGAGGCACGAACCCTTTTTATAAAAGGCCCCTTAACTCCCATGGGGTTTATCCGACTAATTCAGAGCCGACCCATGGAGAGACCTGAAGGCTGCAAGAGTATTCCAACACTGAGAGCTCAAGTCACTTGCTTAAGCGGAACAGTCTCCTGCCAACTAAATCAGCCAGGTGTTGGTTCCGCATATATACAGTGAGAAACAATTAAAAAAAAAAAAAAAACTCTTCGTGTTATAAAAATTTTAAATAAAAGCAAGAAAGACAAATAATTTATTTTATTAACGTGCTTAAGACACGCCCCTCCAACTAGTGTTGATACAATTTTCAGGAAACTGGATTGTAACATGTAGATTGAACAATCAAGCACTGCAAGTTAATTGTTCTCGGCAAAAAAAATCAAGAATGACTGCCAGTACTGGGACGTATTGCCCTCTGAGGAGAAGTGGGATAGTGGTGTACGGTCTCTCTTCCTAATTTCCTGGCCATCTGATCTGAAAAGTCTCAAGCAAACACCCAACATTTAGCCATATATAAGATTATTATATTACAAAAGATTTTGCAAGCAGAAATACGATATATATTTGTACATATTGTATTAAAGAACAGAAATTCTACGCACCGGCGTGGACGAAATAATGCGGCACATCAAAAATATTGGCAAAAATGAGGAGAGTAATCAGCAGCATGCAACAACGAATGGCAAAGTGTAGTCCCATAATATTATTTTTTGTTTTATGTTGTCGAGAAGATAATATTTTCGTTACCTCTTGGCACTTAGCATTTAATTTATAACTATATACACACAAAGGAAGGAAAGAGTCTTGATCATTTTGTGCGAATAGTTTTACACGGGAATTACCGCGTTATTTACTGGTCAATTAGGCACGTTGGCAACATCCCTGGTCATACGTAGTGGGTCTTTGACTACAATTTTCTCCTGCGTGGTGTTTGAGAGAAGAGTTAAAACTTTATTGTTTGAACCATGCACTAACATATAAGAGTTTTACATCATAACAAACTTTTACTTTATGCTGTAACATTTTTACATTGTTCATGGTTGAAACTGTATAGTTAAAACCACAATTCCAAACAATAGACTACTAGGGAGTTTAGCATGATGGTAAGAATGATTGGTTAGAACTGTTTTTACTGTAGTATATAAGAGCTTTACATTGTAAGAACTTTTTTTTTTACTGTAGCATATAAGAGCTTTACACTGTTCATAACTAAAAAGTTAGTTTAGACTGTCATCACCAAACAACATTTACAAGTGTTTTTGATGACAGTCTAGTCAACATTTTGACATAGATTGACGAATAATTTTATGCTACTACTCAGGATTTCAGAAGTCATTAAGTCGATGCAATGACTTAGGTCGTCCATTATGATAAAGAAATTATTTAGTTTGTAGCCTTGACAATCAATAGCAGAAACTCTTTAACGACTATTGTTAGTCACCAAAATTGCGCCATTAACGGCATCTTTGATGAGCAGTAAAATACACGGGCTTGTTTTTCCTTCTTTTTTTTTTTTAATTCATTAGAGATATCTAGCTATAATATATTATATATATGTAGTGTGACTTTGACTACAATTTTCTGTGAGGTGGTGTTTAAGAAAAGAATTGAAACTTTATGATTTAAACCGTACACTATAGTGTACAAAAATTATATATTATAATAAATTTTTTATTTTACATTATAATATTTTTATATTATTTATAGTTAAAACCACAGCCTGAATATCTTAATAGACTACGAGTGTTCATGATGCCAGTCTAGTCAACATTTTGACATTATTTGCAGATTGACTAATAATTTTACGCTACTACTCAAGAATTCAGAAGTCAAAAAGTCGATGCAATGACTTAAGTCTTCCACTATGAATTATACTTTAATTGTCGATTTTCTAGACTTGGCTTTGGAAGTGAAAAAATAAAAATAAAAAATTCCAAGAAAACACACCTTTTAGCCACTTGGAATTTAAGTCAAATGTAAGTTTTGCAGCAGGTTAAAACTTTTTTTATTGTAGCATGTAAAAATTTTACACTACAATAATTTTTTTATTTATATTATAACATATAAAAGCTTTATACTATTTATAACTAAAAATTTAGTTTGAATTGTCCTTGCTAAACAGCCTTTTAGTCTATAGCCTTGACAATCAGTAGTAGAAGCTCTTTTAACGACTATTGTTTAGTCACCAAAATTGTGCGATTAACAGCAACTTTGATAAGCCGTAGATATCACGGGCAAGATAAAAAAACCGACAACATCTTAAAACGACAAAATTTTTAGAATTGATTTTTTTTTCCCTCTTCTAACGAAAACCTCAAAATGCCATGGAAATGAAAGATGTCTTTAATTGAAAAATTAAAAAAAAATTACTCAGCAAAAAAGGTAAAATATATCCACAAGGAAAAAATAGAAACAACAAAAACTCATGAATCGACTAAACATATATACTAGACACTTTAAAAGTTAAAACCACAATCTCTCTTGAAAACAAAAGTATATTGATGAACTTGGCAACTAATTAAATGTCATATGTTGCTGTTTTAAATATTTAGTAATTTGAAGATATTTCTGAAGCGATTATACCACATTAGTATAATTGCTATGTACTTTTCATTAACATTTTGTAAACATCTCACCAATGATCATTTTGTTACTTTGTTTTATGTAGCTCATATTATGGCCACTCGAAACTTAATTGCATTGATGTTTTTTATTGCAGACTTGATCAAATTATATTAAATTGACCAGAAAAAGAAAAGGATGAAAACTTTAGGATCAGAACAAATAATTAGTTTGAATAATTAGCAAACTTCTAATAGTACGGAAAGTTTACAAGTTGTTTCTCAAATGGTTAATTCGGAAACATACAAGGAAATATTAGTGATCTACTTAATTAAACCTGATTAACAAAATTGTTGTTACTAATTGAACGGAACAATTTTAGCTTTTCTTTTGTTTGTTTCAGAACTTAGTTCGAACTAAAAAAATTTATTTAACCATTTTTGTTCCAATATTTTCGTTCATAAAATTTGAAGATTGACACTATATTGGTTCATTTGGCTTTCCAAACTCCCCCTACATTCTATAATTAATAGTCAATTCGTTTTTTTTTTTTTCACATAAATATAGCTGCTGGTGGATGAATATTTCCATAGAATTTTGGTAACATGATATGAAGCAAAATATTGCTGCAGTACTAGCACCCATGAGAAATATTTCAGATTGAAAAAATGAAGAGTTCAGGGAAAAGCACAAGTACCCGTTTAGGCTTTAACCAAAAAAGCTCAATCAAACCCACATTATAAGATGCCCTTTTTTTGGCCTATTAATTAATAATCCCCGGTATAAGATAAGTAATTACAAGCCCCCACCATTTTTTTTGCCCATGCAGTTGGTAGTTAATTATCAGAAGTTGCAGCACATACATAATTAGAAAATCTCCTAATTAATTATTGTTAATTAGGCTCTGGCCAACCACTTTCTCTCTTTCTGAACTCTTTAATTTGTTTACTTGTGATTTCTATCAATTTTCTCTAACAAGCCCTATCATGGATGTGATTGCATAACTGAACAAGCAACAGCTTGAGCCCAATGCCTTAACTTTGTCTTCACATGTTCCGGATCATCACCTGCACACACACACACACACACACATTACATTAATTAAAATAAATCCAAAAACTAAAAAAAATTATAGACTCAAAGCAAAGTCTTTATAATTTTCCTCCATATACTTTTTGAATATATTATTATAGTATATAAACAAATTACCACATAGTGTCATAAGTACTATAAATGTTAATACCGCTAATTTTTCATTAATTGATCGAATATTAATTACCAATATATGTTAATTAAGTTGTGTTTCACTATACAATTGTAGGTACAAAAAAATGTGTGTATACATGTAACCTTTCAAATTTTAAGCATAGAATGTTCAATTTAAATACGCTTTAACGAAAAATTACCAAAAGTCTTGGAGAATTAAGTATATATAGCCAAGTATATTGGTCCTAACTAAACAATAACTTAATGATGTACATAATTCCACCAAAAAAATTGATGATGCACACATATTAATATTGAATACTACTAGTAATTCATAATCATGGGGTTGACATTTAAGCTATCGGTCAAAATTCAGTGATATTACCCTGTCAATAACCAAATGCTATCTACATACTCAGCCAAAAAAAAAAATTCAAATGCTACGTACATATTCAATAGAATTGCACGTATAAATGCATGGATACATTTTCTTAAAAAAAATAATAATAAATGCATGGATACAATTTATACCTGGGCCGCATATCTTCCATGAGTCGGAGTCGCTCCTGGGGCTTCCGACCGGCGTAGACCTGCTGGCGCTCGTTGATGACGATGTCGATAAACGGCTTTTTGGCGTAGACACGGGGCTCAACGAGAGCTGCCTGTTCACGGCGAAATAAAGGTCAAGAGCCGGAAAAGTTCCACACAACTTCTGACCATCCTCCTCATTGAACCCAAACCCTAGCTCAATACACCCTTTCAGCTCGTTCATATCCTCATCGGTCAGCTCATGATCACCGCAGCGGCAGCCGCAGCCGCTTCTACATCCGCATTCACCATTATTCGCGATGCCGTTCCTCCGCCGCTCCTGGAGGAGGGAAAACTGGCGGCGCCGCCTCTCCCACGCGACGTCCCGCGACGTCTCGCACATCGAAAGCTGCTTCGACAACCGCTTCCTGCCTCCGCCGCCGCCTTCCCTCAGCCTCTGCGACACCGGAGGCGTGTGAGGGAGCTCCTCCGCTGCAGCCGCTGCGGCGGCGGCAGCGGAGTTGATGCATATTGAGGATGATGTTCTCCTAGTCATGCACTTGTTATTCTTCTTTTCAAAACAATCCATATTGCTCATGGTATTAATCTATATATATGTCGTTTTACGAAGTGGGTTTCTGTGTTTTTGACGAGTAATGATACGACTTTCAACGAGAGCCGTCCCACGCCCGCGGCAGGGTCCGTGGGACGGAGGCTGGCGCGGGCGTCGTGTAATCAGAAACTGGTGAGGAGATATAATAGGTATATATATAGTATATGTAGTGCGTATACATATATATGTACCAGGGGATATTATTTCTTTTGTGGGGTTTTAGTGTTATTGAAGAAATATCATTTTCTTTTTTCTGAGAGGTGAAGATGAGAAGGAAATGGGGGCTTTTTAATGGAGGGCCAAGAAATGAGGGGGTTTTGCTGATGAGGCTGCGGTTATCACGGACGTCCTTTCGGAGTATGTTTTTGATATTCCACCGTTAATTTGTAACTGACCATCCACCCAAATTTCTTGTTAATTTTGGGAACAGGCTATGAATAATTGTTGAAAAAAATGATAAAAACATATTTTTAGTTCATAATCAAGTACTAAAGTTTTAACCGTATCATGTTCTATCCTAGTGAGGTGTTACTTGCAAGTTCCGAAACAGTTAATGTTGTTGTACTTAATCAAGTAGTTGCCATTTTCATGGGATTTGCAGTTAATTTGTTTCGACACATATTGTTTGAGCTTCTTTTTTTTTTTTGTTACTTGATTTTACAAGAACAATTCAATATCTTTAGCATATTCTGTTGTACGAAACAAAAGAACAGTCTATATTCCGGCGGATTCCCATGAGTAGTTTCTATTGGTACTTTCAATATTTGGTGTATTATTTGATTTTAGGAAATATGCGCATTAAACTCTAATAAATATTCATATTATTGTATATATTTTGTATTTTGTGTGAATTTATAGTTGAATTATGCCTGCAAACCACTATATATATATATATGTTGCATCATACATTACATATTTGTATATTCTTTTTTGTCTATTCTCATCCTATTTATATAATTTGCGCATATAATATGCCTTACATAAAATTTGTTTTAAGAAAAATTAGTAGAAATCCCAAGAATTAAACATTACAGTTTCAAAGTATGTAGCGAGCTTATACGTTTCTCTCACGAATGCAAGTGAAACACCGGGTGGGATTCCTCTTCATTACAAATTAATTTAATTACTTCGTGACTCAATTGTGATCACGTATTCACTTCAAAAAAAAAAAAAAATTTGTGATCATAACTTCTAGTATTATTTCTAATTCCACGAAAACGTGTCTATACGTAGGTGAACGAATTTTTTTCTAGATTAAGAGAAGAAACCAGTTCCTTTTTTTTATTGTTGAATGGTTTATTCTGGCTAGATGTCACAATATTCACACACACACACACACACAAACTTACATACATATATATATATATATATACTGTGGGATAGTACTTGATAATTTAGATTGACAACTTGAAATTTTATCGTAAATTATATTGTCTAGATAAAAGGTACAATAATACATTTAATATGTTATTTAGAATTCTTAAGGATCGGACGAATTTTATATTTCTTAAGCTAGATATAATACAAATAATCCCGGCTTATGCAGCTATGCTCAGCTATATATATTTGCAGTAATAACAATAAATTTGGTTACTTTTAGAGTAGTTTCTTCAGTAAGTTTTGTGCAAATTGATTAAAGATTCCAGTGATTAAAGAACGTTATTGATAAAGTAGTACTCCAATAATTGGCGGCTTTACTATTTCAATGCCTCACTGTATATCTAACTCTTTACAATAGTATCTCCGAGATAAAACATATAGCCAAACTTAGCAAATTATTAATTTTACTGAATTTCTAATAAGAATTTTTAAAGCCAACCAAATACTACCCATACAGCAGTGGTTATGTCCCTAGCTAGTCAAGACTCTAGATCATGATTAGGGACTAAAGGTGAAATTTTAAAAGGGCCATTTAAATAATGTACCCTTGTATCTTTTTTTCACAAGAAATTTTTTTAAAACAATTAATTTACAATTGCAACACTAAAATTAAGTGCACATGTTCAACAGTTATAGCAGAATTAAATGATTTTTTTTTCTTTTTATTTTATTCTTGTTTTGCAATCCAACAGCTCTTCTGGAAAAGATTACAATGAGATGTTTGAAATGAAATATCAAATGGCATTCCCAACGGCTTGATGCAAGGATCCCTAAGCATCTTCAAACGACATTTCCCGACGGCTCAACAAATTCACAGTTGCCTACAAGCTCCTGTGCTCGCAACGGTGCTGCAATGTAACGCCTCAAAATTTATTTAATGTTAATGTAATGTAAATGGTGGATTAGTGTGCCATAATTAACGTTTTAACATTAATTAGATTATTTGGTTAGATTTTGAATTTTTGGTTGTTTTGTTAAATCAATGCATTTAAATGATTCCTTATTGTTTTAAAATGATGTTTTGAGTTTTAAAACACAACAATTTGAAAAATGTTAAAAAAAAAATACTCCGTTTTACAAAACCGTGGGCGGCACATGGTTTTCGCAGAATAAAACCGTCCACCGGTTTTCTCTATTTATTTCCCTCTTCTCTCTCTCTCTCCTCACTCTCCCGGTTTCACTATCTCTCTCTCTCCTCTCTTTCTTGATCTCTCGGCAGCTCTTTCTCTCTCTCAATTCTCTCTCAAAATTTTGGAACTCCATTTCGAATCCAAGCTTCGGGACAGCGAGGAGGAAGCTCGGGGACGTGATTCGGCAACCGAGATCGCGGATTGAAGCTTCGATTCGAGGTTAGATTCGAAATTTCTAAACTTTTTACAAAATTTTCAATTTTGTGCATTTTTGAAATCTAGGTTTGTTTAAGCTTAGAAAACCGTGGATTTGAGTTAAATGAACTTAGAACAACTAGAATCTAAGCTTAGATTGAAGAAAAATGGATTGAATTCAAGATTTTTCATTTTTCTCCTCATTTTCTCATTTTTGGATTTTTGAGGATTTTGAGTCTAAATCTTGTTCAAATGAGTCCAAACATGTTTTAGTATGTTTTTTTATCAACTATAATTGTTTTTCATGCCTGGGAATTGAGAAAAACAGGTTAGAATCCAGATTTGGGTTTTAGGGAATCGAAACCCGTGGCTGGAAATTTCTGGGTTTTCCCAGTTCGGCAGGCCGAAGTTCGTGTTCGACAGGCCGGTGTTCTTCCGACCGGCAGGCCGAATCTGGGGAAATGTTCGGCCGACCGAACCTTGCTTCCGGCAGGCCGAACTGTGCAGTTCGGCAGGCCGAAGCAGGGCATCCGGCAGGCCGATCGAGGCATGAAAAATTTGGTGATTTTTACCAGTTTTCACTGTTTTGAACCCAGATTTAAACCCAACCTTATATGATGATTTTAAATGTACAAATGGCACACTAGGACATCATGAAATGATTTAGTAACATAGAATGTCTCAAACTAGATATTGATCGACTTAGTTTGTATCTAGGATCGTTCGTGGTTCCGCGGAGCTAACGTATAGCGGGCCGGGATTACGGTGTGGGGCACCGGCACGAGTATTGAGGTAGGACTTCTATCCTATTTCTTTGGTAGCCTAGTTTTGAAATGATTTGGCTTTAAAAAGGATTTCTATCAAAATGTTTTCAACGGTTGTTTGAAAATGGTTTTATCGGTTGTATTTTAATATACCGTGATTATGAAATGAATTTCATAATGAATGTAATTGACAATACTCGGTAATTGGGTTTTGAATGACAATGATAATAAACACTAAGGCATGATGCCATATCAGAGATCGGGTCGTGTAGCGATCGACCTTGGGGGCAGGTCCCGAAACCCAGCTGGGCCACTACGGTGGTGATATCATGGTTTGCCTAGGTAAAAGTAAAATGGTGTTTTGATTGGGAGAGTAGACTGTTCTGTGTCAGAACGGTTCTACTCAAATTATTTATTTATTTATTTAAGTTTTCTTTGAGTAACTTCTAATTAATGACATGTTTCCTTGCATTAAATTATTTTATAAAACTTAGTCCTACTGAGCCTTTCGCTCACGTTTTATTGTTTTAAATTTTCCCCCCTTCTAGGTGGTTTCCCATTTAGGTTTGGAGAGGATTCTTCGGACCGAACTCAGGAGCAATAGGAGAACTTATTTATATTCTGTATTATTAATCAAGGCATGTAAGACTTAACTTTATTTGTACTTGGACTGTAATTGTATTTATGATATTGTCAGTACCATGTGTGTGCACAAGTTGTGGGTTGTGGAACCCATGCTCGCGGTTTTTATTTAATTATTATTATTTGCTTAATATTTACAAATTCTTTTTATCAAATGTGGTGGAAAATCTCTTTATTACTCACTTAATTGGATTTTTAAACTTTTAATTTCAATTAAATCCTCTTTTAATTAATCTAAATATTCCGCCACGTCACCTCCCGTACTTCGGGGCGCGACATGCAATCGACGACAACGACAGGCTCCCTTTGTGGCATATCGGAGAAGACCGTCAACGAGGCACAAGTTAAGTTCACCAGAGAAGACAACCCAAACTCACAGAGGGATAGAGATAATTTTAAAATTTTAAAATTTTGACGTGCAAAAACTACTGTTTTTTTTTTTTCATTTGTTTTTTAAGTTTCAAAAAAAAATGTGACATTGGGCGTAATTATCTCGAGGTAATTAGTTAATGTCCTAAATAATAAGAGGTCTTGATTTAAAGGCTGTCTTAAGCAGTTAATCTCTAAAAAGAGGGCATTGCTCTCAGTCATCCGTTTTCAACCACTTATTAATGCATTCTTAGGACTCACCCAAAAATGGAAAAGCAAAAAAAAAAAAAAAAAAAAAAAACAAAGCAAAAACAAAGATATGCCCATAATACAAAAAGAAAAATACATGTTTTTCCCTCCTTTTTCTTGCCTGGTCTGGTCCCTCTGATCCAGGTAAGGCCGTGAATGCCATGGTTGATTAGAAATGGTTTAGGCTAATACCACCAAAGAAAAAAAAAGGACCAAAAAGAAAAAGAAAAAAAATCCCAAAAAGCCATTTTTTGACATTCCGGCGTACAGGAAACTTTCAAAACTTTGTTCTTTTTTTTTTTTTTTTTTTAATCATCATCAGCCTTTGTTTTCCTGTACGCCATGTTGTTCATCAGGGAGTATTTAGCCATGCATGACATTAAGAAATTCATGTCTTTTATTGTTTTTCTATGTGCCCTCTTCAATGCCTTTCATGGCACAACCGCGGACTCGGATTCGTTGATCTTGGGATGCGGATTGGAAAACACTGTCAAAGATGCAGATGGAAGGAAATGGGAATCTGATTCCAAGTACATAACTGGAGGAAATTCTGTTTCTGTTAGAGCCCAATTCCAAGACCCTTCTCTTCTCTCCGAAACTCCTTACATGACCGCTAGAATAATCACCTCAAAGGCAACCTACAAGTTCCCTGTGAAGGAAAGCAAAAGATATTGGCTTAGGCTTCATTTTTACCCTTCTGTTTATGGCAGCAACAACGCCGAAGAGGCCTATTTCAACGTCGTCGCCAACGACATTACTCTCCTGAAAAATTTCAGCGCTTCTCTCACTTGTAAGGCCCTCACACAGGCCTACATCATGAGAGAATACACGCTAGCGCCTTCGAGCTCAGATTCCTTGTCCCTCACCTTTGAGCCTGTTGTGGGGTTTGCCTTCGTCAATGGGGTCGAGTTGATTCCAATTCCAGACATGTTCGATACAGTCACGGTGATTGGGTTCTCCGACCAAACAATTGACGCCAAGGCCTCAAACATGCAGACCATGTATAGGTTGAATGTTGGTGGGCAGTATATTTCTCCAACCAATGACTCTGGCCTAACCAGGACATGGTATGATGATTTCCCTTATCTGGCTGGTGCTCAATCTGGGGTCACAAATCAGGCTAGTCCAAATGTTAAGATAGATTATAGAGATATGCCTGGATACGTAGCTCCTGCTGATGTTTATAGCACGGCGAGATCGATGGGAAACACAAAGGAAATCAACCTGAACTACAATCTCACATGGGTGTTCCAACAAATTGATCCAAACTTCATGTATCTTGTGAGGTTACACTTCTGTGACTTTCACTATTCCAAACCGAATGAGATTGTTTTTAACATCTATCTGGACAACCAAACTGCTCAGTCTGGAGCAGATGTGATCGGTTGGTCAGGAGGGAAGGCTGTTCCGACATACAAAGACTATGTCGTGTATGTTGCCGATGGGAAGGGCGATGAGGAGCTTTGGTTGGCGATGAACCCTGCAACAGAGACAAAGCCAGAATACTATGATGCCCTTCTTAATGGCATAGAGATATTCAAGATTGAAACATCGAAGAACTTGGCAGGACCAAATCCTCAGCCTTCGGAGATGTTGGTGAAGGATGAGCAACAGCAGAAGACCTTTCAGAGTAAGACATCGCATGTCCAAGTGATCGGTGGAGCTGCTGGAGGAGCTGCGGCTTTTGGGATAGTGGCTGCATTGTGCATTGCTGTGTACCAGAGAAAGAAGAGATTTTCCGAAACAGAGTCACACACTTCTAGTTGGCTCCCCATTTATGGGAATTCACACACCACTGGCAGCAAATCGGCAATCTCAGGGAAGAGCAATAGCAGCCACCTCTCTGCAACAGCTCAAGGTCGTTGTCGGCGTTTCTTCTTTGCGGAGATGAAGAAGGCCACTAAGAATTTTGACGAGTCCAATGTTATTGGCGTTGGAGGCTTTGGCAAGGTCTACAAGGGAATTATTGATGCAGGGACTAAAGTGGCCATCAAGAGATCAAACCCGTCTTCCGAACAAGGCGTCCATGAATTCCAGACCGAAATTGAGATGCTTTCGGAGTTGAGGCACAAGCATTTAGTGTCTCTGATTGGTTTCTGCGAGGAAGAGAATGAGATGTGCTTGGTTTATGACTTCATGGCTCGCGGTACTCTCAGGGAGCATCTCTACAACAGCAGCAAGCCTCATGACCTCACATGGAAGCGTAGGTTGGAGATTTGCATCGGAGCGGCAAAAGGTCTTCACTACCTTCACACAGGAGCAAAATGGACCATCATTCACAGGGATGTCAAGACAACAAACGTCCTCTTGGATGAGCATTGGGTAGCTAAAGTTTCAGATTTTGGTCTCTCCAAAACCGGCCCGGATATGAGCACTGGCCATGTTAGTACAGTTGTGAAGGGCAGCTTTGGATACTTGGATCCTGAATACTTCCGAAGACAACAATTAACCGAGAAATCCGATGTCTACTCATTCGGGGTTGTCCTTTTCGAGGTCTTGTGTGCAAGACCTGCTCTCAATCCCAGCTTGCCAAAGGAACAGGTCAGCCTTGCAGATTGGGCTCTTCACTGCCAAAGGAAAGGAACTCTGGAAGACATTATTGATCCCCATCTCAAGGGAAAGATTGACCCTGAAAGTCTGAAGAAGTTTGCAGATACGGCTGAGAAGTGCTTGTCTGACCATGGAATCGACCGTCCCACATTGAACGATATATTGTGGAACCTTGAGTTTGCTCTTCAGTTGCAGGAGAATATGGAAGGCTCGAGCCATTCCTCGAGACACAGGGAGCAGAGCTCTGATGAAGGGAGTCTAAGAGACCAAAGCATGGCAATGCATTATAGCAAACTAAGCCTTGGAAGTGAGACTGAACAGGGAAATGAGGGCACCAATAACGAGCAGAATACCACTGCAGTCTTCTCACAGATTGTCAATCCAAAAGGGCGATAAACATGATCATGTTGCTGGTAATTGTTAGATTGTTGAGCTACCAGAGGGGGATTAGTATTTGAAAGAAAAGTCATGAGATTCAATTAAAATAAAACCAGCTCCAAAGATTACTGATCCTCGTTAATTGATTGTTTGTACTATTCGTTTTGGTTTACCTTTTTTATTTTTTAAATTTTTTTCTTTCTTATTCATTCTGTTTTAGCACCATGTATTGGACAGGATGCAAACATAACCATAGCAATTTGTAAGTTATTTGAGTTAAGACTGATTAAAAGTTTGTTCTGCATGGGGTTCTATATGATAAACTTTTATTTATGTACGTGGGTCATACTTCCGGTATATTTTGACATTCCAACTGTGCTGCTTGTTACGTACGTTACTTTTAGATTAGATTCTTCATTCTTACTTGATGCACAGTAATATAATTCCTCAGAAAGAGGGAAAACATCATCGTGGGGTTAAATAATTTTTTGTTCCGATCCGAGTATCGTGTACATGGTTTAGTATTGCTTCACTTTTTACAAATGGCAATAGTCCCTTTACTTTCACTTAAAATCACCATCATATTTTCCTTGGCTTTATTTTCTTAGACTGCAAAAGCACAACCATGCAAGATACATTTTTCCTTGAAAAAATACGACCCTGCTTAATAATTATCATTTAGCTGTCAAAAATCAACAATCTTCTTAACTCTCACTCTACTTGACAAAACTCTGAAAACACAAAACTGGTCCACAACACCCAAACGTACATATTAAAGGTGGAAATTATAAGATGAATACTCAAAAAGCTCCTCAAACATCCAGATCTAAGGGGAAAAAAAATTGCCATGACTGAGCGACAGAACAACAAGTATGGTCTTCACTTGAGGGGAATGAACCTGGAGGAGTGAGTAGCACCAATACCAGGCCTTCCGTGCTTGACAGGCTTATACGATATTGAGAACTCAGCAAGATAATGACCAATCATTTCAGGCTTGATCTCCACCTGATTGAAGGTCTTACCATTGTAAACACCGATAATGCTGCCAATCATTTCAGGTACTATGATCATGTTCCTAAGGTGAGTTCTGACTGGCTCCGGCTTCTCACCAGGTGGTGCCTCCCTTTTCTGTTACAAGGCACCGAAAAAGGCAAAAATTAGTGAACTCATATCCAAATTAAGCCAAACAAGCAAGCATGCTTGTAACTGAAGTGCAACTAAAAAAACTAATAATGTCCGACAATTGAAATCATGACCAGAAAAATTGCAGGGACTAGTCACAGATTGAGGATAAGAACATCCTCCTATTTTCCATTTTCACTCCACAGGCATACCACTTGCACGGAGAGGGAAAAAAATTCTCACCTCGCCTTCAATCTCAAATCTTTCTGTTTTTAAATCAATTACTGACTATTATCCAGTTTATTAAGTGAGGACCCCAGAAATTAAAACCAACTTAGAAAACTCCAGTACAAAACTGGAGCCCCACGAACAATTCAATAGTTTTGTCTCAAAACTGAGATGCAATATGTTATTGTCCATCAAATTGAACAAATGGATGGTAACATCTTATTTACCATGTTCACTAAATTACCATTAGTAATTTTTGGTCAAACACACATCCAGAAAAAAAAAGAAAAAAAGAAAAAAAAGGATGACTAAATTGAATGAAAACAAAAGGACTGAATCCATAACTAAACTAAATCAATCAAACGTGTCAAAAATGCTAATATAAAAAAAATCCAAAAAAGACAAAACAATGAGGAAAAAAATCTGGGGAAATTGAGGAAAAACATTAAAAAAAAAAAAAGAGTTATAAAGAGAAAAAGATAGAGATCTCACAGCTTTGCGCAGCTTCTTGATCAAAGCCATTGGCTTTCTCTTCAGACCTCTTTGAAACCTTCGCAGTTCATCATCCCAGCAAAAATTCAAAATTAAAACTTCTAAAGGAAAAAAAATATCAATAGCAAAAGTGTATATAACAAAATAAAAATAAAATAAAAACCTTCTACGAGCTCTGGCAGTGAAGAGCTTAACTAGCTCATCTGTAGACATGTCAAGAAGAGCATCCAAATCAACTCCTCTGAAACTGAATTTCTTGAATGTCCTCTTCTTCGGCACCCCTGAGATTGGCACTTCTGTCCCCACATCCGCCTGAAATTATATTAAAAAGGAAATCCAAATCCTATAATCAGTAACTCCCCAGAAAAGCGATCAGAAATTCAAACAAACCTCAGAATTCACCAATGCAACATATAATTTAAAGACGTAGTGCCAGAGGTTGATAGATGCTAACCCACCATTTTCGTAGAGAGAGAGGAAAACCCCTAATTCGCAGAGATAGAATCGGCGGCTGACGAAGGCGTGAGAGATTAGGGCTTTTCTCGATGTGTTGTTTGGGTTTGCATATTTAAGAGGACACTACATCTTTCCAAAAATAACCCCATTGTTTGTTAAAATTACAGCTCTACCGAACAAATTGTAAAAAGGGTTAAATAATTGTAAGGTTAATTACACGATTAATTATAAAAACTCCCCGTTAATTATGACCTTGTAACACTTTACCTCTTAAATTTTAAAACATAATATTTATTTTTCTTGATGTGACATCCAAAAATTTTTAGTGCATTAAGTACGCAATATAAAGATTATTTTAAGTAATAGCATTGTTGGCATTAATTGGTTCTAACCAACTTTTTAGTTAGAAATAATATAAAGCTCTCCCATGTTACAGTAAAAGCAAAAAAAGTTGTTATAGTATAAAGCTTTTATATGCTACAATGTTTACAGTTGTAACCAATGACTCTAACTACTATGCCAAATACCCTATAAATTACGTACAAATTTTGTGAGGTAAATTTTATCCTCAAAAATTTGTTAAGAATTTAAGGAATAATTTTGGCATAACGAAGATTATTGTTTAAATCTAATTTTTAAGAAAAATTCTAGAAATGTGAAAATGAAATTTTTAATATTAAAAATCATGCCATAAACTTAAACAAGAAAGTAATGAAATGAAAATAAGCTAGAGAGTCAAATTGTTGCAAAATGTGTTACGATAAATTTTAAAACAGATATACAGTATAAGGAATACACAGTATGAAAATCACATTGTATGAGAATAATACAGTATAAAAAATACACTAATAAAGTTATACAACATAAAAATTATACTGATAAAGTTAAACAGTGTAGAAATTATACTGTATAAAGTTAAGCAATATTAAAATATATGAAAATATATGAAAATTATACTGCATAAAGTAACACAATATAGAAATTAAACTGTGTAAGGCTAAGCAGTATATAAATTATACCATGTGGATGATGTGGAAGCTTATGGACCATGAAACATAATATAGGGAAGAATGCTAACAATATGAGAAATATACCAGCAGTATAGGAAAAATACTATCAGTATAAATTTAGACTATTAAAAAGATGATTGTAAGACTCACCTAGATGCCACTTGTAAGGTGGGAAAAAAGCCACATCCACCCTGTGTAAGACCCGGTTTAGGGCCTTATTTTTGGGCAAAAATATTATCATTTTAAACCTTGGGAAGAAATTTAAAAAAAAAAGAAGGTGGTCATTTGGAAAGTTTAAACAAAAAATTAGCCATTTTGGCTCTAAGTAAAACCAACAGCCCCCTCCCCCCATGATTCTGTAACGCCCCTATATGGGGGTTAACAGTTTTTAATGAGATAAAATAAAAATAAATAATAAAAGTAAAACCTTAAAGATTAAAATTTGCCCGGGACTTAAATGAAAACTCTCAACTCAAAAATAAAAATATAATCGACAAGTAAACCACAGTTTTAATGTAGCACCTTAAATTTAATAATATAAACTGTTGTCATCATCATTTTAACCCTCAACACATTGTAATACAGTCACAGAAAGTAACAATTGATGCTTACATTATCATGAAGAACATTCTTTACAATTGAGCAGTCCCAATGTAATATAGTTACATCGCTTCCTCAACTATATTTCTCGTAGCCACCTCACACTTAGTGTGTCCTGAAAAGATATAAACATAAGGGAATGAGCAACACTATGCTCAGTAGAGAAAGCCATTACTCACCTTTAGGTTTTTATCATTACCACATTAAAATCTGCATGGTTAGTAAGTCACATCATATTCCAGATTATGAGGTTTATTATGATCACATCTTATGGATACCGTAGTTAATCATTACCAAGTGTCATAATTACACATTTATTCAAATATTACCAATCATCATTGTTCATAGGTATCCATGTTAAATTGAGTATCACTCAACTCATCGAAACCCAAATGGGCGCACTTGATCACCCTATAAACATTCCAAGGGTGTTCCGGTGAGAGGACATCAAGCCCCGAGTCCTCACCAAATCGATTCCTGTACAGTGTGTTCTGGGACTTTCAACCCAAGGAAGCGTCATCGCCTTCCCCCTACTTTACCTTTTAGGGTATTCATGCCCAAGGACGTAACCGTCGCCCTCTTCATGTCTCACAATTTCTCTATATTGAATCATTATCAATAGAGTTAGTTTTCCTAACCATGCTTCTCAATTTATAACATGTGTCAATTCATTATGTTCCTCGCCGTACAATACAAGACGAGTCCATGTCATAGTTTCATATGTGATAATCATATAATATCAGTTCAACATAGATATATATATATTGCGGCAAAACAATCAATTTTAATTCTATAAAAACCTCACAAAAGATGAGTAATAGAATCCCTACCTTTTAAGCTTATCAACAGTCTCTTAATCCTGGAATCAATTAACGTTAGCTCCATACTCCCTTGATCCTAAGGCGTGCATAAGGACAATTAAAACTAAAGCACAACATACAACTACATTCATAAATAAATCATGTGTAAACCTATCTTACTAGTATGCCATTAAAGCTTTTATATAAATCTCTTTTGAATACCACAGTAAACAATTTTTGTCTTAACACAATATAAAATGTGAACAAGTAATCTATATGTTTTAGTCCCTAATAAGATTCATCAATCACTTAGGATAATATTGGAAAGGTTGCAAGACATTAAAGAATTAGGTGGTGAGCAAAGATGGGTTCTTGGTTCAGGTTAGCAGCTGGTATACCATAACAAACTGGTAGATTTACTAGTTTCCAATACAAAAATTAAATAATTCTTAGAAAATAAAATACAACTCCGATTTAGGTTTATGATAGCTCGTTAGAAAGCCTAAGATGCTACTTTTCAAATATGCAAACCAATTCATAAAATTCATTTTAATTTAATCTTAGAATTTCAAGAAATAACCACTGCCCATAGAGGTATTACAAAGTTTAACAATATAAATTTTCTGTCTAGGGCATATACACTTAGACTTCATACATATGCTCCAAAATAGCAACAAACATATACTTAGGTTTAAGAACGCAAATTTGAATAATCCTTTAGTATAAAAGAAAATTTATAAATGAAAGACTAAATTTGTTCATAAGATTCTAACCTCGGATTATGGTTAGTTGGAAGCTTGAAATGGCTTCAAAACAGGTTCCTTTACTTCGGTATGACTGAAATTCTTGCTCAAATGGAGGTGATGGTGGCTGATTTTTATGGCTGCCTTGAAGAAGTTCTCTAAGTATTTTGCTTCAGCAAAGAAATGAGAAGAAGAGTGTGGGAACCGTGGAAGAGAAAGGAAGAAAAGATGAAGTCTTTGAAGAGAAGTGATGGAAACAATTATAGAGGAGACATGTTGAAGCATGTCACGGAGGAAATAAAGAAAATGAGGGTCAAGAGTAGTTGGAAAAGATATCCTTATGTCTCATCTAAAGACTTTAACACACATAATGCCAATATGACATTTTTGAGATTTATTAGAAGTTCTAAGGCTTTTTAGTAATCATACTAAATAAATATAGGAGAATTTTAGAAAATTTAAAAATAGATAAAAATAAATATTATAAAATAAATTTAAATGAAGCAATTTTTTTTTTATACATTAAAAATTAATTTAATTACCTCAATACCCGTTAGGAGAATAACGGGTGTCACAGATTCTTTCATATATTTTTCAAAACCTCAACTCTTAATCAAGTTTAAAAGCAAGTTCAATAGTCCAAGAGCAAGATTGAGCAATTTTTGACGTAAAACCTAAGCTTTTCTCTTAAAGCTTTAGTGTTTTCTCTTGAAGTTTTTGAGTAAGGTTTGATGTGTGGCGCCCTGCCTTTTTGTGTTGTTACTTAACTTTATTGAACATCGTTTCTTTAACTTAATCTTACTTTCAATAAAGAAAATACCGAGTAATTTTTTTTAACATACTTTTAAACATACTTAAATCTGTTGCAACTGAAGTTGAGACATAGCTCAACACTTGACTTTAAAATTATTTAAAACATTTCTTAAACTCATTAAGAAATATTTACTTTTGTAAAGCCTTTTAAACCTTTTTTAAAATCTGTTGCAATATCTGTTGCAACGTAAACTAAAACATAGCTTAAAAACTTAACTTTATAACTATTTAAAACATTTCATAAATATATTTTTAAAAATGTTTTTCATAAAACCTTTTTTATAAAACATTTTCTTAAACATTGACTTTCTTAAAACTTTGAAAACACTATTTTAAATAGTAGAAAACTTTTCCTTTAACCAGCGGAAGATTCTTGTAGTGGTATCCATACCACTCTTCGCATCTATCCACCGCAACACTAAGTTCTATAACCGGTAATACTGGTTTCTTGTAGGACTACTTACACCATAAAAAAACTTGTAATGAGCTTTCCTTCAGCAAATTCAAACATTATCCCACAAAATATTTAAAACATTCTTTATAAAACTTTTCTCATAAAACATTTCTTAATATTTTTCACCAAACGTACTTCATAAAAACATTAATTAAAGGAATGCAAGTAATTACATAATGTATGATTCTATTTATGCTCCATTATAAACTTCTCATTATCATTCATAAATTTCTTAACTTCTTATCATCGTTCTTATCTTTCTTTATCTTGCGAATTTGAGTGTGTTGGAAACAAAGTACGCAGCGGAATTTTAAAAATTTTTCATCAGAGTATTTTCCAAAACACAAGTTTGACATGTTATATGTATAAATTAGACAGATCTTACTAACCTCAGTGTGTTGAAGAACCTCCGCAACCTGTGTAGAGAAGTAACGTTCCAGAAGAGCCTAAACCAACTGGTCTTCTTTGCTATTCTCTATCCACAACCGGAGTGAGTGTGGGCTCACACGTACAGCTCTTCCACCGGTGACTCTCCTTCCAACCAACAGAGAGAACCCAAAGCTAGTGTTCGTGATTTGTGAACAAAAGCTCTCAGGGAGTTTTCAGATGCTCACTCAAAGAGTATCACTCTTAATCTCTCAAATTGATCTGAGTAAATCATTAGACTCACTCCCTTTTTATACCTATTGGTCCTAGGGTTAGTCCATATCAAATTAGGTCTCAAAAAATTGAAACAGAATCAAGTTCGGATCAATATTTGATAAGATCCGCGTGAAGACGCGTAATCTTAATTGTCGTCAGTCGGCAGGCCAAACTTTCTGATATGCAGGCCGAACAGGCCAGTTCGGCAGGCCGAACACGTCATCCGGCAGGCCGAACTGTCAAGAAAAAATCTCCGCGAATCTTTTATTTTCCACCTGAGATTCTAAAGGATAAAGTCTCAGTTTTGATTCAAATAGCCCAATAGAAAAGATATCTGATCAAAACAAACTTTATCAAGATAATCTCTAAGAAAATAAATCAATTCACAATAATTCTACAAGTTTATCTTGTTCTAATTGTCCAAAATTAAAACAACCGATAAACAGACAAGAATTACCCAAACGCAATAATTCAACAAGTTCATCTTGAACTAATTTTCTTACATAATTAATTCAACCGATAAACAGACATGAATTATTTGATTCTTATAAATTTTAAACCAATCTGATAAATCCGACATAAGTCACAAATTATTGGAAAAGCACGCCGTGTCGTTACAGGATTTTGTGAGCTAGCAAAGGGGACCAAAATGGACCTATAAATTTCAAGCTCATGATAATTATGAAACCCAATATCCCAGATATACATTTCACAATTATCAACTCCAACGCTACTCCACTAAAAGCTTGGAGCTGCACTCTCGAATTTTATAGAATTACGAAGCTCGTGTAGCTAAGTCTCCATAACATATCATAGTGTATCGCATCCCCATATGATCATCCATAATCGGCTTAAGGACAAGTTCTGTCTTACCTTCCCGATTATTTTTATCTTACGTTCCATTGTCTTACCATTAGAAAACTTACCATCCAAAGATAGTATACCATTCGGTTACACCTATGTATCCAAATGGTTGAGTGCTCCTAGTTTTCCAATTACAGGACAACACATATAAGAGGATATCATTACTCCTAAAGAGGAGCTATGGATTTCATATCTATGAATAACAAGTCTACGCTATCAAGAGTCATGCCTCCAACGTACCGGCATGCATGCCACTATAGAAATGTGGGAGTCACCCATTGGTACATCAAAAGACACAAGTCAAGACAACGGGCCCATTATTCATCTCAAGATTAAGATACAATACAAATGATTGTCTAAAGTGAATCGATTTGTCAAGACAGAATTATTAATCCAAATCAATTCACTTTATGTCCCGATCCAACACATCGTCAACTATGACAACGCGTCAATGTTTCTATTCACGGAGTCCAACTCCGATGGCCAAGACAAACCATCTCCCTAAAGGGATATAGACAACATAACAATCTTTACATGAATAAAGCGCTCAACTTTATTCCCTCGATTGCGGATCATCTGTTTTAGACCGTCACCCTAAGAATTGTGTCTTCCGCATAATCATCCCATCATATGCCCAATTCTTAGGGTTTAGAATGACAGTCTCAGACTACTGTTTGCTTATCATACATTCAACAAATATGAACGTAAAAAGGACAATATTTGGTATATATAAATGAATAAATTCTTTATTGATAAAAATGTCTCCAAAAACGTATTACATTTTTACTCCTTAGGGCATACATGTCTAACAGAGTGTTCATACTAATAATATCAATATGAGATCATAAACATGATACTTCCCTTATAGAAGACTTTTCCTTAAGACCATCGAATACCGAGGTCATAACTTTAACATAACTCGTATACCTCACATCAAGGAGGTTGGTACAATACCTACTTATCATCTTTCCTTTATCTTTTTATTAACTTTAGTGAACAAAACAAATGCTAACATCTCATACGCAAATATGTTACAAATCATAAATTGAACTTTAAAACATTGCATTACACATGCAAACATATAACAAATGCAACCATGTTACAAAATATGACTTGATCTTTAAAACATTATGCATAACAAATGCAAACATACTTTTAACATAATAGTTGCAAATATAATGCAAATCTTAACTTTAACTTTAGCTTTAAAACTTGATGCATAACAAATGCGAACATAAAACATATACAAAGCATTCAAAAATTCCCTTTTTCATGCCGTAAGTGAGGTCTGAGACTTATATAATGTTAATTATAAAACTATATCTCATAGTTTTAACTATTTCTCAATTTGTCATTTTTATTTTTAGAAACTACAAAATTGTCCTTTGAAGTTTAAATACTTATTTCAATTTTCATCATTCCAAGTAAAAAAAAAAAAATAACATAACTACCCTTCAACAATTATTGAAAATATTTTATAAATATAAAAAAAAAGAATCCCAAAACACAAAAATTAAAAAAAAAAATCTTAAGTCTTATGACCTTTTAAATGTCAAAATAATTTTTTAAAATTATTTAACAAGGAAAATATATTTTAGAAACAAATTCGTTATAATCAAGAGTATTTTTGTTTTATAGTCATGTTTTTTCTATCCAAAAAGTCTACGAGGGATAAAATTGAAACAAGTTTTTCAAATGCATAAATTGAAAAATTATTAAAACTAGAATGTGTGATTATATAATTAACCTTATATACATAATTTTTCAATTTTGTAGCATTTGCTTTCCAAATTATAGTAAGACTACTAATTCGTGTTCGCGTTGTATTTGTGCCGATGCAATTATAACACAACATAATTAATATGAATACGAATACGAAACATTTATTATGTAGGTTACACAACACAATACGTAAACACATTTATTATATGGGCTGTACTGGCACTAAAAAAAAACCATTTATGACATGATTTTGGAAAAAGTAAAAAGAATAGTGGAAAAGGAATTGATTAAAAATAATATTATAGACTGCTAACTATCACTTATAGCTAATTAACTCAAGTAAGCATATGATAACAAGAACATAAATTCTCCAAATATTAGTAATTAAAAAACAAGAAAAAAATCTAAATACAAAACATATAGATGATACGACTAGGTATGTAAAAATATTCAATCACATCATTCAAAGTTCCAAAATATAACCAAACATCGTAAAGTTCAAGGCATAACCAAACATCTATATATTCACATCCAAATGTAAGCCATAAACGGGAGGGTTTGTGTCATGCCACGAGGGAACACTAATGTTTTGTTTAATTAAGTGGATTAAGCGTGCTAATTAACAAGCTAGTTAGGAATTCATCTTTTTTATTTTCGTGGTATTTATGCCAACTCATTAATGAACTAAAAAATAAACACGTGATCTAAACTATGATTAACATTCTTACTTGTGGGTACCCGCTCCTAATAGGACAAATATGGGGGTTGCTATAAGGATGGGTCGAGTATGGGGATAAAAATTAACCCCTGAGTTAGGGGAGGGGTGGAGCGGGGGTGGGGAAAGCTCCCTCTCCACCAACCCAATCCAATTATATGTGCTTTTATTTATTTAATTATTTTTTTACATATATATATATGTATATTTATTTAAATATGTATTTATATAGAATGGAGCTGAAATGAAGCTATAACAAGAATATACAAAGGAAATGAGTAATGTTGTTAGTGTTTTAATGTATTGGTTTATTTTATAAATTTAATCTTCAGATTAATGGATTTTGGATTTGTTTATGCTCTAATTTTATAATAATTTTGATTTAAGTTAAATAATGTTACAATAATTTAAAACTCTTAAGGGGTAAATAGGTAGGCATGAGGATGGCTCCCTTGATCGAGATTCCTCGACCCACCTGTCTTTAATTAGGTGGGTATGAAGGGCAAAAGAGTAGTACAGTATGGGGTGGGGAAGTATACATGTCCCGCCCCGCCCTATTGCCTAAAGTCATTTATCTCACGTCGTCTTATATATAGTGTTTAGAGCATTAATTTAAACCACTGGTTGAACTAATTTTAGTTAAATACACTGTAATATGTGAAAAAACTTTGTACTATAGCTTATTTTTTCTTGATGTTATGATTTGTGAGAGTTTTACACTATAACAACTAAAAGTTTTGTTGAAACTAACAAGGCCAAACACCCTTATATCATGTCATTTGTATTATGCCTGAAATTAACGGTCTTACTTTATAGTGCTTTTATGTTCTCTCTCATATCACTTTTTTTGTTAACCTTTTTGGAGTAATGGATATACATACCCCATTATTGAAGTTGTAGATATCATAATATTCCTAATTATCTTGGCATTCCTCAAGTTTCCTCTCGAATTAATAAGGTAATTTGGACGTAGCTGTATTATTTGTCCCAAAGTTTAAACACCTTAACTGAATGTCGTGTGATCTAAACTGCTAACCAACCAGATTAAAAAGCGAGTTAGACAAATAACATAATCGTACTAGTCATGTTGAAATGCAACAAAAAATGATAAAATATTTTACAAAGAACGAAAATTAAAATCATAATAATTGCTGAATAATTTTTACATCAATTACAACATAATTTTTATTCCTAAAATATTCTAAAATAATTTTCTATATTTCAATTTACTTTTATAAGCAATGTCATGTAGTGTAATTTCTACCTAATGACTCATATTGTAAAAGTCCTATTATCTATATATGGTCAAAACAAACACAATTTTAAGCTATATCAACTTAAATCACATTATGTGTGAGATTTCAAGGCTAATTTCTCTGTCATTTTTTGTGATTCTTGAACTAATGGTAACTGCTACATCTTCAAAATCCTTAAAGATAAAGAAATGTCAATTATCTTTTAAGGACTCCCTTAAAATTCATCAAATGCTTAACATATTAATATTAAATCTTAGTTCTGACCAATCTAAATTTTCAACCGAATTTCTCCCTCATAGTTTCACCAAATGATCCAAAAATTTAGTCATTAGAAAGCTTACGTCCTAGTCCAAAAGGCAACTAAACCACACTTAAAAATTTTGGCTACAGCTTGTGCTATGCCCTTTAGAAATCGAGTGAAAAACACACCCAAAAAGTTCATGCCCACCTCAAGCTTTGCTCTCAACCCAATCCTGGCTATCCGCATCCTCCCAAAAACTGTCGTTTTCGACCGTAGATAAGACGCATATCCAACGACCCACATTTAAACTCTTAACATTTTTGTTAATCCGTGTCTCATTGCTCTCGACCAATCAGCGCTCAGCATTTGCGTTCTCTTTTCGTTATATAAACCCCCTCTCCTAACCGTCATGTTTTCCGTATAGATCTCTCTCTCTGCCATTTCATATTTTCATTCCTCGATATTATTCTCTACTTCTCTCTCTGCTTCCGAGTTCTGACTCACTGAGTTGATTCATCAGCCATGTCTGAAGCTGTCGCTGCTGTTCCTGCTGCCAAGGCCGCGAAGGCCAAAACTGCGCCGAAGAAGACGAAATCGTCTTCTTCTCACCCTACTTTCCTCGAGGTATTTGTAATTCGAAGTTTTCGCCTTTTTGCTTATCTGAATCGATTGCGATTTTGATTCTCTCTCTCTCTCTTCAGATCTGATTGACTTTTCGTGTTTGGAATTTTGCAGATGATCACCGAAGCGATTGTGTCGCTGAAGGAGAGGACCGGCTCGAGCCAGTACGCGATCACCAAGTTCATCGAGGTGAAGCACAAGCAATTGCCTCCGAACTTCAAGAAGCTCTTGCTCTATCATCTCAAGAAGCTTGTCGCCGCCGAGAAGCTCGTGAAGGTGAAGCACTCCTTCAAGCTTCCTTCTGCTCGCTCCGCCGCCGCCGCTAAAGCTCCAGCGCCGGCGAAGAAACCTGCTGCGTCGAAACCGAAGGCTGCTAAGCCAGCCAAGGCAGCAGCGGCTAAGCCAAAACCGAAGCCGAAGGCGAAGGCCGCCGGAACTGCAAAGGCTAAGGTTGCTGCGAAGCCTAAGGCGGTCGTGAAGGCCAAGGCGGTTGCGAAGCCCAAGCCCAAGCCCAAGGCGAAGCCCGCCGCTAAGCCCGCTAAGGTGGCGAGAACGGCGTCGAGAAAGTCGCCGGGGAAGGTTGCTCCGGCAGCGAAGTCGAAGAAAGCCATCCCCGTGAAGAAGCCGAAGAGCGTGAAGAAGTCTCCGGCGAAGAAGGCCCAGCCGAAGAAGGCGAAGAAGTGAAAAAAAAAAAGAAGTAACGTTTTGACAAGGAGTGGCATTCTTGTAAATTACTTGGTAACTTGGGGGGATTTTAGTAGTTGTGGTATAGGATTTGTTCTCTTTTAAATACGTTTTTTTTTTCCTCTTTTATTTTGCCGTTTGAATGTAGGTTTGTAATTTGAATGAAATAGTTATGAAGTAGTAGGAGCTAATTCAAATTTGCTCAATCCCTATACATGCGGTTTCTGTTTCTTGAATGTCATTTGTTTTCTGGTCGTTATTCTCGGTCTACGTTTAGGAGGAAAAATGTCATTTCAAAGGCTCGGTTTGTTTGGATAAATCCGCAAGCGATGTGGAATGTCGTACGCGTCCGTCATGGGGCAGCGATGCGTGGTAAATTCTTGACGTGTTTTTGCTAAGAATAAAAATCAATAATTAAAGTTTTTTTTTTTTTTTGGAGAGTATGGCATTGGCATTATAATCAGGCGCCACGTGTTAATTTCTCGAACCAGTCTGTCGAGAAAGCTGCACGTATGTCTTTAACCGCTTTTTTGGCCTTTTTCGTGATCTTTACTTTTGTGCCTTCTACGTTGGCTGACGTGTAATGTAATTCAAAGCATGGAACTTGGGTGCTTTCCAAAAGAAATGGAACATTGCTTTACGACCGAACTTGCTTTGACAGCGTCCAATTTGTAATCACAATTCGGTCGTTTCGTTTGATTTATGTATTTATTGACAAATTTAAGAAGATATTTTTTCACTATTTTCTCTCTCTCTGAAAGAAATGATTCTACATGAATCTCCCTAGTTCGGATACAAAAAGTAATAATAATCAAAATACGTTTTTTTTTCCTCCTTGACATGTAATGTAGACTTGCAGTCGTTGATCGTCTTTCCGATGAGATAGACAAAACAGCAATGAGAAGATCATTGATTACCATTTTTTCTTCCCTTTCAAAGACGAGTTCCGAAACCAAAACCAAGAAATAGATTACCAATATGGACAAAGAATAATAAACTAATAGACGTACTACATACAAATGAATTACAATGCTTCCAAAATTTTCCATGGTGTTCACACGAAATTGCGTTGAAAACGGAATCACAATTGCCAAAACTGCAACAATCTCAATGCTTTTAAGTATGACTTCATCTGGTAAGTTGATATTCCATCACTTCACCGCCTTTCTTTTTGGATTCCAGACCCGGAAATTGTCCAATATCCTGCCCCTTAAGCGGTTGAAACTCTGCATGTAAACCAACGGCAAACTCTTCTGCATTAAGTCCAGAATTTTGGAAATAATCCGCAATCTGCATTTAAGAAAAAAAAGAGAGGAGAGTTTCGAGTTGCATCAGTACTTTGTCAACAATCTGACCTGAATGTCTATTGCTTAAAACACTGTCACCAAGCATGGCCTTATTAACCCAACTTCCCTAAAGCGTATTATGATTCGATTTGGAATTCATATTTGGTAAATGACGCCTTAACTGAGACATGATTCAAAACACATTCAAAAGAAATTGTTTAAATAAGAAATTGTTCAAATGAAAAAACAAAGAACAGTATACATTGAAAATGGCCTTACATGATTGGCAAGAGCCATTCCACTCAAGGCTGCTGACTCTAAACTTGAACCAAGAAGCCAATCGCCGCATATGCCTGCTCTTCCTTGAGGATCAAAGATGCATGGGATACCTGGTGTATTAGTTGGAAGCGCTGCTCCCCTTCATTGCAGGCATCATAATACAAGATATCAATCAGTAATTGATATCAGATATCAGATAATTAGCAAGTACAATCAGTAATTGATGAAAAACCAGACTGCTAATATGATCGACATGGATGATATCAGATAAAAGGAATAAAGAGGCAGGAGAACAGTCAAGTCGTTAAGAGTTTATTTAAGAGTTCATGCATTGTACTAACTATCTGATGTAAAAATGCCTTGACCTCAAAAAGACCAAGTATGCAATTATAAGAGTACAATTTCCAATAGCCGCTTATGTTTTTCATTATATTGTCATCAGCTTACCATAACTGCAGTCGGGTGTAGAAGGGTCTCGGAAGTGAACCTTCGGATAATCCTAGAGCAACTTCGAGACCTTCAAGCATTCCTGCCTTCACCTTCTCTGCAGTGGCAGTTGGTATATTTTCCTGAAAATGAAACATCAGAGGAATTTTATAGTCTGAATTTATTGTGTTGCAAGTATGCTATGAATGAATATCCCTACTTTCAGGAGGTCATCAACTTAGTTCAGTTCAAGTTTTAATGTCAGTGTGAGTGTGAAAATGTATTTGGCAGACCTGTGGAACTTTGTTTCGCTTTCCAAAAGCTGCAGTGCTAAAGAAGGTCCAACAGTTTGGGCCATCACGACTGGAACCTAAAAGTTTCTTCGTATTATTTGCCATCCATGAGACAGAATCAACTCCTTTCACAAAAGCTCCTTCCAAAGGAAATCCATCACTCACAGGAACAGGAAGAGGTTCCTCAAACGCTGCAAGAAGCGCCCATATAGAACTCAATTCCAGCCTCTAGCAACATCTCCAACACAGACCAACAATGAAAAGCATGAAAAATTAGAGAGATTCTCAACCACTGTGAAAGGCAAGAATATAAGGAACATTGTAATTTTGCATCACATAAACTCAACACAGGGCTTCAAGTATATATACCTTCATTTGTCTTGCAATTAGTGGCAAACCCGATAACGCAAGCAACCGATTTGCACATTTTCCTGTTGGCGACACAAAAGCTGAATGAGCACTAGCTAAATTGTTCTTTTGTCAAGCATGTTCTGGCTCGTTAAAGCTACAATGTAAAACAAATGTCTGAAAACAAATTCATAAGCATGACAGTTGAGCTACCATTATGTGCAATAACAATGGCATCAAACTGTCCACGAGGCTTTCCATTCTCACTCAAATACCACATCCCATTATATGGCTCAAGTTTACTTATCCAACATGGCCTCACCACATCAACCATGCATGTCTGCAATCAAAGTTCAACATTTCAATTAGCTTCCACATGTGAACACGAACTAGTAAGAAAGAGAGTTAATTCACTTCACCTGTGAGAGTATTGAGTCAGCTAATAGACGCATTCCATTGACAGCTACATATCTCGGAGGAGAAGAAGGCAGTGGAACAAAATGGCCTCCAGCTTCAAGCTCTCCAACTGTACCAAGCCATTGTCTCACCAGACCCCTCTCAGACCAAACCTGAACCAGCTCAGCAAACCAAGGGTCGCTGACAGTAAAGAATTGAGCCGCATGGTCAAATATTAGGGGCTGAGGATCAATTATTCTAGTTCCCATTCTTCCTCCTAAACCATGAATCCCCTGGAAATGAAGTATGGTTATCCACATGTACTACTTTTAAGGCTCGAATCTTTTAAGTGGTACATTCAAAATTCTAACACTCCGAAAACAAAAAGGATAGCAACTCAGAAATCAATCCTCCCATAAGAAGCAAAGATTCATAAGAAAAATAAGATAATATATGTGACTTTTGACAACATTAAGGTCTAAAATCTTACACTATCATTTTGAATAAACAGTAATCCACCATTTCCAAATTGACAATATAAAATCCATAGTTATACTAAGAAATACGCGCTTTCCCATGTTATCATTAGAAAATGAAGATAAGTTATGGACCTCTGGTTGCATTCACTTGAAACTTGGAATTTGAACTCGGATTACTTTCAAATACTTAACAATAATAAAAACCCATGTTGGAATTACAGTCCTAAAGTAAAAGGGATAACTAACCAACCGTGTCGAAGACCGTGGACCGTACACCACGTTTCTCCAACTGAAGAGCACAAATCAAGCCCGCCATGCCACCACCAATTATCCCAACAACTGGGTCGTCAGGGACGGGGGCAGCGAAGTTGACCTGCTCTTGGGTGAAGGTTTTCTTGAGAATGGACCTTCTAGAAGTACCGTACGATGATTTCCTCCGGTTTCTGGAGGAGGTGGTCTTCTGGGTATTCATGGAGTCGGGGGGTCGTTTTCTAGGCTTGGGTTTCGGCTTGGGGTTGGGATTGGGATTGGGTTGTGAAGTGCACTTGCATGAAAGAGTTGGTTTGGTTCTGCGAAGCGTTAATGGAATGAAGATTGGAGTAGTGAGTTGGGTTGTGTCGAGGGTTTTGAGAAAGAGAGAGGATGGAACGTTGAAGCGAGTTGAGACTGTTGAGTAGAGCATCTTCTTTCAGTTTTCACCTTGAGAGTTGAGAGAGATTTTTTTGGATAATCAATTACATGAACTCAAGAACTGACTTGGTATGGTTGGATTTATTGTCCTGTTCAAATACTTTCAGCCCTGGGCTTCAAGCCCATCTTCTGCAATCTGGGCTCTTTTCAGTGGCTTTGTCTTTGGGCTCTTTACAGATATGCCCCTGTAAAGGCGACAGAATTTCCGGTCGCCTGGTATCTTACATATCATTGGTCGAATAATCGGGGTTATATTGATTTTTTTTATTCGTCGATCCTCCCAAGTTTCTCATCCTGTTGAAGGGTTTTTATCTTATCTTATGAATCGTTTTCGTCAAACACCGAGCTTACCTCATGTCAGTTCAATCTTCTCATGAACCTGCCCCAATTGATTGAAGTCTGTCTAATTATTTACATGGATCACATGACCGTGAAAATTAGGCTTAAAATTTTATACGGTTTATATATCAGTGATGGTTTCGTTAGATATATTATAACTAAATTACTTTTTTTTTTCTTAGCAATTTTTCTATCACCGCAAGTCCCAATTAGATTCAGGCACCGTACACTTTATGGCTATCCTCGAATGGTTATAGAAAGAATTCAATAAGAGAATCAAAGCATAATTACTAAGAGAAAGAGAGAATACATTATACCACAAATCATACAAAGATGTTGAAAAGTTGCTTTAACAAAGCCCGTAAAAGGCCTGACACCGTAGAAAATCCATGAGCAAAATAGCAAATATACTATAGCTTTTTTCTATTGCATTCAAGCATTGCACCAAATATAGCACCAAATAACATTCAAGCGTGGCTTTTTTACTTTTCTTTTTTTTCTACTGACCATTTTCAATGTATATGCCAATGTTTATATTATATTTATCATCAAAAAGTGTAAAAATATTACATGTGATGTGTTATTTTTTTAAGGTATATTTGATATATAATTTTATTTTATGTTCTAATCTATAATATTATTTAAAATGTTATATTTGTCTTTTGTTATGATTATTAAACATTAAAATTTGAAAAAAAAATAAACTTTTTTTTTGAAGGAGAAAAAATAAACTTTTAATATTAAAACAATTAACAAGTAAGTAATTATTAAAGTAAAAAAGTCAATCCACTAATCAATAATAATCAAATGTCAAATTTGTTACATGTTAAACTTTGTGGCATATAACAAATTTGGCATTGGAAATAACATTGTATTGGAAAGTGTTTTTCATACTAAAATAAATTTGCCATTGACGCATTAACTTAGCATTATATTAGAGATATTTTTAAGACGATGAAGAAGAGTAGTCCCGGTTCATCGGGTAGTGCTTTGCAGGCCTGATGAAGATTACCTCGTACTCAACCCCATCTTTGATCTTCCACAATTGAACGAAGGTTTCATGGAACAAGCCATCAGATGCTTCCAAGGTGATGTAGTATAGCAGTGAACCGCCCCAAGACCAATTTGCTTTCACAACTTTTGCAAGCTCCAGAGAAGCGCTCTGAAAACAATCAATATTTGTGGTAGTTTTTCTTGTAAAACTGCATCTTCCGCCCTTTGCCAACATCATCTGCTCAAAAGCATATGTGTGTATATATATACACAAACACACAAATATATATACATATATATATATATGTAAAAAGCATTTGTATCAGAAATATAAAGTTATAAATAAATACAAACGAGACAAAGAACAATAACCAGAAAGAGAAGCAACAACGCTACTTCCGATTGGGAGTGGAAGAGAAGATCAAACAACAACAATCTGTGAAGATGAACAGAGAAACAGACAAACAATCTCTTTCTAGCGGCTAGGGATTTTCCTCTCTTTTTCACGAATTACATTCGAACGAATATAAGGACGGAAGAAAGAAAATATATGATTGCTTAAATCTTGAACCAGAAAGGCAGAATTAAAGAAAGGAATAAACGAAAACACATACTGCAAGGGCAAAGCTCATCATCGCAGACAAGTGTAGACGGCGTCGCCTTCAAAGGCATCGTCGGCTCCGGCGAGTCTTGTTGGAGCGAATCGTCGTCGCGATCACGGATTGCAGACATCCACACACGCCGGTGATGAGCGCTTCAAAACCAGAAGACAGGAATGAATGATTGAGTATGCGAATTGGTATTCTTTAAATCTTGAGTTATAGAGGTAAATGGCACCTTTTTAAGTTTTTCTCATAAGTAAACTGCCGGATTTTAAAATCCAAGGAAAAAGTGGTTTTTGTACATCAATGATACATCTAAAAGCATATAAGTGAAGTATTAATGCTAATCCCTGCACCGTTGATAAACTACAATGCATCAATGATGTATTGATTTATAATTTATCATTGATTAACTTTATGATTTATTCACTCAAATCAATAGTTTACCATTGATTAACTTGATGGTTCATTATTAATAAACTGCAGTACATCAATCAAGAATAATTGATGAATTGCAATACATCAATGATGTATACTACATTTACCAAAATGTTCCTTTTTAAGTGTTTAACATGTACGGCTCACATGAGCGAAAATAAACAGACCTTAGTCATTTTTAGTTATTTTGCACCTAAATTAAAAGATTGGACTCAATTCAGCCAAAAAAAAGTTGCATCTTTTTAAAAAATGTTAGAGACCCACCAAAAATTTACATATATATATATATATATGTGTATATATATATATATGTATGGGCTTCAGGCTTCAGCTTTGAGCGCCAGGTATTAAACCTTCCCTTTCCAGAATCTTTTGCCTGTGTGACCTTGACCTTTAACGGAGGAAGGGACTAGAGTTGGAGAATTTCTCTAAAATTTGAGAACAATTCAAGCTTCACAACATAATGCTGATTACATCATATATAGGGAGAATCAATATATTCCAAATGAATGATACACGAACACCAATTCCGCCTCAAGTCCATGAAATACCAAGGCAAAATAACATGTATCGAGATCCAAAACTGAACACCCTAGATTCATCACTTTTTCCCCCACAGATTAGAGATTGAAATATAGATCGAAGGACACGTGAATTTCACCAGTAAAAATACATAGCATTGCTCTCAAAACAAAGTCCGTTGCAAGAAGAGGCATGTTGCCAATAACTGTCACTTTATTAGCTGCAATCAGAGGACTAAAGGCACAGGTTTATGGGCTATGTCCAAGTATATGCTAAGCAAGCATGGTGGAAGAATATAACATTCTACTCCTAAACTTGAATGAAAATATCAAGAGAAATATATAATATTAAGTATTTAGCAGACAAATTTTTGTGTTGAAGAAAACAAGGGGGTTTCTCCCAAACTTGAATGGAAATATCAAGAGAAATATATAATATTAAGTATTTAGCAAACAAATTTTTGTGTTGAAGAAAACAAAAGGGTTTCAAGTTCACCACGCACCCGAGTTTAAGTCTACCGAGAACAAAACTGCAAGCATCCTACAGCAACTCTACTAGATCAGATGAATACATTTGGTCCATACTAGAATGGATGACTCTTCTTATATATGACAAGATATGTACCAGTGCCAGATGTCGACTACAAAACATATACATTTCACAACAACACAAACCACATAACAAGTCATTTCAGGTGAAAAGAAAGAGAGGCTATTTCCTTTCAGAACACCCACAAGGTAAAAACTTCGCAAATTCAAGGCCTTTTTTAAATTCCCTCACTTGAATCAGATGAAAAGCTATAACTTCACGACTGGACAGCAATGTCCACATTAGTTTGGTCGGCAATCTTTGGAGGAGCTGTTTTTGACGTCCCATTTTCTTGCTTGAATCGGTCTCTGACTTTCGAGGTACCATTAGGCTCGTTACTGTTACGTCTACTGGTCGGAGCCTTGCTTTTGGGATTGCTGGAGGCAGCGCCTTCTTTGTTGCTACCAAGGCTATGGCGTTGTATCCGAGCAGCTCTTTCCTTTTCCTCTTGTGATGTGATGATTGCATCACTACAGCTCTTTCTCCGGTTCGTTTTGTTCAGCTTAGGCGACTTAGGCTGCGTCAGCGGCAGCTGCAATCATATGCACAAAAAGAATAATGCTTTGAGTTTCTATGTTGAATTTAAAATCAATAATCATTTGGATAAGCTGAACAAAAGCACACATGACACAAACAAAGTATTGCGAGATTCATTACAGTTTTAAGAATTCTTTATAGTTGCGCTTCAAAATAATACGGAGAACTTTTTCATAAATTGCTGAAAACATTATTCTGAAGAGATTTGAATTAGATGACCATCTTCAGCGGTGCAGAAACATCCTAGTCCTACATAGACTAGGTTAATTTTTTCGTAGATTTTATCAGGCAATGTTGATATGATCTAATCTAATTGATTTGATATTCTTCCAATTTTGCCCTTTAACAATTTTGATGTGCCCAGAAACAGGAAAGGAACATAACTGCACAAGAAAAATTGAGAGTATACCTTCTTGAGCTCCACCTTGGGTGGAGGTCCCTCGTAGTAGAAACTAGGTACCGGATTTGCTTTGATCACCAAACTCTTCCTAAGCTGCTTGATTGCTTCTTCTTGCTCTTCCTAGAACAGTCATAAAAAATTAACATACGAAATGTTTATTGATTTGTTGGAACAGCTTGTTGTCAGATCAAAGTACACATGAATGCACTCAAGACCCAAAAAAAAAAAAAAAAACTCAAGGTGTTAACACACCCTGGTCCTTGCTTCACACTGGCTTCTCTCTGCCTCCAGAGCTTGGTGTTTCTCCTCCAACTTCGAATAGAACTAAAAAAAGGCAATATATCATATTAGATGCAATCATACCAAAAAAAAGCTAAAAAAGTAATTGTAGAGTGTTACATCATTGTTCCTCGTTATATTAAAAAGACTACCTCCTTCCGCTTCTCTGCACGTTTGTAGGATCTAAAAGTTGGAGCATGTCCAACGGTAACCTTGGATTTAATTGTTCGAACAGATGCAGCAGTACTATGCATTATTAAGGAACAATCCAAGCTTTTAAGTAATAAAAATGAATTTTGACTATATAAAAAAAGCTCACTTCTACACATCCGTTTTCAATCAAAACAAGGATACGAGGAAGCAACAGACCAATTGTCTTCTTCATCAGCATGCTTTTGTAATGCCTTCCGGGATATTAAAGGAGAGTTTGGCTGAAAATGATTACAAAAACAGTTTGCATATCAATTTAATCCTCTAAGTAAATAATAACATAACATTAAGATTACAATTTTTTTTTCCTCTAGCAGTATATACTGCACAAACCATATAAGCTGCTAACATTGCTACCACAAAGCTCAAAACTTATAAAACTCTAAAGCAACATTCTTCACAAAAAAATATGTATATATATTAAATGAAAACGTTAAAATATAAAGAAAGACTAAAATACCAGCCATGCACCACTAGATGAATTATACTTGTATCATATACCTCGTAAAAGAAAATGATAAAAAAATAAGACAAAATCAACGAATTTATCACCTGTATCTGTATAGCCTTTGTAGCACTAGGTGAGAGCACATAATTAGCACATGCTGAAGCTGCAGATTCAAGCCCAACAGAATGAGTGCATGAGCCACGCTTCTCGGTAGCCAGAGAAAATGGCTGAGGAACAGTGCATTTGCTTCGCCCATTTGCAGAAACTGGAGATTTTGAAGCAGGAGAGCTCAACTTGTTAGCGTCTCTTGACTTCATAGTTCCAGATTTCTCATTCTTCCCCTCACTCAGGCCCTCATCAAGATTTATGCTTTTCACTCCCAGAACCACTTGTTCCTCATGACATTTCTCAACAACTGAGTTCTCTTGTGTACATTCCTTCACATCATAGTCCTTTGCTTCAAAGCCATCATCTGATATTTTTGGAGCAACGTGAACTCTATCATGAGACATGCCATTCGGTTTCTTTTCCATCTGTAAACCAGAAAGTTCCCTGCCCATTACTGATTACACTGCACAGAAACGTTACAGGTTAAACATATTATGCTACACTTTTTATCTGCTATAAGAAGAAAAACCATGGGAAAAAATAGTATCCATCCGTTTAAAGTTCCTCAAACAATGTAAATACAGGCAGTGTTAATTTCAGTCCTTGATAAAACAACCAACATCGTCAAACATCCTTAAACATTGCACCTTAGAAATGATATGCATCATCTTATTCAGGTGACAATGCCAGATACAGCCTCTTTATTTAAAAATCCTTTAAATACACAAACGCTTCATCACAGAAGCTATATTTTATTGGAAACTAGACGATGACTTTTGACATTTTCTCAAGAGACACATGACGCAGGAAAGGCCACCTAGAGCAGGCAACTCAAATTGTAAAGATTTTTGCATGACAATTGAAAAGACTGTAAAATAAATCACTAGATGCTGACAAAGACAAATATAACAAATTACGTTAAAGTAATTAATTAAAATATTTATGGTAAAGTATAATTAACAGACATAACAGAGAACTTATTGAACCAAAAAAAAAAAAAAGAAAAAACAAACAAACAAACGTCCAAATATCGGTGGTAAAAATATACTCATTTTCCAAAACATGCTTCTTATGTTTTTCCTTTAGTCTATGCCACAGTTTTAAGTCTACCAAACTTAAAAGAGCCGTACAGATCTGGAAAAACACTGCGCTGGAGCTCCTCTAATTGATATAGAACTTAGAATTCTGGCATGCTAATTTGTTGAGCACGTTTTCCAAACAAAATTTATGACGACCAATAAATTCTAGTATCTTTTTAGCTGTTTTTAAAATTGAAAATCCAAAAGCTAAAACATGGGTATTCCAGAGCTAAACACCGACATGTTATACTATCATCTCGAAGTCCAAATAAATTCTCAATAGATGGTCCAAAAAAAAAAAAACCGACAGTCCAAAAAAGAGATGTGAAGAAAGCTAAAGAAAATACAGAATATTCTCAGAGATTATCAATTTATTATGTTGAGTAGGACATACAAGGCAAGTAATTATGCAACAGATAAATGGAAATTTTGGTCGGATAAAAAGAACCCAAGAAAAAAAAGGCTAAAATCGAATAAAGAAATAGGCAGTTAGAAGGTTTTAGAGAAAGTTTTATCACAAACAAAAACAAAATTAAGGTCCCCAAAGCTTCGATCAAGGATTTTTTTTCTTCTTCTGATATAATCTTTATTTTTTCCAATTTTTTGAGAGGAAAGCGTGGACTTTAATCTGAAAAGAGGAAATAATAAAGGCAAACAAATAGTTGATAAACCCATCAAATATAACCAAATCAAAACACAGCCAAAAAACAACAAACACTCTTTTCCTTCACGAGCCAAATAAACCTGAAGAAAGAGAGAGCTGGGAAAACTCCCACCTCTTCAGCTTTTTAAGAAAATTGATAAAAAAAATAAAGAAAAACAAAGAGCTTCATTTCTGAAGAACATGGACTAAACAAAACAGAAAGCAAAAAAGAAAAAAGAAAAAAGCCTGAAAACAAAGCAGCTAAGAGGTGAAATCCAGAGCAAAAATGGAAGAGATCGAGAAGCACATTGCAAATTCAACGACAATGGAAATATTGTGAGAGGTTTGGCTTACAGTTCCGGTCCCGATCTGACAAGATCTCCGACGCCCCTCTCCTTCTTCTTCGTCTTCCTCTCTCTCTCTCTCCCCCCAAGAGACTCTCTTTCTCTCTCTAAAAATACGTTTTTCCACGATTTGCCTTTACCTCTCAAGCTCAGGTCCTCAAAAACAGTTTTCCCTTCTCTTTTTTTGTTTTATATGCCCACTCTGTTTCTCGTATATATAGACCCGCTTCCTTCGGTTTCAAACGCCGTCATATCTTTTTATACCTTTTTTTTCAAATTTTTTTTTTTGTACCTTGTTTGAGCATTTATAAAAAAGAGATCCGATTTGTTAAAAAGATTTTTCCGATAATATCTTTTTTCCAATAATTTTTGTTGTATGTTTAGAAGGAAGTGGTAAGAATTTTCAATTTTTATTCCAACTCATTTAAGTATGAAATGATCTCTTTTTTACTTTATTTGTGGATGAAGTCTTTTTAAGATTAATTAATGTACTAATGGTTAAGAAAATCATTTCCAGTATTCATATTCCATCCAACATTAGTGTTATTGAGAAATTGAAATAAATGTTAGTGTCTTTAGGATTGTTCATCTATTAATGATAGGATTAATTACAAAAATTTCATCCGAGCCATAGCCTTTATAACATTCTACCTTCTGAATTTTAAAATGTAAGTTTCGTTCCTTTAAAGTATGAGTCGTTAATAGTTATTCTGTTAGAATTTTAAAGAAATATTAACAAATAATTTTAAAATTAGGAATACTTTGATAATATATTTATGAAAGTAATCGTAAAAATTAAAACCATAATAAATATAATCTTTGTTGATGATTAAAAACAAAAAAAAAATCAATTGAAGCCATAATACCAATTGGATTATTTTTTTTTAGAAATTTTAAAATTTTCTTTAAAATTTTATTAATTTTTTTACACTCATAAAGTATTTTAAAATTTTAAAAGTTATAAATACTAATAAAAACTTCAAAAGTATGAAAAAAAAATTTAGTAAACCATCCGACTTTTTTTCCCTCTCTTTGAAATATTTGTGTTATATTTTTTATAGATTAGTTAATTTTCGTTATACTCTTTTTTTTTCACCGGCCTCTATAACTTTTAAAATTTTAAAAATACTTTTTTGGGTGTAAAAAAAATAAATAAAATTTTAAAGAAATTTTAGTATATCGAAAAAAAAGGATCAAAACAGTATCATGGTTTCAATTATTTTTTTATTTTTAATCATCAACAAATATTATTGTTGTTATAGTTTTAATTTTTTATGGTATATTTATAAATTAGATTACTAAAATACCCCTAATTTTAAAATTATTTATCAATTTTTTATTAAAATTCTAACAAAATAACCATTTTTGTTAACTATTCATTATTTAAGGGGGGGAACGTATGTTATGTTTTAAAATTCATATGGCAAAATATTATAAGGGCTATAGTTCGAGGGGAATTTTTTAAATTAATCCTAAATGATAAAAATGTTTTTTTAATTAAATTAATATATTGAGTAGACAAAAAAGCCATAGACTTATGGTGGCCTAATTGTATGATTATTGTACTAATAAAACAATTTATTCAAGCCTCTCATAAAGGAAAAAGGGAGTCCCTTATTCAAGTTAAACTCAACACAAATTAAAAGGTTAGCTACATTTAATTTAGATAATTTATATCATATTTTATATTTCAAACATTAAAATCATGCGGTTGAGCTACCATAAAAAAGAGAATCATATGGTTGAGAATTTCATGTCCAATGTATTAACAAACATTTGACATATAAAGTTCCACCAAAAAACATTGACATAAAAAGTATCCTCGAAAATGGCATCACAACTGATGGTTTTGTCGGTCTAATTGAGCTTTCAATAGCTACATTGATTAATTCACTAACAAAAAAATATTCCAATCTAGCCCAACTAATTTGAGCGCAGATACCATCTTATATATATATATATATATACACAATAAAAATCATATTTTTGTATTATAGTACTAGTATTACAACAACATGTTATTAATTAATGATGATTAGGCAAATGAAATCATCAATTAATTAAAAAAATAATTAAGTGGAGTTGGTTTCCCTAAATATTATAAAACTGTTCTCTTCAAGAGGGCTAAGGTCCGCCCAATTGGGGTAAAAAAGGTTTTTCAAATACTATTATATTTTTAGTATTTATTTATTTTTTCTTTAAGTTTTTCAACGCGTGTTTAAGTGCTTTATTGTCAAAGGCTTGTAGGTACGGACGGAGGGGCTCTTGACGGCGTTAGATAACGGCGAAATGGGAAAATTGGAGGGACTGGACGCGGTGGCCGTGATGTTTTGCGCCAAATGAATCCAAAATCCTGCCTCCAAATCTTGCTAAAGGATTTTCCTTTTTTATTTATTCACTTTTTTGGTTTTTTATTATTATTTTTTTTCTTATTTATCCGTTTCAGACGTGTTATGTGAAATCATCTTCCTTATGGGGGTCATTTGTCGGAGATGCGGCAAAAGGTTATCGAACTGACAATAATGCCCTTCTCAGGTGTATTCTTTAGTTTGGTTTATAATAGTTTTTTTTTGGGAAAATACTACGAATTGCTTTTATTGAGCTAAAATTTCTACCTTTTTTTTAAGAATTTTATTCACTTCCAAAACTATTAGTTGTCAGTTGTGGTAACATTTTCAATCCACATTGTTCATTTATTTGTGTTCAATATTACACTTATTTTATTTTATTATATAGTTTCTGACAAGAATTACTGCTATAAATTCCCCATACATTTTTGAGTCCATTATCAATGTGGTGACCCTTGTAATATTAATGTGTTGTTTGGTAGGGACGGTTGTAATCATTATTTAATTTATGAATAATGAAAAGTTTTTAAATACTACAATAAAAAAATAAAATGAAATTGTTAATAGTGTAAAGTTTTTATATGGTACAGTAAAAACAGTTCTAATCAGTGACTCTAACTATCATGCTAAACACCTTATAAATTTTGCTTTTTGATAGAAGCAACATCTCTAGTGTTCCAAAAGGTTCAAGCACAAATTCTTGCCATAAAAGAAAACGACATTAAAATTGAGACTGGTTGGGTTGCATGCCAAAACTTTAAGTTTGGTTTTAGAAAGTTATCCATTTAATGGCGGAACTACCATATGTGATTGAACTTATCTAGCTAAATTTATTGCATGCCCATGCAAAATTGAGGAAAGTTTAGCCATGAATTGCAGTTTTGTTTTTTCTTTGTTCGTTTTAGGCCAAAAATCTACGAGTGATTATTTATGGGTGTTTGACATTATCAGTTTTAATTAAAACTTTTGGTTACTACGGTATATATAAAGCTCTCGCGTGATACAATGTCTTTAAAAAGTGAGTTGCGGTATAAAACTTTCATATGTTATAATGTTTTTAACTAATTAGTTCTAACAAATGCTCTCAAGCAGCTTAAAAGTTGGGTTTCACTTTTATATATGTCCATTACTAGTACAATTAGGTCAATAATTTTTAGGGACAGGTGTTTAATTTTCTTATCGTAGGATAACCTAATCAAGGATCTCCTACGTATATGAATATGTTTAATATCAATGGACAAAATAACCTATATGAAGCATCATTATTACGGAACTGTCCTTGTATCGTAATTTACAATATTTGTGAGTCACTCAATAGAACCAAAAAGAAAAAAGGAAAAAATGATTGAGCCCCAAAAATAAAAAATGATTGGTGCCTAACTGAAAAATCATGATTGATAGATACTATAGAGATATAAAAATAATATTATATATATAGGCTGGAAATTATGATTGATATCTTGAGTGTGAAGATGAGCTATGGAGGTTTCTTTCCCTGCAACACAAAACAGAGAAGCTTCATGACAAAATAAATAAATGAGTACATTAAATACTTTATATATAAGTGTTTTTTTCACTAGTTACAAAATTGATGATGCATAGGGTGTTATATTATTCTAACTATTTTTTGCTTTACACCATAGACTGTTTAAAACTATACACCGAATGGAAAGATAATTTAATTTTGCAGAATATTTTGGTAGCTGGTTCATGGGGGTCATTAATAATATTATTAATTTATCAATTCTTCTACCGTGGATGAATATCTTAGGCAATCTACAAGAGTCATGGTGCACTATTATCTATCGTTTTCAAACGTCTTGGGATTGTGAAACCCGTACACCATGTTCATAAATACCATAAGTCCTCCATACCAATACATCTATGAAATTGTTTTGCCATAGTAAATAGGTCACATAACGAAGCATGTGAGGAATTTATATTAACGTTATTCGTTTCACATGAATTTACTAAAATCTGAATCAGTACTTTAAAGTAGGTGATGGAAAAATTTCCCCTATTTTTACCTTGCTAGTTTTTTTTTTTTTTTTTATTTGGTGGTTGTTTTTACCATGTTTGTTGTTCCTTTGGTTGTTTAGGAATAATAATCACTTCAAAATAATAATAATAATAATAATAAGTTACTTATTTGCAATCGATCGCTAAACCATGGGAAAAATCTCAATTTTCCTTCATAAATTTTAAAATGAAGAGTATAGCTTTGGACTTGCTAAATAAAACTTTTCTCATTAATTGTTTTTAAAATTTGTTTTGAAAATTTTCGTGGCATTTTCGTTGAACTTGTGGTAATTTCAATTTGTTGTATTCACCATTATTCCACCTTTTTTTTTATTACTATTGTAAGTAAGTTTAGGTTTAAGAATACTATTATTTTATAAATTTAGACCGACCACATGGATTGCTCATATATATATTTTTTAGTGAATTAACAAATTTTTCCATTTAAAGAAATTTTAGAAAAGGGTTCTCAATTTGCTGCAAAGACTAATCTGATTTTGGTTCATTGGTTCCTATCGGTACCTTCTCTTACATAATTTGAATTAATACAGTGTTTCTATTGGACTGCCAATCGAACCTCACAATATTTAGGGGTGTTTGGCAGTGGTGGGAACCACTCGGTTCCCACCACAATCTCAGTTATGAACAGTGTAAAGCTCTTACATGCTACAGTAACAATAAAAAAAATATGATACAGTGTAAAACTTTCACATGCTACAGTAAAAGTGGTTTCCACCACTGGTTCCCACCACCTTTCCAAACACCCTATTTGTTGTTAAGGGACAAAATGGTAAAAGTACTTGGTAGAGAAGGAGTATTCGGGGTTGCTTTATGGTGTTTGAAATCAAATTGAAGTTTACCCCACGTACAATTCTCCATCTCCCTCTTCACTGCCTTCATATTCCGAGCCACCGGGGCCACCACCGCAACAATCAACATCATTTTTCATGGCTTATGGCATTTCTTCACCCTTTTTTTTACCCGCTCAGCCTAAACCGCTCTTTTTATTTTAAATCTTTAACTGTAAAATCTTTTTTAAAATTTTTTTACCTTTGAGTGGAAACGAATATGCAATTAATTAACAGTAAAACTCAGTAAATAGGACAGTAATTACTAATCAATATTTGGAGTCTGCAGTGCAGTAAGAGAAAGCATTCCAATAATAAAAATATGCAGGGCATGTCTACAAGTACTTTGCTTATTGAGAAAATATTGTTACATGCTGTTTTTTTTTTTTTTTTTGTTACATATGTATACGTACCCACAAATTATGACACATAAATATGAATAATTTTTCAAGGTAATATGTTATTTGACTAATTGAGATATACAAGTCAGTGCACTGTAAATTTTTTTTTTCTTACAGCTAGTATAATAATAATTCAAAAGTAGCTGGGTTAAATTTTAAACTACATGATGGTACCACTTCAAGCACTTTTTGAGTTGATGAATTTTGCTTTTTATTTTTTTGAAATGAAAAGTTGGTAGAATTTGACTTTTTGTATATTTTATGATGAAAATGACCCCAATATTGTTCAAACTTCAAATCCAGCCAGCGTGCAAACAAAAGTTCAGCCAGTTTATTTGTTTCAACATTTAAAATTGACCAAGCAAATAATGTATCCATATCTATCTTTGCCTTAGCTCAAATATATTTTGCTATAGCTTAACTAGTTAAAAAATAAATAAAGGAATAAAGAAATAAATCAAAATACCGGGTGGTAGTGTTGTTATTGTTTTTGTTATTGTTGTTGTTATTATTATTATTATTATTATTTTTAGCTACGAGAAAATGTTAAGAAATATTGATTAAATTAATTGGTCAGTCAAGTCATATATAGAGCTTTTTCATAGATTCAGTCAATTGTCTCTAAATTCTAAGGGAACATTCTTTTCTGCCATCTCTGCCTTCTGAAGAAAGGAAACCAAGCAGTCTTTGATCAGTTATAATTCATGGTTTTCTTGTTAGTAGTGACAAGTGGCACACTTTGATTATTTGCCAATATTAACATATATAATTAAACTAATTTAATGTTATCTTCGCATACGTTTCGACGTGAGTTCAAAACCAAATTAGGTGAACAAAATTTAACGTCAGAAATAAGAACATAATATTGGTATTATATTGCATGCTCATATATATCCAAAAGCATTATTTTTATTTGCAAAATCTACCAATAATTGACCGACATTGCCGAGATTTGGAGCCGACATATTTGGCCTCCAGGAAGGACCTCCCGTGTGGTAGGGCAAATTTTAATAGAAACCATATAAATCATTATATGTCATATATATATATATACATGAATATATGTCCTTTTGCTTCTAAGATTTTTCTTCTTCTTCTTCTTCTTCTTCTTCTTTTTTTGTGTTTTCTACCATTTCGTGAGCCACCAGGTTGACCATGTTAGAGGAAGTTTTTGGACTTCATATAGGGAAAAAGTTAAGGGTAAAAGTTAAGGGCAGAGTCGTCCACAGACAAGACCCAAGGTCACTTCTTTGAATTTTTTTTCTTACTTTAATTTTTACATAAAACTTATATTTTTAGGTTGTTTGGTGGTGGAAACTAATGGTGAAAACTGCTTTTACTGTAACATATGAGAATTTTATACTATAACATCTTTTTTTATTGTTACTGTAGCATGTGAGAGCTTTACACTATTTATAACTGAGATTGTGATAGGAACTAAATGGTTTCCACCACTACCAAACATCCTATTTTTGTCTCATCTCATTAGTTTTGTCCTCGCTTTCACCCTCCTTTGTTGGGACTTATTTTTCTAGTTCCGTGACCAAAAGTTAACTACAGCCTTTACCCAAATGGGAAAGGAGAAAGCATGTATAGAAATTAGAAGGAAAATCTCATACAAAAGTGAAGACGTGGTAGGAGAAATTCCATATTTTTTTTTTCTTTTGCTATAAGTAGGATCCAACCACATATTGCATGCCTCCCACGTACTAGAAAGAACAACGGAGTTAAGAGAATCTTTCACCTTCCTAGTTCAGAAGTTTCGTGGGTGGTAGGAGAAAATTTTTTAAATACAATGTTTGGCTAATATTATATAGTAAGATTCTTTCAAATGTTCTATAAACTTTTTGCTCACTCACGTCTTTTGAATATTCCCACTTCTCTAGGTTCAATAAAGTCAAAAAAGTCTCAACCGTCTTAAACACGCTGTTGGGCTAATAATATTATATAGTAAGATTCTTTCAAATGTTCTATCAACTTTTTCCTCACATCTTTTGAATATTCCCAGTTCTCTAGGCTCAAAAAAGTCAAAAAAGTATCAACCGTCTTCTTTGAAAATTTTGCATCCATGGGGTACTTTCTCGTCTTTATCTCGAGTCTGAACAGGGAAATTTTTAATGAAACTCACTTTTTGTGTAGTGACATCCAACCACTACTCAAGCAAAATAATAAATAGATTAATATATACATAAATAGTTCAGGAAATAACCAATAGAGCTTGACCACAAATACTTGAAACCTTAAGAATCAGACAAGAGTATTGCTGTAGCATTTGATAAATAGATTTAAATTAGTGATTTAATTTAAGTTAGTATAATTTAAATTTAGATTTAAGTTAATGAATTAAATTGTTATCCGAATTGATATTTAAATATACATTAAATTTTAATCTGAGTATAGAATAAAATTAAAGCTTGTGTTTGAAAAGGTAATGAAAATAGTTTTTAAATTTTTAACAAATCTAATAAAATCAAAATATTAATGATCCTAAAAAATATACAATATGCATCTTAATTTATTCATCTTTTTACTGGAAACATAATAAAAAAAGAATCATCTCAATTGGATATCAAATGAAAAAGTTATGATTTTTTTCCCCTCAAATATAAGAGAGATAATTTTAATTTTTATTATAGCAGAGATATTTGAGTATAAAAAATTTAGAGAAAATCAAAACTTTAAAGTCTTAGGTTCATTTTGTTCGAGTATTTTAATAAAGTATTTGAATGAAGATTTAAATTTTTATGAGATAAAATATTGTAGCAAAATAATTAAAACCATGATTCGAATATCGCAATAAATAGGCCCTTATATTCTTAATATTCAAAAATTTTAAATTTTAAAAGAAACAAATTGCATGTCTAAAGTTTATTTTCTTTTTTTACCTAGTCCTTTTTTCCCTGGAAGGGAAATCGGGAGGTCCTGTATATAGGTCGATTCAAAAGTCTTATCTTGTGGAATCTATGGAGTGAGAAGTGAAAGGAAGAGAATTTCATGGTGAATTTTCTTCTATTTATTTGGAAACTTATAGTAGCATACAAATCCATTCTATAATTATGCACTTTTTTAAACCGTGATTTTCATAACATTGTTAATTTATGTACCCTTTTGTTCTAACACATGTAACATTATGTGGTATTTAACGATATGAGTTAGAACTAAAGTTTTTGACTATTACAGTATAAAATTTTTACATGTTATATTGTCAAGAAAAAATATATTACAGTGTAAAGCTATATAATTTTCAACTAAAATTGGTTAAAATCATTAATTCGGACTAATATCCCTAAACAGCCTATTAACACGATCTAACTATCTAAATTTACGTAGAATTGATAAAATATATATATTTTTTTGTGCGCTATTCCAAAATTATCTTGTTTTCCAAACATTTCCTCAAATAATGGTAAAGTATCACGGTATACATATATGTGTAAGCAATGAAAGCAGGTCTCACTGAAGTTGTACTTTTAACAGACAAGGATTCAACATTCATGTATTTGGACAATCAATTTATGTGAAATTTTAATTTGGCCTCAGTAGTCAGTGCTGTATGAAAAGAACAATTCATCTTTCCTATATCTGTTTATATTTACTTTGAGCTTCAATTATATCTTTGCTTCATCTTTTGTTCTGCCTCTCTTCTCTTTTGAGCCTCAAAACAACCATATAAACAAAACAAGATAAATGTGGATTCTTTTTTTCCTTTATAAGTTATTGAACAATAAAGAAATTTGTATTTTGTAGTTGACATGTAGTACCCAGCAGGATATATGTTTATTAGCAAAAGTTAATTTCTCACATCAAAACGTGCAAGCTTTCATGATTTAATCTATGTTTTTTCAGCCATGTTGAAAAGTTAATTGCCATATGTTTAGGAGATTAACATTGTCAAGTCATGACCTTGTCCCCCGGGCGCATGACTTGACTTCCTTTATCATGTACATATATAAAATCAATTCCGTCTATGAATTAAATTAAATGACCAATTGACTTTGCTATCTTGCTCCTTTTTCCCCTCTAATTTTAGCTAGGAACTAGCCTCTGTGTGCTTTGCTAGTTCTAATTGTTACAATATAAAGCTCTTACATGTTACAATACTGTTATAGTGTAAGGTTCTCATATGATATAGTAGTTTATTTATAACTTATTAGTTTCAATTATATTTCTAAACGCTCTACTTGTTCATTCAATCTAAAAAAATACTATAAAACACCGGTGGTATTAAACACATTAATGATGGGCATGTCACATGTGACTCATAGGTGGGATCCATATTCTATATTTAGTTGTTGTGCTTAACACCAGTTATACTTAACAGCAATGGAGCCTTAACCATTTTTCATCTTAAAATAAAGTTGCTTCACTTTCAACAAATTGTTTATTTATTTCTTTCTTTTCTGCACAATATTGCTAAACCTTTTAATTTCTACCGCAATTATTTCGGATAAAACGCCGTTTCCAACAATTGGTTATTTTACTTTGATTTAGACCGGGCCAAGTACTCCTCTATGTAGGTTAGCGTGAAAATTGGATTCGCATAGCTTTATAGAATATAATATAAAATAATGAAATATATCTTCCAAAACTTATGTCACCTATTTTTGTGTACATATTACACAGCCCACAATTTAATATATGCTTGCTGACCCAATTTGTCTGCTGCTCTCTGATGATGCCCTCTTTATAAGGTGTTACAATATGCATTTTGTTCCCTTTATTTATTTATTTTATTGATGGTGGAGACTAAAAGGAATAAGGGAAAAAACTGCTTTGAGTTTCTAAATATTTTGTTGGGAAGCACTCCAGGTAGGCCTATGGAAACATTATGATGACACTTTAGACAGATCATCAAATGAATATTTGTTGAATACAACCAAAAACCTTTGACAAATTTACCTAGTTTCCTATTTTTTTCATTTTTTTTTCCAAAGAAGATGATGTTTTCTTGATTGTAGACGAGAAATAGCTAGCGAACGCATATGGTGCTGCTGAGCTAATCATAGAAGATAATTTAAGATTTGTTGCCGCTAATTAATTAGTTAAGTGGTTAATTAGTTTATCTAATTTACAAGTTATTATTATTATTTATTTTAAATATAATTAGTATAGTTGAAGATTTGTTAATTTGATATGGCCTACAGAATAAATTTTTGCAAAACTTTGAGCCAATTATTGAATATTGCTTGCAAGGAACGGCACGTTTATGACATCAAAAAAAAAGAAGGAAAAGAAAAGGATAAGATCGTGAGGAATTGAATCATCAAATAAATTCTATCTCATCACTTGCTTAATTTGCGTCCCAAAATGTGTCATTAGTCATAACTACAATCCATTAAAGTCAATTACTTAGTGGTCCATAAAGTTGAAGATGGACCATGTTTGGTTTGTCAAATCCTCATTTATAGTCACAGAAGAAGACCATTAAGCACACCATTAGTAGTCATCTCAATTATGTTTTCCACAATTTTCTTTTCTTTAGGCACTTTTTTTTTGTTTAATTAACAAAAAGAAGGATATTGATTAACACGATACAAACATGAGCCGGGAAAAGATAATTAAGACATAACCAAGGTTTAGTCAATATCGACGGTTGGCAACAAAGTCATGAAAGTTTATTGCAATATTAGACTTTGTCCTGGGATGATTTGTTTACTAGCTATATGGGTTTTTTTAATTTGTTTATAAGGTATTAGGTATGATGATCAGAACCATTGGTTAGACCTGTAATTATTGCAGCTTTTTTTGTAGCATGCGAGAGTTTTATACTGTTTTTATTTAAAATGTTGGTAGAACCAATTAATACCAAACAAACCTTCATGTGAAAGTCGTCACAACGTACAATTCGTTGAGAAAGCTTCCTCAATTACATTTATCGGACAAACACTTAGAAACATTACATGTATCATTTATGTATCATATTCACATGTTTGTAATCTTAAAAGATTTTTTTACATTTCTTATTGTACATGTAATTTTCTTTTTAATATTAGAGAACTCAAGCTATTTACCAAACATATCTAATTAACGATGTGATAAGTGAGTTGTTTATTTTTTAATAATTTTAATTCTATTTATAGATATATATGTTATTTTTGAATATATACATGCCTATAAGGGGAAGTGATCATATATGCTATAATAAATTGTTGCAAAATTTATGGTGTGGGAAGACTTTTGTCCTCTTCGGGTCTCCTCTCCAAATTAGTCTAGCTAAACCATTGAACATTGAGGGGCTTTAAGAGTTTGTGTCGTTTACGGTGAGCCTGGATACCGTAGGGTTTCCAAAAAAAAAAAATTTGTTGTAAAATTCGGTAATAACAAGTTACTGAAGATTTAGATTATCATATGTGCATGAGGCACTAAATTGGTCCCTGCATTTTCGGAGTCTTACCCCTTTTTGGGGGCTACAAATTACTTTGTTTAACTTCTAGTAGTATGAGAATCCACAAAACATAGTACAAAATCTTAGGAGAATGAACGTGCACCAAATTGTTAGGTGGCGCTATATATTATTACCTTTTTCTCTATAATGCGATGCATGCATATCATATGCATTAATATCCGCTCATTTTTACAGAAACCCACGGTTGTATTTCATACCCGTGCTTGATTGCTCTCCATTCATTAAAAAAAATAGAAATATTTTCACTTATTCACCCTCTATTTTGGGGTCATTCTGTTCCTTAAAATTTTAAAACTCCCACTTTACTCTTGAATTTTCAATTAGTCTCGCTTGAAACTTTTTGTTAGGATTTCCGCTAAAAACAAAAAAAAAAAAAAGTGTAAGATAATTAGTAAAATCTTGTGGTCTTTTTTTTTCATTTATTTTCAACATAAATTCTAACATTTTTTAATGGTTAAGTAAATCCTAACATAAAGGGTTAAGTAAGATTGATTTTCTTATTTTTATTTTTTGTCAGTTTTAAATGACAATTATAATAGGATTTGAGTTGGACTCTTTCAAAACTAGAAAATATAATGAGAGTTTTAAAAGGGAGAAGGAAAGAAATGTCAAATTTTTAAAACATTTTCAAGTAAATATCAGGTTTTGAAAATATTTATAGTAAATGTCAGATTACAATATAAACAACTTATTTGCTATATAAATAAGAAATATTTCCAGTGTAAACAATGATGTAAATACATTATTTGTACCATAAATCCGTCTATTATGTAAATAAGAATTATTTACATTATAAACAAAAAGGTTGATAAATTATTTACAACATGAAATTGACATTTGCTATAAATATTTTTGAAACTTGACACTTACTATAATTAGTTTGTTGAAGAAAATGATATTTCTTGCAATTTCCATTTTTAAAATTTAATGTGCAAAGTCTTTTGTTGGGGTATAATTTTGTTAGGCCCAAATTGTCCACAAGCCCAGGCGGCCTATAGTGGTAATACGGGTTGAATAGATCGAATTGAATCAATCGATATGAGGTGTGCGAATCAAATTTCATTTTACTCGATCAGCTCGATCTTGCTTGTGTCCATATTGTGTTGATTGTTGAAGGAACATCAGACTTCTCTCCAAGTGTTCGTTCAACCTGATCGATCGGCACAAATTGACAGTTATCAGCACAAACTAATGATTGTGAACACGTCTGATCATGAACCGAAACATGGGGAGGCATGATTCTTGTAGTCTATCGCGAATCGACACGTGTCCCACTACTGCAGTTGCTTTCAATGCATTATCTCACTCCGCCAGACGGTTGAGAATCACGATTTATCCTTATTCTCTATATAATAAGATAGATGCTTCATTGTACAGGGAGGAAAATATGATATACAGAAACCCTATTGAAATCATTTCTCATCATTTCTTTTGTAATTTGTACTCAAAATTCAAATTCTAGTGAAGAACAGTAGACGTAGCTCTTTTAACAGAGTAAATCACTATAAATCCTACATGTGACATTCTTATTTTTACAGCATTATTTTATTCTATCTATTGCATTTTGATCTTGCACGTTTACTTAAAAGCTAACAGGTCCAATTAATTGTGATTTGATAGCCTAAGTTCTTTAAACAGAGTTCTAAATATCTAAATCAATATTTTCATATTTGATTGTAGATCTATTGTCTACATCTTTATGACACTAAAATTTGAAGCGTACCCTGATCACACGCGTGAGATTGGTCCTTAAAAATATTACCGCAAATAAAGAGATAAAAAGTACTCATATTTCGTACTAATATATAATGCATTAATGCCGTGTGAGTCCGGCAACTGTTACACAGGTTATATGAATATCATATATGTTAGGGTACAGTTTTATAAGTTGCATTTTTTTTTTTCTATTTGTTATTTTCCTCGCAAGAAAATAAAGTTCTCGCGTGTATAAGATTTTCGTTCTTTTTTTTGTTTTTTAAAAAAAATTTCAGTTCTTTTTACATGCTTCGTGTACCTCCTATTCTTTCATAACACAGAGGAACAATTTCATATCTAATGTAATTAATGAGAAGATAAAAAACATTAACAAAATAGTGCGATTCATTATGGCGATGATGACTAAAAAATGGCAAGGATCCCTTAAAGTCTATTCTTTATTCATAATATCAATTAGAACCTTTTCTGCTGTTTGCATGCAGTGGATCCAGATTTGCACATTAATAGGTTTTTGAATGAGGGATAATGAAAAGAAAAGAAAAGGAAAAAAAACTAAGACACTCAAAAAAAATTAGAAAAAAGAGTTTTAGACCCAAAGCATAAATTCCAAAGCGTAAAAGAAAAGGAAAAAAAACTAAGACACTCAAAAAAATTAGAAAAAAGAGTTTTGGACCAAAGGCATATATTCCAAAGCGTACCAATTAAACTAGGGTCATGACATTATTAGTTTAGTTATATAAATTGATCCCCACCGTGTGTGTTAAACCATGACTTAATTAATTATAATCACTTATATAGTAATATAATAAAAGAATTAAGCATGTATAGAAAAGCGATCAAATTAAATATTATATTCATCGGGATAAAGCCAAGTTGGTATAGCGAATTATTAATTAAGTTCATTGAACGTATTGTTATGTTTAAATTATGAGTATATTTGTGCGAAAATTTAAAGTATTCATTTCAAAAAATAGAAACAAAAAGAAAAAGAAAAGGAAAAACAAAAAAAAAAAAAACACGAACCTTCTTTGCTTTTCCACTTTTTGCAAACCCCACAACAAAAGCTAGAGAAATAAGGAAAATGACCATTCATAAGAAAAATGTTATTTTTTTTATGTTTTGGATTTGATATGTGGTTTGATATGATTTAAATCATTTTCATAAATAATGCCGATGTCCTTCTCGGTAGTCCATAGAACATCTTTCTCACGTGTAAACGAGCGGGAAAGAAACTTCAATGTGTCCCAGATAAAGAAGGCAAAGTTTTAGCCAACTTACTTTTTCTCTAAGATTTTAATTTCGATGCTGTTTGGACCACACCACTTTGATTTCCATCATTTGTGTCCATCAATTTCTTCACTTTTTGATCGAGACTTCTCCACAGCCTTTGCCTCCGACACATATATAAATGTATTTTATATGTGTATATAGGTAAATGTGTTAAGTTAATTGCATATTGTAAAAAAAGATTTATGGGCTCCCAGGAAATAAATTCTCTATTCAGTATTCAGTAGAAAAAAGCCAGACCAGTACGATATCTCTTTGAATTCTGAATATGGTGATCCCGATTGTACCAACCGATATAGTTTTATAAATAATAATAAGTCGAATATAAATATGAAAATATTTAATCCTTATTAATACGTAAAAGCAATAAAGACAAATAACTGGACTTTAAAAATAGTACTGTTACCTAATTTAAGCAAAGAAAAAGCTCTAAAGAAACAAGATTGTTACTCTAGACGGATCAAATTTAATTCAAGGGTAGATCAATATTTGCCGGTCGTCGCACGAACAAAACTAAGCTAATAAGCTAATACGTAAAAGACACGCAAGTGTTAACAGGAGGACGTTTGAAAGCCGGTTCGGACCGATGATTCAAACTTAAAACATTGCACCTAAGTAAATTTCATGAAAAAAATACTATAACAAAACTAGTTCGAATCAAAACTTTTTTGTTCAAACCAAACAGTTCCTAACTGAGCGTTTTAGAAACACCACCAAAACATGTAAAGCGCAAAAAAAAAAAAAAAAAACCACAAACATGTGGTTGCAAGATTGACCTAGCGGTAAATCCACCGGACTCCATCAAACCTAAGATGAAGAGTTTGGATCCCCAAGCTTATGGGTCTGTGTGTGTGTGTTTCTTTTAAAGGAAACCACAAACGCGCCCGCATAATATATCCACTCGAATGAAGTCTTGATACCAATCCCATGATATCCCACTAAGATGAATCAATCATCTTGTCGCTCCTGGCAATGATGCTACACTCTCCAAGTAAACGTTAAAATTGCCAAGACAACAGATGCTTCTGATGTCGGAATTAAGGTGCACATCCCGAAGCTTTCTTGTACGTACGTTGAGATGACAACATAATAAGCTCATCCCTCTTCCACCACACTTTTGGAAAATAATATTGTTCCCCCCAGAATAAATAGACAAATCTGCATATTTAGTCCAACAAAATGATTTATAATTTTCCAATATCCAAATTTTGATGGGCTTAGGATTAAACCCCACGCGCCTAGCCCCCACGCAATGTTTGATTTTGTTATGGCTCCAAACCCCTTTTGATCGTCATTTTTTGGAAGTGGTTGGTTTGAAATTTCTCCTCATGAATATTATATGAAACGAGCGTTTTCTTTAAACAAGACCTATCACATATCAACCAATAATAGACTCCTCTGTGGTACACCCCATCATGAGTACCACTTGTATCAAATTCCATGTTCATCTTAGCCAAATCCAACCATTATTTGTCTTTTAAAGTTGGATCCAAAGCATGAAACCTTAAGAAGCTTGAATTCCCTAATTGCTGGATTGCACAATATTAACAGAACCTTGTTTGTGTCCTCTTCTGGTAGAAGCAAACCATTACAATGAAACCCATGAAAATTAGCTATAGATTGAGGCATGTTGAACTCTTTAAAATCAAAACAGACTTTGCCATTGTAACTTTCTGCTTTGTTGCAAATCATGAATAAATATTTATACTTCTTGAGATGCTTTGCCACAAACCATTGGCTTTTCATGAGAACACCGACGAGAGCATACCACGACTTTTGGACACACATCAGCTGTACTAAATACTTAGGACGTAGCCATGACATGATTTCCACCACTATCATTTCAGGAAGATCGCAAAACCGTGTCAATGATCTCCTTCAAGTAATAAACAAGGACGTTATTCAAATATCAACAAACAACATCTAGATATTCAGAACTTAAGCATGCAAGGTTCATACAAAAGTTTATACGATAAGATTATCTGAAAACATAAAAATAAGTGAAGTCAACAACAATCAAAACAGAACATATAATAAACAATAGTGATGGAGGATAAGATTTAGTTGCTTCTGAGTGAAAGTTAATGTGGCGTGTGGCAAAATCAATTCTAACCAAAACTTATGGTTGCTGCAATATAAAACTTTTACATGCTATAGTGATAAGAAAAAAGTGAGCTATAGTGTAAAGTTCTTATATGCTATTAATTAATTTTGAGTGAAAATTGGTCGCATGGCACAGCTTTTATGTCAGCTTTTTATATGTCTTACAGATATTGACTACTCCGTCTTGTTGTCTGATTCGCTACATATATATATAAGCTCATTCATATTTACAAACTTGAGTTGGAAAAATGAACAAAAAGAAGCAATTAGCAATTGAATAAGTGCGATGAAGCCATAAATGACCATTTCTCCTTACTGGTGTTCTATGTGTAGAAGGATGTCTATTGATCGTCTCTTGTACTCGGGATGAAACTTGAAAATTTATAAGCCAGAAATAGAGAATCAGAGAAAAATCAGATGCGTTTGTATTTGTTTGCCATCTATGCCTGGCTCATTTCACATTCCTTGACAAATTCTCCCTACTTTTTCTAAAACACAAACGCTTCGAATTTCCTGCCTTCCCTTGAAGAGAATCAATCCATCGACGAGCAGATCTAGAGCCACGTTATTCAAGAAATTTAAAAAAAAAAATCGATTTGACTATTTTTGCCTTGAGGTTTTCACTTGTATTTACATGTCCAAATTGTAAATATAGTAAACTAAATACATAGAAAATACATAAGTAATATAATAAGCAGAGAAAAGATCAAAAGTTAATATAGTCTTTTTTTTTTTTTTTTCTTTCTTTCGTCTACTCTTCCCCACCAGTTTTTTATTTTCTTTGCATAGACCTTGGCTTCTTACACAGCTTATTTATAGGCATTCTTCAATACAATTACTTCATCAAAAAGCTATAATGCAATTCCTATGAAACTTCTCAAAAATTGTCGGTATTGGAAATAAGCCTTCAACATATCATAAGTTAGGTATACGATACCTTAACAATGCTTCTTTAAGGATCATAAAATAGATAAATTTAAAATTGTTGCAGAGACATCCACGTCAATTAATTCATAACATCACTTGCTTTGTTTGTTCTCTCAATTTCCCATCTCTTATCAAATACACAAAAAAATAAAAATAAAAAAATTTAGAGACCAAATTAACAATGCTCATAATTCATAAATTAACAGTACTAATAACAATATCATAAAAAACAAAGATTTGATAACCATCTACACTATTATAATGATTATTCAACTGTGGACAAATATTATTCAATTTACGTGTTTTTCACATCTCAACTAGTAAAGCTAAAATAAGCTAAAGACCAACTAATTCAGAAAACCATGATGCAGGCAATGCACACAAAAACGCAAGCAGAACTACCACTGAAAAATGAAAAGTTCAAAACCACAAAAATGTCCGCATAATTATATACAAAATCGGATGAAGTCTTCAATCATACCAAAATCATTATAATCCACTAAGATTAACTAATCATCTTTCTCGCTCCTGCCCATGGAACTAGACTCCACGTAATTAAAAGCTCTGGAAAACCCGATGTCGTTGCGGGGATATAGCTGCACATTCTGAAGCTGTCGGGCACGTAAGTTGTACAAAAACTTGAAACCTGGCCGAGTTGTCGACAAAAGGAGCTCATCACTCTTCCATAATACTGATGGAAAATAACGCAGTCGTTCCCTCCCAGAAAGAATAAAATCTGCAAATTTAGTCCAACAAAAGGATTTCTTTTGGCAGCTGCTAGAAAAGGACTCATCCAGTATCCAAATTTTGAAAGGCCTTGGATTCGAATTTGGCGGAGTAATCATTACGTTTGCGACAAACTTGACCAAAGCGAGACGCTCACCCCATAGACAAAGCTTCCATGATGTTGTTATGGCTGTAAACCCCTTTTGATCTTTCGGAAATGGTACGATTTGAAATTTCTCCTCGTGCATATTTTAATGGGATCTATCCCATCAGCCATAGCGACGCCTTTGTGGTATACCCCATCTTTAGCACCACGGCTATGATCAAATTATATGTTCATCTTGATCCGTGATTGCTACCCAAAGTACAGACCTCAACTCCAACGCAAGCACCGACATCGATGTTATGATCTCTGACAACTTTATAAACATTATCAATGGCGTCATAGCCGAATCCAGCCATTATTTTTGTCTCAAATTTGTATCCAAAGCACGAACTCTCAAGAAGCTTGAATTCCCTAATCGTCGGGTTGCATAATAAAACCTTTTTTACGCTCTAGTCTGGTAGGAAAAAGATACCATTACAATGATAGCCATAGAAACTCTATAGAATGACGCATATTGAACTCTTTCATATCAAAACAAGCTTGTAGTATGTTTTGACAAACTTAGTTCTAATTTATCAGTTTCAACTCAAATAGTGTGAAGATCTCACTGCTATAATATAAAGCAAAAATATGTTATGGTTTAAAGCTCTCACATGCTGCAGTATTTTCAGTTCTAACTCTCAGTTTGGCCTTACTTCCTAAACACCCTTTTTGGTCATTATTACTGTTCACGTTGTTGAAAATCATAAATTATACATATTGACGAATATCAGGCTGCGTACGATGTGGGCAGCTCTTTAAAATAAGGATGAGATCGAATTGCTTACAGAATTCTTGAGATGCTTTGCCACAAACGATTGGTTTCTCATAAGAATGTCGATCAGAGCATACCGCGACTTTTGGACACACTTAACTGTAATAAATATTTGGGAGGTAGCCATGACATGATATTCGCCACTGCCTCTTCAGGAAGATCGCAAAACATTTCAAGTTTATGTAAGTATAAATATTACAATGAATTCGAGGCAAAACAATGAAAACAAAACATATAACAAATAAAAGCACTACAAGAAGAAGACCATTTAGAGACGATATTTATCGTCGCTAAAATAAAAAAAGTCGTCTCTAAATTTTTTAAGCGACGACATTTTCGTGGCTAAATGTCGTCGCTAACATATGGTAACTAAAAAAATTTAGCGACGACAATTATGTTTTAGTACTTTGTTTATCGTAACAAATTCAGCGACGGCATTTGTCATCGTTAAAAATATCAACGACGACAAATGTCGTCGTTGTATGATAAAATTGTCGTCGCTGTAAATCCTTTTTTTTTTAACCAGAATGCCCTAAAATTTCATCCCTGGCCATAATAAACCCTGTAAGCAAATAACTACCAAGTCACAGATATATTTTCTCGTCACACTATAATAACTAAAAAAGTTTAATATAAATAAAATATAACTGTATAGACATTACGGTTATATGTACATTAAGTTGTGACACCCGTTATTCTCCTAACGGGTATTAAGGTAATTAATTTAATTTTTAGTGTATAAAAAAAATTGCTTCATTTAAATTTATTTTATAATATTTATTTTTATCTATTTTTAAATTTTCTAAAATTCTCCTATATTTATTTAGTATGTTTACTAAAAAGCCTTAGAACTTCTAATAAATCTCAAAAATGTCATATTGGCATTATGTGTGTTAAAGTCTCTAGATGAGACATAAGGATATCTTTTCCAACTACTCTTGACCCTTATTTTCTTTATTTCCTCCGTGACATGCTTCAACATGTCTCCTCCATAATTGTTTCTATCACTTCTCTTCAAAGACTTCATCTTTTCTTCCTTTCTCTTCCACGGTTCCCACACTCTTCTTCTCATTTCTTTGCTGAAGCAAAATACTTAGAGAACTTCTTCAAGGCAGCCATAAAAATCAGCCACCATCACCTCCATTTAAGCAAGAATTTCGGTCATACCGAAGTAAAGGAACCTGTTTTGAAGCCTTTCAAGCTTCCAACTAACCATAATCCGAGGTTAGAATCTTATGAACAAATTTAGTTTTTCATTTATAAATTTTCTTTTATACTAAAGGATTATTCAAATTTGCATTCTTAAACCTAAGTATATGTTTGTTGCTATTTTGGAGCATATATATAAAGTCTAAGTGTATATGCCATAGACAAAAAATTTATATTGTTAAACTTTGTAATACCTCTATGGACAGTGGCTATTTCTTGAAATTTTGGGATTAAATTAAAATGAATTTTATGAATTGGTTTGCATATTTGAAAAGTAGCATCCTAAGCTTTCTAACGAGCTATCATAAACCTAAATCGGAGTTGTATTTTATTTTCTAAGAATTATTCAATTTTTGGATTGGAAACTAGTAAACCTGCCAGTTTGTTATGGTATACCAGCTGCTAACCTAAACCAAGAACCCATCTTTGCTCACCACCTAATTCTTTATTGTCTTGCAACCTCTCCAATATTATCCTAAGTGATTGATGAATCTTATTAGGGACTAAAACATATAGATTACTTGTTCACATTTTATATTGTGTTAAGACAAAAATTGTTTACTTTGGTATTCAAAAGAGATTTACATAAAAGCTTTAATGGCATACTAGTAAGATAGGTTTACACATGATTTATTTATGAATGTAGTTGTATGTTGTGCTTTAGTTTTAATTTTCCTTATGCACGCCTTTGGATCAAGGGAGTATGGAGCTAACGTTAATTGATTCCAGGATTAAAAGATTGTTGATAAGCTTGAAAGGTAGGGATTCTATTACTCATCTTTTGTAAGGTTTTTAGAGAATTAAAATTGATTGTTTTGCCGCAATATATATATCTATGTTGAACTGATATTATATGAGTATCACATATAAAACTATGACATGGACTCGTCTTGTATTGTACGGCGAGGAACATAATGAATTGACACATGTTATAAATTGAGAAGCATGGTTAGGAAAACTGACTCTATTAATAATGATTTAATATAGAGAAATGGTGAGACATGAAGAGGGCGGCGGTTACGTCGTTGGGCATGAATACCCTAAAAGGTAAAATAGGGGAAGGTGATGACGCTTCCTTGGGTTGAAAGTCCCAGAACACACTGTACAAGAATCGACTTTGTGAGGACTCGGGGCTTAATGTCCCCTCACCAGAACACCCTTGGAATTTTTAGAGGGTGATCAAGCACGCCATTTTGGGTTTCGATGAGTTGAGTGATACTCTATTGAACGTGGGTACCTAGGAATAATGATGAACTATAATATTTGTATATATGTATATGTATGAAACTCGGTAATGATTAACTATGGTATCCACAGAATATGATTATAATAAATCTCATAATCTGGATAATGATAATTATTAACTAACCATGCAGGTTTTAATGTGGTAATGATAAAAACCTAAAGGTGAGTAATGGTTTTCTCTACTGAGCATAGTGTCGCTCATTCCCTTATATTTTTATCTTTTCAGGACTCACTAAGTGTGAGGTGGCTACGAGAAAAATAGTTGAGGAAGTGATGTAGCTATATTACATTAAGACTGCTTCAATTGTTGAGAATGTTCTTCATGATAATGTAAGCATCAATTGTTACTTTCTGTGACTGTATTACAATGCGTTGAGGGTTAAAATGATGATGACGACAGTTTATAATATTAAATTTAAGGTGCTACATTAAACTGTGGATTATTTGTCGATTATATTTTTATTTTCGATATTGAGAGTTTTTATTTAAGCCCCGGGCAACTTTATTTTTAAGGTTTTACTTTTATTTTTTATTTTTATTTTATCTCGTTAAAAACTGTTAACCCCCATATAGGGGCGTTACATAAGTCAACAAGTCTGAATCATAAAAATAGAAACTAGTCTCCTAAATTAGCAGTTTCTCCATCATTATCATTGTTTTCTTCGTGACGTGGCTAGGAAGACATAAAAGGTGGAGGTGATGGTGGTGGTGGTGGTGGTGGAGGAGGGGGAGGCATTGGTAAATCTAAATCCGACAGTAGACGTTTATATTGCTATCATTTGATTTTGATATTGAGCCATTTGATTTTGATATTGGGTTTATTGTGTGTTATACCGAGATTGTTCCTCCATCATTGTTGCACCTGTGGAGGTACTTGTGACTGTGAACGAGCCTCCTCAACAGTAGCTGCTACAAGAATGTCTTTTCTCATCCTCGGGCCCATTCCTTTCCTATGCCCTCTGTGTGATCCAAGCACATTCTCTGCAATCTTTTCTTCATTCATGAGATGTGTTGTCTAAGATGCACTCGAACTAGAAGCAGAAGCAGATGCAGCAGTAGCAGCAGCTTGGGTTTGTTGAGTATGCATCTGAAGCATTTCCTTCTGCAAATTTCATTTAACAAAATAAATTACAATCCAACTTAAAATTTCATAACTAAAACTAAATAAGTTATATGACTTACATATCTCGCCTCTGCAGCGTCATTAACCCATCTGCCATCAGAATATTGATGACATTGATGCCTTCCAAAATTGAAAGCTACTCACTAGTTTCTGGATTTCTCTACAGAAGGGATAGGCTTGTGTTAGAACAATACATATCTTAAAGAAAAAATGAAACATAGTTTAATAAATTTTTATTTACTACCTTTTGATATCTTAAATTAGCATACGATTGCGTTCCATGACGACTTGGTTGCTTTACATTTGCTCTGTTTCTTTTATTTGTCGCCGACCTTTTCTGTTACATAGATTAATAATTAAAATTAGTACGGTATATCAAAATATGCAATAATCATGAGAAATAGAGTTTATAATTTTAAACCTGAAAAGCTTCGCTGCAGAAGCGATCACAAGCAGCCTCCCAATCAGCTTGTGTTCGTACATTGTCGGGACGTTGCTTCTTCACGTTAACTACATTTTTGCCCCCCCTAATTGTCTGAAATATTCATGAAGGTCATTTTTTCATTCCTTATACCGGTCTTGTGCATTACGATCTATTGATGCTGCCGATATAGGAGTCAAATCAAAATAAAAAAGATCCTATAATTTCATTATAAATATCACAATTAATACAAGGTCGTTAAAATTATATATTATAAATAAAAAATGAAATAATATTACCCGTGTTTGAGGTAAAATTTGATCCTTGTATACCGCGGGAACCTTCTTCCAACTATCATAATATGGAGGAATTTTGGATCGCACCGCCTGACCTATACAATTACTTAAGCAAGTTGCATTGTCCCCTAAGCCTTTATATGTCTTTCCTTCAATGTCTAGGAATACTGGAAGTTTTCCTTTACTAGCACCAACAATCTTGTGGACTTCCTTATTCTTTGTGCGTCCACGAACCTTCTTAGCGGCAGCCGGTACTGAAAAATAAAACCAAAAAACAAGACAATGCAAGAGTGTTAGATTTTATATAAAATTTATAATACATTTGATAGAAGACATTGTATTCAGTCATACCTAACTCACAATCTGCTGGAAGTCTTCTTAGCCCTGGTGGAGGTTCTGCACCTCCAGAAGATCCAACACACGTAGCAATGGGTCCAATCATTCTAATCACCTATTGCAAACAACTTACTTAGACGTTATTTATTAAAAAACTTAATATAAAAAAAGGAAGTTCAATGAGAACTAGAAGTAATGGAAACAAGTTAAATTTATAAGTACATTATTCGTCATCACTAGTACTCTCGTTGTCAGTTTGTTCAAAACTGGTATCCTCGTCTTCATCTTCATTTTCTGTGCTTGTATCATCGTCGTACTCCAGTAAAGTATCATCCATCTCAAGGTCAACCTCAATGCCATCATTTCCATGACCCACTTCGATTAATGTTGCATTCTCAACGACATTAGGATCAACATCATTTCTTCTAAATGTTATTGACTCCAAATTGGGTAGCTCAACTACAAGTTCAAAATTTGAATAATCATCTTGTAGCACCTCAACTAAACTAGAATCTTCTTGTTCGATGTCAGGAAGATTCTACACATGTCGATGCCCAAACTGTTAGACCACTTTCCAATTAGGGCCATTAAGTTGATCTTCAAGATAAAACACTTGTTTTGCTTGTGATGATAATATAAAGGGATCATCTTTATAAGCCTCGACATTAACAAACACACTTGTGAAGTTTTTATTATTTAAGATTCTTTTCTTTCTTGGATCTGTGTCAAACCATTTACACTTAAACAACACAACCGAACAATCATTCATATATCGAAGTACCAATACATCTTCTAGCCGACCGTAATATATGTTGTCATCAACACCAGGTACAGAAACCCCACTGTTTTGTGTTTTTCGCTAAACATCACGATTGTTGCACACAAACTTAACCCCATTTACCACACAAGCAGAGTATGATAGTGTAGTGTCATTGGGACTAGACGCCAAGGCGAGCAATTAATCAGTCGCCTCCGGTGAATGATTTTTCCATAAATGGTACACCTATAATGAGAAAATTATTATTGTTACTAAATCTTTAATATGATTTTTCGCCTAAAAAGATTAAATTTTTTTTTTACCTTTTTGTAAAACCACATCGAAAATTCATCAATCTGAACCTTATTCAGGTTTCTTCTACCAGTAATTTCAAGCTCACGCATGTGTTCCCTATACATGAAATGGGTCTCATAAAATTTATGTTATACTACATACTAGAAAGTGAATAATTAAAGAGTTAAACTTACTCTATATATCTTCGGATCTCTTGGCAATTGTTTAAAATATACCACTCGGCCTTCTTCCTTAATTACTCATTTAAATGAGTTGCTACAATCTTTCCCATTGGTTGACATTGTGATTGGAAGACCGATATCGTTTTCTTTGGAGCAGAATCATGGTTAGGCAGGTTCCTTTCAGGCCGATTGAATTTAGTTTCGATACTATGAAAGTAACGTGAACAGAAAGTCAATGCCTCCTTTACAACATAAGCTTCTGTAATTGATCCTTCCGGTCGTGCTCGATTTCTAACATACTGCTTAAGTGACCCAATATACCGCTCGAAAGGGTACATCCACCTTGTATGAACAGGACCCCCCCTTGCATGGCTTCTTCCGGCAAATGCAAAGCCAAGTGAACCATTATATTGAAAAATGCGGGCGGAAATATTCTTTCCAACTTGCATAATATTATGACAATTTCGTCTTCAGCTTTCTCTAAATCAGAGATCTTTAGGGTTCTAGAACAAATTTGTTGAAAGAAATAACAAAGTTCAGTAATTGTATTAGTGATCTCTTTCTTCAGAAATGGACGAATACCGACCGGCAAAAGACGTTGCATGATGACATGACAATCGTGCGATTTAAGTCTAGTGATCTTACCATCAGCATCGACGTTCTTTTTCAAATTTGCCGCAAACCCATCAGGAAACTTAACGGATTTAATAAAGGAACCAAATTGTTTCCGTTCTACAGGAGTTAAAGTGTAGTCTGCATGAGGTTTCATCCATCGATCCCCATCCTTATAAAGATGCAATTCATTCCTTATTTGCATGTCAGCTAGATCCATTCTTGCTTTGTCTGTGTCCTTTGACTTCCCATCAATATTCAATATTGTGCCCAACAAGCTATCACATACGTTCTTCTCAATATGCATGACATCTAAGTTGTGTTTTAGCAACAAATCTGACCAATATTCCAATTCAAAAAATATACTCTTTTTCGTCCAGTTTAACTCGTTAGGTTCTCGCCTATGTTTTTTGCCTCCAAAATCAATGTGCTTGCCTGGTAATCTACGTCGCACACGTTCTAACTAATTTAATATTTCAATTGTAGACAAGCGTGGAGACGGGGGTCTTTTCTCAACCGTACCATCAAATTGTTTGTCTCTCCTCATGATATTTGAAGTTAGAAGGAATTGTCGGTGGCCTATATAACACATCTTACTCCTTAAATGCTTAGAAGGAGTATGCATGTTGCACGTTGGACATGCGTTGTATCCCTGGCCACTCCAACCAGACAAACTACTTCGAGCTAGAAAATCATTGATAGTCCACAACAACGCAGCATGCATCCTAAATGATGCATTAGCGTAGGCATCATGAATTACAATCCATGCTCCTAAAGCTCTTTCAACTCATCTACAATTGGTCTCAAAAACACATCTATATCCTTTGCAGGAGCATTAGGTCCCGAAATCAACAAAGTCAACATCAAGTATGGTTCCTTTGTACAAAGCCATGGAGGTAGATTATATGTTGAGAAGATAACTGGCCACATACTATAAGGTTGGCTCATATTTCCAAACGGACTAAACCCATCAGCCGCTAAACCTAAACAAACATTTCTTACTTCAGAAGCAAAATCAGGATACCTACGATCAAATGCCTTCCATGCCTCTCCATCTACTGGATGTTGCAAAACGTCTTGAGTAGATTGACCAAAACCATGCCATCTCATATCTCTTGCAGTATGTCTTGACGCATACAAATGCTTCAACCAATCCTTTAAAGGGAAATAGCGTAATACTTTATGTGGCACTCTTTTTCTCTTTGTGTTTGGATTCACCCATCGACTCTCACCACATATAGGGCAAGTGTTTCTATCAGCATATTCTTTCCAAAATAAAGCACAATCGTACTTGCACACATGAATTGTCTCGTAACCTAAACCCAACTTGCGTAACTTCATCTTGGCCTCATAATGTGAAGCAGGAATATTATTCCCCCTGGTAATGCCTCCTTTAAAAGCTTTAGCAAAGAGTCAAAAGATTTGTTGGTCCATCTATGAAGCACCTTTAAATGCATCAATTTTACTAAAAAATCAAGAGATGAAAAGTTTTCGCATCCAGGATACAACTCTGCCTCAAGCTCAACAAAAAGTTTTTCAAACTGCCCAGAATTGTATTTTCCGGTTGGACTTGATTCTTCTGGTTCGACATGATTGTTGGCCCCCACTACATCATCTAAGACATTTCGCATCTCGTCAGTAGATTGTTCATGTGTTTCATAACCATTAATGTTCGCATTATAAGATTCTCCATGGTATATCCACGTAGTATATGTTTGACTAAATCCCTTGTCAATTATATGAGCTTCAACCACTGGTAATGTTTGCATTGTTACATTTAAACAATTAATGCATGGACAACTAACAAACTCATTCTCATTCATGTAGTTTTTTGCTCTTTCCAAAAATGCCATTGCACCATTCCAGTATCGATCAGAAAAGCGATCATTGTAAAAAATCCAACTCTTGTCAATCGTCATATTGATGTTTTCAATCCTATTGTCAAATGTAATATAACTCATAAATATGGAAAATTTTCTACTAAACAAATATAGTTACACAATATTGCGTTACATAATACAAACTAAGCAAAAGGCATGGCAATCAAAATTAGATGATCAAACAAATTGTAATTCATGCGGTAAAAAACTTCACACGATGAGAATGATAGAAATAATAACATGTCAAATTTCTAAAGAAAATTACCTCACCTAAGTGATCGAAGAAGAAATGTGACAAAGAACCAGCTGACAACAACAACAAACACTGTCTCTTAGTAAGGGCGACATGCATTGTCAAACACAAAGAACTGTTAAGCAATCATAGCACACATTGAGCATCCAAGGTCCAAAGATGCAAACTTCAACCATTAGAAATAAGTGCAGGAAAGAATGCATGTTGAAATTCAGTTACAGAATTTTATTGATATGCAATATACAATATCCCAAAATAATTTCGTTAATTTTTTGGTTGTTTTTCTTGCTCAATTCAATAATTATGGCACAACTTTTTGGGCCATCGCATCAAGTTTCCAAAGCTATATAGTAAACCCTTTAGTTTCTAGTGTTTTATATTGTGACTTGCGAGTTGTGACCAAGTAATCTTTTTAAATAAATAAATATAAACCAACCCTTATAGTCTAAAGTATGTAACTATGCAATATACATAGAAGGCCTATCTTTAGGCCTAGAAACCATACAACTGCAAGCAACCTTCATAAAATGCAATATATCTTCGTCATGACCTTTCCCAGATAGAGCATTATCTATGGCATCCACGCTTCTACCGGCACTTGATAATTGGTTAACCCAATCAACTAAATTCCCCTTAAACCCTTCTCCCGCATTGTTGACTTCTAAAGGCTTCTGCCCAGTAACCAACTCCAGAAGCACTACCCCAAAACCGTACACATCTCCTTTAAGAGATGCCACCATTGTGCTCGACTACTCTGGAGCAACATAACCAAACTCACCCAAATCCCCATTAACAAACGAGCTATCATTAGAATCTCGAGAGCCCACAAGCCTTGCCAGACCAAAGTCTGTGATTCGAGCTTTGAAATCGTAATCAAGCAAGATCACGTTGGAACTGATGTTCTGGTGCATATACGGTGGCTGACATGAATCGTGAAGCCTAGCCAGACCTCTGCCTGCACCTAGACCAATCTTAAGCCTTGTGGGCCAATCCAAGAAACCATACTGACTACTAGCATTCCCATTTCCATTAAGCTACGAGTACAAAGTCCCATTATTTTCTGTGCTTATAAACCAAAAGCATTCCCATTTCCATTAAGCATCACCTCATATTTTATATAAACAGATTGCTCCAATAGAATCGGTGTGGAAAGTTGAACAAAAAAAAAGAAAAACCCTTACCTGCTGCGGCGACAACGAATCTCCAGCGTGGAAAACAGCAACAATCCGGCCAACGACACTATCTAGCTCCGGCGGGGATCGTACGGGTTGCAAAGTGTTGTTTCAAAAAAATTTCGGTGAGAGAGAGTCTGAGCTGAGAGAGCGTTGAAAACGGAGAGACGATCGAATCCTTCTCAGACGAGATGAAGAGGCTGAAATTTTCTGAGCTGAGAAGCGGGTGAGGGGAAAGCTAGGTTTTGGGAATATGTACTCTTTTAGCGACGACATGTCGTCTCTAAATATATACCTACCAAAACGACAACGTATTAGGATTCAACGACGACACTTATCGTCGCTTAATATGCAAAGACCGTGAATTTATGGCGCGTGTTTGGGAATTTCAGCGACGAAATTTTTGCAAATATTCAGCGACGATTAAGTCGTCGCTAAATATAATAAACGACGACAAATATCGTCTCTAAAAATTTTATTTCACAATTACAAAATCGTATTCTGCACAGATTTAACGACGACAATATCGTCGCTGAAGAATAATTTTGTCGTCGCTAAATCACATAATTGTTGTAGTGAAGTGATGGAGATTAGGATTTAAATAATTTTAAGCGAGAACTAAATAAGATGACACAACTTTTATTTAATTCATACTTTCATATTTTCCTATGTCTTTAGATTAATTCCATAGACTTTTTTTTTTCTTTCAGATTTATGTAGCGTTTTTTCTAACTTTGACTGATCCATTTTATGTTCAAAATTTCCTTAGTTCTTTTTGTTATTCTTTTAGTATTTATTTAAAATAACAAAAAAAAATATTTATAATCTTCCTCACACGATATAAATTGCACAACTTATATCAGTTGAATATTTTTTTGGAGGATCGTTTGTGTTTGATTTCATTTTCAAAAAGTAAGCTATTTTTGGTGAAAAGAGAAGAAGCATTGAACTAGGCCCAATTCATGGTCATTTTATTCCCTTCACACTACAAAGCTTAATCCAATATATTCATGACAATGAGAAGCCGAATTTTCTATAATCTCTTATAAACTGTCTACAAAGTTATAAACAAGAAAGAAGAATCCTCTCACCTTGGATCACGGGATTCAAACTCTCCTTTAAGACTGTCTCTCCTCCCATCATCCGTTCTCAACGGCTTATTCGGCAATGACGGTGGCGGCAAATGGCAAGGTGGCAAATATTACTTGCGGTCATGATCCGGCTGAGGAGGCTGGAGGAACGAAGAGCAGGAAGGATCGTCGGCGGATTTCTCCATGCCGTCGTGAATTACCTCCGACATGGTCAGGAATAAAGCTTATCAATGAAAACCCTAGGGCTTTTATTAGCATATATAATTCTATAAAATATTCTTAGAGGGTGTTTGGCAGTGGTGGGAACCACTTAGTTCCCACCACAATCTCAGTTATAAATAATGTAAAGCTCTCACATGCTACAGTAACAATAAAAAATATGCTACAGTGTAAAAGTAAAAGTGATTCCCACCAACTTTTCAAACATCCTATTAGTGTTCACACGGTATTTTTTTAAGGTAAAGAAGACTATTTTGCGTTTAATCATTTGATTAATATTTTGTCTTATACACAATTAGAAACAATTTTATATCACATGTTATAAATTTTCACGGAAAGAAAGTTGAAAATTGAAATGCCAGAATCAGAGACAAATGGGATATATTTTTTAAAAATAAAATACATTTTTTTAAAATAAAAAAGAACTAATTTCACGTTTGCAATTCAAGAGGGGTATATTCGTCAATTCATATTACGAAATCCTAACTGCCAAAACGAACCAACAACATTAACTAGCGATCCCGTCCACTTGCAACGAACAACCCACCTCCTATTTCCCTCCCAAATTCCCAATATATAAATACGTGCCTCTCCTTTGTAACAAATTCCCCTACTTTTTCTCCAAAAGCGAAGGCTTCGATTTTCCCGCCTTTCCCTTGAAGAGAATCCGAGAAAGTGCGAGAAAGTGAGAGAAAAGTTTTTTTTTTTTTTTTCTGTGGAGAGAGAAATCGGAAGAAGAAAACCATGGCGAATGTTGCTGTTCCCCAAGCCCAATCCATCGACGCGCAGAAGAAGAACAGGATTCAGGTTTCCAACACCAAGAAACCTCTCTTCTTTTACGTCAATCTCGCCAAGGTATTGATCGGCTTCTTCGATTTTTACTTGTTTGTTGGGTGTTAATTTGTTAATTCTAGTTTGATTTCTGATCTGGTTTGTCGAATGTGAACTTCGATTCAAAGGCTTCTTGATTTAAGGAAAAATCTGATAATCATTCACTCAAATGATTGCAAGATTGGAAAGAATTTGACAAATTTTGGTTGTGGTTTTTCATTTTTTGGATGCTGATTCCTAGGAAAATAAAGAAAAAAAATTGAGAAATTGATCTAACTGAAGGAATTTCTAATTTCCAGTGACAAGAAGCAAAAAATTTTTGACGTTTTTGAAGTCCATATTCTTGATCTTTCGACCTATTTGAACCTTGATTTCATCTGACGGTACTGATCATGGGATGGATTTCAATTCTTTGCTCGGCCTGTTTGGCTTTGGAGAAAATATTGGAAATTGAATTAATCGAATTTGAAGCTTCAAGATTTGTATGGTTCTTGGGATTTGAGATGATTTGAGCGACGGAAACAAAAGAAAGATGTAGATACCTTTTTCCCCTTAAATCATTTCATCCATTAACTTACATTTTTTTTCAGTAAAGTAACAAGCAAAACTCGCTCAGCATTTTATTGGATAAATGGAAAAACAGTTTTCATTTTCGTGAGTTGTTGGTTAAATTGTTTGTTAATTTTTTTTTTCTTTGACGATGCAGAGGTACATTCAACAGCACAAGGAGGTTGAGCTCTCTGCCCTTGGAATGGGTACGCTCTCTGAACAAATTCTGAATGTCCAAGCATATTTTAACTCTTTGAATGCTATTTCTGCCATCTAGTAATTCATCAACCCCACTGTTTTCATAGAACATTAAAAGTCATAGTTATCATTTCTGACTCACCGTGCCGGCTAAAACCCACCCTTGAATTAATTTTTCATTTGCAGCAATCGCTACAGTTGTCACAATTTCTGAAATTTTGAAGAACAATGGACTTGCCACTGAGAAGAGTAAGAAACTTGTCAAAATGATACAAGTGATAATTTCCTTAAAATTCTTGGTGGAGATTGCTAATACAATTCTCTTTGTCCCTTGTATTGAACAGAAGTCTCAACGTCCACAGTTGGCATGAAAGATGAGAACAAAGGTCGTCTGGTTCAGAAAGCCAAGGTTGGTTTGACTTATTCAGAGGTGTTAAAAATTTTTACCTTAGTATGTGCATGCATTAATAATTCCTTTCTTTTTTTTTTCCCAAAAATTGCTTTCAGATTGAGATTGTGCTCGAGAAGTCTGAGAAATTCGATTCCCTTGTGGCTGCTTTATCCGTAGCACTAGAGCCGGCTAATGATGAGAGCAAATAGAACAAATAGAATAGCCTTTTCTCTATCTTGTTGTAGTTTTAACATTCACATTCTTTGTCACTCTCTGCCTAAGTATAGTAGGAGAGTAGATAGGTGGTAAGGGTGTGAACTGTGAATGCAAATTTGGTGATCTCTTTGAGTGGCATTACATAGAGGTTGAAGTTCCACACTATCTCTTTGTCTCATCCTTTATCAGAGAGTTGTAAAGATCTCCACTGTTGTCATAATGTTTCATTTTGGCTTTGTAACTTTTATATCTTTTGTTGTCTAAAGAAGTTGTACTCAAATGTTTCTACAGATCAGTAATATTGAATTGTGACTGCTTAGCTAAACACAAATAAAAGGCTTTTTTTTGCCCTCTCGTGTGAAACAGTTATGCTATTGCTATGTATGTTTTGTAAACTAAGGACTGAGTAAACTCGAGTAAAAACGGACCCTTCAATGAATTTCTTTTTCAATTTTGTTTTTGTTTTGTTTTTGTTTTTTTGTTTTTTGTTTTAAGAAAGATAGAATTGGCTTATCTTGTTCCAAATGATTATTACAGCAGCAGTAACAACAACAACAACAATAGGGATAATACCTTGATTTCCTTTATTGTCGTTTTCACGTTGCTTCACTTTCCCTGTTTATAGTTGCTTCGGTTTATCAAGTTTATGCTCTTCGTTCTGAGTCTTATGACCGTTTATCCTATCATCGGCGCTTTTCCCAATCAGTTTATCGTTCTTCTCCTTTTTGTTTGTTCGGAAACGTAGCTTTCTTATCTTCTGACGTTTTCATTCATTTCCTTCATTTCTTACGTTTTTCCTCTTTCCCTATTCGTTTTTGGATTTATTGTCGTTTCTATTTGCTGTTTATTTTCCTTGTACTATGGTTAGGTTTTGACGCCGTTTTTCTCTCTGCCGTCGTTTCACACCTTAATCGTCGTTTAGATGCTATCTTGCTGCATTAATCAGTAGTCTTTCTTACGACCTCGTCATTGTCGTTGTTAACTTTTTAGGTTCTTTTTCCTTGTCGTTTTCGTTGTTGTGCTTTTCCCAATCTGCCATCGTTTTTTCAGTTATTCGCCTATTTTCTTTTTCTTTTTTCAAATTTACCGTCTTTTCTTTATTTATGGCTTTTGCGTCATCTCATACTTATTGTCGTTTGCTTGTTTCCTTTTTAAAATTTGTTATTGTCGTTTTCTTATTTCCTGCTCTTCTTTGCATTGTCGTTAAATCGTTCCTCATTTCATTGTCGTGTATCCTTATTCTCTTTTTTTCTGCTCTCGTCATTTTGCCAACACAATTGTCGTTTTCCCGTTAATTGTTCTCAACAGTAATTTGGCCTCATCTAATCACAATCTTTTGTCGCTTTTCACTTCATTTCATAATGAAGTTATCTTTTTGAACTTCTTTTTTTATTATTTTATCGGTTTCTTATTTTCGGTCTTTTTTTTTTACAGCGGTTTTCATGTTCTGTTTTGTTTATTTGCTTATTTATTGTTGTTGTTTTCTTATTTCTGCAGTCCTTTTCATTGTCGTTGAAATCTCGATTGTCGTTTTTTTTAATCATTTTGCACCATTATCATTCATCTCCTTCATGGCATTTTCGCTTTATTCTCGTTTTTTTTATTGCCTTTAATTTGCCTATTAATGTTCTTAAGAGTTTGTTGGCGTTTAATTTGTCGTTTCCGCCTTTGCGGTCATATATTATCCTTTGGTGTTCGTATGCTTAGCGTCGTTTCTAATGCGCCCAACATGTTATTGTTTTCTTTTCCTTTTGATTACTATTTTCTGTTATTGTCCTTTGCCAGATACACTGCTGGTTTTTAGCTTATTACTTTGACGTCGTTTTCTGGTTTTCTTTCGTTTTATTTTATATTTTCTGTCGTTTTCTTACTTTCTCTTCTGTTGGCGTTTTCATATGTTCATTCCCGCTTTCAGATTTGCCTTTTTCAACCGTTGGTGTCGTTCTTTGTTTTCCTGCCTTTCTTCAATTTTGTTGATTTTCTTATTTATTCATCGTCCAAAATTTGTCGCCATTTTTCTCTTTATTGTCGGTCCCTCCCTTAGTTGTCGTTTTTATTATTCCTTTGTTCCCCGTCCGTACTGTCGTTCTTCCTAAGCATTGTCACTGTTTCAGTCTAGCGTCGTTTTTTTCCCCTTTTTGCATCATCTTTTTATTGTCGTTCAAATCGTTTTCTGTTTTTGTTTTGTTTATATCGTTATCGTTTTTCTTCAATTTTTTTTTTTATGATTCTTTAATCTGTTTTTGTTGCTAAATTCGTATACCTTTTTTTTTTTTTCCTGAAAATGAACTCATATACTTGTTGCTATAAGCTGCCCAATATACCTTTATATATATATATATATAAGGGAGTGCAGAGAGAAATTAGAGAGAGAAAGAGAATGAGAATGAATGTGCTGATGTTATTCCATTAGCCCTTGAGCAATATATAATGTACAGTTATACAACCGACTCAACCACATGCAGTTATTCAATTATATCTAATTACAGTGGGTAACTGACTATAGATAACTATCTAAAGAGTAACGAACTATAGATAATTATTGTTGCAGATATGGAGCCAAATCAAGTCGACACCCCAACACAAAGAAAAAAAGAGAGGGAGAAACGCATCCTCGGAGGCAGGGAGCAAGCGTCGCGGCTCTGATAAAAGAGCTCCGCGGCGCTAGGATGAGGGCGCCTAGGCGCCAGGAGTTTCACGTCGAGGCGTCATGTGAATGGCGCCAGGTGTGTGGCGCCGCGGCGCTGACGTGCTGTATTGCGCGATGTTTTTTGAGTCAGAGTCAGATTCAATGGCCCTAAAAACGAGAAACTACTGGGGTTTCCTATTAGTTGCTATTTTTCTCTTTCTTTGGGTATAAATAGACATAAGATGGCTAGGGTTGTGTGTGTGTGAAAATTGTGAGTGGCTTAATTTTGTGAGAGACATAATTCTTGAGAGCTCCATCCTTGAGAGAGAAAAATTCCCACAGGGTGTTAGATAGAAGAGAGTTTTGGTAAGCACAATTTGTGAGTGTGTGAGAAACTGCTCTTGTAATCTGTAATCTCCTTCATCATAGTGGAATCTGCAAGCGGCAGAAACAAGACGTAGTCTCAATTTTGGACGAACCTGTATAAAATTTGGTGTCTCTTTTTTCTTCTTTTCTCCTATTTATTTTCTGCAATTGTTCGTTCTTACGATCCTTGGAATTAGGAGTCGACTAATTCCCCAACAACTGGTATCAGAGCGGAGGTTTTGATCAAAAACGATGACTAGAGAAGAAGGTATGGTAGCCGGCATCACCAAATTTGATGGTTCAGATTTTTCCTATTGGAGGATGTAAGTTGAAGACTATCTCTACAGCAGGGAACTGCACTTGCCCTTGGGTAATAAGCTTGAAGGCATGAAGGATGAGGAGTTGAATCTCCTTGATAGACAGGTGCTCGGTGTGATCCGTTTGACCTTGTCAAAGAATGTTGCCCATAGCGTTGCAACGGAGACTACTACAGCAGGGATGATGAAGGCTCTGTCAGAGATGTATGAGAAGCCCTCAGCCAACAATAAGGTACATCTCATGAAGAAGCTCTTTAATTTAAAGATGCCTGAAGGTGTCTCGGTAGTAGAGCATCTAAACAGTTTCAACACCTTCCTGAACCAATTGGTCTCGGTAGAGATTAAATTCAATGATGAGATCAATGCTCTAATCCTCTTGGCCTCGTTACCGAATAGTTTGGAACATATGAGGGTGGCCATTACAAATTCGCTTGGGAATGCCAAACTGAAGTTTGTTGATGTCAGAAACTCCATTATGGCAGAAGAAGTTCGCAGGAAGGACTCAGGAGAAGCCTCTTCGTCGAACTCGGCCTTTAATGTTGATAATAGGGGCAGGAAACTTGACAGGCAATCCAACAGGGATAATAGCAGGAGAGGCAAGTCGAGGAATGTAAGAAGCAAGTCTAGGAACGGTATGACTATGGAGTGTTGGAATTGTGGGAAGACGGGCCACTTGAAGAAGAACTGCAGGGCTCCAAGGAAGAACGAAGACAAGACTAATGACGCAGCTAACGCCGCCACTGAAGAGCAACAGGATGCCTTAATCTTGTCAATTGACAGTTCTTTTGATTCGTGGGTGATAGACTCAGGAGCATCATTCCACACCACTGCACACCGTCATATCCTGGAGAATTATGTTGCCGAAAATCATGGTAAGGTTTATCTTACTGATGGAGAACCTTTGGATATTGTTGGCATTGGAGATGTCAGTTTAAAAATGCCTAATGGGTCTGTGTGGAAGATTCATAAGGTGAGACATGTTCTTAAACTAATGCGCAACTTGATTTCGGTGGGGTAACTGGATGATGAAGGACATAAAGTGACTTTCAATTGTGGAGGTTGGAAAGTCACGAAAGGAGCAATGGTTGTTGCTCAGGGACGCAAGGTTGGAACTCTCTACATGAACTCTAGCTGCAGAGATACTATAGCAGTTGCTGATTCTGCTGCCAATACCGAGCTATGGCATTATAGGCTTGGTCACATGAGTGAGAAGGGTATGAAGGTGCTTCACTGCAAAGAAAAACTGTCGGGTTTGAAAACTGTTGATCACAGTTTGTGTGAAGCCTGCATCTTTGGTAAACAAAAGAGAGTCAGTTTCTCAAAGATGGGTAGAGAGCCTAAGTCCAGGAAATTGGAGCTAGTTCACACTGATGTGTGGGGGCCTGCGCCGGTGACTTCTCTTGGTGGCACAAACTACTATGTGACGTTCATAGATGACTCAAGCAGGAAGGTATGGGTTTACTTTCTAAAAAACAAATATGATGTCTTTGATGCTTTCAAGAGATGGAGAGCCATGGTGGAGAATGAGACAGATTTGAAGGTAAAGTGCTTGCAGTCTGATAATGGGGGAGAGTATTTAGATGAAGATTTCAGGTGGTATTGTGCTGAGAATGGAATAAAAATGAGGAAGACCATTCCAGGGAAACCACAACAGAATGGGGTGGCTGAGAGGATGAACAAGACTTTAAACGAGCGTGCTAGAAGCATGAGGTTACATGCGGGGCTGCCAAAGATGTTTTGGCTGAGGCGATTAATACAGCCGCTCATCTGATTAACAAAAGTCTATCCACACCGCTGAAGTTCAAGCTACCAGAAGAAGCCTAAAGCCATAAAAAGGTGGATCTCTCTTACTTGAGAGTGTTTGGTTGTGTTTTCTATGCACACATTGATTCTGCTGCTAGAAGTAAACTGGATGCCAAGTCAAAGAAGTGTTTTCTAGTTGGCTATGGTGGACTTGAGTTTGGTTATCGTCTCTGGGATACCAAAGTCGGAAGATTATCAAGAGCAAATATGTGATCTTTAATGAAGGTGTTCCGTACAAGGACAGAGACAACACTGACTCCAGGGGTTCAGGTTCTGAAGACAAGAAGTCTGAGGTGATTCCATTGAAGGATCTTCCTAAAGTTGAGGTGCAAAATCCAGAGGTTGAAGACCAGGAAAACATAGCTCCAGAAGAAAACCAGAGGACTCCTGCCACATCAGTCAGGAGGTCTAGCAGGACCATTAGACCGTTGCAGAGATACTCCCCTACTCTGCGTTATATTTTGTTGACCGATAGAGGTGAGCCAGAGAGCTATGATGAAGCAGTGAAGGCTGAAGAGTCGGTCAAGTGGGAGTTAGCCATGAGGGATGAGATGGATTCCTTGATGTCCAATCGGACATGGCAACTGGTAAAGTTACCACAGGGTAAAAAGGCCTTGCACAACAAGTGGGTATACTGGGTAAAAGATAAAAGTGATGGCAGCAAACGGTATAAGGCAATGTGGGTGGTAAAAGAATCCAGAGATATGCTCACCAAGACGGTTCCGATTGAGAAACTGAAGTTGTGCGCAACTTCAATTGGACTTCTCGAAGAGGCGTGAGAAGTCGTTGCCGCTGCAGTTGGAGACATGGTGATTGATTAGTCTCCAAGTGGGAGATTGTTGCAGATGTGGAGCCAAATCAATTGGACACCCTAGCACAAAGGAAGAAAAAAAAAGGGAGAAACGCGTTCTCGGAGGCAGGGAGTAAGCGTCGCGGCTCTGGCAGAAGAGCGTCGCGGCGCTAGGATGAGGGCGCCTAGGCGCCGGGACAAGGGCGCCTAGGTGCCAAGTGGTGAGCGCCGTAGCACTCGAAACGAGCGCCGCGGCGCTGATGCGCTGTGTTGCGCGATGTTTTTTGAGTCAGGGTCGGATTCAAAGGCCCTAAAAACAAGAAACTACTAGGGTTTCCAATTAGTTGTTATTTTTCTCTTCCTTTGGGTATAAGTAGACAAAAGGTGGCTAGGGTTGTGTGTGTGTGAATATTGTGAGTGGCATAATTTTGTGAGAGGCATAATTCTTGAGAGCTCCATCCTTAAGAGAGAAAAATTCTCATAGGGTGTTAGATAGAAGAGAGTTTTGATAAGCACAATTTGTGAGTGTGTGAGAAACTGCTCTTGTAATCTGTAATCTCATTCATCATAGTGGAATCTGCAAGCAGCAGAACAGGACGTAGTCTCAATTTTGGACGAGCCTGTATAAAATTTGGTGTCTCTTTTTTCTTTTTTTCTCCTATTTATTTTCTGCAATTGTTCGTTCTTGCGATTCTTGGAATTAGGAGTCGACTAATTCCCCAACAATTATCCAATACTAACTGACTACAAATAATTATATAATACAACCTAATCTACAGCACATTATCATGTATTCACTAATTCCCCCCACAAACTAAAGGCAGTTTGTTGAATTGACATTTAGTTTGGACCGAAGATTAATGTAGCAAGATGCAGCTAGTCCCTTGGTAAAGATATCAGCAATTTGATCTTGAGATGCAATGTATTTGACTTGAAGCTGTTGACGAGAGACACGTTCATGTACGAAGTGAAAGTCAAGTTCAACATGTTTCATTCGAGCATGATACACTGGATTAGCTGAAAGGTAAATAGAGCTAACATTATCACACCATAATACAGGAACAGCAGGAAGAGACACACCAAGTTCAGCAAACAGATTTTGCAACCACACAATTTCAGCCGTGACATTTGTTAAGCCTCGAAACTCTGCTTCAGTAGTGGATCTGGCTACTATATGTTGCTTTTTAGAACTCCAACTCAGAATATTTGGACCCAAATACACTGCATAACCGCTAACAGACCTCCCGTTATCTGGATTTCCACCCGAATCTACATCAGAATATGCATGAAGTGCTGTGCTGGAAGACTTGAACAGATGCAAGCCTAGGTGCGAAGTACCCTTCATCTAACGAAAAGTTTATTTAACTAAGGACCAATGTTTATCTGTTGGCTTATGCATGAATTAACATGCATAGGTCACAGCATGAGTTACATCTGGTCGAGTTAGCAGAAGATAATGCAAGCTTCCAACTACACACCTGTACATGAAAGGATCTTGTGGATGTGTGCCATCTTGAGCTGACAATTGAGAACCAGCAGACACAGGAGTAGGTGAGCTTTTGGCTTCAAGCATTTTGCTCTTCTTCATAAGATCTTGAATGTATTTGTGCTGAGATAAGAATAAACCATTAGGAGTGGCTAAAAATTGAATTCCAAGAAAATAAGTAGCCAAACAAGATCTTTGATGGCCAACTCAGTACTCAGTTTCTGCAGCAGCTTAGAGACATAAGATTTGAGCTTCCCATAACCAAAATGTCAGCCATATATATTAGAAAATAAATGGTGCATATGGTATACTTGTAGATGAACAATGAAGAATCTGATTTGGATTGAATGAAGTGGAGAGATAACAAGCAAGAGCTTAACCGAGAACACCATGCTCGTGGAGGATAATTAGCTTACATACATGTGTAGGATAATTAAGATCAACAAAGCCAACTAGTTGAGCCTTGAATACATCCTCCTTTAAGTGACCATGCAAAAACGCATTTTTCATATCCAATTGTCTAATTTCCCAGCCACGAGAAATAGCCAAAGACAAAATAGTTCGAATGGTCACAGGCTTAATAACTGGACTAAAAGTCTCATCAAAATTAATGCCAAATCGTTGCGTATAGCCTTGAGCAACTAACCGACCTTTAAAGTGTTCAATAGACCCATCAGACCTCCTTTTAATTCGATAAATCCACTTAGAACCCACAATATTTTTATTAGAAGGAGGTGGAACCAACTCCCAAGTTCCATTGGCCATAAGAGCACTAAATTCCTCTTTCATAGCATCACACCACCGTTTGTCCTTCCGAGCAATGGAATAGGAAGAAGGTTCAGATTCCTGACTTAATGCAAGTAAGGTTTGAGAACGATAGCGGGTAGGAGGAGGGGGTAGTGATCCTGTTTGAGAACGGGTTGTCATGGAATGAGGTTGAAGCGCAGGTTGTGGAGGAATTGAGTTGGTTGAGTTATTTGAGGAATTTGAGAAGAATGAGTTGGGGAAGTAGAATGGTTAAGTGATATTGGAGAAGGACTTATTTGTGGCTATGATGGGGCTGATTGTAAAATAGAAGGGGCAAGTAACACAGGGTCAGAATCAGGTGTAAAACCAATTGAAGAATTAGAACAAGGTATATGCACAAGTTCAGAGAAAGCTGGAGATAAAGTGGTTAGTGTACATAAGCCTTTCGATAAAAAAGGCGAACCAAAACTAGATTGCACAGCTTGAACTCCTGTAGACTTGTCTGAAGAAAATGGGAATAAAGACTCATGAAACAACATGCTAGGAGAAATAAAGACTCGACCAGGTGATGGATGAAGACAACGAAATCCTTTATAGCCATTTGGATAACCAAGAAACACACAAGGGGCAGAACGAAATTGGAGTTCATTTTTGTTATACGGACGAAGATAAGGAAAACATAGACAACCAAATACTCGAAGAGATTGGTAGTTTGGAATTTTATGATACAGAACCTCAAATGGAGGTTTCAAAAGCATAATCCCATAATTTGGAAGGATATTTTGAATGAGAAAGCAAGGAAAGACCCATATCAACGATATGCCTATGTTTACGCTTGGCATAACCATTCTGTTGATGCATGTGAGGACAAGATACTCTATGAACAATGCCATTGTGAATCAAATTATTTTGAAAACTGGAAGATAGATATTCTTTAGCACGGTCAATTTGTAGATTTTTAATTTTGCACTCAAATTGATTTTCAACCAAGACACAAAATTGGTGAAAAATAGAAGCAAGATGATCACTATCTCTGTTTTTGAGAAAATATATCCATGTGAATTTACTATAATCATCAATAAAAAAAAATGTAATAAGAGTGTCCAATAGGAGCAGCACCCCAAACGTCAGAATGCATTAACTCCAAAGGTTTGTGTACACGATTTTGAGTCAATGGAAAAGAACATAGAGAGTTCTTACACATAGAACAATCAGTACATTTATTTTGCGCATGAATTACATTAGAAACAGACAAACACGATAGAATTTTCTTCAACACAAGTGAATTAGTATAACCTAAACGACGATGCCAAGTCTGAAAATCACGTGATGATGACACTAAATTTGCTTAAGGAGTAGAAGAAGACAAGTCCGTAGAAGACTGCAAGCAATACAAGCCATCTTTAATCCCCCCTTTGAGAAGAGTTTGATGTGTTCCTGCATCCTTAATCATAAAGTAAGTGGAGTGAAATTCAAAATAACACATGTTATCAGTAGTAAATTGACGAACAGAAAGTAAGTTTTTAGAGATTTTAGGTACATGAAGAACGTTAGAAAGATGAAAAGAAACTTTGGGAGTGTGAAGAGAAGTGCAACCTGCATTCTGAACAGGAAGTCCCAAAGCATCGCCTATAACCAGAGAATCAGAATTAGTATGTGGTGAGATGTGCATGTTAGAGAAATCAGAAATCACGTGGTGGGTAGCTCCACTATCTGGATACCAATTAAATTCACTTGCAACAACATTGTTAGCCTGCGCATTGCGTGGAGGATAAGAAGCACGCAGAGAGACATCAAATCTCCTATAGCACTTAAGTGCCTTATGTCCAGGCTTATCACATAGTTGACAAATGATAGAGTTTCGAGAATCAGGAACAAAATTTTTCTAATTACCATTGCCACCTCTACCTCTCTGTCCATATCGACCTCTACCACGTTGTCCAGAGTAGCCTCTTCCACCACCAAACTGATTGGAATTCTGACCAGAACGAACTGCGCTTGCTAGATTAACAACTGGCTGACCTGGAGCAGGTAAAAGACCAGAAAAGATTTTATCGGAAGAGGATCTTCACTTGAACGAGACTCGTGATACAACAACAAGGACTGAAAATCTTCAAATGTCATCGACTTCAACGTTGGAGAAAGAGCACACATCAGTGCTTCCCAATCTGATCCAAGTCGACTAAGAATATGCTCCAATAATCTTAGAGTTTCAACCAGAATGCCTGCTAGAAACAATTTGTCGAGTAGTCCCTGTGCATATACCAGATACTCCACCATAGGTTTATCACCTTTTTGCAACGAATGCCATTCAGATGTCAACAAATCATGTTGAGCATTGGTGCAAGCCATATAGGTTTTCTCCAATTGTTCCCTTACAGCAGAAGAAGATGCAAGTTTCATCACTGAAATGGCAACTGAATCGCTGACATTTGAAAGATCCAAGAAAGTGCGAGTTGATCTTGCGAATACCAGGCTTTGTATGCTGGATTAGGAAGTTTCTGCGTTGATCCATCTATGGTTGCAGCATCAATGTGAGTTGGAGGAGGAGAGGCTAAGCCAAGAACAAGTTCATCAAGATCGTAAGCCCTAAGAAGAGGGAGAAATCACTGTCGCCAAAGATAGTAATTCTTTCCATCAAGTTTGGTTGAAAGATTGAGCAAACTTGAGGGAGGAGCAATTTGAATTGAAGAAATCGTTGAAACTAGAGTGGAAGAGGAAGCCATAGACCATGATCAATTACCGCTGGAGGTAATTAGGAGAAGGATGAAAAAAAAAATCGTGAGATCAGAAAAAGCTTTGATACCATAAAGGAGTACAGAGAGAAATTAGAGAAAGAATGAGAAATGAATGCTCTGATGTTATTCCATTAGCCCCTGGGCAATAAATAATGTACAGTTATACAACCGACTCAAACACACGTAGTTATGCAATTATATCCAATTACAGTGGGTAACCGACTCTAGCTAACTATTTAAAGAGTAACCGACTACAGATAATTATCCAATACAAGCTAATCTACAGCACACTATCATGTATTCACTAATATATATATATATATACACACACTTATATATGCATGTATATACAATCCTTATACTTGTATGTACACGTATATATAACCCTTGAACTTAGGTTACTATTTCGCATTGCCTCTTATAAATTTTAAAAAGTTGCATCATCTCTCATCAAATTTCAAAATGTTACCATAACTCTCTCTCCTTTCTTCCCGCATCAATTAGATTCTATTCTCCTTGCAGCGTTTTATGTAGGTCGCGTTTTATGTATGTAAGATTGTACATAAACAGTCTAGGAAAAAAATTAACAATTTAAAGATTTATATCTATATCTATACATACATACATACATATATATATATATATATATATAAGAGACAATCTCTTTTTTGTGTACTCTTTTATACTTGTCAAGTGTCAACCTCTTCCTTTTGTTTTTTTTCCCACCTTTTTCTGATTCTTTTTGTTTACAAATTTGCAATGTGTATTTTTAGAATGAAAATTTTCTTTATTTTGTTCCTCTTTATTAAACTTTTTTTTCCTCTCATAGTTTCATTTTAGCAAATATAATATTAGCGTTGAGCACATATTAACAACCATATAGGACCTCTATTACCCAATAAGCTAGAAAAACGAAAATAATAATTAAAACTATAACATGTGTGATAGAACTTACAAAATTGTTTTCATGTACATTAAACATGACACCCAACTAGTTAAAATATAAGAGGATGATATTTTTTAAATTCAAAATAGCAAGTACATATATTTCTTAGGTTTATTCTTTTTGTTAGAATAAGTGGCAAATATTGTACGTTTATTTTATAAATATATATTTTTTGCTGTTATCCTCCGTTAAATTAAAAAAAAAAAAAAAAAAAAAAACCTGGTCAAGCAGAAACCTTAAAAATACTGTGGGCTGTTTTCGTCATTAAACAAAAATCAAGGTCGAGATGCCAAATTGAACGATTTTTGAAGGACCTGAAGAACTAATACTCAAAACTTTCCGGCCCTACCTCAAGTATCTTCCAATCAGACAATTATTTATAATATAAAACAAAAAATAATCATAAAAATCAATCAATTTACCCCGACCCCTCTCTCTCTAAAAACCCTTTTGGAACCGGAACCCTAAAACGAACCTCCTCTTCTTCTACTATTCGTAGCTGAGCAACCTTCCATTTCAGATTCGTCGGTTTTTGTTCTGCTTTCCTCGTCACTCATGTGAGTATGGTTTTGCTTTCGTCTGTGAATCAATTGGTGTATTTCTAGGGTTTTTATAAGCTGTGTTTCCCCAATTTTTGCGCTATTTTCTTCTCTGTTTCTTCATCTTCTGTGAATGTTCATAACTTCAACTTCCCTTTTTCAAGATTTTTCTTCTTTTTTTTTTCTTTTCTGCCACGCTTTTTTCACCCGCAATTTCTGTTCTCGCGTTTTTTTTTTTAATAAGTTTTTGGGTACGAGGTGTTCGTGCCCATGGGTTATTTTCAGATGGGATTCTGTTAATTTCACGAATTTGTATGATAATATTAAAAAAAAATCTGAGAATTATAATCTTTATCCTAAGGGCTAATTCACTATGTAAAGAACATAATGAAACATGCTTGTTGTACAAACTTTTAGATTTGTTCATTTAACGAGATGGAAGGTGTATTGGATGTTTTATACTTGGACTTCTAAAGATTTGTTGAGGGTTTATTTCTTCTTGTTTTTTTTTGCATTGCTTTTGTTTAGTGCAGTGCAATATTTATGGCTGAAGTTGAGCAACAAAGCTTTGCTGAACAAGACGTAGATAATGTACCGGAAAACTCGGACGTGCCTGAAAACTTGGAAGTGCCGGAGAACTTAGAAGTCCCTGAGCCAGAGGAACCTCAGCCTGAACAAAAACAAGAAGAACACTATGAGGAACCAGCGGTTGGTGGAGGCGGTGCTGCTGAGAAGAAGTGGCCTGGATGGCCCGGTGAGAGCGTTTTTCGGATGCTGGTTCCAGCACAAAAAGTTGGTAGCATAATTGGACGCAAAGGGGAGTTTATCAAGAAGATAGTTGAGGAGACAAGAGCTCGCATTAAAATTCTTGATGGTCCTCCTGGAACAGCTGAAAGAGCTGTAAGTTCCAATTTTTTATTTTAAGACACTGTTGATTATACCTAATGGTCTGTTGGTTTTACAGTCATTTACTAACAAGTTTTCTGTCTTAAGGTTCCTTAGCGAACTATTGTTTCCCCCTATTAGTTTATCTTCGATTCTATCATATTTAGCATTTTTTAGGTCTTAGAGAACTAGTAATGGTTAAGTTAAACTTTTTTAGGTCTAACGTAGAAGCTTTTTGTCTAAAAGTTGTAATGCTTAGCGCTTACAAATGATTGTTATCTCTATTCATTGATGGTCACAACTATAGTAGCACAGGTTGTGTGGTGCTAGACTAATTCAGAAACTAGTGTCAGTCTCAGAAAGGCTGGGAATATATATTTTTTCCTTATAACTAAATCTTAATGTGAAGATTTCTCAACTGTATGATAAATTTTGTGATGGCTTCTCACTTTTCTTTTTCTAAGAAAATGAGAGAAGTGAAATAATAGCAGACTATATAGTGCAGACCCCACCCATCTGAGCGAAAAACTTAAAGTTTAAAAGAAGCGGGATAAATAGTATAATTAGATGTTGATGGTACAAAATAAGAAGAATGTAATTGTTAATATTATCATGATCATTAAAGAAAGAGATAAAAGTTATTGAGTTAATATGCATCTGATTAACAAACCTTCAGGTGCTTTTCATCCTTTTGGACATTATTAGTTTGATTTGTTACAAGTCCCACGCTTGAATGATTTTAATAATTTTTATTTTATACACATTGCATGGTTGTGCTAGTTTCCTAGTTTAATAAGTAGTTTCAATAGATATTAGGCAGGGATAAAAATTTGCGGCAAGTCATTCCCTTTAGGCTTCATTCAAATTTAGCTATGTTAATTTTAAAGATCTCAGAGTATAAAAATTACTGTAACAATGTACAAGAAGACACATAGAAAAGAACAGGCCAAAAAGGTTATTGATCACTCCTACTAGTGGAACATTGAATGTATTTCTAATATCAAAAGTGTAACTGAAAGAAAACTAGAAAGAAGTATCATGGAAATCAATCCTAAAATGTGAATACGATTCCATCTATGGTAATAACACCGATGGATCTGTGCAGGTTCTATGCTCAAATTTTTAGTCAACGACTCAATCATCAATAAGATCTCAAACTTGAAGAACCAAAGATTCCAGAGTGCAGAGATCAGCATTGAGCATTACAAAGTGCTGAAAAGTTAGATCCCTTTTAGCACATATACTACTCGAACATTCTATCGAGAGCTCTGCATTTTTCTGGTAACTTCAGAATTTAGATGATTGATGTCTTGCCGCAAATGGTGTAAAGGGAGAAAGAAACATACATAAGCGTTAATGTGGTTTTGAAGATTACTGTTGGATCTGAAGAGTTAAATAAGATGAAGGGTAAAATGAGATTTTCAACATATTCTATTACAACAAGACAGTAATTCTCGATAGAAGAGTTGAATGAGATTGTTAACATATTCAATTACAATAAGCCAGTAATTCTTGATAGACAGTGTTATTGAATTTGTAAGAATTAAAAACATATCCAGGCTAAATGCATAATACATAATCTTTTTCAATGGGTAATGGTGTTTATTAACTTTAGTTGTAGGAAGAGAGTTTCCGCCGGACCACCAGCCTTCCTTATTTATGTTTGTTTGATTACGAAGTGTTTCTTTAGTAAAAATGCAGTTGATTAGTTTAGTATGTTAATTCCACTGTTGTTTCTTAATAGGTAATGGTATCTGCCAAGGAAGAGCCTGATTCTTCTCTTCCTCCTGCTATGGATGGCCTTTTGAGGGTTCACAAACGTATTGTTGATGGCTTGGATGGCGATTCTTCTCATGTTCAGCCACCTGTAGGAGGGAAAGTGTCAACAAGGCTGCTTGTTGCAGCTTCACAGGCAGGAAGCTTAATTGGAAAACAGGGAGGAACTGTTAAGTCCATCCAAGAAGCCTCTAATTGTATAGTTAGAGTACTGGGATCAGGTTGCTGTTCATATATTTCATTTTCTATCAGGATTTTTTCATCATTTGCGGTAAAATTTGATTAATAAACGGGGGGCACTATGTCTGATCATGAGTAGTTTCAAATTATCTTGCATGTACCTTCTGATGTAGTTGGTCATCTTACTTTCCCTTGTGGAAATGATTGGTGCAGAAGACCTACCAATTTTTGCCCTTCAAGACGACAGGGTCGTTGAAGTTGTTGGTGAACCTGCTGGTGTGCACAAAGCAATTGAACTCATTGCCTCCCATCTTAGAAAATTTTTGGTTGACCGCAGTATAATTCCAGTTTTTGAGATGCACGTGAGTTTTCAGATTTTATTATCATTGTAACTGTTTGAACATCTTTTTAATGTCATTGTGGATGATATGTGCTTATTACATGTCTCCACCAGATGCAAATGGCAAATCCCCAGATTGATCACATGCCACCTCATCAGTCATGGGGTCCACCTCAAGGTGCAGTTCCTCCAAATGCTGGTACAGGCCCTGGATATGGACATAATCCTCAATACATGCCACCACCTTCAAGGCAAATGGACAATTATTATCCACCAGCAGACTTGCCTCCACCTATTGATAAACAGCCTCATCATGGTATATTAGCATATGGGAGGGAAGCTCCTATGCCTGTCCATGCACCATCTAATCCACAAGCAGCACCTTCAATGGTTACGCAGGTTATTTTTGTCTCCCTACTTGTTTTGCTTAAATGCATTGTTCATTATGGAAATTGATAGCGTAACAACTTTCAATTCATAGATTTTCGTTATGTGATATATATGACACTTGTGGAAAAGCAGTTTCTTGAAAAATTCTCTTTTTCCTAATACTATATGCACATGTTCTTGTGTTATTCATTTCATGGGCACGCTGTGTGATTTTATGGTCTGTTCTCATTTGTTATCTGATTTTGAAACATAACATTTACCGGAGTTGTCCATAAGGAACCGCTTAATTCATTGACCATGCTAGTGGTCAACATTGCTAGGGCGCGGGTAATTTTTTTTGTCCCTTTCCCCCCTAGAAGCTGATATATGTGATTTCCCCCTTTTGTTTTGGCAGATTACTCAGCAAATGCAAATTCCGCTATCTTATGCTGATGCTGTTATAGGAACTTCTGGTGCAAGCATAAGCTACATTAGACGGGCTAGCGGGGCCACTGTTACAATACAGGAGACTAGGGGTAATCCGACAGAAATGACAGTTGAAATTAGTGGAAGTGCTTCGCAGGTCCAAACAGCTCAGCAATTGATTCAGGCAATTCTTTTTCCCCTTGATTTATTGCTAAGTTTGTAATTCTTTATACTTTGTAAGTTGTAACTTATCAGGTCAGCAACTGAGACTAAGGCTTATATATATTCATTTTTTTTTTTTTGAATTTGCAGAATTTTATGGCTGATGCTGCTGCGGCTGCTGCTGGCGGTGGTGGCGGATCAGTACAAACTCAACCTGCCGCCCCTGCAGACCAAGGCTATAATTCTTATGCAGCTCATGGTTCAGTGTATGCATCTCCAAACAGCGCAGGACATGCGGGGCATACTGGAGGAGGCTACAGCTCGGTCTATGGAACAAACTATGGATACTAAGTAGGGCATTTTGGTTTGGTTCGCTTTTGTTGAAGCTATTACGCAGCATTATTGTGAACTTGGTGCAATCACCGAATACTTCTTTTTGCTATATTGGCGTTCTCTATGACGGTTGTAATTTTGTCCTCTGCTTTGTTGTCTAATGTTTTAGAACTAGCTATAAATGTTGGATTTTATCGTGCGCGTGAGGCTAACGACAGGATTGAGCGAATTTCTTCATATATTTTTCTGTGTTCTTTCTTTCTGTCAAGTTTCAAACTCTTTTTCATCTGTTGAACATTCTGGTTTATTTTAATTTTTGGAAACAATCAAAGCTTCTGGTGTACCGCGTTGCCGGGAGATGCCAATCTTCAAGTCTTTGGAATACATTATGATGGGGATGTTCAAAGTCAATCAAAGTCGAGACTTACTCAAACCAAGTCTCTTGCAACAATAATAATATTACAAGTCTGACAAAAAAATCCAAGGCGAGCAACAAGAGTATAATATAATAAAAAATTAAAATCGTGAAGCAATGCCCTCGAAAACACTTTTGTGTTGCGTGGGTAGAGATTGCAACGGGAAGTTTTATTTTTTACCTCTTTTTTTTGGGTAATGACGGTTTTGTACATGGTAAAACATAGTGATTGCAGCGTGATTAGAATGTCAGAGGACTTTTTTACGTTCAATTGGTGGACCAGCGTGTGTGTGTGTGTGTATATATATATGTATTTTTTTTGATAGGGGAGGAAATGTCGTTGGTTGCTTTTAAGTAGGGCTTAGTGTAACTTAGACCCTCAATCTATGGTTGGGGTAGAGAAACTTACAATCAACTAGACTGTTCTCCTTTGTCACCGGCAAAGGAAAATATGAGATAAATATGAATTATTACACTTTGGACGGCTTGGGAAGTAACAAGCCGGATTCTGATTATTATTCAAAAAGAAAAAATAAATAAATAAACTTGAGAGTTTTTTTTTTTTTTTCAGTAAATTTCTGGGATGCAGCCAGCAAGCTCCGGTCTATCTCTCTTGAAAGTGTCAAACCAAAAGCAGATTCATGAATCCACCATATGCTACCAATATTAACGTATCACAAGTTGCGTTTATTTTCCTTTCCATGAGCCCCACTTTCCATCCAAGTCCTAAAAGACACAGAAAGAATACCCAGTAAATGGTGATGGATAGAACACTGTTTGAAGCTGCAGAATTAGGAAACTTCAGCCCAATTCAGGGCCTGAAAGAAGGCCAGATGCTCAATCAACACACACCCCAGATGAGCACAGTTCTTCATGTTGCTGTAAGGTTCAATCAAATGAAGTTTGCGGAGCAAGTCCTTGACTTGTGTCCAAAGCTACTTCTCAAAGCAAATACGGAAGGAGAAAGTCCTTTACACATAGCAGCCAGAATTGGGAATACAGAAATGGTTCAACTCCTCGTCAGCGTTGCCTCGCGTGGGGATATTGAGAGACAGCAGATTGATGCGAGGCCAATGCTGAGAATGAGGAATTTGGTGAAGGAAGACACGGCTTTGCACGTTGCGGTGAGGAATGGTCGCCTTGGAGTGGCTAAGTTGTTGATTAATGCAGATTTCGAGTTGTTGGAGTTGTTGAATGGGGCTAAGGAATCTCCACTTTTCCTTGCTGTGGAGGGAGGCTTTCTCGATGTTGCCAAACATATTATAGGAAAATCTCCTTTCTCTGATGGACCTCATTGTGGCGGTTCTAATGGTATGAATGCTTTGCATGCAGCTGTGATTCGGACACATCAAGGTAATTTTTACCAGTTCCAAATTTACGTGTTTTTAAATCTTGGTTTCTAGTTTCACAATAAATTTTGCGATTGTTGACCATTTTTTTTTTGTCAACTTGTTTTTAGCTTGAACGATTTTCTCATTATGTTTTTGGCTCTTTAGTCCACAGAGATATCTTTGTGAAACGTACTCTGATCTCATGTTTGTTGCAGCCAGATTTTTCGAACATAATGTGCCAGATTTGTCGCTTGAGGATTTGCGAAGCTTGCTTAGGGGCTTTCTTTTCTATTTAGAGGAGTTCTTCGGAAGATTATCTCAAGAAAAGGAAATTGGTAATTTATCATTACTCTTTTCTAGTCACTTTGTATAATTCTTGGTAGAAGATGCAGTTGTGTTATTCGTGCTTCTTATTAATTTTACTTTTCTGCAAACAGGGTATCATAACCTAGTTTGATTGTGCTTTCCTAATGCTAGATATTGTGGAACTGCTACTACATAGAGAAGAAACTCAAAAGGCTGCATTACTAGAAGAACAAGACGAATTGATCAAATGGACACCTCTTCATTTTGCTGCATATTTGGGTCATCTTCAAGCCACTAAACTTATTCTCCAACAAAAGTGTAGTTCTGTTGCATACCTTAGGGACAAGGAAGGAATGTCTGCTCTACACATTGCTGCCAAGGAAGGCCATGTCCACGTAATGAACGAAATTATACTCCAAAGACCGGAGGCCTCTGATTTAGTTGACGACAGAGGTTGGACGGCTCTTCATGTTGCAGTTGTCAATGGGAAACGCAAAGTTGTCAAGTACATCCTCAAGACGCCAAAGCTCGAGTTCATGCTAAACGTTGCAGATAAAGATGGAAACACGCCACTGCATTTAGCTGCTGGTCTTAAAAAGCATAGAATAATAATAATTCTCATCAATGATCGTAGAGTTGACAAGAGGGCCACAAATTGCAAGTTTTTGAAGCCCATTGACATAGTTCGAACAAATGCAAATATAGGAGAACTGATCAGGGTAGGCCTCCAATTAATACGGCATAAAAAAAAAGAGCTTTCTTTCCCTCTTAAGTAACTATTTCTTTATGTTAAGGAACACTTATCAATAATACTTCTATGTTTATCAACATGGAATCATGTGAAAATAGTTTGCAGTTTTAGTAAAATTTGATGAAAATTTTTATTTAGTTGCTAGACAATATTAGGAAATTCTGTGGTAGAAGTCAGATATCCATTGAATTCAGTAAGATTTACATAGTGTTTGATCTTACATAAGGTGATATTAGGTTTAAAGTGAAAACTATTGTTAAAAACTAGAAGAAGATATGCCTTTGCATAAAACTCCCATAAATCAAGTAATAGCACTAGTTTCATAGCATGAGATTGACATTGGTTTTTTCAGAGTTGGCTTATAAAGAAGCTGGAACGACAAGGCGGGCAAGAAAGTCTGCAGTCAATTATCTCCAGAGTGGAATATGTAAAGTACCAAAACACAGACAGCAAAGAAGGATCAGATGATCATGGACAAGCAACAAACGACGACAACAAAGACTTATTCGGTCATCATCCTTCAGCATTTAAACCCCCAGTAATGGACAAAGCCATGGAATCTCATCGGCTAAAGCAAATCTCTAACACACATCTTCTCGTAGCAACTCTCATCGCAACGGTAACTTTCACAGCAGCTTTCACAATACCTGGAGGCTATGAAAACAGCGGTTCTGCAAATGGAATGGCGGTTTTATCAAAAAGGACATTTTTCAAAGTGTTTGTTGTGGCAGATTCCATTGCTTTTTTTTGCTCAAGTGCCTCGGTTCTGCTTCAGTTCTTCAGCTCCGTGGAGCATAACTACCATCTTATTCTGCGGTTTACAAGAATCGCAGCCACTCTTACGTACATTTCTATCTTTGGAATGGTTGTTGCTTTTACTTCTGGCTTGCGTGTGGTAATGCCAAGCTCGTCGAGTCTTGCACATTATGTTCTTGTAATGGGTGCCTGCTGTGTATTTCTCTTTATTGTGGGGTGTGTGTAGAGTTGAAATTTGTTTTTTCTTGTAAATAAATTAATGGGAAATTTGTTTATAATTATAGGAATATCGTGTTCTACTTGTTTTAGAATGAACATAATTTTCATCCCCATATGCATATACTCTCTCTCTCTTTTGATAAATCATGCAGGCAGAAATATACATGAGAAAATAGAAGATTTAAGTCACGTTTAACAACCTGTAATGGAATGTAATGGGGGAAAATAATGAGTTTGGAAAGGAAAATAAAAGAATAAGAATAGCGATTATTAAGTCCCTTTCTCATGCTTATTTATTTTTTCAAAGGTACAATCAGCATTAATCTGGTTTCTTTTTTAATGTCTGCTAAATTTAAAGAAAAAAAATCTTATCAATGTAATTAATACAATATCTTTTTATATTATAAAATAACTATGAGTTTATAATATGTGAACTTGTAAAGGGCATATAAGGATTAGTATTCTCTTTCCTTATTCCTACATTGTGTGAAGCATGTCGACGTCGACATTGTGTGAACTTGTAGTAAACATATGATTTAATAAAGAATTCACTCCTCCTTTTCCTTTTCCCTTTCATGTGAAGTAAACACGCACTTATTTCAAATAACTTTCGTCCACCAAGTTAAGCTAATCAAATATAACTTCACACACTCAACATAAAACAGTGTTATTTTCAATTTATCATCTGCTGATTTTTCTTTGGGTTTTTAAATGGCTTTTGCAAATTAATGCATGAAAGTTACTGCTTTTAACGTATTCTCCATTGCACTTCAAATTTACTCTTTGTCTTAAAATAGTCAAACCCGATTACCACGGTTGATGTGACAAAATTAGGATCCAAAAGAGCTAGTTTCCAAAATGCTTATTCCCAGAGTGACCTCAAAACTTAGAAGGTGACATTAAACTTTGTAAAATTTGACCAACTAGAAGGCAAAGATAAAAACAAACAAGGAAAAGGAAATTTAAGAGCCTTCTTTGCTTTCCTCAGTCGGTGAACAGCCATAAAGTCATGTCACATGTTTTTAGACTAGTATAGAGTAGACTACATATAAAAGTCATCACAAAACACAGCTTAGAACTAGAAGTAGAGATGCAACAATGGGCCGGGGCCCGTGGGCTAACCCAGGCCCATCCTGCTACAATGATGGGCTGGGTTGGCATGGCCCAGTACTGTTCAAGGCACGGCCCGGCTCATAAATACTGATGGGCTGGGCCAATATATTTCGGCCTATGGGCTAGGCCGGGCCGGCCCGGCCCATCTAGGCCCATAATGGGCCGTCTCATTCCGGCCCATAATGGGCCCGCCAAGCCCATACAGGCCCACTATGATCAGCCCACCAAAGGCCCATTGTGGCCCAATTATATATATATACATATTTAGATATATTTTTTCATGTCCATTCAAGGGTGAACATAGCTGAGTATGGTCTTTTCTAGTAAAAGTCCTCACACATCATATCATAGTAAGTTTTTTTTGCTTGTAGGCATGCTTTGCTTCTTCTAAGAAGCAAAGCTGAGACAAGGCTTCACATATCATGTTACAATAAGCCTAGCAAGCTCTTTTTCCTTTCTTTTCATTTTTTTTTCTTCTAGGCATACTTTGCTTTTGAAAAACAAAAGCAAGGTTTTGTCCCACTGGGTTTTCTTTAGAAATGTTTTTAATAAGGCAATCGTAAATAAAATATTTCTTTTTATATTTTCCTTTGACTATTCAAACTTTTATATTTGTTAACTTGTTTAAAAATTTAAAAATAAAAATTAAAAATTAAAAATTACATGCTTAGATGGGCTGGTCTATCTAAACCCATGATGGACCAAGATGGGCCGGCCCATTTAAGGCCCGAGGCACGGCCCGACACGGCCCATGGTATGGCCCACATAAAATTGGCCCACGGGCCAGGCCAGGCTAAGGTAATTCTAATATGGGTCGGCCCAACCCAGCCTAACCAGAGTGGGCCAAAGGTGGCCCGACCAGCCCGTTCTTGCATCACTAACTAGAAGCTTCATAAGCCCTTTCCCCCACCAAAGATAACAGTAATGGTTAAGAGAGTGTTTGAAGCTGCACAATCTGAAAACTTAAGGCTTATTCCGAGCCTAAAACGAAGAAGATGTACTTCCAAAAGTAACTCCCCAAATGAGCAGTCCACCGTATCAGAACAAGTTATTAGCAAATACCCTTCAAATAGCAGCCAGAATTGGGAGCACAGAAATGGTTCAAATCATCATTACTGGTGTAGAATTAGGAGACATCGAAACCCGGAAAAGGATTGATGTGAAGAGAATCATGTTGAGAATGAAAACTTGGTCAAGGAAGGTGCAGCTCCGCATGTTGGAGGGTGAGAAATGGCCAACCTTGGACAATACGAATACACAAGGAGGACAAAGCGTCCAATTGTAATGATTGAATAGTGTTATGCTTCATATGCTTTTTCACTGGATCTATACAAATTTTACTTTCTTTTCTTTGCATTAAAAAAAAAATAATGGGCCAGATCTTTTTGGACCATCATCCAACGCCTAATAAAACATTGCACAGTACGACTAGATTTAAATATTTGAAGAGAAGAAAAGAAAGATTAAACAGAAAATACTAGGTTTTCCCAGTACATAGGACAAAGTCAACCTCATCAGTAGTCCTCATAATTTAAGTCAATGCAGTTGAAATAGTCAAAAGTCAAACTAGGGATACCATTGTAGAGATTGTTGCTTATTTCTCCATTTCATATGATTTCTCCACGCCAGTTTCATGGGGTAACATAAAAAACTAGTTAGGTTTATAACAAAAAGCAGACTGATACTACAATCCCAAATAGGCATGGATATGAGCTTTAAATGATTTACTATTAAAAAATAATAATAATGCACAAAAAAGTCAAGGAGGCCAGAATCAGGCAGCTTGAATATAGCGAACGCCATAATCAGGCCAATGCAATCACGATTCAAAAAATATGTTAAAAAAGTTAGTTAATTCAGTTGCAAACTAAATTTTGTCAACTGCCTTTCAAAGCATATGAAAGAGTAGCTCTTATTTTATTTTATTTTATTTTTTAACATATAATATGACATGTAAGAGGCCAGATGAGTATAATTAAAACAACAGTAAAGGCATTTTTCAAACCATCTTTAACGTCAAACCAACAAAATTCATGAACTGAAAAAGACTTCAGTAATGAAAATTTGAGTACAACCTTACTAATACTTACACATGCATATATTTAAATTATGTAGTAACATTTGGTGCTTTTACTATGTGAAATTACCCGATCTTTATTTTGTATGCTACTCATGACAGTACAATTTTCACAAGACAAAAGCTGCATATTTACATGTTGGTAAAATTAAAAAAAAAAAAAAAAAACAATAAAAGGGCAAATCAGAGCTTAGCCTGCATGTCTGCTGATTTGTTTTGGCAAAATAACTCTCCAGTAATAAGATTCAATTTAGAAGTTGATATAAAAAAATAAAATATATATATATATATCTTTGCCTAAAGTTGACCTCACCAAAGGCAGCCAATTTCATGTTCTTCCCATATATTAAAATTCCAAGTATAGACTTTGTGTGGAGTATTTTAAGTTAAAATGCATATGTGATCTCATATTTGAATAAAATAAAGGGAACAAATAATTCAACTAAAATACTAATGTTTTGATGAATAAAGGGTGTATAAATTTTCACATGCATTTTACAAACGAATTGAAACCGATATACAACAAGCTAATAGCTTAAGATCCAAGAAAACAAATAATGGATCCTGAGCTATACAATGCTGCAATTTATGGAAGCAGCGATTTGTCTGGGAAACTCACAGAAGAAGGTTCAAACATATACCTTGGCCTATTGACAGCCCAAAACAACACCATTCTTCACGTGGCTGCGAAATCGGGGCAGAGTAAGCTAGCAGAAGATGTTCTATACTCTAATTCTTCACTACTTCATGAGACAAACATGAAGGGCAACACTGCACTGCACATTGCAGCCAGGCTAGGACACTTGGAAATGATTCATTTGTTGCTAAACAAGGCGAAAGAGCAAGAGCTTGAAGCCAACAGAAGCCTAGTGAGGATGGCCAACTTGAAGGGCGACACTGCTCTTCATGAAGCTGTTCGAAACGGTCATTATGGGGTCACCGTGTTGCTGATTGACGAAGAACGAGACTTGACGTGTTTTGTTAATAACATTGGAGAATCTCCTCTGTTCTTGGCAGTGGATAGAGGGTTTTACAAAGTTGCTCTTCATGTACTTGAGACTGCTCCCAAGTGCTCTTATGGCAGAAGGAACGGCATGAACGCTTTGCATGCTGCCGTGATTCGCATGCATAAAAGTTAGTACTAATCCCTTGTTAAATGATTTTGTATTTCTCTCAATCTGTCTGTGTATTTTGTCAACGATATTTACTCTAAGATTTACTTCTCTTGATTTAATTTCTTGCAGGTAATCAGTTTAAGTCCACTGATAAACACAATTTTCCATTATGGAATAAACGGTCCTATATTTACCAATTCATATCCTCTCATTTCAAATTTCCTCGCTCAAAGTCTGAATTAACTATCACAGGGACAGGTAAAGGAATTCATTCACAACTTCCTCATTTTTTCTTTGCTTGATTAACTCATTTAATATCATGCCTAGAAACCAAATATTTGAACTTTCAAGATACATAAAATTTCAATATCAAATATATGCATGTAAATTGTCTACGGATTCAAAAACAGCAACTTAGTATTGAAAAGCTTAATAGTTGTGCTTCTTGCTGAGCAGATTTTGTGGGGAAGGTCTTGAAGAAATGTCCATCTTCAATGATAGAAGCTGATGACTTCGGTTGGATACCTCTCCACTACGCGGCGCACTTGGGAAACGTGGAAGTCGTGGAGCTATTTTTGGAGATCAATCATTCTTCCATTGTGTACATGAAGGACAAAGAAGGGATGTCTGCACTTCACATATCAGCCAAGGAAGGACATGTTGGTGTGATGAGATCTATAATAATGAAATGCCCGGATACTTGTGAGTTGTTGGATGACAAAGATCGGACAGCTCTTCATGTTGCTGTGGAAAGTAGAAAGAAAAATGCAGTGAAGCTCTTCCTCCAGACACTGGCTTTTCCAGATCTTATTGTTGGAGAATCCTGGATTCTTTGATATGGTTGTAAATAGCTAAATGACAGCAAATAACTCTAATTTAGGCTGATTAGAATCTTCCTAATTTAGCTAATAGCTGTAATTCTAAATAGGGCAGATTTAATTGAGTCATTTATGCCTGATTAGTAGGAATTAGTCTTTTTTTCTCTAAATAGGACATTGACCTTGTACTATAATAATGTATTCAGATTATAATCAATAATAATGCAGAAAAGAAAAACAATTAGAAAGTTTTTCATGGTATCCGAGCCATTCTACGGCCATTGCTAGTTGCTAAACTCTTCTTGTTTCTTTTCCTCAGTTTTTTTTTTCCTTCTTTCTCCGGTTCCTCCTTGTCTATCATCATGTCAGAGGAGTCTTTTGAGAATCAATCTATGGTTACTGAGGTTAATAGAACTAAGATGCTAGTTGAGCCAAAAGGAGAGCTGCAGAACATTCAGTCTTCATATCAACTCAATGGCCGAAATTATCTTCAATGGTCTCAAGTTGTTAAAACCTTTCTCAAAGGAAAAGGAAAATTGAGCCATCTTATGGGAACTGGACCTGCTGCTGAAGACGCTGCGTTCGCAAAGTGGGATGGAGAAGATTCCATGATCATGTCATGGTTGTGGAACTCTATGACACCCGAAGTAAGTCGGACCTGCATGTTTCTCACGACAGCTAGAGAAGTTTGGGAAACAGTTCTTCAAACCTACTCAAAAATACAAGATGCTGCAGCTATCTATGAAATCCGAACAAAAATCAACACTACAAGACAAGGTAACCTTTCTGTCACTGAGTACTATAGTACTATGAAAGGTTTTTGGCTTGAGTTGGATTATTATCAAAACTTTAAAATGAAATGTGGAGAAGATGCTTCTACATTGCAGAAGTTTGTCAAAAGGGAGAGAATCCTTGAATTTCTTACAGGTCTCAATATTGACTTTGATCAAGTTAGAGTCCAAATTCTTGGGAAAGAAGTCCTCCCGTCCCTTGAAGGAGTTTTCTCAATCATACGGGCTGAGGAAAGTCGCAGAGGAGTTATGCTTGAAAATCCTGTCAATGAAGGATCAGCCATGAATTCTACAAAGGATGGATACAAAGCTGAGACCAATAGGAATGAAAGGCAATCTAACCGTGAAGGGGTTTGGTGCACTTACTGCAAGAAGGCGCGTCACACCAAAGATACCTGCTAGAAACTTCACGGGAAGCCTCCAAATATTGGAGGAAAGGGAGGTAATCGTGGGGGACAGCCCCGAGGACAAGCCCACATGATGAATGCTGAGGATGTTTTTAATGAAAAGCCAAATCAAGAAGGACTGGAAACTCTCAAGGAAGAGATAGAAAAGCTAAAATCCATGTTCAACTCTGTTGGGAATTCTGGCAGCTCGTGTTCTCTGGCTCAAGCAGGTAAGTTCTCTAATTCTTTTGCTCTTAGTGCCTCGTTTCCTGTCCAAAATATTTCTTGGATCATAGATTCAGGTGCTACAGACCATATGGTTTTTTCACATCAGTTTTTTTCCTCATATAAGCCTTATCCTAGCAATAAAAAAATCAAAATTGCCGATGGAACCTTTACTACTGTGGCAGGTCAAGGAACCATACCTCTCTCTTCACAAATTGTGTTAAAAAATGTTCTACATGTTCCTAAACTAGCTGTGAATCTTTTGTCCGTAAAACAAGCTACATGTGATCTGAATTGTCAAGTGTTTTTTTATCCTACATATTGTGTATTGCAGGGCCGGGTCTCGGGGAAGATGATTGGACTTGCTAAGGAAAGAAATGGGCTTTATATCCTTGATACTAAGGAAGGCAGTGACTATTCCTTTTCAAAATCCTATCTATCAAGTTATTCTACCAATAAAGAAGACATTTGGCTCCACCATTATCGTCTTGGTCATCCACCATTTAGTTTACTCAAGACTATGTTTCCATTATTATTCAAAAATTTTGAAGTGAGTAGTTTACATTGTGATGTATGTGAACTTGCTAAACACAAACGTGCTTCTTATCCTTCAAGTAATACTAGATCCTTGTCACCTTTTTCTTTAATCCATTCTGATATATGGGGTCCTTCTAGATTTTTGAACATTACCGGAGCAAGGTGGTTTGTTACATTTATAGATGATTGGACAAGGGTAACTTGGGTCTATCTAATGAAAAACAAATCCGATGTTAGTGAAATCTTTCAAAAATTTTTCCAAATGATCAAAAACCAATTCGGAGTGAGGATTAAAAACCTACGGAGTGATAATGCAAGAGATTACTTTAACCAAAATCTTTCATCTTTTCTTCAAAAAGAAGGAATTGTTCATTACTCATCTTGCATTAATACGCCGCAACAAAATGGGGTAGCTGAGTGGAAAAATAAACACCTTTTAGAAGTCACACAAGCACTCTTGTTTCAAAATAATGTCCCGAAGTTCTACTGGGGGGAAGCAGTTCTCACTGCAGCTCACTTGATAAATAGAATGCCTTCTAAAGTTGTTGGGTTCAGTCCTATGAGTGTATTTCAAGAACACTATCCCAATTCGCAAATAGCTTCTAAATTAATCCCAAGAATTTTTGGGTGTGTGGTTTTTGTTCATATTCATGACACTAACCGAGGAAAATTTGATCCAAGAGCATTAAAATGTATCTTTGTTGGGTATTCTTCCACTAAGAAGGGGTATAAATGCTATCATCCTGCTTCTCATAAGTTCTTTGTTTCAATGGATGTTACCTTTGTTGAAAAACAACCTTTCTATTCTAGTTCTCATCTTCAGGGGGAGAATGTGAGTGAAAATAAAGGATCTGAGTTATTTTTCCCTGATTTACAACCCACTTTGCCGACTGTTGTTCAACCATTGCCTACTATCCCAGAAGAGTCTCTTGATCAAAACCAACCTACATCTGAATCTTCTCTTGATCAGCCACATAATCAGCCTATTGACTCATCAGAATCAGCTGCAAATATACCTCTAGTCACTGAAAAACCCATCCTAGTCTACTCAAGGAGAAGTAAGCCTGTTTCTACCCAATTACAAGTTCAAGATTCAACTCTGGAACCAGGTATGCAGTTACAATTATCCTCTCCTTTGATCGATGATTCAGATGTTCCTATAGCAGTTAGAAAGGGAGTTCGAAATTGTACACAACATCCTATTTCTCACTTTGTCTCTTTAGATAAAATCTCACATAAACACCGTTGTTTCTTCACTAAAATAGATACCATTCCTATTCCCCAAACCGTCAATGAGGCACTTAGGGATAAGGATTGGAAATTTTCCATGAATGAGGAAATGAGTGCACTTAATAAAAATTGTACATGGGAGATTGTTGATCAACCGAAAGACAAGAAACTTGTAGGATGTAAATGGGTGTATACAATCAAGTTTAATTCAGACGGGTCTTTGGAGAGGTATAAGGCTAGGTTAGTAGCCAAAGGTTACACTCAAACACAAGGGGTAGATTATCAAGAAACGTTTGCTTCAGTAGCTAAGATGAACACTATCCGCATTCTCTTATCTTTGGCTGCTAATTTTAATTGGTGCTTGCAGCAATTTGATGTCAAGAATGCCTTTTTACATGGTGATCTTGAAGAAGAAGTGTACATGGAACCTCCACCAGGTTTCGAGAAATATTTCAAAAATAATCAAGTGTGCAGGTTAAGAAAGGCACTTTACGGGCTTAAGCAATCACCTTGGGCTTGGTTTGGAAAGTTTACTAAAGTAATGCTTGGAATTGGCTACAAACAAAGTCAAGGAGATCATACCCTGTTCTTCAAACACTCGGCAGTAGGGAAACTTGCAGTCTTGATTGTGTATGTTGATGATATCATTGTAACAGGTGATGATGATGAGGAAATTCAGAAGCTCAAGGCAAGACTTGCAAAAGAGTTTGAGATTAAAGAGCTAGGCAAGCTCAAATATTTTTTAGGGATCGAAGTAGCAAGGTCTAAAGAAGGTATTTTTGTTTGCCAGCAGAAATATATTCTTGATCTCCTACGAGAGACAGGAATGATGGGATGCAAACCCATTGATACGCCTATTGAACAAAATCACTGGTTGAGTGAAGCAAGAGACGATGAAGCTGTTGATAGAGGAAGATACCAAAAGTTGGTAGGAAAACTGATTTACCTATCACACACACGTCCGGATATCGCATATGCCGTGGGCGTGGTGAGTCAGTTCATGCACGATCCAAAGAATGTTCACCAACAAGCTGTATATAGGGTGATCCGGTACTTAAAAGCTACTCCTGGAAGAGGAATTATGTTTAAGAAAGGAACAGAAATGACAGTAGAAGCTTACACAGATGCAGACTATGCTGGCTCCCTCACAGATCGACGCTCAACCACTGGTTATTGTACTCTAATTGGAGGAAATTTAGTAACTTGGAGGAGCAAGAAACAGGCGGTAGTCTCTAGATCGAGTGCAGAATCTGAGTTGCATGCTATGGCTCAAGGAGTTTGCGAACTCTTATGGATAAAGAAAATCTTAGAAGATCTACAAGTTAAGTGGCATGGACCTATGAAACTATATTGTGACAACAAGTCTGCTATAAGCATCACTTACAATCCGGTTCGACATGATAGAACAAAACATGTTGAAGTAGACCGACACTTTATCAAGGAAAAGATTGAAAGTGGATTGATTTGCATGGCTTATGTTCCTACAAATAGTCAGATGGTTGATGTGTTCACAAAAGGATTAAATAGCTCAACCTTCCGAGGTATTACTAGCAGGCTGGGAATGGAAAACATTTATTCTCCAGCTTGAGGGGGAGTGTTGGAGAATCCTGGATTCTTTGATATGGTTGTAAATAGCTAAATGACAGCAAATAACTCTAATTTAGGCTGATTAGAATCTTCCTAATTTAGCTAACAGCTGTAATTCTAAATAGGGCAGATTTAATTGAGTCATTTATGCCTGATTAGTAGGAATTAGTCTTTTTTTCTCTAAATAGGACATTGACCTTGTACTATAATAATGTATTCAGATTATAATCAATAATAATGCAGAAAAGAAAAACAATTAGAAAGTTTTTCACTTATAAATGAGCAAGATAAAGAGGGAAATTCGCCTCTTCATCTAGCTGCCCTTCAAGGGCATGCCAAGATTTTGGAAATGCTGGCAAGGGATCCAAGAGTTGACAAAGGGGCTCTAAACAAGGATGGAATGACCACGATTGACATTGTTCGAACGAGCAAGAAGCTCAGAGAGCTTGGAATAGTAAGCCAATTCTCTCTATCATTATGGATGGTTTAAACATTTTAGTACTAATAATAACAATAGTAAGGTTATGAAAAGTTCTAACAAGTTTGTTTTGTTTGATACAGCTTAAAACTCTGAGTATGGCAGCGTTGGAGATAAAGGGAGCTCTGCCAAGTTTGGAACAAAAGGTGATCAGAGAGACTACAGAAGCACAGAAAATTTATGTCAAAGATCATGAGAAACTAAATGACATTGAGAGTGAAGTAAAAGGGGAATTGGTTGAAGAAAGTAATTACACTGCAAAACGGAACTACTACAAAGAAGATTTTCCAGAAACAAACTCTTTAGATCTTAAGAACATGGCAGGCCTGAATTTGTTGGTGTCAACGATCATTGCAGCAGTTACATTCGCAGCAGCCTTCATGATGCCCGGAGGATACAACAATAAAGGCATGGCGGTCTCGAGCAGAAAAAGGGATTTCAAGATGTTCCTCTTGTTTGATTCTCTGGCTTTCGGTTGCTCAGCGGCTTCCATGTTTGTCCACTTTCTGGCTGCTGCTTGGCCTAAACGCCTGTGTTTCATGTACCCGCTATACTGTGTGACTATCTTAACAGAGTTTTCACTGGTGGGAGTAGCGCTAGCCTTTGTGCATGGTTCACTTGCTGTGTTCCCTGACAATTCAGGGATTGCTAATTTGGCTACTAACAGCGTTCTTTTGTCCTTTTCCATTCCCGTAGTGTATTTTTGTCTGAAGATTGGTTACAATGTCCATTACTTGTTCAAAGGCCATGGTCTTTCCTTGAAAACGGGGTGTTACTAGAGAGGGTAAAGACATAAGATCTTTATTGGATCTAGTTGAAGTTCTCAACCTTGCCTTTTTCAGTTTTAGCCCTGAGAACAGCCTTTTTTTTTTTCTTCTTTTTTGTCTTGTGGATCAAATTTATGCTTGTGCTAAATTCCCGGGAGAATTTTGTCTTGTTTTTTTTCCCCATAAATTTGACTTCCAAACAATGGCAAAAGTTAAACTAAATCATGGGATACAAAAATCTCGAAGCCAATTCTCTTCACCTTGGCTTCAAAGACATCCCAAAGATTACATCCTAAACAAGACTAAAAGAGTAGTGCTATTGGGAATCAGTGGTCCGCGGCACAACTTTTTATATAAGGTGAGTTTCACAAGCAAACATGTAGAACTAGTGCCATGTGAGTTGTAGCGCTAGATACCATTGATGGCCTTTTTAAGTTTCTTGAAAAAGAAATAGAAAAATGTCTATCATCCCAAGTGCTAAGAAATAGAAAAAAGACTTTTAACTCATAACTTAAAGCTGCTTTGAGAGAGAAAATTTAAAGTTTTTGGAATGCCTTTCTCTAAATCTTCTACCAACTACTGTTGTTAGCAACATGGGACCAGACTTAATTGGTTAATTCTCCCAGCGAGACTTTAGAAAAAGCATCTGGGAAGTATATGAGGAAGAAACCTGAGTCTTCTGTCAGGTTACTTTAGGCACAGAGAAGTCATGATTCTACCAGTCTATCGTTGAATTGTTTCCCAATAGAATAATTGCTTTTTTCTGGTACCAAAGCACCGGGGATAGAAATAATCAAGCCTGTCTCTCCCTTATTGCTAACAGCTATAGTTGGTAAAACAATTCAATAATAGACCCGTAGAATCATGACTTCTCTTTACCTAAAGTAACCTAATAGAATACTCAGGCGTCCTCTGTAATGACCGAGAAAATTTTATTAATAAAACTTAATATTTAATTAGGTTTAACTAATAAATTTATCCTTAAAATTTGTAATTTTTATAAAATTACGATAATATAAATAATAAGCTGTATTAAATGAAAATTTCACTATATTGTGATGCAATGTTGGATATTTCTAATACAGATTTTATGAGTTTAATTATTCAAAAATTTATAAATAATATCCATAAAATGAATTTTATATCATAATTAATTGTAAAATTGTGATATAAACACATGGGTACTTAGAATACAAATATGATGTAAAGTCTACCGAGACCTAACCCAGTGTAAGAAAGAGGCCGATGCAGTATAAGTATACTGCTAAGTGAAAACACAGATATGAAAAAAGTTACGTTTGGCCTCTAAAAGAGAACCGAAGGTAAGGAAAATAGTTTACACAGTCTAAGAATATGAAATGGCATTGATTTGACCATGGCAGCATAGGAAAAATACTATGTGGTGAAAAATTACACAGTATAAATTTTTAACTCCACAAAGTGGACACTCCTTGATTTTCTATTAGGCCACATGTTTAGAAAAGTGACCCAATCACCTCATGACACCTAGGTGTATACTCATGGATATCCATGAGTCACCAAATGAGATAAGGATGCATTTATGGCAAGTTATCACAAAATTTTTCATTTCCTTCTTTCCTCCAAGTTTCGGCAGCCATTGTTGAGACCTCTAAAAAAATTTCTCAAGCCCAAAACTTTGCAAAAACAACCCCACTTAAGTTCAAGAGGGAAAAATCCAAGAAAGTTCAACAAATTTTAAGGTAAAATCTAACTTTTTTTAAAGATTTCAAGGGATTTTTCATGGGTTAAGAAAGAAAATTAACCCAAGGTATTTTTGCATGAAAATGACCTCTAGGAAGGAGTTTCAAAGAGCTTTGGGAAGCTAGAAATCAAAAGGTACTATTTGGGGTAAGTTTTGATTTTAAAGTTTTGAAATTTTATGAATTTTGTATTGATTTTTATTCTTTCAAACCCATGTGGGTTCTTGAGCATATTTTTGATGAAATTTCATGTATAAATGATGTATGGCATGTTTAGGTTGTGAAGTTTTGGGTTCTAGTGCCAAATGTTAATTTTTGACAAAAGTGTTATTTTTGTAAATTTGATGTTAATCTTAAAAAAAATGATGTTTGAGCATGAGAATGATTTGAATAAGGCATGGAATGATTTATTTAGGGTTAGATTTGCAATTTTGAAATAGATTTTTACCAAAATACCCTAAGGGTTAAATTGAAAGAAAATGTTCTTTCAAGGAAAATTTGAAAAATCCCAAAAACACCACTGTACAGTGACATTTTGAGAAAATTTAAAGCACAAAATTTTTATATCTCGACGAAACTGTTAGGCATGGTGGACGGTTCGTCAAAAAACTCAACCGTTTGTGAGTTTTTGATTTTTCAAGAATTTATCAAAAGTGAAAAAATGGTAAAATGATAAAAATGTTATTTTCAAAATGATTTAAGGCATGGTACTTTGAGTAAAAATGTTCCTTATGAAAAATAGGACATTTTGATGTGAAGAGATAAATTTTAGTCCTTGGGGCAAAATCGTCAAAATTTTCAGTTCAGGGACTAAACCGTAAAGGTTTATGGAAATGGGGCATAATTGAGAAGTAAAGAGATTTGACCCACTAGGGTGTTGTTTTAAAATTAGTATGTGGTTATTTTCATAAGAATAATAAATTCGAACTCAGGTAGGTTAGTAACCCACGGATGACAAAATCGTCATTTTTGTCCAAATAACCCGAACCGCTCTGAAACGTTCCAAATGGGAAAAAGATGGTTAAAAAGGTTCCGGCCCTTCGTTAGAAACGATAGGATAAAGTTAGATAGAAATAAGAAAATCAGTGGTTCTTAGAGTTGTATATAGTAATGCAACTCAATTTATTAACTAACGGATGTTTTGTATCAAAACATAGTAGAATTTGGCTAATGGGCTTTATAAATGGCCAACAGGATCCTAGGAGTCTAGGAGAAGGGAAATCGAGGTTAAATTGCCCGACATTCGCATGAAGTAAGTACCCATCCCACCTACAATATAAAATTGTAGGCTTAGAGTGCAAAATGTGTATATGTATACCTGTGTGTATGTCAAGGTGTATACTTGTATGTATGCAATGGCATGAGTATTTATAAATATGAATGTGTATACTTGTGAGTATACGGAGTAAATACCTGAGTGTATATTATGACGTGTACTTGAGTGTATATGATGATGTGTACCTGTGTATATATTATGTTAAGTACCTGTGAGTACATTATGCCATATACCTGTGCGTATATTAATGTATATCAGTGTGTATATAAAGTATGTACCTGTATATACTATGTTGTATAAGAGCATTTATGTTATGTATAACATGTAATCATCACTTCATGCATGGTATGATAACCATAATAAGTGAATTGATAAGCAAATCACCAAAAGTTAAGAAAAGTGTCGTACCGACTTTTGACTCAAGAGGAGTTTAAGGATTTCAGTATGGTCATGGTGTTACGTAGACCTAAGTGCGCAATGGTACGAACAGTTGGGCTCTAGTTAAAGATAAGAAATGATAAAGATAAGGAAGGATTATAAGAAAGCATAATGAGGTCATGCATTTTATTGAATGTGCATGTGGGATTATATGGGACTTACTGGACGTAAGCTCACTAAGTATTTCATACTGTAGGTATTCCGACGAAAAGGTCAGAGTAATTGTATGGATAAGCCGGCGGAGGGATGAACAGTGTGCAGACTGGGTATAGATTTCGCCGCAATATGTTTCCGCTGTATTGTATTTTAAGATATTTTGAAAGTAATGTTTGATAAACTATATTGCAAAGAAAAGATGATTATGTAAATACAAGTATATATTTGTATTTCAAAGGTTGTTAGACCAGTATATGTAAAGTATTAATTAAAAAGAAAAAAAATTTTAAATTTTTGCCCTAAAATAAGATAGAAAGAATTTTATCACAGCCTAAAAATGCGGGTTGTGACATCTTCCTTGTATACTTCCCAGATACTTTTTCTCAAGTCCATTTCATTTGAAAACTAAACTTTGAAACTTTTTAATTCCGGTTAAAAACAGCTAAACAATGTCAGTGTTTGGTGCGTATCCTTCTCCAAGGCTTTAGTTGGCGAAGAAAATTGAAGCAGAGAAAACGAGGGAATATGATACCAAACATCACATCACTTGGAAAAACAGTGAAAGTTGTCCCTTTAGATGGGAATCTTAGCCAAACTTTCCTCATTTCTTCATATAATATTTGGCTCTAAAACAAGGATCAAATGAAGATTCTCCTCACGTTTTGGCAACCCAATAATTTAATATTGTTTAAGCTCTTTCCTATTCTTTCATGCATAATATATAATGCCTCAACAAGCCTTACAAAAATCACTCATTAAGTCATACTTCTTTAGCATACAACAGAAATCACCTCTCTCATTCTTAGTTCCTTGCATAAATTATCAACATGGCAAACTATAAGGATCATGCGAGTTGTGGTTGCAAGGAAATCTTCTGTTGCATATTTTCGACCTCTCGACCTAATCGTCACTCACACGAAAAACAAGACTATCCACCTTCATTTTCTTCTCCAACTACTGAATTGTATCCAACCCAACTTTTGGAGCAGGAAAAAGTCAAGCAAAATGTAGCTTATGGTGCCGCAGATGTTGGACAACATGTTCATCAACAAGGCAGCAGCAGACCGAGTTCAGATATCAACGAGGCCTTTTCCGATTACATAAACCGTTCTAAGATAAAGATCAGAGCCATGTCAAATGTTGGCAGTGATGGTGGAGGGATTGTGTACCCAAACGCAGATGAGGTTTATTATCATGAGGATGCAGAGAAGAAAGCTGATGCTAATGACATGTTTTCGGATTATATTACCCGTGCTAAGCTCAAGATCAGGAAGACATCAAGCATTGGAAGCAAAAGGATGATCTCCTTCTGGAAAAGAGAATCATTTACTTAATAATACATTGCATATTCTCATCAATAATAAGTTTGTTCGTGGTTTTAAATTTCTATTTGATTGTAAATTTATTTCTTGTGTGAAACGATTTCGTTCCCTCTTTGTGTAACTCCTTGTGTGATTTATTCAATCATTCAAGGCTATGTATTATTGTTCTGTTGAAATTTCAATAAAAGTATAGAGGTGTTATTTTACTATTGATTCTACTAATATTGCTGAAGAAATCAATCAAATGATTTGTAAAAGTTCTGATTCTTTTAACTATTGCCCTTTCTGGGGACCATGACTATAATACGACCAGACATTCTAAAAAGAACCCCCTCAAGAAAGTAAAAGGACTGAAAAGATTCTTGTAAAGAATACGATATACACATATGTGTGTGCGTGTGTATATGTATACCTTATATATATATATATATATATAGAGAGAGAGAGAGAGAGAGAGAGAAGATTTCTACTTCCTACAACAAAATATGTGTAACTAAAATCTATAAATCATTTGCCTCTCAATATTTCACATGGTAATGGAAATTATTCTATACTTAAAAAGTTATTGAAGATGCTTTTTTGGTAATAAATAACCACGGAAGCATATTTTTCAGTCACAAAGTTTAGGAAGACAAGAAAACACACAGATATAGCCGAATATTTTAATTGGTTATAAACTAGTTTACGGTTCTATAAACATAAAAACAAAACCATGACTCATTAGAAACTTTAGTAATGATTAGTGGAATCACGTTTTCTCATGGTACCCCTCACCAAAATAGAATATTCCAGAACTGATTACGTAACCGTGCTTCAATTGTCAAAAAGTGCCATTTCCTAGATGCCATTCTGATAATATTGCTCAACTTTTTCATTTCGTTCTTCTAAGAATTAAGCTATCTTGTTGTAACATTTATGTCAAAAATTTAATAACTTTTGTCGATTTTGCTGTCTTGGCTGTACTTGTTAGATTCTATTTTTCTGAAGAAAATAAGGGCTAGAAAGAAGAAAGAATATGATACCAAACATCATGTCACCTGTAAAGGTGGGGACAGTTCAACTTCATTTGGAATCTTAGCCAATTCTTTTCCATCCACTTGCAGAGATAAATGCCAGCAACTCTTACCTCTTTCAAAGTTGCACTTACCCAAGTTTAGCAGTTCTTCGATGCCAGTTCTTGTCTGGTTTTTAATTTTTATCTCTACCAAAATTAGAAACAAATTTGCTCTCTCACTTTCCCTTAAACATGTCAGGTGATAAAGGTGAGAATCTCTCAAACTCACCAAGTGCGTGTGGGGAAGTGCTCACCACAATTTTCTGTTGCAGTTGTCAAAAGGACAGCGATGTTTCGGACCACAAACACGAGCACATGCCTGCGTTCACTCACGATCACTCCACGAAAGCTGGTGATGGCCAAACCAAAAGTCAGAGAGCTGAAATCGCGGAGCCCAAGCCTGAGTTGCCATCGAAAGAAGCCGCTGAGAAGGGTGATCATGGTCAAACTCATGCCGAACCTGAAGGCAAGAAATCAGGTTTGGCAAAGAATGATATGTTTTCAGAGTACATTAATCGCGCAAAGGTGAAGATCAGAACAATGACAAGCCTTGGAAGCAGGAAGACTGCCTCAGAAGCAGATGCTGTTCATAATACAAGGAAAGACAACAGTGGTAAAGATGTTTTTTCAGATTATATAAATCGTGCTAAAATGAAGATCCGAAAGACATCAAGTCTAGGAAGCAGAAAGAGTAATTCACTCAAGTAACAATAAAGGACAGAGAAAATAAATATGGGAAACTTAAAATTTTCATCGAAGAACTACTCTTATGATGGTGCTTTCATGATACCTCGATCTCCAGATCAAGGAATTAAGGAATAATGGTGGTATTCACGGCCATCACTAATAATGATTTTCCTAGTCAAGGTTCAGGCATTATGCATAAGCCTGTTCATTGTGTGGTCTTTCTCTGGTTTATTTTTATTTTTATTTTTTGAACTTGGGGTGGAGTGATTCAAACCTTCGCTTTTTTGGTGATGGCAGGTGTGGATTTACCGTTAGGCTATATCTAGTTTCTTCTGTATCGACCAATGAAGTTAACTGTTTAAATTTGCAAACCAAGTGAGCATTTTATATTGTATTGCAAGTTTGTAACTACTCTACACAAGGGCCATTCCCCCCGTGTGTGTTTTAGCTTTTTATTTTTGTTCTGCTACAAGGATTGCCTGAATCCATGTTATTGTTTCTTTTTCTACTATTCAAATACAAATAAAAGTACAAGTACATATGCAAATGAAAACAACACAAAAAAACAAAAACAAAACAATCATTCCGGCATATCTATCGTATCGATGTGAGTAGATTGAAAAACACGCAGCTCGTGATTACCTACAATGGGCATAGTTTAATCAGCACTCAATTCATCCATAGGCCAGTCAAATTTCAGAGAGAAATGCTAAGTAGTGATTAATTTATGATTAACTTTGCCTTCACCGTGTGGAGCGTTATTTACCATATAACGCGCATTAGGAAAACAAAATCCAGTAGAGGAAAAAGACCAAACAAATTGGTTGAGCTGTAGTATTTAAAAGCTGCGCAGAGACACCTGGAAAACCACTTTCTAAAGGTTGATTACTACAACGAGGAATTACTTCTTAACATTGAATTATTGGGGTGGACGTTCATTTATGATAAAACATAACGAGCTTACTTCACATGACTGTCTAACAAGTATAGAATCTACTTAATAATCTGACTAATAAAAACTACATAAATAATCACAAAGCAATTCTTTTGCACAGAGGAACAGAGACTTGTAGCAGCAAACTAATTGTCAAAAGAGACGAGCTATATGGGTGCCGCACACGTGGTTCTAAAGTGGCCCGTCTGATTGCAGCGACTACAATGCACCACTCGCTTCATGCGGCCACGATCTTCTGCCCGAACTCGTTTCTTTCTTGGCCGTCCGGGCGGTCGGAGAGACTTTGGTGGGTTAATTATAATCTCAACAGCTTTGTTGGCATTAGGGTCTCCTTCAGATAACTCCTTCCAGAGAGATTTATCTGGGATGGGATGAATTGTCTGCGAGTATGTCTTCCGATAAGTTGCCACTGTAAAACAGCTCTCTGTGAATCGGTGGACATTTTGCCTACAAGAGAGAAGCGCCGCCACAGCATGTGCACAGGGCAAACCATACAGCTGCCAGCCCCGGCAAAGGCAGCAGCGATTCCGAATGTCAACAATATTTGTTCCTTCGTGAGATATGACTTCAAATTCAGCTTCATTGGCACGAAGCACCTGATAAGTACGTGCACGCTCAAGCGCCTCTGCGACACGCCTTTCTGCAGTAGGCACAAGTATTGACGTCCACTGCATACTGGTTTCTCGGCGTTCGTTAAACCAAGTCATTAACTGCCTTCTAATGCACTCCATCATCTGGATTATTGGAAGCCCAGAGGCCTCCAAAATCCAAGAATTCAATGACTCGATTATATTAGCTGTCAAATGCCCAAAGCGCGTGCCCTCAAAATAAGCAGTAGCCCACAAGCGAGGTGGAATTCGTCTAATCCAATATCCTGCATCTTGTGATATCGCTTCAATCTCTAGAATTTTTGCTTCAAATTCCATGACCGTCAGAGCATGAGCAGCTTCCCATAACAGGTTGACAAGAATCGTATTATTGAACTCCTTACGAAAACTGTCACTCAAGTGGCGCATGCAAAATCCATGAAAAGCAGTTGGAAAATTTGCTTCAACACCATCTACAATGCATTTCATCCTGTCTGACAAAATTGTAAGCCTGGGCATGTTTTCTGTATTGATCTCAAGCAGGTTACGAAGTTCGGACAGAAGCCACATCCAATTATCATCATTCTCCTCATCAACAACACCAAATGCTAGAGGAAACAGAGCACCATCACCATCAAAACCAGTAGCAAGAAGCAACGTCCCCAGATATTTACTCTTCAAATATGTCCTGTCAAGCCCCAAGAGTGGCCGGCACGCATTTAGAAAACCATAAATGGATGCCTGAAATGATATGAATAGACGCTGGAAGCAGTTGTCAGTTTGATTTCCATAAACAGATGCAATACTCCCTGGGTTTGTCCTTTTAACCTGCTCACAATATTGAGGAAGCAAGCGATACCCTTCTTCAAAAGATCCTCGCATAGCAGCCATGATGCGCTCCTTGCCTCGCCAGGCTTGCTTATAGGATAAGGTAATGCCATGAACCCGGTGAATCTCCTCCAGTATCTCCTTTGGCTTGCAATTAGGATTTTCTTTCAGCCGTTGCTCCACAGAGCTTGCAACCCACTGGACAGAGGCTTGCTGATGGCCAAGATGAGCAATGCCACCACAGGTATGAGCCTCATGGATGGTCCTGATCGTGAAAGTCGGAACTCCTGGGAGTTTTGCAGCATGAATACGCCATGGACATCCCTCACTGGCACACTTGGCAGTAAAACGAGTCTTGTCAGATTTTATGGTCTGCATTTCAAAGTGCAAGGCAATTGCTGTATCCCTCAAAGCCCTACGGCAGCTCTTGACATCTGGGAATTCTTGCCCCACTGCAAGCTCGTAAGTAGGACTTGCAACAGCACGGGCCTGAAGTACAGCTGCCATGGGAGTAACTACAAGCTGGGAGTCCTCAATTGTCATATCATGAGCAGATTCAATTCCCAATTCCTGACTTTGAACCACAGCTAGTTCCATGTTTTCATCTAGTTCTTGGTTTTCCGACACAGCCAACTCGTTATTATCTGACAAAGCCATCTCATGATTCTGAGCAGTAAGAGCCAACTCATGCTCCTCTTGATCAGGCTTCCGATCCATTGCTAACTCATTCTCATGCCCAAAATTTTGACTATCATTCTCTTCTTCGTCATGATTCTGTCCCAAGTCCAAATCATGGTCATGGGCATGCCCTAAACCCATTTCATTTTCATGGGTTTGACTCATATCCAAGTGATGCTCATGGGCTTGTCCCAATTCCAACTCGTGATTCTGGCCAATACCACCAATGTTGCGATTATGGTTCATCACCATCTGTTGATTCTGCCCAAGTGCTAAATTATGACTTTGCCCAAGTATCAACTCATGGCTAGCCATTTCCAAATACCAGTCTCAATATACAAAACTTCACCAACACTAACAAAAAAACAGCTCCGCTGCCTCTAAAGATACTATCAATTTTAAACCTGCTCGTCCAACGGCATGCCTGCCAAGAAAGTAACAGTAGTCAAGTTAAAAACCACATTGCCTATTTCAGGAATAAAATATGCCAACGTGGATTACCACATTTAGGGAAAAAAATGCATACAACCTAAGCCCCACTGAACGGAATCGTAATTGCACCACAAAAGCAAGGGAAAATGGGAGAAAATAAAACTTCCACGTTAGCCTCACCTAACAGAATGGTAATTGCACAATAAAAGCAGGAAAAAAAATGACAGAAAATAAAACTTCCATGTTATTAGAATATTATTTAAAGGGAAAAAAGGACAATAACAAAACAAGCTAACTCCATGAATAAGTTTTCTACTTTTTTTCTTTTTCCTTTTGGGACTGAAAAGAAACTTCATTGAGCAACACCACCACTAGGAAAAAAGACGCAAAAACCACAACAAATGATAAAGAGAAAGGGAAAGGGAAAGGGAAATGAAACTGTAATCAAAAGAAAAACAGCATAGTCCTCCTAGGACTGCAAGGTCACCGAAAACCATGAACAAGAGCATACTACAGTTAATAATCCACCTTCTGAAGCTTTTTCCCTCTTTCACATCTTGAATTTGCAAATCTGCAAATCCATTAGTGAAAAAAAAGTAAATCTATGTTTCGCACTGATGCATTACAACAACTGTAAGTACACTAACCAACAAAGAAAACAAATTTTAGTAAAACATCTAACCAAAACAACAATCATGCCCCTCTAACAGCAAGAAAATAAAGAAAATTGAAATTTGATAAAAAAAACATCTAACAATGGAGGAAAAATAACGCATCAAACAAACTCAATGAACTTTCACTTTCTCAAAAACAACAACATAGACAAAAATCAAGAAACAGTTTTCCTCCTTTACCCTTTTTCTTTGTATCAAACAAAAGCATTATATAATTTAATGCAAAACTCTTTAGTTCATAACTTCATATACAAATTGGTTCCAGAACTTCATATTTAAACCAAACAATACACACACACACAAGACCTACAATTATTAACAAAACCCAACTTCGCACCAAAATCAAGTTTTTTTCCTCTCTTTTTTGCCCTTTTTTTGACCCGCAAAGCAAAACACAAAAAAAAAAAAAAATCACACAACCCAAAATTAACAACCAATAAGAAACCCAAAAAAAAAAAAGAATGAACACAAACCTCCTCACCGAATAAAATCTCCAACAGCAATAATCGAAACAAAAAAAAAAAGAATTACCTGAATTTTAAGAAACCCTACCTTCAGTTAAGAGTGAGCCGGTGACACCCCCGGAAAAGCGTCCAATACCAGATTAAACGCATGAACGCGAGACCTTTTCCTTCGCGGAAGCTCCGAAACCTCGGATCGTGGGCGGGGACGACGGGCGGCGAAGCGAAATCGCGGCGGAGGGACGGAAAGAGGGAGGGAGATGGGGGAGGGAAGGAAGGAAAAGGAAAGAAAACGGGAATTTGAAAAGGAGGAGTGAAATTGGCGGGTAAGCGGGAGGGTGGGAGAAAATCCGAAAGAAAGAAAGGGAGGGGCAGAGAAGGGAAGAGAGTGGTGGGAGAATTGGGGAATTACAGGGGCAGAAGAGGCAACAGATGCGAGGGTTGAGAAGGGAAATATAGGTTTGCGGGCGCTGAGAGAACAAAGGGGTATTTAGGTCAAACAATTCACCACTATCTTTTCGGAATTACTGTTTTGCCCAATTGACTTTCTTCTTTTATTTCCGATTTTATTCTTATTTTATTATGGTATTTATACTATTTGCTTGAAGGGAAAAAAATTAAAAAAAAAGGTCTTTTTTCTCTTAATATGGCCCAAAAAAGATACTCCCAATTGGGTTTCTATCTTTTAACAGTGTGATTTGTGGGAAAAAAAATAATTTTAAATAAATTTTATGGTTTAAAATGTGTGTCATCAGTGAGGTTTTAACCTTAAAAAATAAAAAATAAAAAGATTTACCATTAATTATCTCATGAGTTTACACGTTAATTGGAACTTTATTTAATTGTATTATAATGATTTTTGAATTTTCATCAAAATAAATCAATAATAATCATCACCATTGTCTGTAGTATTTTATTAAGAAGAACTTTTGAAGTTTGAACCTTGAGGATTCGTGTTTGACTCCGATAAAGAATGATATTTTCATTCAAAATTTGAATAAATCATATTACGAAGATTGGATCATCACATTACCCTCTCTCCTTTTTTGCAGTTTAACATTTTTTTTTTTCTAATTTTTGTTAAGATGGGGTGATCGTCAATAAACAGAACAAATATCTAAAATAGTAGAATAATTTTTTAGGAAGGTTTTTATTTATTGTACAAATATTCTTTATTAATAGTTTTGATTCTAATTGTATTTATTAGTATTAATTAACTAACCTGATTCTATGACTGTAACTTTTTAAATCTGTTAGGAGCTCATTCATAATAATTTTTACTAATAAATTCTTTCTCTATTCCTCGTCCTAGACAATTTAAATAACTGTGTTAAACTCTTGCCCTCTCTTCTCCCTTGTAGTTTATTACTTAATTTCTATATGTTTTTCCTCTTTAAAAATAAAATGGATATTATAAACATGAAAGTAAAGAGTAGCACATGTATATTAAGTGTTTGCTTCATCATTTAAACAAAAAGAGATGGACACTTGAAATTGCATTTATGGATACCGAGTCAAATTCAATATATATATTTTTAAGCTTATACACTTGTTTGTATTGGTGGAACCAAAACATTTTCTCAACGGCGGCACTATATAAAAAAATTACAAATAGTATTTTATTAAATGAAAATATAACTATATTTCAATGATCGAGTAGAGAAGTAAAAATATACAATAACATATTTAAATTATTTTACGAGGACACAACAATATATTTTAATTATTTTATGAAGACATAACAATATTTTTCTATTATTATGTGGGGGCATGGTTATAATGTCCTTTCAAAATATTAGCATAATTAAAATTTTAGACTATAAAATAGGAGTGACAATCCAAGTTTTAAAAAATAAGTGGTGGTACGTGCGTGACTCATTTTAAGCTGGCCCTGCCATTGCTTGTTTGGTTCATTATAATGTGTATATATATACACACACAATATATAAATATCAACGTGTCTCTGAATATTGAAGTTGTGGACAAAAGAGCGCTTGAAACAGTTTGATAAATCGCCCTAAAAATAAACAATTTGGTAAACAAACCAATCATGCAAGAGTAAAGTTTAAAGTGCAACCTTTTTACTTAAATTTGGCGTGGAGGAATTTTTTTATTTTTTTATTTTTAAGATTGTATGGAAGATTGTAAACTCAACACTTGAAGGTAAAATTACAACTTGAGTATCCCAACAATAACAACCATAACAATTTTAATTGGTGATAGTATATGAGTATATAAGTAACAACCATCTGTGGGAAAGAATTGAATCTCATTTTGGCGGTTTTGAAATACTAATGTACTAATTACGTACCGAATTGGTGATAAAATATTACTTTATTCAATTTTAAAAGATAAAAAGAAGATCGGGGAAGCCATTGTAAAATGAAAATCTTATATAAAGCAACAAAAATTTAGAGACGATAATTTCTCTGAAAACAACATCATGTCAAAAACGACATCATACAGAAACAATAATGCGTTGAAAAACGTTGTTGTCGGGGAAACGACACGATCTTAGGTAATAAAAACTTTTCCAAAGGAAAAAGAAAACGACAACGTTTCCTTGAAACGACATTATCTACTTACTACCATCCCATAAAACGACGATATTTGAAAACGACTACAATCTTAAAAACACAGTTTTTGCGGAGCGATAGGATAGTGACGGAGGCCGTCCAGTAAAAATGACAGAATATTGAAAATAACACTGTCGCCCTTTCAAAAAAAACGCTATCGTATAAAGACAAACTCCCTTAAAACGACAATGTATGCAAAAACGACAAGAATAAGGACAACAATAATGACTTTACAACAACAAACATTTGAAAACGAGATTACTTGACAAGCAACAATGTGATGAAAAGACGACAGCATTGTGTAAACATCAAATTCTTGTAAAGTGTGACGGTCGAGCCTATTCGAGCTATCACTTAATTTGCTTAAATTTTATTCCTTAAACTTAGCTTTTTACTTATTAGTAAAAATGTCAAGTAATTCTTTTAACATACTTTAAAATACACTTGAAACCATTGCGAAGGAAAACATACTTGAAATTATTGCGATTTTTGTTGCAACATAACTGAAACATAACTTAAAATTTAACTTTATAATTATTCAAAACATTTTGTAATATATATTTTTTAAAAAATTGTTTTTCATAAAACATTTCTTATAAAATATTTTCTTAAATATTTATTTTCTTAAACGCTATTTCAAATAGTGGAAAACTTTTTCTTTAAACGGTGGAAACTTACTGTGATGCCATCTATGCCCAATTTTCGTCTCTATCTCACCATGACACTAAGCTCTTCAACCACTCATACTAGTCTTCCGTAAGATTACTTATAACATGAAAGAACTTGTAATGAGTTTTCGATCAATTAGTTCAAACATAATCTCACAAAATATTAAAACATTTGTTATAAAACTTTTTTGTTGAAAACCTTTTGTCGTAAAACTTCTTTAATAAAACATCATTCATAGTCTTTCTCGTAAAACATTTCACATAAAACATTTTTCATAAAAAAATTTCTATAAAATCACTTTTAAAGGAATACAAGTAATATCATAATACATGATTCCATTTATAATCCATTATGAACCTCATATAATCTTTCTTATTTTACTTGAACTATGAGCCCAAGTGTACGTACCAAAAGCACATGACTATCGAACATCAAGGCTATACATAACTTAACATGAATCTGAGATCGGGAGACTAGTACGACACTTTCTTATCTTACTTGTGGGTTTAAATTACCAATCTTGTAATCTTTGTAAACATTGTGTATGACATAACTTAATGTCTAAAATATTACACATAACAGTTGCAATCGCCATGCAAATCATGACTTTATCTTCAAAACTTTATGCACAACAAATATAACACATTTCAAATATTTATAAAGCATTTGAAACTTATTTTCTTCATACTATAGATGAGGTTTGAAACTTATTTAGGCAACGCTCTAACGTTCCCACATTATCCTTTTCCTTCTATCAGTCAGTTTTGTATCCTATTCAAATAATACCCGACTAGTAACTAAGGTTTCTTATTATCAATCTACTTGATTGATAACGAAAACTTAAACATTAAACATTTATTCTTGATCCTTTCGTCTTGTTACCATTAGCTTTATTCTCCATTGCTTAACTTAATCATTCGTTAATCAAACTTCATGTCTAACTTGACGATTTAGTTACTTAATGCAAAATAGAACATTTTCAATCCAAGGGCGTTTCGCTAATTCGAAGAGCTTGAGGTTTGTTTTAGTGGTTTTTAAAATAAAATGACGATTTTACCCTTAACGGGTTTTTCATAAGTCTCATAACTTTACTAACTTGTTTCACATTATCATCTCGACACTTATGGATTACGAAAAAATTTCCGCTAAAAGGCATTTTTTAAAATCGGTCATTTTGGGGTCCATTTTTGCCTTTGTGAGAATGACCATTTTGCCCTTAATAGGTCATAGAAAACTTTCGGATCGTATTTTGAACAAAATTTATGTTTCCTTGCTATTCATGCTCAAAAACATTGTGCAAAAAAAAAAATCATTTTGCTTTTTGTGAAAAATCACTTTTATTAAAACTTTAACGTTTTGGCATGTAATTCAAAAAATCGTGATGATTTTGTCCTTAACATATTTTTTTTTCCTTGAAAAATTCTCAATTTCCTTTGGGCTTTCAAACATTAAATTACTTGTTGCCCATAAAGGTTTTGAAAGCCATCTTTACATAGTGATTTTACGGTTTTAGCCCGAAACATAAATATTAACATTTTTTTGCCCCTAGAACAAAAATAACCTTCTTATACCAAAATGTCCAGTTTTATTCAAAGGTTAAAACCTACAAAATCTTATTGATCAGGTTCAAACAATTTCAAAATGTTTTTTTTTATTTATCTGTTTTGAAATTTACTAATAAAAAATAATAAAATTCAAAACTCACAAACCATATAGGATTTTCGTGAACCATCCATCACTTTTAATAATTTTGACAAGTTCTAACTTTTGTACTTTAACTTTTCTTAAATTCTAACCATAAAGTGGATTTTTCAGCTATTTTTCAAATTTGCAGGGATTATATAAAACTTTTCAATTTAGTTCTTTCAAAAATTCACAAAAACTTTATTTACAAAAGTTGTTAGGCTTAGTATTTTGGACAAATTCTATGTTTTACTCAAAAAATAAATTATCCTCTAAGTCCACCAAAATTATTCATCGTTGAAAAACATTAAAGCTTTATTTTAAATCAAAGTTCTTCAAACTTTGATTTTTAATATGTGAAACCCTGGTTTCTAATATCAAGCATCAATATCATACACATAACATAACACAATATGCCATAGAACCCTTTTAATATGCCATAGTCCATACTTGACAAATACATGCCAAATTTAATGAAAAAGCAACAAACTTTAAAGGTTTCCCAAGGACTTATAAGCTTGGTGAGTCTCCACAAAGAGGCTTGATCTTGTCTAATTTCCCTTGACACAAATCATAGAAAAACCCTGATTAAAACCCCTCTAAAAACACAAGAAAACCCTAAAAACACATAGGGAAAAAGTCTAAAGTTTACCTCCAAAGTTGCTAGTCTTAAACCAAACACTTGAACTTGTTTAGAAAATGGATTTTTGTGGTTGTTTTTGAGCAAAATAATGGAGAAAACATCAATGAGGGCTGCCCTTTTTTGCTAAAGGAAAAAAGAGCTTTTTTTCTTCATGGGTCATGCATGTGTGATGGAGGAAAGAAAGATTTTTTTACCCAACATTGATCATAGACTAACATAGTCATCACTTTTTGTTAAATTAAAGTTAGAAATTAACCCAAAAGTAGTGGTTAAAACCAATCACACCTAGGAGGAGACGTGGACCCTTTTTTTTTTCCTCTTAGGTGTCCCATTGTGGGTCCTACAACTTTTCTAAACAGTCTAATTTTTCTTTATGTTGTATTTTTCTTATATCGTCAGTATAAAATTAAGAAAATACTTATTTCAAACAATCTAGAGTATATCGCCTTATTTTTTACCCACATTAACTAATCGCAACACAATATTTCATATATTTGTGTTTGTATTTTATCAGTATAATTATGTTGTATTGTGTACCTTTTACTTTTTGTGTCTTTCTATATTGTATTCCATCAACTAATGAATTATAGACACAAAAATCTTTATTAGTCTAATTGACTTGTAACTGCCAATTTTTAACATTGTTATGGACTATGGCATGATTTTCTATTTTAATTAACTTATTTTTTATTTATTAATTTATATCACAAAAATTACAATTAATGTGATATAAATCTCACTTTTAGAGTATTTTACAAACTTGAAGTATTTAAACTCACAAAATTTATATGCTAAAAATACTCCAAATTGTACAAAATTTATAGACATAATGTACTCTAATATCATCCATAAATAATTCACATTTTATTATAATTATACAAAATACAATTTATCGTGAAAAATTCATTATTCAAATTTGAATTAATTCTAGATTTAATTAATGACTCTTCTTTTGCGTTAAATAAACAACATCGTTCTTTAAAACAACAACCTACTTTTAAATACGATAATTTAAGGAGCACGACAATATCTTGAGAAACTCAGCTAATATCTTAACAAATTGAAAAAGCCCTAAAACTTCTAAATTGCGTTTGACAAATTAATTATAACCAAAAGTAAGAATTTTCACTGTAGCATATGAGAGTTTTACACGGTGACATTTGCTTTTCACTGTAGCAAATGAGAGCTTTATACTATAGTAGTTGAAACAATATTTTCTAAAAAACATTGCCAAACATTCCCTAAATCATAACAAATAAGCACATGATGCTTTCCATCTTTTGATACCGCATTACTTCAAAATGGAACAATTTATTTGAGTTGATTGCAATTTACCTCAGCAAACACAATGCTTTTAAAAAATTCCCACATCACTCCTTATAATTTCCAAACTAGAATCCCTATGTAACTTTATGGATAAGTTAGCAACGTGGAACATAACTTCATGAAACAATTATTATGCATCCTTGATATACGCATTCATTACATCATTTTTCGCCAATAACAACTCTATGTACTTTTTTGTTAATGTGGTAGGCGGGGTTCCTTGATTAATGTTGCATCACGATCATGGAATTCATCAAAAATACATATTTTTGGATCTTGTAATATTGAAAGTAATTAAAAGCCCGGAATCTCATAAAAAGGACACAAAGGGATTGGAAACTTCCCATGATATTGGGCAATTCATTTCCTTCAATTCATTAATAAGCACAACTTCATTGGCCCACCTTATTTAATTACTATGTTCTCTACTATTTCATTGGCGGATTAAATAAATACGTCCCCTCAACGGGACCACAATACATCTTCTTTTTTTTTTTTTTAATTATTATTTTTAGATTTCTAAAAGACCACAATTCTTCCTTGCGCAATCCTTATTTGTATTTTCAATTTTTAATTTTTTTAGGAGTTTTTTTTTTTCCAGAAAATGCCATGGCAAGTATAGGCAATAGGATTGAGTAACGTTTCTAATCTAATCTTAAAAAAAACTAAATACTAATTAAATAGTCTGACTACGCGTTAAAAGATTTTTATTTTATTTTCTAATAATATCAAAATATTTCATACATATTCAAATCCATGATTTCACTCTAAATTTTTAATAAAAAATTTAATTTTGAAAAAGAATATATGTACTTTAAACTCAAGTTTTAAATCCCTCAAAAAAAAATCAAGTTTTAATATATCAAAATATTTCGCGCACATTCAAATCCATGATTTCACTCTAAATTTTTAATAAATAATTTAATTTTGAAAAAGAATATAGGGACTTTAAACTCAGGTTTTAAATCCCTAAAAAAAAAAGTCGTTTTAATAAATAAAAAATTCCCTTATATTTTCTAAATTACATAAACATCCTTCCTAAACAACACCAAAGTTGTGAAATAATTTCTCCAAAAAAAAAAAAAAGCCTTTGAAATAATAATTTCCTGCGATAATGCTAAATTTGTCTTCATTTCATTCGAGTTTTCTTTTTATTTCCTCTTTTTGGAAAAACAAAAAGAAAAGCTAACGCCAAACTGACACCAATTTTCCCGCGAATCTTTGCTGTTCGTTTTCGTTTTCCTTCCATTTACTTTCTCTCTCTCTCTCTCTTCGACCCGCTTTCGGTATCGTTGGCGTTTTCTCCCATCTTACATCCCTACAGCCGACTTTTAGGCAGTGTCGGCCTTTATTTCAATTCCAACTTTTTACTTTTATTTTCTTCTTTAATAAATCCATGCCCACAAAACAAAAATATATATGAAATTGAAAACTACATGCACATACAATTGGAAAGCTTCAACCTTTCGGTCGGACCCATTTCTTTTTTCTCTTTTTCCAAAAAATAGTAATTCATTTTGATGATTCAATCGCAAAACAATCTTTGGCTTATTTGTTCTCATTACAGCAGCAGTTGGGGGCATGGGTCTTTCTGATTCGAAGCTCTGCCTCTGAATATTCGGTTTTCTTACTTCCGTTTTTCACATGAACAGGTTGGCCTTCTGAAGCTTTTTTTTTTCTTCTTTTCTCCTTGATTTGTGATTCAGTTTTTATTTTGCTTGGTGTTTTTGGTCAATTATTGAGGATATTTATTACATGTACGATGATTGAGTTTGTGTTATATTTGTTAGTTTTCTTTTCTTCTTTTCCCAGTCAACTTCTGAATTTGGAAGTTAGCATCTTGAAATGATGGCTAGTGATCTTATGATTTCAATCCCAGTTTTAATTTCTCGATTGTGTGTTCTTAAGTTTTTTGCTTTATTCTTTTATGGGTATTTATTAGATTGGTCATTTAAGAGAAATTCTCTATTTTTTTTCCTCTATAATTCCTTATTTTCTATGGTAAGTTGGTAATTGATCTTATGAAGATCTGACTCAATAAATCTCTGTTTTTTTGGGATTTACTTTCCATGACCTTTAACATAGACTTTGACTTTTTATTTTCTTGACACTGGATTGGATTCATGCTATAAGCTATATATGATATTGGGCTTCTGTCAGGAATTTGATTAAATGTTTAAGTTTGAAATTTTTCTACCATGTCAAAACTTTATGATATAAGCTATGATCTGATGTTACTCAGGATGTTTCTTAAGTTGTACTGAATTTTTATGTTATCTACTTTTGGCTACGGTGTCACATTTCCCCTCAAATTACTGATTTCTTACCGGGAAGACTGGACTTTGTATTGTCTCAAGCAATCAAATTATTCAACTACCAACAAAAAGCAATCAATTTCTTCTTCTGAAGTTACTTAATTCCTTTGGACATGGCTGCCATGGGGACTTCTTCATCTGCTGCTAAACCGCAGAAAACATCCCATGGTTGGTTCGCCTCGTTGGTTTCAGCTTTTATGGAATGGTTGCTAATCCTTTTTCTGTTCTTCGATGCCGCATTTTCGTACGTGATTACGAAGTTTGCTTGTGGCTGCAAATTGCAAACGCCGTGTCTGCTATGTTCGAGACTCGATCATGTTTTAGGAAAAGAGAAGACGGGATACCATTGGGACTTGATGTGCAAAAATCACAAGTCAGAGATTTCTTCGTTGGTTCTTTGCCACGCTCACAATAAGCTTGTAGATGTACATAAGATGTGTGAAAGTTGCCTCTTTTCGTTTGCAACTATCAATAAATCTAATGCTGAAACATACAGATTGTTAGTGGGTAAATTGGGTGAGGATGTTAACTCTGATTTTGATGAAGACCCTTTACTTGGGGATGATAATATTGGTTCTTCGTGCAAAAGGCATTGTGCCTGTTGCAATCAGCCGTGGGTTCCAAGAGGCCATGCTCAGGAATTGATTCAGACGAGATTAGTTAGTTCGAATGCCGATGAACTTAAGACGGCTCTTTCGAGTGCCATTGATCATAATCAGGAGGAGGCCATGAACAACAGACGGGAGAGATCATTTGTGTCGGTTAATGCTACTCATTCTAAAAATCGTGGGCTTGATCATTTATATCACATTGGATATACAGAACTGAAGATAAGTTCTGATACCGAATCTGAAGCTCTCCTTTCTGATGAAGATGGTGGTGGTGCAAGTGCTTTGATTCGTGAAACTAATGACTACAAGGATGAGTTGTCAGTTCGATATGTCCAGCCTTGTATTGCAACTCTAGATGATGCTTTGGCCTCGGAGAAATTGCTAGATCCAGTATCTGGGACGAAACCTTCCTTTTTGGAAACACATGTGCAAGTAGGTGCTATTGAGCCTCTTGATAATAAACCTCAGAAATCTACCGTTTCTGTTGGGCAATCCAAGGACGAGTTTTCTGTTCAACACGATGAGCCTCGAATTGAAACTGGAGATCATATTTCAGCCTCAGAGAAAGTGCTAGATCCAGCATCTGGGACGAAACCTTCCTTCTTGGAGTCACGTGTGCAAGTAGGTGCTATTGAGCCTCTTGATAATAAACCTCAGGAATCTACCATTTCTGTTGGGCAATCCAAGGACGAGTTTTCCGTTCAACATGATGAGCCTCGAATTGAAACTGGAGATGATGTTTCAGCCTCAGAGAAAGTGCTGGATCCAGCTTCTTGGCCGAAGCCTGCACATTCGGAGTCACATGTACAGGTAGATGATATTCAGCCTCTTGATTGTAAACCTCAAGAACTTACTGTTCCAATTGGGCATGGATTGGAGGAACTTGACTGGCATGATGCTGAAGACAAGGCCGACACCCCCAGGCCAGAAGTTGGAAACAAGGCTGATATCCCCATGCCAACTGAAACAACTCTTCATGCTGCTCCTCCATCAGATGCCATAGAAACTCCTCTTGAAGTATCAAGAAACTGCTGTGAGTTAAATTTTTTTCGAGGAATATATGTGTGTGTGTGTGTGTGTTTCTTTTCCTATTGATCTGTTTTGAAAGTAGTTATTTCAGAAAAAGTCGTAAACATACTGCTGTTTCAAATGTTTTACCGAACTTGTGAAGTTTAGAGAGATTTAGTTTGCATGAAAAGATTCTGCTTAAAGCGCCTTCTTGTTCTCTTTGGTTTTTTTTTTTTTTTATATATATATATATTTATATTATTTATTTTCTGTCTTTTCTCGTGTATGTGATGATTTCTCTCAGTAAATGTTATAAAAACTGGTGAAGTTGCGCAAACATCTGCGGCAGAATGTGGAGAGGTTTCTAAGGGAGGATCTCTGCCGAACACAAGAACTGAAACAGGTTTAGAAACAAACGCCGTTGCAAGTGATAGTGGACAGCAAGTAACCAATTCATTGGATCTTGGGGATGCTTATAAACTAGCTGTTGATAATAGAGGAAGACAGTTATCTGGTGCGCTTGCTGAACAATGGCTTGGCAAGGATTCTTCAAGAGTTAGCGAGGACTTAAAAATCTTACTTTCGCAATTATCTGCCAATCGAGGATTTGAGCAATCAAATCATGACTTTAGTCCGAAATTGTCTGTAAATAGTGATGATTCAAGGGCTTTGGATTCTTCTAGTTCTATTGGAATGCAGATACTTCAAAAGAGGATTTCGCTTGAAAGGAATGAGTCTGGACTGTCTATGGATGGAAGCATTGTCAGTGAAATCGAGGGTGAGAGCATGGTGGATCGGTTAAAACGACAGGTTGAGCATGATAAGAAACTTATGGCTGCTTTGTATAGGGAGTTGGAGGAGGAAAGAAATGCTTCAGCCGTTTCTACAAATCAAGCAATGGCGATGATAACAAGACTGCAGGAGGAGAAGGCGGCGCTCCATATGGAAGCACTCCAGTACCTTCGGATGATGGAAGAGCAAGCCGAGTACGATGATGATGAGCTGCAAAAGTCGAATGATCTTCTTGCCGAGAAGGAGAAGGAGGTTCAAGATTTGGAAGCAGAGCTTGAATATTACAGGAAGAAGTTTCCGAACGAGCGAGTCTTGGAGAATCTATCTGAGATGAGTTTTGAGGTGAAGATAACAGATATCGGAGTGGATAACTCAGAATATAGTTGCACTAGAGATAATGCAAGTGCTTCTATACACCCCATTTCAGGAAAACCTCATGACCATGACAAAACTGAAGGTGTTGGCGTGTCCATCAAAATGGTGGATAGTGGTAACGTGAATTCTTCAATACTAGAGTTTGAAGATGAAAAGACATATATCTTGCAATGTTTAAAGAAGTTAGAGAAGACACTTTATCATCTTTCTGATGATGAAGCAAGCACACACTTGTCTAAAAATAATCATTCCGAAAATAGAACAGGTGGGGTTAGTGAGTTGCAAGTACTTGCCAAAGAAAATAGCAGAGCAGAAGAGACCATTTCACCAAGGAAAGATGATGCATCGGTATCGGGGCAGGCTTTACACAATTCCTCACTTGAGAATCCTGAGCTAAATGGAAGGGAAACTGATGAAGTCCATAGCGGCAAGCAAATCACTGCAGAGTTATCTCAAGTGACTGATATGGCTTCACTTGGAGTCATGGTTTCGGGTCTGAACAAGAGGTTGGAGGCGCTAGAGGCAGACAGGAAGTTTCTTGAACACGCAGTAAACTCGCTCAGAAACGGCGAGGAAGGGCTTCAGTTCATTCAGGAGATAGCTTCTCACCTGCAAGAACTACGAAATGTTGCTATTGGAAAAGATCAAACAGTGGCTTAAGCTGTTGAAAGCTTTAACAACAAAGTGAGTTGTTCAAAACTTCATATTGCTGTCTTTTCGTTTACTGCTTTTGAAACAAATTTATTGTGTGTCTAATCTCTGAAGATGTTTCAACACCTGTTGAAATAGATTTCTCTTGTACAATTATTAATGTTTTATTGCTTTTCTAATTCATCAGATGCATTTTGGGAAGGACATCATCATATTTCGGAGACAAAACTATAGTTGGAAAACATACAATACAACAGTCCAAATAAATCTGCTTTTGGATACCGACTTTCACAATTTTGCAATCTCATAAGCCAAAGAGTGTTATTAATAAAAAGGAGTTATTCATCAGAAAATCTTCCATATACCCCGGCTTTTTTGGGTTATTTTAACGATTGGAGTGTTTTGGCATTTTATTCAATTACAAGAGAGTTTTGGTGAGGATTTTTTTTTTTTTTGGGTTTTTGTTTGAGGCTGTTTCAAGATGTAAGGGTTTCAGTTTGCTTACTTTGTGTTTTTCATTTTGTCTTTTTCCTTTTTTTGGTTTGTTGGGTTGGTGGGGGGGGGGTGGTTGTGGCGGCGGCGGTGTGGAGGAGTGATTTGATTGTACGAGGGTAATCAATTATTTTATGTAGAATGTATTAACTTTTTTTCTTTGTATTATTGACAATATTTATGTCAAATAGTTGGTCCGATGGTAAATTGTAAGTTGTAATCTCTTTTCTCTACTTGCATGGGTACTAAACCAAACCCTGCTTCAAATATTTTGGGAAGAAAAAGTTGTGATTATTTGATCATATTTGGTCTTCTTTACTGTAACATATTGTATTGTTAAATACACGTAAATGATTTTTTTTTTCCAAATTTATGATTTATTGAGTGTTAGGGAATAAAACAAAAAAAAAAAACCCTAAAAAAACAAATAAACATGGACTTGGAGGGTTTTTTTTTTTTTTTTTTCCTTATGAATCTGAGAAATAACACATTTTTTTGAGGATTTAAAGTGTTTGTAATAGATAATATATTTTACACATAAAATTTAAGAATTCTTAATATATGCTACACATTTTCTCCTCTCAAAATCATTCTTCTGTCACTATTTTCTCTCATGTGTTCTTAACAAACGTCTTCTGCGGCATTATCTGATTTCATTTTAGGGAAATAGTAGAAAAGGACAACTAACTGTGGTAAATAATAAGTTTTGAAAATATTTATAATAAATATTATATTGATGATGCAAATAATGTGTTTATTTTTTTGTTTATATTGTAAATAATTATTATCTACACAATAAATAAATTTATAATATAAATAATATATTTATCTTTTTGTTTATAATATAAATAACTTAGTAGCAAATTACTTTAAAAAGTTCACTTCAAAAAGTTATAGAAAGTTCCTTATAAATTTGACCTTTATTTTGCTTAACATTTACTAGAAGTTTAAAAAACATTACATTTCTTGCGCCCTCCATTTTTTAAGGTACTACTCTCGAAGCCTAATGACGCAACAATAACATCTTTGTTTTTACACAATGTTTTTAATCGCTCTCTTCACGGTAAAAGGGCTATATTGCCCTTTCTTAATACTCTCTCCCTGATTATCTTCTTCACTTAAATGTAGTGTTTGAAATCTCTCCCTGATTATCTTCTTCACTTAAATGTAGTGTTTGAAAAGGTAATAAGAATTATTGGTTAAAATTATTTTTATTGTTATTGTACTATATAAGAGCTTTATATTGTTTATAATTGAGTTTGTGATGATAACTGTGGTTCCCATCTCTCAACCAAATAGCTAGTGAAAATTTTCTTCATTCCCCTCTCCTCCCTTCCGTTGCCTCCTCTCTCTCCCCCCCCTCCCTCCTCTCCTGCGCACCACCTTCTCCCTTCGCTAGTGCTTGGGAAGATCCCACACAGAGACACCGAGAACTTGCCGCAAAGTGGAACTCAGGCGAACTCTGTACTCGCTTTGTTCGTTCTCAGCATGATAAACAGTTGTAGAAGAAGGACAATTATGGTATTTTAAAATTTTTCTGCTTACTGCTTTTTTCTTTGCAATGGCAAAGAAAATTAAGTCCCATACCACTTTATATTTTTCAAATTTTTAACTTACATCGCTTTTGACACACGGTAGGTTGAAATTTTCTTTACAAAAAATTTCACCGCTCAACTTTTCCTCTTTTCTCTTTCCTCATTTTATGTTTTACAGTCTTCTCTCTCCTCGTGCCTCGGTCTCTCTTCCCTCTCTTTTTATCTCCTAAAAATGGTTTGTTTATTTTATTTTTTTTCTTTCACAAAAGCAATGTGAATGAAAAGTGGTACCACGTAAATAGCACAAAAGCGAATTTTCAAATTGATCTCACGCTGTGTGGATTGATTTGCTAGCCCCGTCTAAGGGAGGCCCAACCCACAACCCTGATTCGGTCCATTAGGTGCAAAACAGAGGGCAGACACAAAGAAAGATTGAGGGTCTTGCGTGTGTTGTAGAGAGAAGAATCAGAAAGGGAAGCAAAAAGAGAGAAAAATTCGCAGACGACAAGACGACGCCAAGTGCGGCGGTGGAAACAAAATGCTTCAACGGTGCTCATTCGGCGACTCTCTTCTCGCTTCGGATTTCGGGTTCAGCTTCAACTTTAGGCCTCGTTTATTCTCTCCAACCACAACCACCGCTATAGCTTTCCACATGGAACAACAACAGAAGCTATTCTCTGCTTCGTCTTCTTCTTCAATGGTGCTAAAGCAGAATCACCAGAATCCCAGTCCAGTCTTCGCTTGCCGAGCTTTATCTGATTCTCACCAGACTTCACTCAGGTTACAATAATATTCTGCTAAAGTTTGCGTTTTTAGTAAAGTTTTCTTTTTCATAGAGAGCTTCGTTTTTGTTTAAAGTAAAAAAAAAAAAAAAGGCTTTTTTTTAAATACAGAATTCGTGCCATTTGACCGTTTCATTCATAACTTCAATTTCATATTACATTGTTCTGGAACCGGAAATTGAATAAGGTAATCTGTGTATTGTCTTGTTCTTGTTTAAGTTTTTATTCGCAAGTAAACAAGCCATTTTTTTAAGTTCTATTTTTAATTAACTTTCGTCCACAGTTACATCGTTATTGAGAGACAGAGGCAGATGATAATGATTTTTGTGAAAAATATTATATAGCAGAGGTACAAAATTCTAACCCAGAATGTTGAATGTGCGTTTAGGAAAGATGACATACCTGTCCATGGATTGTCTGAGACCATTGTTGGTGTTCTTGGAGGAGGTCAACTGGGTCGCATGCTATGCCAAGCTGCATCACAGATGGCCATCAAAGTCATGGTTTTGGACCCGCAAGAGAATTGCCCTGCAAGTGCACTTTCCTACTATCACATGGTTGGAAGATTTGATGACAGCGCCACAGTTGAAGAGTTTGCTAAGAGGTTCAACTGTTTTGGAAAATTGGGTTTTGTTATGTTCGCATGAGTTTGCAAAATTCATTGCAGTTTCAATACTAAGTTTGTATGCGAATCCTTTTGTTGGTCTTCAGATGTGGGGTGTTGACTGTCGAAATTGAACATGTGGATGTTGCGACATTGGAGAAACTTGAGCAACAAGGAGTGGATTGCGAACCAAAAGCTTCTACAATCCGAATAATTCAGGTTTGTTTCGCCTTATTTTAAAATTTATTCCAGCTTTCTCGCAATAATTTTTACGATAAATCAAGAATAAGCCATTCGTAATGGTTTACAATGCCCGAAATTTTAAACTCCTTTATGTGCTTAATGTGTTTGCAAATAGCGACATGCAGGGTTCACCCATTACCTGCTGATTAATTATTGGTCTAGATATAGGAACTTTTTCATGATCAAATCTAACTTTGTTTTTACACTTTTCCCAGGATAAGCATCTCCAAAAGGTTCATTTTTCTCAGCATGGCATTCCGCTTCCCGAGTTTGTGGAGGTTGTTTACTCTTGATGCATCTGTATGAAAGATCACTGCTAATGGCTACTTATGACAGTCCTTCTAATAATTTGTTCCTTGTAAAACATGGCAAAGGTAGATAGATGATCTTGAAGGTGCCAAGAAAGCAGGGCAACTATTTGGCTATCCTCTTATGATAAAGAGTAAAAGGTTAGCTTATGATGGGCGTGGCAACGCTGTTGCGAAAAGTGAGGATGAGCTTTCTACTGCTGTTGCGGGTAAAATGTTCCTCCAAAATTTTGATTATTATTGTTGGTGTCTTTTTATGTCTTTATTAACAGTGTCGTTTATGAATATTATTAAATCATTGTAAAACATGCTTGCCAAGTTGCCAGGACCCAATAGAACAAATAAATGAATGTTGATTGTGATGAGTCTCCTGTGATTTCTCTCACCTATATTATTCCTGTAGTTATTTCTTGTTTTCTTTTCATTTGATTGACAGAGTTTATAACCTTTAATTACTTTCAAGATTTGCAATTTTGCAGCTCTTGGAGGATTTGAACGTGGTTTGTATGTTGAGAAATGGGCCCCATTTGTGAAGGTTGGCTTCTGCCCTTTGCCAACGGATGTCATAATGGACAAATTAAGTTCTATATAAATTTTATTATTTGGAGATTACCAATCGAGTTCCTACCTCTGTTTTTAAATGTTACTCTAGGAGCTGGCTGTCATTGTGGCAAGAGGAAGAGATGATTCCATCTTATGCTATCCTGTTGTAGAGACTATTCACAGGTAAACTGCAGATTCAACATTGCATATCTGCCGCTAAGCAGTAATTCAAATATTGTGAATATATTTGACCAATGTTACAGATATCTGACTTGTATCGAATCAATTCACACATAACTGCGGAGTTGTATCTAGGGAAAATATTTGTCACATAGTCAAGGCACCTGCAAATGTCTCATGGAAGACTAGAAAGCTGGCTACTGATGTTGCCTATAAAGCTGTTAGTTCGTTAGAAGGGGCCGGTGTGTTTGCAGTTGAGTTATTCTTGACAGAGGATGGCCAGGTAGTAATTCAACTTCAATCACGAATCCTGCAGACTGTCTATTCATTAGTCATTATAATTTTTTCTTAAGTCTTAGTTTCATTAAGTTTTCTGTTGTTGCTGTTGTGTTGTTTTATTTTATTTTTCGGTCTTAGCTTCTGCCATCTTCTACCTTCACTTATTCATGCTCATGATGTCTCATCAGATCTTACTAAATGAAGTAGCTCCTAGACCTCATAATAGTGGTCACCACACAATAGAGTCTTGCTACGCCTCACAGTTTGAACAACATTTGAGGGCTGTTGTGGGTCTTCCACTCGGTGATCCATCGATGAAAACTCCTGCTGCAATCATGTATAATTTACTTGGAGAAGATGAGGGAGATCGTGGTTTCATTTTAGCCCATCAACTTATCGGACGAGCATTGGGTATTCCTGGGGCTACCGTTCATTGGTATGATAAGCCAGGTAATGTTCTGCTTATTTATGGTTTTTTGATGTCTAGCTGCTCCTCTTTTTATTTCATACTCTATACTTTCCTTTGTTATCATAATGATATGCCAGAAATGAGGAAGCAACGGAAGATGGGTCATATCACCATAGTTGGTCCTGCCATGAGTGATGTGGAGAAACGTTTGGATTCAATGCTGAGCACAGAAAGATTTGATTGCCAGTCTGCAGGTTAGTTTTTATTGGGGGATTTGTAATTTAGCATGTTGTCTTGAAAGTGAAGCTGCTTGGAGTTTTTTGTCGTTTTCCTTCTTATGTCTTATGCAATTCTTAGGAAGTCCCCTTAAAGAAAGGGAAAAAAAAAAGAACACACACACACACACTCTTTTAGGAAGTGTAGTCCTAGTGTGACCTCGAAATTTTAATTAGGAAACTGTTATTTGCATTCATTTTGTTTCTTGTTTGCTAAATGTAGTCACACCACGTGTCGGGATCATAATGGGCTCTGATTCAGATCTTCCTGTGATGAAGGAGGCTGCGAAGATTTTGAGTATGTTTGATGTGCCTCATGAGGTTAGCTTTTTCCAAACAACCATTTGACTTGGGGATCATCTGTTGTTATGCACTTTATGTGATTTTATTTGATTCCTTTGTTATCAATTGCAGGTGCGGATAGTTTCAGCACACCGGACTCCTGAGTTGATGTTTTCTTATGCCTCATCTGCTCGGGATCGAGGTATTCAGGTCATAATTGCTGGGGCTGGTGGTGCAGCGCATTTACCAGGCTAGTTTTATAAAACTCTGCTGCATATATTTTTTTACATTTTCTGTTTCATTTTAACGTTTTTCTCATTCTGGCTTTAAATTTTAGGTATGGTAGCTGCACTTACCCCTCTGCCAGTAATTGGTGTTCCAGTGCGTGCTTCTACCCTGGACGGAATTGACTCGCTATTGTCAATTGTGCAGGTAACAATGCACAAATCCAGTTGCCTACATTTTATTGCCCAGAAGCTGCACATTCCCGTTTAGTGGAATGTTTTATTATTCCTCTTCCCCATCTCTTTCTTGTCAGTGAGATAGGTGTTTACCTGCATAGTTTGTGGTGCAAATAATCAAAGCTTTGGATTGTTAATATTAACCTTGCCTGGAAGAAACTAACTCCCACTTACACATTTATGCTTTTGGATACATCATACCTTATATGGTGCCACATTTTGACTGCATGAAAGTAGCTTCTGTAGTGTTAACGTGATGCTTTCAATCCCTCTGGTGTTTCCGGTTGAGTAGCGTAAATGTTCTTTTGCGTTAATGCTGCAGATGCCAAGGGGCGTCCCAGTTGCAACAGTTGCTGTAAACAACGCCACAAATGCAGGTTTGCTGGCGGTAAGGATGTTGGGTGTTGGCGACAGCGATCTAGTAGCAAGGTTAGATCCCCTATTTGGTCAGACAAAACAGTTTTTCCTTTTTAGGACAATGAAAAGCTATTAAATTGATTGCATTTAATGTTGATGTGGTGCCAAACAATGTGCAGAATGAGTCAATATCAAGAACACACAAGGAATGATGTCTTGCTAAAAGCAGAGAAGCTAGAAAAAGATGGCTGGGAATCTTATTTGAATCCTTGAGAACCATATATTTCTTCTGGTGATATCTATTCAATTTTGTCATTTAACATCAGATAATGTTCAACTTGATCCAACATTTCTGATAAACCATTGCCATGGAGAATACATTCCGAAGCCAAAGGATAAAGAGTCGGACATTAAACGAAAAAGATTAAAATTGAGTGGTAGAAAATTTAGGTAGGTTGGATATGTGAAAGTAGGTAAGCAAAGGGAATCAAGAGTGTCAATGTAAAAACTGTTTCCAGCTGTGTGATGATGCAGGGATGAGAATATTAATTTCTCTTCCTTAAATTTCTTTATTCAACTGTCATATTCTTATGATTCAAAAGGGGACTAGGAGCAACTTGTTTGGAGAGAGATTTTTGTATTTTTCCTGATAAAAACCCTCTTTGATTGCTGTGTAACTTCCCAGTCTTGAGAAGTAAAACATCATTGTTTCCCATTTTCAGGGCAAGACCATCGAACTGCTAGTTACCACAAAGGTCAGGCCTATCTTATCTAATTGATGTGGTGGACCGACTTCTGTGATTGATTTTGTCCAAAGATTTGGCTTGTATTTAAGGTTGTCGTAACGAGTAAATTTTTCTTTCGGCTTTAGAAGGTTCATTGGAAGTCTTTTCATATGTTTTTCCAATTTTCACACCGAATTAAAACGGTATAAAATGGATATGAAGATTTGTTAATCACAACCAAATAGGAAATAGGGTCGGTGATAAAACAGCCAAAAGGCTAGTCTAACTCAAATTCCAACACAAAACACAATCTATCAAATCCAAACATGAGCTAATAAATTTTTTTGGCTAAATATAATAAAAATTTTGAACTAATAATTACATTTTTCAAAACTTTATTCCTATTTTTGTCTTTATTTTTTCTTGAACAAATCATGCATGTAATGGAATTTAATTTGCTTTTTAAAACTTAGAAGTCTCAAAAATATAAGTTTTTATAGTACTATAGATTGCTTTTTATTTATTTGGGGTTTTAAGTTTGAAATATGAGTATATCAAAAATTTTAGAATATTATTAAACTATATTTAAAAATTCTTTGTCTATAAAGGAATTTATAAGATGTCAGGAGAGCGAGTAATAATAATAATAAAAAAAAATATAGTCAAAATATTTTTTTAGATAGCCGGCGGCTGTCACGGCCTAATGTACCTCTGCCTTGTAAAGTTGGATTCTATCGTAGCCAACTGTTTTTTCTAAAGAAAATTGTTATTATAAATATTACCGCCCATTTTATTCATATGGATTGAGAATTAAATGGTGCGAGAAAATTGAGATAGGTACATGGTACTAAAGCATTGTCTCAGATACTAAAGCATTCTGACGATTATAGCGACGTTTTTCTTTTTTCTTTGATTTTTTTTTTGGTATTTATGTGTTTTTGGAGATATAGATATGAATCGCAAAAGACAATTTAAAATAAATAAACAGAGAGAAAGAACGTTGTTATAAATTAGTTTTTTTTTTTTTTCCTTTGTGTTTTGCAAAGAACCTTCCTTTCAGTCTTAAGGAGTAAAGAAAATTCAATTAGCAAAATTTGGATTTAGAGGGAATATAGTAAACATTCTCTAATTAGGGTAGGTAGCATTTTATTTTTTTTGCGTTAATTGAGATATAAATTTCACCTATGATAATATGTTATTTAAGCATGCAATTGGATTCCACTTAAATATCATGCCCACCCTAAAACCGTTGTTAAAACATAAGACGACAATTTGGGATCTTGCCTAGACTCGATCTTGAGTACTCATATATGAGAAACTAAAGTGATGTCCTTAATTAATATAACATTAATCTATTAAGTATAAAAGTCTAACACTTGCACACCCAATTTCAATGCAAAACTTTTCATCTAAACCCAATTCATATCATGTGCCAAGCAATATATACATATATATATATGTATAGTGTGGTTTTAATGGCTTTGGGTATCATTATCAGGAATCATGTGATACAAAATCGAAAGGTTGTAATGAATTAAGTATTTAATTAAAAAAAATTATGATAATTAATAAGATTAAATTTTTATCACACCATATCATCAACTATTATTGTTCAAATATACTTTTATTAAAAATATAACAATTGAAAACATACTCTTAAAAACAAGTCGGTATATATATACAACACACACGAGACCTATCACACAAAATATGAAAATTTCATAAGATATGAACCATTTCAACTATGTTTTAATGCATCAACTGATGTTGCTGCCTGGTTGGAGTTTTAAGGTTCCCGTGTCTTTGATTTTTGACCAAACATCAAAAGTGTCATCTACACCCCTATATATTTATACACACACACACACACGAGCAAACCCATCTCCTTCAAATTAAGCCATACAGACATATTCCTTTCAAAACAGCATATGCTCACATATATATTACTAAACTTCTATTTTTCTTCATCACAAATTGAGTGTCACGACAAAAACATGTACTGCTCAATCTTCTTCATTTGTATTATTATTATTATTATTATTATTTTTCATATGGGTTTGGGAAAACTTTGGCAATGAGGCCACTGAAAGAAGAGAAAAACTCATTGTCGTTTCAGTCACTCCCCAAGGGAGGCCAGAGACCATCAACCCCTAACCTATGCACTTTTGTTCCGGGACGTGGCCGTGGGCGTTGCACTTTGAGCCAAATCAACGTAGGTAAGCATCATGCACTGCCACCTTTCCCTCATCACAACATTTTTCATTTTGCAGCGGCCAATCCTGTTGCTATACGTTGGAATCAGAAGCAAGGGCCAAGTTCTTAATCATGATGCCATGCAAGATTTGTGTGTGTGCGTATATATATATGTATGTATGTATGTATGTATGTATGTATGTATAAATGGATGAGAAACGAATATATATAAGTAGATAGATAGATAGATAGATAGGACAAATTGCAGCTTTTTTTTCATTTTTACTAGTTGTAATATTTGTTATTTATTCATTTTCGTTATCTGTCGTTTCTTTAGGGAGCAACATCATGACGAGAAAAAAAGTGCAGTTGTCATTTTTGAAGCGCGAGTCATGAGAATCGATAGAATTCATGCAGCTTAAAACAAAATCTCAAACGAAGCAGAATAAGCCTGCGGATTCACATGGTGTCATGAGAACTTGATTCACATGGCAGTTTTACTTCCAACAAAAAAGAAAAAAGCAAAAAGAAAAAAAAAAGATATAAATGTCGCAAAACGGTCCTGAATGAAAATGTTTATTTCACGTTGGTTCTACTACTCATGTCATGTGACTTGGTTGTTTCAACAAATTTTATATGCGGTAGCAATCCATGCACGTTTCATATACAATTAAAAAACCCTACATATGTACGACGTCGTATATGTTGTTTAACAATTACCATAAAGAGCTTGTCGAATACTACTTTATTTTTGTGGAAATACACCTCCTATATACCAAAAGATGTTAGTAATTGAGCTTGTGTTTGGCAAAAGTGATTCACATCATTTTTTCAGTTATAAACAATGTAAAGCTCTCACATGCTACAGTAATAATAATAAAAAAATCGCTACAATGTAAAGCTCTCACATATTACAGTAAAAACAGTTCTAACTAATTGTTTTCACCACCTTCCCAAACACCCTATGAATTTATCTTTATTGAAACTAGTAAGAAAAGTAACATAAAGGGTGTTTCACATGTCGTAGTTCAGATTATTTTTTCAGTTATAAGAAGTGTAAAACTTTCACATGCTACAGTAATAATCATAAAAAATTATTATAGTATAAAACTCTCATATGTTACAGTAAAAAAAGTTCTAATAAATTATTCTAACTATCCTACCAAACACTCTAATAATTATATATCCATATCACTCGAGTCTAGTTGGATTAGGGATGAGCCACACCGAGTAAGCTTTATCATGATCGGACCCATTCTATCTATTTTCTCTTTTTCTTTCCTTTATTATTATTATTATTATGTTAGAGATAAGAGATTTAAATTCTACACCTTATGATAGGTTAATGTGAAATTATTGCTATATACTATACCTGTAACCAAAGGCACATTCATGTCCCATTTGAGGGTCTAAGAGTATTTAACAAGTTTTTAAACTATTGTCATCACTAATTCCCTAAAAATTAAGAGGGTATGCTAATCACTTTTTTTTTTCCCTCATTCTTGTCTTTTGAATTATGTGTTAATACTTTGCATCTGAGTTGATCCGTGAATGAGACATGACAGAGCACTTAATCTCCAATCCAAGTTAAAGAAACCCACTGACACTTTAGTGGGCTAAGTCGTGAATATTAAGGCCCTATATACAACAATGGCCCACTCTTCTGATGAGTTATTTTGACATCTGTATATACATTTCACTTATCACAAGGACAGATGAGAGAAAGAGGTCCAAACTTGGACAGAAACATAGAACTTTCTGGCCTAGTGTTATCACTCTCTACAATAGATTCTAAAGTGAAAATTTTTGATATGTCATATTTTGATGTTTCTTCACAGCCATTGAAGTGTGTCCCTACGAAGTGTCAAGGACGTGGGACATGTCCCCTCTTGCCGGTCACGTGGTTAGTGGCTGCACAAGGGAAAAAACCAAATTAAGTAGGCAGATATAATTACAAAGGGGTTGAGAGAGACAGAGAGAGGCAAAAAGAGGCCATGACATTGTTACTTGCAGAAAGAATGTGGTGTGACATCTCAAGGGGCGGCTAGAATACAAACATGTGCAGTGTGTCAGAGGAGGGGCTCATGATCAATTGATCATAGCTGTCCATTAATTTGACTGCAAGAACCTAGTCATATCATTTGGCACCCTTTTCAATGGAGCTTCAAAAACCCCTCATAAAAGATCATCCTCTCTTTGTATTGTTGGTGTTTCTCTTTTAACAAACAAAGAATTTATAAGTACATTGGTAGCAGATGTTACATACATCTGATATCATAACATGAAATTAGAATACTTAAAACTTTGAAGTTCATTTGCGGTTTCTGATATCTATGCAGTGAAATCTCAATTCTATTAAAAAAAAAAAAACTGGGTCCACTTACTAAAAATGATCCAAAAAGGGAGCAACATAATTTGATTACTGAAAAAGTGAAGCAAACTCTTTTACAAACCGTGCTGTGGCCAAAAAGTTGATGATATTAATAGGCAGTTTATAAGAACAGTTTTAACCATCAATTATAATTGTAAATTATATAAAGTTTTTACATATTATAATAAAAAATTATATTTAAAACTCTCATATATTATAATTTTTAAACTAAAACTGTTAGTTTTAACTATTTTTTTAAATGCTTATTATGTATGTTTTTGACATATTTAACAGACAAATAAAAGAGTTCCTATCGTAGAGTCAATGCTTGCGTTTTTTTAGACAAGCTATTTATAAGAAGCTATTTGTTTTTTATATTTTTTATTTTAATTTAACTTTTATTAGATTTAATGGTTTAATACTTCCACTGTATCAAGATAAATGGCATAATAAGTGCTACAAATGAGTGCCTTTCATAATCCTAAATTTCATAGGGCCGTTATTATTACACTAACTTTTAAAATGACTGCTTTAGCGAAGTCCTCCAGATGGTGAAAAGTTAACTATTATTTTTTTTCTGTATTATTGTCTGCAACAAGAGCGTGGGCAAAACAGTGCCTACCTACCCACATGATGAATTTTCTTGCTATAGGGCAGCCTTACTGCTCAGCAAAAGAGCTGAAAAAGTAACGATTGATGATGCTATGTTTTGCAGATACCACCGCATGTCAAACACGTACATGGGATTTTATTTTATTTTATTTTTCTTTTTCTTCTCTATCTATGAGTATCTCAGTAGTTCGACGCGTATTTTGCTGCCACTGACCAATAGTTTTTCACCGGGCAATTGGTGATATGAGTAGTACCCTTGAGAGAGTTTTGTTGTGTAATAAAAAATCCTCTTTCGTGCCATTGAGATATTCTCTACGAGTACAAAAACTACTCAAGTGAATATTATTCAAAAGATATTTCACTAGAATCGCTACAGTAACAGTCTCTTTGGGTGTTTGAACGGTTAAAGTTCAAACCGCACACTATATAAAGGTATTACATATTATAATATAAAATAAAAATATAATTTACGATAAAGTTTTGTATAAATGTGCAGTTTAAACTCTAGTATTAGAGCTCTTTTTTTAAACGATCTCTCCATTCCTGACTGCCTATAGCCATATGTTACTAGAGGGAAAAAAAAAATGAAAGCAAGTCATACTTGATTATCTCTTCTTTTGTTATTCTTCCACAAGAAGGAAAAGGGCATCCTCGTTTTTCTGAAATATATCTTTCATTTGCAATAACCCATGTTCTAAATGAGTTAATGAAAGCTAATTATAATGTTTATGGGGGAATGAAGAAGTTCGATTCTATAAAGGACATGTTTGATATACGTAGTAGCAGAGCTAGAAACTCCTGAAGTGTGACCAGTTCTTCCAAGTAGAGCCAATCGCGTGGGGGAGTGAATTAGCTGTCCTACATCCACAGCCACAGCGACAACAGCCCCAAGCACCTGCATAGAAAGGCCACAAAAGCAATTGGGAAAAAAGGGCTCAAGGAAAAGACAGGATTGGAATATGAGTACATAAATCAATGGAGACGCCCCAACCACCCATCATGTTTGGGGACCCGGGAGCACCACCAACCTTTCGTCGTTATAAATTTGAATTGACTCTGCAAGAAATATAAATTATCTTTTTTCTGCTATCATCTATAACATTGTTATTTTAATCATTTTTTCAAACACTAAAAATGTCAAAAATGTAAACCGTGCTATACAAAACTAGTTTTTTATATATTAGATCTTAAAAAATTAATTACTTATTTATAAGTTAATTATTTATTTATAAGATCAAGTCTTATATCGTCAACTTTTTGTATCTGATTTTGTTGTTTTTACTTCTTTTTTTTTTTGTCATGCACTATCTATAAGAATTTATAAAGCTTCTTTTTATCTGTTTCACCTCCCAATGAGGGCTGGAATCCTCACACATAATGGACGCACTTGTTTTCACTCTAATTTAAAAGGCAGAGCAGACACCGAAACCCACGAACCAAGCCAAGGGCTCACTTCACTGTCTCTTTGTTGGTGTTGTTGAAAATTGAGACCGTGGCTCAGTGATCTGCTGACCCACTCAGAGGGCAGATGGGTTATCTCACCTTCTCAACCCTTGGAAGTTGTCTATTGGGTAGTGTGTAGGTGTAGGATAAGTTTGGTGGGGTCACTTTGACTTTGGAGGGACCTAATTGGGACAGTTGGATATGGACTGGACATCACCGGTAGGGAGGGCATGTGAATTCTTGGGTCCCCAGCAAAATTCTAATTTCAAGATGTAGTGAATGAAAACATTCATGTCAATATCTGCAAAAGACTTATATAAAAATATCTGTTGGACAAAGCATTTACAATTTATATCCTCCCAAGGTTATTGAAGTAACTGACTTGTAATATTACTACAACCATCCATTCTACCAACAACTTCATGCTAACGGACGGCGCCTACTTAGGGTTAGGGTGTTGTTAGAATCAAGTTTGGTTGAAAATACTGTAATATATAAGAGCTTTATATTTTAATATATTTTTTTTAATATTATAATATGTAAGAGCTTTATACTATAATAACCAAAAGTTTAAGTTTTAACTCATATTATCAAACGTCATATTAAATAGATATGGATGGTGTCTTAAAAAAATCTTTCAATCTACCATTAAAATTTAGGCTTTGATTTATTACATTTTAATGATTTATTATACTTTTTTAACCTAGTACAATTTTGATATGATTTGACTTATACGTAGATTTTTTTCGTACCATAACATTAAATCTCCAATTACCCTTTTATTATTGTGAAGTTGTGAATTTTAATTATTGCTCTAACACATGCATATAACTGTGCTAGGTTTCTTTACATTGGAGAAGGGTGTTGCTTTTATGGTGAGAAGGTTACAGAAAACATGGACGTAATTTTTCTCGTAATATTTTGGTTCTATCGACCCCTTTTATTTTTCTTTTCACACACTTTTTTTTAACCATCTCTAATCGACGAATTACACTTCTTTTAAAATATAAAAAAATTCATACATTTAAATAGTATTATTGGATTTGTTTTCCACTCACCTATCAAATAAACATACTATTTTTTTCGGTTTATATACTAAGTAATAGTTTTTCCTCAATATATTTTTTCCTTTTTATTAAACCAAACTTTGGATTCCAAGAAACAATAATGGGTAGTAAAATTGTAAGGGTTTATGTATGAATCGAACAAATTATATTTTCTTTATTTAAAAACAAAAAAGGAAACATAGTTTTTTCTTTGTTTCTTTTATTATATTCTTTATATCAAACGAAAGTTTAGTTCTTTTTATTGGAGCATACAATGTGTAGTTATTTATGAGTCAAACAATTTACAATGATATATATAATTATAATTAGTATATATAAAACAAAAATAGAAATTAGAATTTTGAAAAAGAAATAAACCACTTATTTTCTCCATGGGAGACTCTTTCATATTGGAATCCATCTTTATTCTTTAAAAACAAACTAGTACACTAATTTTTTAAAGAGAATATATATATTTTTAAAATATAATGTGTAATGAGTATTTTTCTAAAATACTTTTGAACTTAAGAGTAATTTATTAATAGGTAATACAATAACAAATAAATCTTATTAAATAAAGATGAGTAAAAAGTAGAATAAAGTGAGTCAATAGATACACCTTTTGTTAACATAATGAGTTATTGTAATATAAGTAATTGTAAATCTCTCTTTGAAGGCAAGTCATTAAAAAACTTGTAGTTGTTTGTATCTCTTTACTATTATTATTATTTTTATTTTATTGCTCTTAATAGTCAAAACTTTAAGACGTCTAATTCTTAACAATTATCAAGGCGAGGTCCAACTTATTAGCCAATGGTTTACAATGCCATCTAAAAGTAAAAACTTGATCACAATACCTAAAAATTCCTTCTTTTAACTATCAAAAGTGAAGGAAAAAATCAATAATCTTCTGCCTTTGTTCTGGTGCAATTGTGGTCATCTCTAAACCTTCTCGTGTGGGCAGATGGTACCACTTTGTCTCCACTATAGTTGGAATTTGTGAACATTTCTTCTGAGTGTAATCCTCTCATCCAATAGTTCACTTTACTCCTCCATTTTTTCTTCTTTTCCTTTTTGAAGGGTTTGGGGATTCCTTGTAGTAGGGAGAAGACCAAAAATATATTCCTTAGTGGCTATTGGCTACAAGCTATAGTGGGCAGCAACTGAGATAAATATGCCATACATATTCTCTTTTTTAATGTTCTAAAACTAGAAAAGAACAATCTATTCGTGCAGATTCTTTTAACATGCAACTCTATTTAATCTAGTTCGACTTTCACAAGGTTTTTCTTTTTTCTTTTCTTTTTTTCTTAATACATTTGACTGGCTGCGGGGGATAGTTCTGGTGGCTACACTTTCTCAGTAGCATATGGCACCTGTTGAGGCAAAACGATGGCTCTTATAGAGTGCTCTTCTTGTCTGTACCCTTTTTCGCCCTCTTTCTTTGCCTTGAAGCAGTTATAGGGTATGTTTGCGAAATTTATTTCAACACAAAATTTTAACTAGTATAATGTAAATGTCTTATATATCACAATATTGCGGTTTTTAATTATCGGTCCTAATAGATTTTTTAAACAAGTTCGTAGTTCTTCTAACTTAAAATTTCTTTCCTTTTTTTTTTTTTGTTCTTTTTCCTTCTGTTGCTTGCAATGATCTTGTCGTTGTGTACTTGAAATGAACTAAAAATGGAATTCAGGTGTAATTCCATTGATTAGTAGTGTACAACTTCTGGCTTTGGGTATTGGCATTCTTTCGTTAGGGATAACGGACAATTAATGGCTTCTTTTTCTTAAAAGGAGTGGGGTAATGGAATTTCCTAAAAGGCAGATGAGTTAGAGGAATATTGCTTTTTGACACTTGATTTGATATTTGAATATATGACTTTTATGAGAAGATTTAATAGAATGTTTTGGATGTGTGGCTTAAACTTATAATTTGAACAAATTTTAGTTAAAAATATTATAGTATACGAGAGCTTTATATTGTAGTTTATTTTTTCTTCACATTGTAATATGTAAGAGCTTTATATTATAACAATTAAAAGTTTTTGTTGAAACTAAGATTGCAAAGCACACTATAAGTCATATGTAAAAGTGGTATAGCTGCAAAAAACTAGTTTAGAAGCTAGTATTACTTCTAATTTAGGGTTAAAAGGTTGGATCAATTCAAATTCACATTTGGATTTATAGTTCCCGAAATTGAAACAAAAGGCTGAATTTTGGGGAAAAAAAAAAAAGGGGGTGAAAAATCATTAGAAATTTAATAGATGGAATTGTCATAAAAAAATCTACTTCCAAAGTTGTCCTAGAGAACACCGTCAGTTATGAAGGTTTTGGACTTTTCAAACTGCACAAGGGAACAGCAAGTTCATAACAATGAGGATGCACAATTTCTCGTCACCGAGGCCCGCAACGGGTTCCTTGTTGCGACGATTGATGTCGGAATAGCTTTTGTCTTCATCCTTGTTCCGGTGGTAGCACAACAATAATAGGTGGGTAACTACAAAATGTAAAGAAAGAAGTTAGTGAGCTTAGCTGATGTTTTTAATCTAGGAATTTTATGCATTTTTTTTAATCGGGGTCTTTTAGGGTTGGGAATTTCAATTTCTGTAACACCCTTATGTAGGGGTTAACAGTTTTTAATAAATTAAAACAAAAATCATAAATAAAAGTAAAACCTTAAAAATAAAGTTACCCGGGTTTCAAATAAAAACTCTCAAAATCAAAAATAAAAATATAAGCGACAATTAAATCACAGTTTAATGTAGCACCTTAAACTTAATAATATAAACTGTCGTCATCATCATTGTTGATGCTTACCGTTGTCCGGCGTCGAATCAACACCCACGTGCGACTGTGCACGTTCTGACCTCTTCTTAGGCTTGCCCCTGACCGGGAGTATGTACCTGTGAGAGGAATGGTTCGGAGAATAGTGGGGTTAGTCAATAGACAAGGGCTCTCCGATGCTTAAGGCAGGTATTGCTCGGCAGAGGTCGGCAGCTAGTTAGGTGTGAAGAAGTCTCTCTCTCTAAAACGTCATAAATGCATCCTATTTATAAGCCACCACTTGGATCGGGTTTAGGACGGGTTTTGCCCATCACCCGAGTGTCACATCAAGGTGTGTCAGGCAGTAGGTGACAAGTGTCGCGTCCATCACCCAATGGATTGGATTCTATCGGACGGCAACACATTTGCCTGGTGTTGGCCTACAAGGACGAGTAGTGACGTATCTTTATGAGTAACATGGTCCGACCCGAGCTACCGTACACCCTGTGGTGGTAGTCTCCTTGGGACGCGCCCTTGGATGAATGAAAGGCACCTCGGGAAGACGTATTAAGCGTCGGGTCGAACAACGGGCTCCCTGATGTTTGCCAAGCTTGAGTGCCGACCACCAAAGTTGGCGTCCTCAATGGTGGCGCCGAGCTTACCCTCAACAATCATTTCAACCCTTAACGTATTTTACTACAGTCACAGAAAGTAACAATCGATGCTTACATTATCATGAAGAATATTCTTAACAATTGAAGTAGTCATAACGTAATATAGCTACATAGCTTCCGCAACTATTTTTCTCATAGCTACTTCTCACTTAGTGAGTCTTGTAAAGATAAAAATATAAAAAAATGAGCGACAATATGCTCAGTAAGGAAAACCATTACTCACATTTAGGTTTTTATCCTTACCACATTAAAACCTACATGGTTAGTTAGTTCTCATCATTATTCATCAATTTTATCATATTCAATTCTGGTGGATATCTTATGATCATTCTTACCAAGTTCCATGCACACACACACACACATATATATATATACATATTAATTTAGGATTCAATTATGCTCATCTATATCCACTGTGCAATAGAATATCATATCACTTAACTCAACGAAACCTAAATGGGCACGCTTAGTCGCCCTCTGAACATTCTAAGGGTATTCCGGTGAAGGGACATTAAGTCTCGAGTCATCACCAAGTCGATTCTTGTACAGTGCGTTCTGGGGCTTTCGACCCAAGGGAGCGTCATCACCTCCCTTATTTTATCTTTTAAGGTATTCGTGCCCAAGGACGTAACCGCCACCCTCTTCACGTCTCACCATTTCTCTATATTCAATCATTATTTATGGAGTCAATTTTCCTAACCATGCTTCTCAATTTATAACAACATGTGTCAATTCATTATGTTTCTCGCCGTACAATACAAGACGAATTCATGTCATAGTTTCATAAGTGATACTCATATAATAGCAATTCAACATAGATATATATATCTTGCGGTAAAACAATCAATTTTAATTCCATAAAAACCTCACAAAAGATGAGTAATAGAATCCCTACCTTCCAAGCTTATCAACAACCTTTTAATCTCAAAATCAATTAACGTTAGCTCCACACTCCCTTGATCCTAAGGCATACATAAGGACAATTAAAACTAAAGCACAACATACAACCACATTCATAAATAAATCATGTGTAAATCCATCTCACTAGTGTGCCAATAAAGTTTTTATGCAAATTTATTTTTGAATACCAGAGTAAACAATTTTTGTATTAACATAATATAAAATGTATACAAATAATCTATATGTTTTAGCCCATAATAAGATTCATAAATCACTTAGGATAGTGTTGGAAAGATTACAAGATATTAAGAAATTAGAAGGTGAGTAAAGTTAGGTTCTTGGTTCAGGTTAGCAGCTGGTATACGATGGCAATCTGGCAGTATACTTTTGCAAAAAAGGTAGGTTCACTATCTACAATCAATACATGGGTTAACAGGTGGTTTACTTAAGGTAAACTGCCGGTATACTGCCACTAGCAAGTTTACTAGTTTTCAATCCAAAAATTAAAAAATTCATAGAAAATAAAATATAACTCTGATTTAGACTTATGATAGCTCGTTAGAAAGCTTAGGATGTCTACTTTTTAAATATACAAATAAATTTACAAAATTCATTTTTATTTAATCCCAGAATTTTAAGAAATAGCCATTGTCCATAGAGGTATTACAAAGTTTATGGAATGTCATGTTTTTCTTTAACTCAAAACATATTATCCTTGTTCAAAATCTTAAAACTATTCTAAAATATGCAGCATGCATTATATAATCGCAATAAACAAATTCCCATGAGTTTTATACTAAAATTATCATCAACCATATCTCTAGCATTTCTTGCAAATAATGATGAAAACATGCTTAAGTGCTCTTCAAACTCAAAGCTTTAAAACATTAACCATAGAGCTACGAAAGCTGGTTCTAAAAATTTCTAACATGTTTCTAACATTGTTGTCAAACCAAAATAAAGGTTGGTTGTACGTTTTAACTCAAGACTCAAGTTTTTTTTTTTTTTCATAAATGCTCAAATATGCATGTTAACATAACTAGAAATTTGCATGAACTTTGAACATGAAAATTATGCATTAAAACATGGAGAAACACAAACTAAAAACCAAGTTTAGATTAAAGAAAACTACCTCAAAACTCCTTTGAAATACACCAAAGTTCAGATTAAAAATCAAGCTTGAACTCTTGGGATTTGTTGGCTATGAAGGTGACGGTTTTGGCTGGTTTTTAGACAAGAATAAGAGCTGCCTTGGGATTATTTTGTTTCAGCAAGAATATAGAGTGGAAGACCTAAGAAAGAGATGGAGACTTTTGTGCAAAGATTGCTTGAGGTTCCCTTTGATCTTCCTTTGCCTTGTCTCACCGTGGGAGAGGAAAAGAAGAAAAGAAGAAGAAGAAAAGAAAGAAGGGCAGGGGTAAGAAAAGAGATGTGAGGAAGAGGGAGATTGATTGAGTGAAATAATTGAGGGAACATAGTTGGTGAGAATGAATGTTATTTGTCTCCTCGAGAAACTTTAGCCCACATAATGCCAAAATGGCATTTTTAAAATTTATTAAAAGTTCCAAGGCTTTTCAGTAAACATACTAAATAAGTATAAGAGAATTTTTAAGAATTTAAAAATAGATAAAAATAAATATTGTGAAATAGATTTTAAATGAAATAAATTTTTGATTGGCACACTAAAAATTAATTTAATTACCTTAATGCCTGTTAGGAAAATAACAGGTATCACAATTTCAAGGCAAATTAAGGTTAGTGTGGGGTTTATGGTTTTAATATGGGGACCTTTGACTTCACAATTTTATGAAAACATGGCATTTAAAAATTATATACTTAGCATTTAATATATAAATATATATTTACTTATTAGAAAGTTCTTTTGCAGCATCTCGTGTAAACGATGACTGAGGCACAGAGGCAAGCGTGAATGATGAAAAACACTGGGAGAGCACAATAAAGAGTTGAGTGCTTTGCTTAGGAAGGATGAATTGCTCTTAAAAAGGAATTTATTAATTTTATCCTGATTGGTTGGATCGTAGGTGTGATGATTTACTTCTTAAATGAGGTGTAAGGTTCAAGTTCAAGATGAACTAGTAGTGTCAAGGAAAAGAATAAAATAAGCATATAACTTCTTCATGCATGCTTCACTTCGTTTGAGGGAATATCACTCGTTGGGTAAAGCTCTACTGTTGCAATTTGGACGCTGCAACTACGGGTTAAGTGTCAAAACTCTCAATGCAATAATGATAATGCCTTTTGCTAGACCGGTGTGTCACGTCCCAAAAGAGCTCTTATTAAGAGGTGGGCAGCCCAGGACTTAAGTACTGCTTTTCGGTCCTTTACCTAGCCGATGTGGGACTTTTTGGATGTTACACCCTCCTCCACCCAATCACGTGACGTGATTGGGTGGAGGAGGGTGACAAGTGGTATCAGAGCGGGGTACTGCCTGCCTGTTGTGTGGATTCTCCATGGTCCAGTGGGACCCTCAGGGGAGCCGATCCGTGACGGGGGCGTCACGTGATTGGGTGGAGGAGGGTGTAACATCCAAAAAGTCCCACATCGGCTAGGTAAAGGACCGAAAAGCAGTACTTAAGTCCTGGGCTGCCCACCTCTTAATAAGAGCTCTTTTGGGACGTGACAAGTGGTTCTTTTGGGAGGGGAGCCGATCCGTGACGGGGGCGTCACGTGATTGGGTGGAGAAGGGTGTAACATCCAAAAAGTCCCACATCGGCTAGGTAAAGGACCGAAAAGCAGTACTTAAGTCCTGGGCTGCCCACCTCTTAATAAGAGCTCTTTTGGGACGTGACAAGAGGTGTAACATCCAAAAAGTCCCACATCGGCTAGGTAAAGGACCGAAAAGCAGTACTTAAGTCCTGGGCTGCCCACCTCTTAATAAGAGCTCTTTTGGGACGTGACAAGTGGTATCAGAGCGGGGTACTGCCTGCCTGTTGTGTGGATTCTCCATGGTCCAGTGGGACCCTCAGGGGAGCCGATCCGTGACGGGGGCGTCACGTGATTGGGTGGAGGAGGGTGTAACATCCAAAAAGTCCCACATCGGCTAGGTAAAAGACTGAAAAGCAGTACTTAAGTCCTGGGCTGCCCACCTCTTAATAAGAGCTCTTTTGGGACGTGACAGGTGGCTCACTTTTTCTAAATGACGAGGAAAGAGGACTGGAACATGCCACACAAAAGATGTTATCAAGAACATATAAGAGGTGGACGGAGCAGTTCTTCAAATATAATATGGATCGTACATGGACGACATGACGATGAGAGAGATCTCAAACAAGGTATTTCTATTTTTTTTTTCAAAAAATCATCTATTATTTTTCAATTATTAGAAACTAGTTTTTTGTTTTTAGAAAACTTTTACGATGGAAATTGTCTTATTTTAACGATCGGTTAGAACTGTCATTTTTACCTTCTAGATTAGTTTCAACGATCTAATTTAAATGAGAGAGCATTTTTATATTATTTGATGCAAATATTTAAGTACACACTAAAAAAAATGAGGCCATTAGAAAACTAACATACATGCGTTTGACACACTGATTCAAACTTACCAGTTTAAACTATTGACAGCATAAAACTCTTAACAACCACAATATAAAGCAAAAAACAACTATATTGTACAGTTCTTACATCCTGAAGCACCTAAACTTTTTTTTTCCTTCAAACTGGTTTGCCAAACACTTTATAAAACAATCATTTTTATCCTAGTGAAAAGAGGTAATTCCTATAATAATTTCTCTTAGAGATATTTATCATTTAATATCCTTCTTATAAGGTATTTGGTAATTATGGTTAGAACTATGGTTGTGGTTATCAAATAGCGTAAAGCTCACACATGCTACAATAAAAAGCAAAGAGTTAATACATTGTAAAACTCTCACATGCTACAGTATTTTGAATCGCTATCATGGTTTTAACAATACTTTCCAAACACCCTATTATTCGGGGTTTTTACAAGAATATTCGTAAAAAAAAATATTTGTAGAAAATATCACAGTCATGTCACACAATATATTTAGAATGTAAAATATACCCTTAAGCTCTATTATTCATGTCAATTAAGCTTTATGACTTACTTTGTTGAAATATTTGTTAATCAAATGGGTATAATTATCTAACAAAATAATATTGTTCAAACAGGATATAAAAATAAATGCAAGACTTTTTAGAGCCTGGCAAAATTCAGTCCGCTTAGTTTTTCTACGTCATATTCTCTTAAGGGCATGTTCATTTCATGTGTTCGTTAGACTTAATGGACTCGAATTTGGATTCGAGTATCAAGAATCCTTTAGAAATGTGTTTTTTTCCTCTAAAATCTGAATCAAATAAGTATCAAAAATCCAAATTTTTAGAGTTTTAACCCCCTAACTCTTGATACTCGGATATCTTTGTTATAGTAAAAGTTAAAATTCTCTCCTATATTTGAGGAAAAAAATTCATAACTTCTTCATTTGATATTGAATTGAGATGATTCATTTTTCATTGTATTCCTAATGAAGAGAAGAATAAATTAAAATCAAAATTGGATATTCTTTAGAATCATTAACATTAAGATTTTATTAGATTTGTTAATAAATTAAAAACTTTTTTTATTACCTCTATAAACACAAATTTCAATTTTATTCTATATTTAAATTAAAACTTAAATTCACATCTAAACATTAATTCGAATAACAATTTAAATCACTAATTCAAATTACACAACTCAAATCAAATCACTAATTCAAATCTATTTACCAAACGAACTCTTATAGGGTGTTTAAAAGGATGGTAAAAACCGTTGGTTAGAACCACTTTTACTATAGCATGTGAGAGCTTTACCTCTCTAAACACGAATTTTAATTTTATTATATATTTAAATTAAAACTTAAATGCACATCCAAACATCAATTCGGATAACAATTTAAATCACTAATTCAAATTACACAACTCAAATCAAATCACTAATTCAAATCGATTTACCAAACAAACTCTTGTAGGGTGTTTGAAAGGATGATAAAAACCGTTGATTAAAACCACTTTTACTGTAGTATTATAGAGCTTTACACTGTAACGATTTATTTATTATTACTGTAGTATGTAAAAACTTTACACTGTTTATAACTAAAAAAATGATGAAAACCACTTTTGTCAAACATAAGCTTAGGGTCCGTTTGATAAAGAGATTCAAATTATAATGATTTAGATTCTTTTGATTAAATATTATGATTTAAATTGTAATTCAAATTAATTTTTGGTTGTGAGAGTATTTAAAATTAGATTTAGGTAGAAGATCCAAGTATATGATTAGTTAGTTTTTGAAATCCTAATTTGAATTATGAATATGTATTTGGTACATTTGATATTTAAATTAGGATTTTTTGTGGCCCTTTTATCAAAATTAAAAAAATTATTAGAAAAATAACACAGTTTTTCAAAAGTGTACGATTTAATTTATCAAATAAACTATTTCCATTTCATTGAATGCAATGAGAAATTCATACTTGGTGCACATGAACACTATTAAAATGAAAATATTGTTATAACTGTATTAAGTCTTTCGTTTTCTGGTGACGTATTCTTTTGGCTATTTTGATACTAATTTTTTTCCCTAAGAATCAATTCTCTCTCCAATCCATAAAGAAGTTAAAAAAATTTGGAGAACAAAGAATGTGCTCCTTTTTTCAAAAGCATTGTCTATATGATAGCGAATTTGTACAGACAAATGGCTGGTTGATGGTCCACCAACTGCAATAACAAGGCCCTCTTATTTTGTCTGCTCCAATTAACGATTGCCTCATCATCATTCTTTTTCTTCCCCATCTTCTGCAATTCCACAATTAAATCAGGAAGTTCGCAACAACCAACGCATATGCAAGTTATACACGAAAACAATGTAATAAACAGTTAACATGTATTGAGACGTAAATCTAACTCAAAACTATCGCTTCCCCCATTTCACATTAGGAGTGTAAGCATTGTGGTTTGGCACTTAAGATGTTGACAGCAATACTACTATAGGTTGGTGAAATAGGAAATTCCGGTGCGTCGTCAACTAAGAGCACACTAGCATCATAAGCACGACAATCCACGATAATAACGCTTCAACCAACATGAAGAAGCAAAATTTGTTTCATCATAGCCAACCCTTTTTCTAAAATCATCATAATGTAGTACCAACAAACTTATCAAGTCTAATTTTTGTTAACCCAAAGAAGGAAAAAAAAAAAAAAAAAGTAGATCAGGCAAATATGGAAATCGTAATCAGAACAAGTGTAAACTAAATGACAATTTCAAAGCAGACATTTAACAGGTCACATGTCACTGTTCACATTTCACAATGCACAAATAACAAAAGAAAAAGGCACATTATAGTCACCCAAAGTACAGTCTAACACCACAAGGCACGGTTTTAGGAGACCATTCAAACAATTAATCCCACAAAACAAAAAGGTAGACAACTTTTAGTGAAAATTGTGAGCACTATATGGTACACGGCACTTCATCTCATTGGTAGACGACAAGAACTACTGTGAGAATTGTTAATATATACAACATAGTGAGAGAATGTTATGCTATTGAAGTTTGGACATCAAATTATGATAATTGCTTCTCGGTTAGTTTCTATCTTCCTTGCAGTTTGTTCATTTTTACCAAAATAGCTTAAGACCAAATTAAAGGGAGCCTTTTCCTCCACTAAGAAAGAGTGAGCCTCTTCTTTTACAGTCTTTTCTAAAATAAAGACTATATTAAATTCAAAAATAAATTAATAAATGACGACTGCATTCACAAATATGTAAAAATTAATAAATGATGGCACTATATTATATTGTACCAAAAACTAACCAAAGAGCCTGTGAAGGGAAATTCACGGTAAGATTAACATGGCTAATATTTCTAAAATCATTTTCTTTTTGCAAAAAAGGCCTTCTTAGGTACGTGTTATTTTTGGATAAGGAGAGCACCATTTTGTTGTAGCTTCTCCAATCGTAAGTTGCAGACATGGAATTGCATCTTGATATATTTGCTTTTGTTCTTTGTTTGTTTCATACTTGGTTATCTCTCACATGAGTAGCAAGCCCATAGAGAACAGTCGAATTTGTTTGTCCAAGGGGTTTTCAAAATGAAAGTACCATCAAAGACAATTGAAGCAAAACAACATAGTGAAAGGTTTTTCTGTATAGAGGACAGCAACTAACCATAATTTCAGAAACGGTTTTAAGACCATTACCTAATAAATCTCATTTTCATTACTAAACAAAACCATTCTAGCCAGGCTCCCAAACCTAAGTTGGGAAAAACGTATACAAGTTGCAATGAAAACATGTATCCATCGAGTGAAAACCTTGGCTAACAGATATTAAAATTGGTAAGCATGACTAATTTGTCTCCACATTTTGAAGTCTTGATGTTGGTATTGTTAGTGTCAATCCCTAGGAGAAGAGATTAAATGTGCAGCTTTAGTAGTATCAATTTTAGGCATGAATTGTATATGTGGATGATTAAAACAAGTTTCTGGAGACTGCATTCCATGACGGCCTTTCATGTATATCTTTCGTTCTTTCTTATGTCTGTTGCTTTTGTGGATGGTCAGATAGTTTCTTATGGATAAGATTTTAGTTTCTTATGGAGTAATTGAGACCCAGAAAAAATAAGACGCAAGGGGGAAAACAGGGTATATAATGATGTAACACCAAATGCTTTGAGAGCCCACAGTAAGAAAAACTCTACGCAATCCTGTATGATAGTTGCCTATTTGACATGAATGGCTCGAAGCTAACAAAACAAACGAGGACCCTCCATTTTCAAGAAAAAATAAATTCAACCCTACTCTGAAAAACATACTTCGTGCCTCAATAACGATATTTGATGATATTTCATGAAAGCAAACTTGAAAAAAGAACAATAACAAGCCGCAAATGAGGCATACCTAGAAATCCATAAAAAAATCACAAGAGTCAAGCCATTGGTAAGCTTCAGCATTTCTTACCAGAAAAAGAACAACTTCAAACAATCATGAGACATACCCATAAGTCAAAATTGAGAGAAGAAAGGAAGAAACTACTTACCATATTTGAGGCAACCGACGATTCGGTAGAATCCGGCCGAACCCAAAATTTGTGAGGGAGAGAGAGAGGAGACTCAAAATTTGCAACAGGAAGATCGATCACATAGCAGTTGGGAAATATGGGGATGGAAACCCTCAACGGAAAATAAAACGGGATGCTATAGGGCGAGGAGCGGGGGAGAGAGACCCAGACGATTTTTCTGACAATAATGGTGGTGGGTTTCCAGCAGAGGAGAGGAAGCGAGGGAGAGAAAGAGGCAACGGAAAAAATTGTGACGGAGAAAGATCGATCACATAACAGTTGAGAATGGGGATAAATCCCTCAACGGCAAAAAATGGGTTGCAGATTGGCAGCGCGATTCCCTTGCATTTGGGTTCCCGAGCGTGCACTGTAGAGCAGTGGTTAGAGTGCCAAGAAAACAAGGGAGAGCAAAATTTGAGATTTTGAATTAAGAAACCCAAAAATGTGATTCCAATATTGCCAAATTTCAAACATCAAGAGAGTCTGATTGTTTCGACACTTAAATCACAATTTGAATCATTTTATTATAGTATTTTCTCTTATAAAAATTTAAATCTTTATTTAAATACTAAGGTCAAGGAAAATGTATTAATAAAATTTAATATTTAATTAAATTTTAATTAATAAATTTATTTTTATAAATCGTATTTTTATAAAAATTATGATAATGTATAATAAATAATATTAGTAGGAAATTTTACGATAAACTTGATACGATATTGGATATTACTAAGAGCCCGTTTGGTTCGAGTATTTGAATAGAGTATTTGAATGAAGATTTAAATTTTTGTGAGGGAAAATACTGTAACAAAATAATTTGAACCGCGATTTGAACCATGAAACAAACGGGCCCTAAATACATATTTGGTGAGCTTAAATGCTCAAAAATTTGTAAAAAAATCCATGAAAAGAATTTTATATCACAATTAATTATAATATTATGGTATAAATTAATGGGTGATTAAGATCAAAATAAGGTAGAAAAGTATGTCAAAACCTTAAAACAGCATAAAAGGGATTCAACGTAGTGTGAGTACATTGTTAGGTAAAAACACATATACAATAAATACTATGTTTTGACTCCAAAAGTGAACCAAAGAATAAGAAGGATATTTAATACAGTTTAAGAATATGTTTTCCAACGGTTTCACCTGAACGGTATAAGAAAAATACTATGTGGTAAAAAATTATATTACGTAAATTTTAGGGCCCACCAAGTGGACACCCATTGAGGTTTTATTGGGCCACCATGCCATGAAAGGTGGTCCAATCACAACAAACCACCTTAGTCACCCAATTAATTACTTGGTGACTCACCCTTTTAAAAAAAAATGTAAGAAGATAAGAATAAATTAAGGCATCTATCATCAAAACCAATCCATTTCCACACCACCCCTCCTAAAACTGGCAACCCTTGGTTATCTCCCTCAAAATTTTTGTTGAAACAAATCCTCTCATATAGCCATTTCCAAGCAAATTCCAAGTAGAACCAAGTAAAAGCTCAATTTTTTTTTTTTTATTTCCAACATAAGATCCAAACTTTTTCTAAGTTTTTTTTTTACTGTTTCTTTGGGGAATTCAAGGGAGTTAATGAAGGTTTTTCTTCCATGAAATATGTCTAGGAGAATTAGTAAGGAAATCAAGTCTTCAAGGTGCAAGATCAACACTTTTTCTTTGGTAAAGTTAAATTCCCCCAAATTTCAAAGTTTAAGATAATTTTGTTTTGGTTCCTTCAAGTATGGTATGTGATGATTTGGAAAAGTTTATGGCCTGCTTGAAATGATCTTATGGCATGTTTTAAGGTGAATTTGAGATATGGAGGTGTAAAATTGCTATTTGGTGAAAAATATGATAGTTTTTGTAAAGTTTGAGTGTTTAGGGTTAGAATTGTAATTGAGCATGAAAATGGTTTGAGGAAGTATAGAACCTGCCTTTACAGTAGTGGAAATGCTCTTTTAAAATTGATTTTTACAAAAATGACCTAGGGAGCAAATTGCAAAAAAAAATTTGTTCTCGGAAGAATTAACAAAAGGCCAAAAACTCCCCTTTTCAGTGGGAATTTTGAAAAAATTAAAACACAAAAGTTGTAGATCTCGATAAAAAATGTTAAAAATTACAGGTGGTTTGTTGAAAATCGCTTCTGTCTGTGAGATATAAATTTTACAAAATTTGTTAAAGTTGGAAAAAAAACATTAAGGGCAAAAACATCATTTTACAAAAAGAATTAGGGTATGGTACTTTGAGATAATTTGATCCTCTTGAAAAATAGGGGCTAATGGTTTAAAAAGATTATTTTTGTTCCCAGAGACAAAATTGTAAAAAAATTTTCAAATAAGGACTAAAATTGTAAAGTCTTGTTTAACTTGGGCTTTTATTGTAAACTAGTACCCCATGCCCTGAACACTTGTTTTCACGCTAATAATCGACATTTCATGTGAAATTAGTCAAATCAGGCTTAAGAATTCAAAGCAACCCATCGAGGGTAAAAACGTCATTTTTCATGAAATGAGCTATACGGACCCCGCAACGTATAAGATAGAGAACAACGAGAGGAGGGTTGAACTTTAAGTAGTCAGAAAAGTATTCTGAAATAGTAATCGAAAAAAAAATACCTTATTGACGTATAGCTAAATAGTGATAATTTGGCTAATAATGATATAATTGGCCAAACAGGTCCTTAAATGAGTAACAAGGAAAACCTGAAGACGGTTTTAATAACGGCAAAAAAATGTAAGTTCCAAACCCACCTTCAGTATAAAAAAGTAGGTTTAAGAGTATAGTGTATTTATGTGAACATGTTTGTGTGTGCTACACAATTAAAAAGTGTAAATGTTTTGCACTTAGTATGAGCATATATTGTCATGAATGGTATGATAACTAAAACAACTGGATTGGTAAATGAAACACCATAAATAAGGAAAATGTCGTACTAGCTCCCTAAGCAAAGGGGAGTTTAAAGTTAAAGTTATGTTATGGTCTCGGTGTTACGAAGACCTATGTGCACATATGGTACGAGCACTTGGCCCTAATGAAAGAAAAGATACAACAAGAATAATGAATGTTAATAAGAAAGCATAAATAGATCATGCATATTAGTATAAAATTTATGTGGGCTATGTTTGGACTTAATAAGCATAAGTTAACCTAGTTATTTCATGCTATAAGAATTTCTACTAGAAGGTTAGAATGAATATGCTGATGAGCTGGCGGGGGAATATGAGCAATGTGCCGACTAGGGTGTGGATACCACCACAGATATGTTTCCGTTGCTATGTATTTTAAGTTATTTTGGATCATGATGTATAAATGATATAGTATGGTTAAGTGAGACAAAACCTCTTTTCGACATTCTAAGTAGGTGTTGTTTTAAAAAGAAAGTTGCTTGTGTAATTATACATATAATTATAAAAGAAATTTTAGTATGTATGTGTAATATATTATAAAAAAAATATTTTTAAGTTTTTATAGATACGTAAGTAAGAAAAACGTTAAACTACAACCCGTAAAAAAAAGGTTGTGACGAGGAGTGCTCAAACCAAACAAACTTTTAGGCCTTGTTTGGTTTCGTTCTTAGAATTTTTGAAAATATTTTCATATGTTTTTTAAGACAAAAATTTAAAAAACACTTTAAATACAATTCTTAAAAAATTTTATTTTTTAAAATAAAAATATTTCCACCTATTTTAAAAATAATACCAAACAACCTTTTAATGCCTTTTGTTGTTCTTATTCTTGTAAGCCCAGGTACGCTATTTTGGCTCTTCACCCAAAAAATCCTTGAAACGGCGAGGGTCTCCACGCGCTTAGGGGAGGGGTGAGTTAGCGCTTGGGGAAGACGAAAGACAGACTCATTTTGGAATCTCTTGACAGAAGAAAGAGCGTCATCACATCAATGAGTGAGACCAAAGCGGCCTACAACACCCAAACAAATATATATATATATATATATATATATTAATGCATAAACACATCGATAGATATATATTGACATTAGATATATATATTGTTATGTTATATATTGTCATGTTAAATGTGACATGGTGTTCAAGCTCTACTGTTGTTGAAACCTCTGTATACTATATGAGTAGATTCATTATTGTATATCAATAGGTCTTTCGGGTTCTCTCTCATCCATCCATCACGTGACCCTTCAATTCTTTAGTCAGAGGAAGAGAGAGAGAGAATCAGTGAGGTTTTAGTGAGAGATACAAGTACACAACCCCAGAAAGACAAAGCCCCAACCCACAGAACCCAAAGCCAAAACAAAAACTTCTTTTTCCCGACCGGACCGTAGTCCGATACTCTCAATGGGATGGCCCTACCAAATGGGCCCATTTTGCCCTTTTGTTTTTTTTACCCCCTCCCTTTCATGTTGTCTCACTCAACTGGCTATTTCATCCTCTTCTCTCTGTCTCATTCAGTGTCCTCTAATGCCTGTCTAATGCCTGTGGTTGTGGTTGTGTAATTGTGAGGAGAAGAGAGCCAAAACAAAAAAATTAAAAAGAAAGAGAAAAGAAAAAAGAGAAGTGAAAGCCTCTATCTAGTCCCGCCTCTGACCTCTCTTTGCACTCTTTGCAGTGAGTGTTCTCGGCTCTGAAACGCTGTTTCAAGGCTTTAGAGCGAGAAAGTTGAAGAGAGAGTGAGGAAGTGTGTGAGTGTGAGTATGCGTGTATAAAGAGAGTGCTTGAAATGCAGCAGCACCTGATGCAGATGCAGCCCATGATGGCAACCTATTATCCCAACAACGTCACCACTGATCACATTCAACAGGTTCTCTTCTTCCCCTTTCTCTCCGCCTTTTAATTTTTTTCTCTCTCTCTCTTGCGTTCCCTCTCTTTCTCTCTCTCTCTCTCGCTTCTTTTCTTTTGTTTGTTTTCTTGGTTTCTTCTTCCTCCTCTTCCTCCTCTTACCTTCTGAGACCATTTTCCTTTTCAAAATCAAATTTTCATTGGACAATGAATGCTTACTGGGTGTTTGTTATTTGGTTTTGATAGATACAATATATAGAGTATATATTTCTCTTTCAAAGTTCATATTTTTCCTTCATTTAGTTAACCCATTGTTTATTGAGTTGTGTTGGTTGGTTATCTAGCTCCCTTGCTTTGAAAAAAAATGAGACTTTCTTCAATGAATGGTTTGTTGGGGTAAATGTTGATGATTTTTTTTTCCTCAAATGGGTATTTCTTGTCGTTGGGGGGTTCATCGTTGGTGTTGTTCCTTCCCCAAGGTTTAGGGCCTGCTTCTTTCATGCGCCTTCTCGTTCCTTTATTCTCTTTTATTTTTGTTTATTGTTGAATGATGATTAGAAGTACCTTGTTTGTGAAGGTAGTTAGGTGTCATATGGCTATCTTTATTTCTTTACTTGTTATTCTCTTTTTGTAGCCGTCTGCTTGTGTATTGTTTGCTATGTATGGGGTTTCATATCCTTTTTTCCCCAAAAAAAAAAAAGAGAAAAGTATTTGGTTTCTGTTGCAATATTGTTGACTAATGTAATGATATGGTTACTTGGCGTCACATGACTTTGGTCTATGTCTAGTTTCTGTTTGGTGGCCGAAAGGTTGTTGATGTCTTTTCTGTGTGTGCCATTTAATTATTTGAAAAGTTTGGAACTTTACTCATTTTTTAGGAGTTAGGACAAGGAATTTGAGGTTGGAAGTTGGAACTGGTAGTTAGGTGTTGCTCTCCTTACACTGTTTTCATGTTTTGTTTAAAAGAATCTGCTCAAAATGAGGTTTTAGGTGACTCTTCAATCTTTGTCTTGTCTCCATGTGTCATAAGATTTAGACTTTTGTTGCGTAGGAGAAGTTCTAAAATATGCATATGATGCTTGTAATATATGCACTATGCCCTTATTTTATGAACTAAAATGGTCTTAAATATATCACATGTTGCAATTAATTAACGTGGACGTTAATTTATGTGACAATTTGTTAACAAATATGTGGGAAATATAGTAGCTTTTCCTGTGAAGAAAATATATAGGGTTTTGCTAAGCACAATTGCCTGTGCTTATGTGACATGGTATTTGTGTGGAAAGTGAGTAAATTGTTGGTAACAACAGATGAAATGCTTCAAGTTCTCACTGTGGATGAAGGGATTGGATGTTTTCTATAGTGATTAATCTCTTCTCCTAGGGGTAATATGGACTATGGAACATTTCACTAATTAGGTCCTAGTAATGAAAATTCCTGAGTTGTCAGAAAGTTTTTTCTTTCTTAATAATTAGGCAGCTCTTGATGTCATTGAAGTCACCGTTGGTATCTAGAGTTAAGGTTTCTGAGTCCATATTTTCTTTTTTTTTAATACTAAGTGGCTGTTTTTGGGAAAAGATAGCCAATTTATTATACATGACATATACATCCTCCCTAAAAAAGTTAGGAAGGACCTTTTCTGGACCTCCTTTTTTTGCTTATATTGCATTTAATTAAAGTACATGTCGAAGATATCAAGCAATTTTATTTTTTATTGTTCATGAATTTGATTATTCCTTGTTGCAGTATTTGGATGAGAACAAGTCGTTGATTCTGAAGATTGTTGAAAGCCAGAATTCTGGGAAATTAAGTGAATGTGCAGAGTACGTGTTTTTTTTTTCCTTTTCTTTTAGCATCTGTTATTGACTTTTGCTTTGATATAGTTTATTTCTCTCAACTGCATGCTGTTGCTTGGCTCGCTATGTAGAAGTATCGCTTAAGAAAATCAATATTTCTCCAATATATATGACATATGGGCCGTTTATCTACTGGACAGGTTAAATACTTGTGAGAACATATGCAGTGCTAACCGACATTATCATCGTAGCAGTTTGAAAAAGATGATACCTCTATTTTTCTTTTAATTTTTTTTTATTGGTTTCTTAGAATGTGGTTGTCTATGAGGTGACTCGTATTGAAAACTGGAAATTATTACAGTTTTATTGAGGGTGAAATAAAGATACAAGATCCAGATTTGCTTCACTTCTAAAGCCAATTTAGACAGGGGATTTTCGTACAATGTTGTATTGCGTGTGAGTATGTTCTACTTCATGGTATTGATTCTTTTGATTGGCTTTTGAATTGGCTGTTGCTAGCTGGAGAGCGTAGTCTACAATCCCAATCCCTTTTTTTGACAGGATATAGCGGTTTTTATGTTTGTCATGGCTCTTTTTTAGTTTTGTTTAAAATCCATTTCTTTGTCATGGCATTGTTGTGCAGTGGATATCATCTATAGATGTCAGACATGGTATTGACTTTTGAGTGCTTGTAAAAGTTGTAAGAAATGGAGCCAAAGAAATTATTGTGAGTTTATTCAGAATTTACAGTTGTGGAGTTGTGCAGTTAAGTCAGCCTAATGCAAACAACACAAGTAGATTCGCAGTGAAGCAACACCCTCTTGTCATGATAGTGATTTGAAATGTGTTTGGGATGCAAGTTGGAACTCAAAACACTATAGCATACTTTTGCTTTATATTACAGCATATAAGAGCTTTACGTTGTATATAATTTGAACTAACAAGTTCAAACTTGCTTTTCAAACACACTCTATATATGTCGGAAGGATCACGTATCCTTTTTTTTGCTCACGTAGGAACCAGGCAAGGTTGCAGCGAAACCTGATGTACCTGGCTGCTATTGCTGACTCTCAGCCTCAACTATCTGCAGTGCATGCTCAGGTACAATCTCCATTTCCAACAATAAAATCTTGTTAGTTAATTAACGCCAGTAGCTGCCATGTCATCTGCTATGATTTGTACGTTGCTTTTCTGTTATTTTCTGTGAGCTACTTACTCAAACCTTGTTCTATGAGCACTCTATTTTATGGTGAGATTTCAAACTAAAGTTTTTCTTTAATCTGCCCGTGTTGACTTAAGATGGCTTGCTAGACTCGGGGAAGTTTTTTTCACAAATTCTCCACATCCACATGCTTCTAACTTTTTGATAGATTACAGCGAGATAAATATTTAGGATGTTCATAAATGACTTGTAAATGTCTTCTAATCACGAAACGTTTGTTTAATGAGACTAAATAACAGAATTCATTAAGCAGTTGTGAACATTTGGTAAATTGTTGGCAGTACCCTTCTAGCACCGTGATGCAACCAGGAACACATTACATACAGCACCAGCAAGCTCAGCAGATGACTCCACAGTCGCTCATGGATGCGCGCTCCTCCATGTTGTACACCCAGCAGCCGTTCACAGCTCTCCAACAACAAGCCCTGCATGGCCAGCTTGGCATGAGTTCGGGTGGGAGCTCGGGACTTCACATGATGCAAGGTGACATCGGTGGTGCAGGAGGCAGTGGCCAATTGGGGGCTGGAGGTTTCCCTGATTTTGGTCGCGGCTCTGTCGGAGACGGCATGCATAGGGGGATGGCCGGCGGGAGTAATAAGGATATAGGAAGCTCCAGCTCTGCTGAAGGCCGAGGTGGAAGCTCTGGAGGTGACGGGGGCGAGACTCTCTACTTAAAATCTGCGGACGACGGGAATTAAGAAGAAAGAATAATGTACTTGCTGTGTTAGAAGAGTTAGAAGCGAGGAAGATGAATTTAGGGGAGGAGAGAATAGGTTGGGAAGGAGGGGAAAACAGTAAGGCAAGAATAAATGATGAGGGATTACAAGTCTTTCAGACAAGTTGGTTGTCTGAAGGACTTGCACTATCTTATGTGTAAACAATGATGAGGGATTTTACCCTCAAACCTTAAGGTTTTTATGTTTTCTTCAGTAGTTTGACAATGCAGTTGTGGTAGTCTATCATGTAAATTTGTAGCTTACTAGCTTATATTCCTTGATCACGTGCTTTGATCCTGCTTGCTTTTTTTTTTTTAGGTCTCCTCCACAAGTTCATTCTCGTGCCTTTGTTTTTTCTTTTCTTTTTTTTTTTTATTTTTTTATTTTAAGTGTAGCATTACAGGCCTACTGGTTTGGGGACAGCTCCTGGCCCATCTTAGACTTAGTTAACATTAAGGCAAATTTTCATAATGTTATTTTTGAAACTTACTTTTTATGTTCTGCGTTTGACGTTTGACACAAGTTAAACATGCAATACGAGTGAGTGTAAAATATTTTTTTTTAAGTGTGACATAAATAACTACATCTTTTAAAAGTATAGCATAATACGAAATTTTCTCTAACACGAACAACCGTGTTAATAGAAATTAGGCTAATCCGGCCAACAAAGTTGTTTTTTCTTTAATGCCTGATATTGGGCATTCAGATTAATTTGGTTGGCCAAAGCTTTTGAATTCCCCTAATAGGGTTACAGTTGAACACACTTGTATATTCCGTAATTCTCTTTTAAAAAGTACAAATTATGTAATGTTGCACAAACTAAGAACATGTGCTGGAAAGCAAGACGGGCCTCAGATAATGTTTACTCTGATGCTAATAGAGTTCTATTAAAGACGTATATGGAGCATATGCTTTATACTTTATATCTATATGCTCAATGCTAATTATGGTAAATAGATTCTTTCTACTACTAAACTAACTTGCACGTCATTTAACGAGTTAAAAGCTGTCGTTTAGGTTGAATTTGTAGTTATAATATTAGTGATAAATGTACAGTTCAAAGCATGCATGTCTTGTGTCTACACAAAGATGAAATCCAGAATTAATTTCCAAACGTTAAAAGTGAAAAGAAAATGGGAGTACTCAGTGATGTTCCATAACATAATTAATAAACGTGAGTTTTTGTGATAGTAAAAAAAACAAAAAAAAAAAGGTTTTTGTGGAGCTCTATGGCCTGCGAGACCCACCTTTTATTAAGGTATGGTGCTAGTACGTACTGCATGTAGCATTGATCTTCAAGGTGGATTATATACGTTCTTTCCTGTACTTTGAACTCATGAGTCTCGAACTCATGAGTTCCCTTCAAACTGACTTTGAAATGATTTTGAACTCTAATGATGTTTAAAGCCGTATAAAACCAGTTTTAGAGATTTTTAGTCCCTTAAAATTTTTATTGATTAAACTATCTATTTCAAAACATAGGTTAATATGGTACGAGTTCGAACCCACTTACTAAACGGTCAAATCTCTTTCTGATGCCAAGCCGCTTGAAGCGTAGTTTCACATCTCTATGTTGGAATCTGCATAATAAATTATTTCTATGGCCTTATTGAAGCAGGCTTTTTGTTAAACTTGGTTGGGCTTCGCCAACGGGTTTATGACTTAAGGAATTTCATAAATCCTATAAATGTCACGCATAATTTATTTGTGGCATAACTTAATATATAATATAAATGATAATATGACAATTTTTTTTAAATATGATATAAATAAACATAATTTTTAAAAGTGCCGCATCAATTTTCTCTATGACTTGCAGGTCTGCATGTGTATATTATGAATTTATGCGAGACAGTTTAAGAAATATTAATTTTGTGGTAAGTTTTCAATTTTACTAACTTCTATAGGAAATTTTAAAACATATTACTTGCAATGACTATAAAAATACTATTGTTCGTAAGTGTTATGGGTGAAGGTTAAGCAAATACGTGTTATCTAATAGGGTGTTTGAAACATCAATTCCAACTCATCAGTTATAATTGTGAATAACGTAAAGCTCTTAGCAGCTACGATAAAAAGTTAAAAGTTGTTATAGTATAAATCTATGAAATGCTATAATTCTTAAACTTAAAATATATGTTCTAATTGATTCTCTAAACGGAATGAGTACTTAAGCTTTTTTTAGCCAGAAGAAATAGTATGGACCAAAACGAGGGAAAAAACTTGTTGAACTTAATAATGATAGTAAAAAGTGGTATCCACCTAATTTTCTCAAATATTATGAAAGCATAAAGTATAAGAATAAACAGTAAGCATGTTGATTTAGATTCACGTTCGGATAAATTAAAGAAGAGAGATAAACTAAAAAAAGTGGGTTCTAGTAGTTCCACACACACGACTCATGTTAAGCACCAAAACCTACAAGAAATATTGTGAAAAAAATTAGCACTTTAGAACTATTTGTTGGTTTGGTTTATGGGTCTTTATAGAATTTAAACTTTTTTATCCTCACTTTTTTTTGCTACTATGTTCTTTTTTCTAAAAAAAAAAAAAGCCAAATGAGGGGTATATGTGTTTGTTTATTTTATAATGTGAAGAAAAGTTATTTTCAATTTTCCATGTGGGCATGATTTATAGTTCGTTTCTTATGTTAGAATAAAATTGTGATGAAAACCATCATCACTCAGGATCGTTCATGTCAAATCATCAAGAATATTAATAAGATGCGGAAGCTAACCTGAATCCATTGATTGAATGTGATTCTTGAGTCTTTTGGTTGAGGATCTTCCAAGTCTGGTACGTAAATCCTCCTTCTCAGAATGCTCTGTAATCTCTCTGTAGATGGGTAACAGAAAAATAATGTACGTACTGACTTGGGGACCACAACCCCTTTATATATAATTGCTAAACCCTAGCAATTATCTTTAATTATCAATTTAACCCATCATAAAATTAGTAATTATATTTTTAGTCTCTACACATAGGAGGCTCACACTTAATGATGCATTAAAAGCCCAAAACCTAAATTGATCACTTTTAATTGGACAACCTTATTGATAGCCTTTAATTCACATTTATTTAATATATTAGCCCATATATATTGGATTTTGATCCAACAATCTCCCACTTGGGCTATATATATGAAACTTTATAAATGTGTATTATACCTTATGAGCTCATGAATTTTGCTGTCAAAACCTTATGTACCTCAACAATTTTGTCCATTAACCATATCAATATAGGACCAAAGCGACCTTCGTTACATATGTCGTAACTAGACCCATCAATGATCACATATACCAATACAACTAATGACAAGATCAAGCATGGTTGTATAGCATGGAAATTTCTGTAATCTTAACATGCCTATTTCCAACTAGTCCACCTTAATACCTTAGTGAGATCAAACCATACCAAAATCAAAGTGTGAATAAACTGAAAACTTTATTTCTGCAGAAAATAACCTTAAAATATCCATAAACTGAAATAACTGAAAAATGTCTATATCATAAGAGCATTTAAAATTACAAACTCCCACTAAAACTAAATATCCTGAAATGATATGACACCTATACGAGTAGTGTGCTCATGAAACATTTAGGTGGCAATCCTTTAGTAAGCAGATCCACAATCATGGAGTTTGTGCCGATGTGCTCTATAGACAACTGTCCACTATGAACTCTTTCTTTCACAACTAGAACTTGATCTCTATATGCTTTGACTTCGCCGAGCTTTTGTTGTTGTTGGAATACAAAACTGCTGACTTATTGTCACAAAATATCTTGAGTGGTCTTTAAATATTGTCCATTATATGCAGCCTCGTGACAAAATTTTGCAGCCATATTCTATGATTGGACGCCTCATCACACGCTATGAACTCTACCGCCATTGTAGAAGATGCTATAAGAAACTGTTTAGCACTCTTCCAAGAGACAGCACCTTCAGCCATAAGGTAGACATAGTTCGATGTAGATTTCATACGATCTTAGCATCCAGCAAAATCGGAGTCAGTATACCCAATGATCTCAAGCTATTCTGACATCCGATACGTGAGCATGTAATCCTTTATTCTCTGAAAATACCTCAAGACTCGTTTGGCTGCTACGCAATGATCCTTTCCATGATTGGTTAAGTACCTGCCCAACATCCCTGTAATGTACGCAATATCCAAACGCGTACAAACCTGAGCATACATTAGACTCCCTACTACTGATGCATAAGGAATCTTCTGCATTTCCTTAACCTCAAAATCATTCTTAGGGCGCTGATTGAGACTAAACTTGTCTCTCTTAGCCACAGGGGTATCACCTGATTTACAATCCTGTATGTCATATCTCTTAAGAATCTTTTCGATATAGCCATTTTGTGATAATCCTAAAATACCCCGAGAGCGATCCCGGTGTATCTGTATACCCAACACAAAAGAGGCGTCACCAAGATCCTTCATCTCAAATTTCTTTGATAAAAATCTCCTGGTTTCATGTAACAAGCCTATATTATTGCTGGCAAGCAAAATGTCATCGACATATAAAATCAGGAAAATATACTTACTCCCACTGAACTTGTGGTATATACAATCATAGACCAAATTCATCTCAAAACCGAACGAGATGATAACCTGATGAAATTTGTAATACCATTGACGAGAAGCTTGCTTGAGCCCATAGATAGATTTCTTTAATTTGCAAACCATCTTCTTTGCATCTACTGACACAAAGTTTTCCGGTTGCACCATATAGATTGTTTCATCAATGTCACCATTGAGGAACGTAGTCTTAACATCCATCTGATAAAGCTCAATATCAAAATGTGCCACTAATGCCATTATAATCCTAAAAGAGTCTTTCGAAGAAACTGGAGAAAAAGTCTCTTTATAATTAATGCCTTCTTTCTGTGTAAAGCCTTTAGCGACAAGACGAGCCTTATACCTCTCCACATTGCCTTTGGAATCTCTCTTGGTCTTAAATATCCATTTACAACCAATGGGTTTCGCACCTTCAGGCAATGGGACAAGATCCCAAACGTCATTGTCTTTCATAGACTTTATCTCTTCATTCATGGCATCAATCCACTCTTGAGATCTAGAACTTTCCATGGCTTGATGGAAGTTGATTGGATCATCTTCCACCATACCAACGTCATACTCATGTTCTTAGAGAAATACAATGTAATCATCTGGCACCGCACTTCTCCTTTCTCTAGTGGATCTCCTTAATGACATAGGTTCTTGAGGTGGTTGAGTTTGTTCTTCTGGAACAATTTCTGGAATGAGAGTTTCTCCGACTTTGTCTTGATTTGGGTCTGTTTCTTGAATGATGTCAGGAGTAGGAACCTGATCAATGTCAATAACAGCTGTGGGAATATCAACATATTCTTCTTCAAAGACAAAGTCCCTAACCATATCTCCCCCCGCAAACTCGACATCCTCAAAGAACCTGGCATTTCCTGTCTCAAATATCGATTTGGTCGTGGGATCATAAAACTTGTACCCTCTGGATCTTTCAGAGTATCCAATAAAATAACAACTAACCGTCCTTGAGTCCAGTTTCTTTTCATTAGGCCTATAAGGCCTTACCTCAGCTGGAAATTCCCAAACATGCAAATGCTTTATACCAAGCTTCTTGCCCGTCCAAAGTTTGTAAGGGGTTTTGGCAGTTGTTTTAGTTGGAACCCTGTTAAGGATATACGTTGTAGTCTTAAGTGCTTCTCACCAGAGTGATTCTGGTAAGGCAGAATGAGAAATCATACTCCTCACCATGTCCTTAAGCGTTCTGTTTCGTCTTTCAGCAACACCATTCATAGTGTACTGTGGGACGATACCACTTTCTTCTAGGAACTTAGCAAACGGTCCCAGACATTGTTCACCTGAACCGTCATATCTACCATAGTATTCATCACCACGGTCAGATCTGACACTTTTAATCCTTTTACTGAGTTGATTTTCAACTTCAGCCTTATAATTTTTGAACACATCCAGCGACTGTGACTTTTCATGAATGAGATATATGTAGCCATATCTGAAAAAATCATCTATAAACGTTATAAAATATTATTGACCATTCCAAGAAGCCGTAGGGAATGGCCACAAATGTCTGTATGTATAAGTTCTAAGACGTCCAAAGTCCTGTTGGCTTCAAATCTCTTTTTATTGGTTTGTTTCCCCTTAATACAGTTAACACAAATATCAAAATCTGTAAAGTCTTAGGGGTCAAAAAATTCGTTTAGCATAAGTCTCTCTATTCTCCTTCTGGAGATATGACCCAATCTCTTGTGCCATAACGCAGCTGAATTCTCATTGGTTAATTTTCTCTTTTATACCTCATGTACTTAATTGTAAGGATTCATTAAATGAAGCAATTGTATCAAGTAAATAAAGATTATCGTAACCTGATAAAGAACCAGAACCAACTAATTTTGAATCATGAAACAAACTAAAATTTTCATTTCCAAATGAACAAAAATAACCAGATTTGTCCAAATCTGAAATAGAAATCAAATTCCGTCTAAAAGACGGTACAATAAATGTTTCATTAAGATCCAAACAAAATCCAGTCTTTAACAATAATCTAAATTTTTCTATTGCTTCAACTTCAACTTTCTTGCCATCGCCCACGTAGATGTATATTTCACCATCAGTTGGCTTTCGGCATCTCAGGCATCCCTGCATAGACACACTAATGTGAGTGGTTGCACCAGAATCCATCCACCAAGTGTGTTCAGGTACCGAAGTTAAATTAACCTCAGAACAAACCAAATTAAGAAGCATACCTTTTCTAGCATGCCAAGCGTGATAATTGGTGCAATGCTTCTTCTTATGTCCTGCAGCTCCACAGAAGAAACAACCCATACCTTTCGGATCAACCGGTCTCTTTTGTTGCTTCTTTTGAGGTGCTGTAACTGCAGCTTCCTTATCCTTCTTCCTTTTCTTCCCTTTGTCCTTGGAAGTATTAGCCAAGTGAGCACTTTCTGTCTTTTCTTACTTCAACCTTTCCTCTTCTTGCACACAATGTGAGATGAGCTCATTAAGAGACCAAGTCTCCTTTTGGCAGTTATAGCTCACCTTAAACTGACTGAAATGTGTAGGAAGAGATATAAGAACCAAATGCACTAGCAAGTCCTCAGAAAGGTCAAGCTTAAGTGCTCTTAATTTTGAAGCAAGATGAGACATCTCCATGATGTACTCCCTAATGTTCCCCTTACTTTTGTATCATTGAGATGAGGTTTGCCAAAAGTGTACTTGTTTCAGCCTTTTCATTTTTGGCAAATCTCTTCTCAATGTCCTCAAGGAACTTTTTGGCTGTCTTTATCGTTTCCGATATAGTGCCTCTGAATGCTTCCGGAATGGCCTTCTTCATGATCATCATACAAATGCGATTTGACTTCTCCCACCTTTTCATGTCCTTCTTTTGATCAGAAGAACTTTTATCTGTAAGAGGTGCGGGAGAAGGAACCCTTAACGCAAGGTCGAGATCCATGACTCCGAGAACTATTAGGAGGTTCTCTAGCCATGATTTGAAGTTGCTACAATTCAGCATAGTAATTGAATTGATGTTGGCAGTGATGTTAGAGGCATTACTAGTAGCTGAAACAGAGAACAAAATAAACAAAACCAAAACAAGCTCACATAAGAATCCATAATAATAATAATAAATCCAAATAAAGGTAACCATATCTCAAGATATCAGACACTCTATTAATATTTAGTCTTTGGACAGAAATATTAACTTGTAAGTGATATCTTGGTGTAGTAATCAAACACTGACAATAAGAACATGTCAAACAATAAATCTTCCCTTGAGCTGATTTATTGCTTACATGTAAAACCGAATAATCATCACGTGTTTATCACCACAGGTGTACATGCAATTCTGTCAAATATTGCCTTCCTTTGAGCCGGTCAATATTCACATAAGTTACATAAACACAACCTTTTATATTTCAAAACAAATTAATTTCTACAAGAGAGACCACTTTGGTAACATGTTGCTTCAATTAATTCATCTCAATATATATATATATATAATACCAATATTTGAATTTAAAATTGCACCCAAAAATGACCAAAATTAAAAAAATAAAAAATAAAAATAAAAATAAATTTTGGTCAAGGTCAACATTGACAGGGTGGAGGCTGGACTGGGTCGGGAGAACCCTAGCCGAATCCTAACCCAACCCCCCCCCCCCCCCCCCCCCCCCCTGGGTGAGAGCTGATCACGGGCCCAGCTCGTGTATGCTTTCCTTAGTCCAGTCACGGGCCTATCTGGCCCATGTTTTTTTTTTTTGGCGGTAACCCAGGGGTTTAAGTCCCTGGGTTTGGACTGATCACGGGCCCAATCGGGCCCGTGTAAAGAGTTTTCTCAGGTTTGGGCCGAAGCCCAGACCTGCCCCAAGCAACCCTAGGGGTCTTTCGACCCCTGGGTGAAGATGACGGGTGGCCTAACGGCCGCTGCCCCTGTGCTGCGGCCAGACGGCCGCAGCTTCTCTACTCCGGCGCGACCTAGACACGGTCGACGCCGATAGTCGTGGGGCCAGCCGTCGGCGAAAGCCCCCTTTTCTTTTTTTCTTTTTTTTTAATTCCTCATACGGCCGCCTATGTGGCCATCGCTTTCTCGCTGCGCCATTGCCTCTGTGGCCGCCGCTGTGGCTTTCCGGTGCAACCTCACAGCCGCGCATGGAGTCCTTCGCCGGCGACAGTAAGGATGTCGTCGGCTTTCCTTATTCCCGAACCAGAAAACCCAACAAAATCTTAATGTATTCAAACATTACATAACGATTTTATTTTACTTTATATTCTTTTCCCTTTTCTTTTCTTTTCTCGGCGACAGAGCTTGAAAGCAATTGAAAGCATCAGGACTTCTTTTCTTTACGGCAAGCGTGCCGTATATAGGAGAGAGTTATTCTGATGATTGTTCGGCACAGATGCCGAGACAGGAAAATAAAAAATTTCTTCAACTATTCCTTGATTCAACCAAAGTTTTTAAACAATTGTTCTCAAATTTAACAATTTCAAGAAACCATAGATTATTAAATTTGATAATTTTTAATGAGAATCACATCTAAGAAGTTATTGATTCTCAATGATTCAATATGAAGAGGCTCTAGATACCACTTGTTAGAATAAAATTGTGATGAAAACCATCATCACCCAGAATCGTTCATGTCAAATCATCCAGAATATTAATAAGATGCGGAAACTAACCTAAATCTTTTGATTGAATGCGATTCTTGAGTCTTTTGGTTGAGGATCTTCCAAGTCTGGTACGTAAATCCTCCTTCTTAGAATGCTCTGTAATCTCTCTGTAGATAGGTAACAGAAAAATAATATACGTACTGACTTGGGACCACAACCCCTTTATATAATTGCTAAACCCTAGCAATTATCTTTAATTACCAATTTAGCCCATCAAAAGATTAGTAATTATATTTTTAGTCTCTACATATAAGAGGCCCATACTTAATGATGCATTAAAAGCCAAAAACTCAAATTGATTACTTTTAATTAGACAACCTTATTGATAATCTTTAATTTATATTTATTTAATATATTAGTCCATATATATTAAATTTTGATCCGACATCTTAATCTAATCACGTTGACAAAATCGGATTCCTTTTCTTTCTTTTACGCAAGTGCTTATTTTTAAATTGCATTTTATTCTTCGAACGAAAGGATAATCACATATGATTATTTGACCGGGACACACACAACACACATCTTTGAAAGAATATTAATAGTGGACAAGTCCTGAAATTCTAGAAGAAAAAATTCACTGGTTTTTAATATGAAAGGTCGCACTTGTCTCATAAATATCAGATGCCAGATATGACATTATTTCGTTTACTGTCCACTTTATACTCCTCTCTCTCTCTCTCTCTGTTTTTATGACATAATTTATCCTTAATATTTTTGTGGCTTTGAATAAATATCAAATGGATAACCCTGATCCCTGCTTTGATTTTTCTGAGCAACCCTTCGGGTCTTCTGTGGAAAAATACAGTACTTGAGAAAAAGACAGTTTCTTCAACATCATATACTAGTGAATATCTAGAAGACTAGAACTATATATTTTTGTGGTAGGCTACAAATATATACATATACATATATACAAAAGTTCTCCATTGATTTTCCAAACAAATTAATATCAGAGCGTAGTTCGCGCAAACTGGTCCACTTATTTAACGTAAGAACAAATTAATTTTTTTTATAGTTTTTTTCAAAAGCGCACGTTGAAGTTCATTTTCTGTCGGTTTCACACGGCATTTTGTGCTGGTGAAGTACGCACATGCACGTATATATATACATACATACATACATACATACACACACACATACATATGTACATGTATGTATATAAGATGTCGATGCATATACAAATACACAAGGAAGCTGATCAAGAATCAAAATGGATGCAAAAACGGATAATCTAAGGTAATATATATGGATATATATATGATATTCTTTTTGGTTCCAAATGCACAACAAGAGAAGTACGTGGCGTTATTATTACAACTTTATAAAAACTTGGTGAACGAAACGTTTTTCTCTTAGTTTTGTCCTACAAATACACATGATGGAGATTGGAACCCATTAAAGCTTTCTGAGACTTCTGATCTCCAGAACTGACCAAATTCATCAACCTGTGCAAAAAAAGAAATATTACTGGGGTTTGAAAATAACTTCTCCTCCAAATCATGATAATCGTCTGATCCTTTTGGATGATGATGATCATGAGCAGGAATTTGGGGACAGATGAGCTGATGATCATGATCATCTAATTCGCTGATTGTCGTCGCGTGATTTGGAGAGTACTCATGATCACCATGAACATCATCGTACAAATCATCAGTGACGTTGGAATTCCGACCGGTGAGTTCTTGAACAATCGCTCTGAACTCGGAAGCATTGTTTGCTCGGACCATCATAGGGCTTGAAATATACTTTATCTTGATGGGCTTTTTCTTGCCTTTGGTGGGTTGTTTCTGGCTAATTCTAAGATGTGGGTTGTTTTGGTACTGACTGTTTCCACCTAATAACTTTTCCATTTCCACACAGAGAGAAAAGAGAGAGGATAGAAGAGAGAGAAAGAGATTAAATTTTCCAATCGGCCACTAAGTCTCTGCTGAGTGATCATCGTGTTACTAATGCCATAATCTTTTTTATAGACATGAGTTAGGCTAGTGGGCTTTATTATGTGACGTGTGCTGTTTTAATTATTTTATGACTTTTAGGTCCTTGCTTGATTGATTAAGAGAGAAATATTAGGATACATACTGGAAACTAGGGGGCAAAGTGACAAAAAACTGGAAAATTCAAAGAACTTGACCATAGAAAAATTGATGATGAGGTCCCATGAAAGCTCCAAGAGCACGCAGTCTCGTGGAAGCTCGTATTCTAAATTGGCTGCCCAAGTATGCTCTTTTTTCTTTAACAAATAGCAAATATGTTATCTTCCTTACAAATAGACATCATTGCTATATATTTAGCTGGTGAAAGCTTTCTTTTTCTTATTTATTTTCACTTAATAGAAAAGATAGAGGGCGCTATAAGCTATACAAAGGGTGAAGATAGTGTAACTAAATAATTTAGAAAAGGCAGATTATTCCTACATATCATGTAGATCCTTAACAAAGTGGATTATTCATATGCCCGCATAAATGGTTGAAATGATCTAAAGATAAATTATTATTAAAAAAAAAAAAAAACGAGTAGCTTTACTATCCTATCAAATAAACAGTGATTGTTTAAAGTGACTCTATATTGTTGGTTAGTTAAAGCTATAATGTATTAATTTGTAAATTTATTTTTGGAAGTCACATCAAGTAGCTATCACTTTTGCCTTATTTACTTTTCCCCCCCTTGTTCATGTACAGTACTTCACTTAGCCGAATAATTATATGGGCATGATGTCTTTGAATTTGGTATCATGATTAGCTTGAGGTAATTTAATTTGTAATATGTACTATGTATTTAAAAAAAAATGTAATTTAGTTGGGATTAATTACTGTGAGTCGTTGTAAGCAACCTGTGGTTTGTATTTATTTTTTAGGATGAGCCATAACTGCGACAGGATCTCAATACAATGCATTGTATAACACTAAAACACAAAATTAAAAAAGGATTTTCAGCTTTATAAAAACTATATAACATATTTGTGTCATTTTGGGGCATGTTTACTAAATTGTAGTGGAATGTGATGGGAAGAGAAAGAATTTGGAAAATAATAAAAATGTATAAGAAAGGGATTATTTCTAGTGTTTAGATTGGAATTGAAACAAAACAGTTTTTTTAAGTCGTAAGTTTGAAAATAGGAATTGTATAATAAATCAAAATACTAAAACATACTTATGCACATAGTTATTGGCTATTAAAAGTGTATATAATATGAGTACGGAAGTAAATATATTGTAATCCCCTTAAAAAAAGTAAATATATTGTGATGAGGAACAACTCAAGTTGGCCAAGCTACTGTTAAAAAGTGTTGTATTTCTACTGTCCATAATTTGTCCAAAAGTAAGAAATGGGTTTGCTTTTTACAAATAATTATAACAAATAATAGATGATAAATACACAAACAAGAAATAGGCATCTGGATTCCATAAAAAACATGTGAATATTACTTTTAGCCCAAGCAAACTACTCTAATTTTGCAAGCTATATAGTAAATTAATTTTGTAAATAAAAGATCTTGTCACTAAAAGTTATCATTTTTTTCCTTAATTATGCATACGTATACATAATCCATATATAGATCAGATCATTCAGTCAAAGTGAATCGTTTCCATATATCATCTCATTATAGCGCGCACACAATAATTTAGTAAATATACCCTTTATTTCATTTTCTTTTTATAATAACTCTAAATTAAGTAATAAAGATCTTGTCAAGTATCATTTTTTCCCCTTAGTATATACGTATACACAATCGATATCTATACATCAGAGTGATTAGTCAAAGAGAATCGTTTCCACAATAGCGTTTAGGGCTATCGTTATATAGATTGATAACGTACTGGAATATGAGTGGTGGTTATTAAACGAAAATCATACAAATTTGTTTAAACTAATACTAATGTAAAATCTTACATCATACGGTGTAAAACAAACAAGCTGCTATATTATAAAATTTTTTAAAAGTTACAATTTTTTAACCAATTTTTTCAATTCAACTAGTTTACTAAACAATATCCACATATATATCTACATACATATATATTTTCTCTACAAATTATACTTTACGCAGTAATTGATCATATTTGCTAGGAATTCATAAGTCGTTCATCAGGTCAATGTCGTGGCTATCCAAAAAAAACGAAATATATATATATAATCGGCTGGTCAAGGATTTTTCCACAATATTAGGTCACGTGGTGGGATACTGAATCTAGTCAAGGTAGTGATTTGTCTCTATCGCCCAACCCCTAGTAATCCCTTCTGGATATAAAAAATCCGAAGTATTTCTTTTCCTATAGGGAGCTACTTTTCTAAGGATACTTTTATCTTTTTTTTTTTTTTGGGGGGGGGGGGGGGGGGGGGGTAAGATTAAGACTAATTTAATCTTGCTCTTATAATTAATATTGATTTATTTTCCTTTCATTGAAGGGGGATTAACTTAATATTGCGTAACTTTGAATTCCCAACCAGAGAGAGAGAAAAGATGTACACTACGTGGTCGAAAAACATTTTTATAAATTGAATCATGTTCTTGAAAAGAAAACATATTGAGTTAAATGTCATGTTACTTAAAATATATTAATTGATAGTATATTCTAGAGAGTACAGAAAATAAGATATAGTCATAGTTTAACAATATATGTATACCCGGTTTTAGTAAAAGATAAAGAATTCAAATCTTCTACCCTTAATTTTGAAAAAAAAAAAAAGCACAAAAAAGAAAATAAAGAAGAAAAGGAATATTCTGATTTATAATCCTCCACAATTTATTCGCAAACTGTCGATAAATAATTAATGTTCTTTTAAAAAACACTTATATTCGTCAAATAAAATTTACTAAAAATGAATTAATTATTGCTCTACAATATAAATTGGGGCGATCTATAAAGCTAAGTCATCAGATTTGAAATAAAAATGTCTCTCAATTTTTTTACGAAAACGTAATGTATACGAACTCAAAGGCGTGTTACATTTGAATTTTGATTACTATATTTGGATCATATCAGGAACGATACACACACACAGCCCCATATTGAATTCACCACGAGCTCAAGTTTTGCTCAGCAGCTAGCTTAGCTTAGTGCATCTCTACGGGCACGTGGTGAACTCATATTGGTCTAAACAGCCCCTTGTTTCACGGTTCGCTTCAACATGAAAGTTTGATTGGCAAATAAGAGACAAAAAAAAGTATTGGAGACCAGAGAAATCACAAATGGTGGGCTCGTATACAAACTGACGTCGGCGAAGACCAGTCAAAACAAATATACACACAAATATGGAGTAGATTATCTCTCACCCCCGATGTTGACGTGGAGAGTTTCATCTAAAAAGCCCACACCACGAGTTAACCTCCCGTTTGACACAATGATACGAACTTTCTCCGATTTAAATTATTTATAGTGTAAAATTTTTATATATTATAATATTTTAAATTAAAAATGATTTAAATTATTGGTTTGGACTTTATTTCTAGACACAAAATTATACACATAACAAAATCTGCAAACTAAGCACTATTGGAAGAGATGATTTAAAAGAAAAATGAGACTTGTGTACCTTAATAGCATTATAGTACATGCCTGAGACCGCTTGGTTTAGTGACATAAAGTTAGATCCAAATGTAGCTAATCATCTTCGTCTAAGTGGCTCAATTATTAGTTCGGTTGGGAAATAAGTTTGAGCAAAAAGTGGTTGAATCTTATTTCCTAAGCGCCTTATACACATTAGCTCAAGTATTTTCCTTTTTCTTTGCCCTCCCCTCCCTTTTTGAAATTTATAATTAGCAATATTTTTATCAGAGTTTTTAGAAAAATTAAGTTGCACCCCAAAGTTTAGTTTGCCAATGAATTAAAAATCAACCACAGTATTACACAGATTCTAAATTTGTGAACCATAACTTCAAAAAATGAATTAAATTTCTGGTAATAGTCGTAATATTCATGCCTCTCTGAAGGCTTTTTTTTTTTTTTTTTTTTTGACTCCATCACTGGTAACAAAGAGGGGAGTTAAAAAAAGTTTTGAGAGATATAATGAGTTCCATCTTGCTTGTAATTTTTGTTTCTCAATCGTAAAATGACGTATGTTATAATTTGTGCTTATTAAAAGAGGAAAACAATACAAAATACTTGTTGCTAATATTTATCAGGCACACCCAAACTGTCCCCGAGAACTAGCCTTGAGGTTTTGCTTTTGGTGAATAAATTTCCACCCAAAAATATTGAGTACCAGTATTGACTTTAATTTGGATATTGGACTAGTGTAAATTGTTGAACAATCGCTCGAAACTCAAAAGCAACATTAATGCTATATATAGCGTCGTCAACATTCCAAATATATATTATATTATACGTATGTGCGTTAAATAAATATATATGTATATAGAAAAAAGATATACCTATTGACATCTTTTATTCTATTTTTCACAAACTCTTTTTTAATAAGATGCAATTATTACTATATTACCTATTAATAAAAACAGCTTTAAATAAATTCTCATTACACAAACTATCTTAAAAAATATATATTTTCTTCTAAAAATTAGTTTATTATTTTTTATTTCAAAGAATAGAAATTGATTGCAACATAAAAGAGTCTGACATAAAAAATATATATGTAGTTTACTTCTTTTTTTAAATTCTTATTTTCATTTTTTTGTTTAATTAAAAAGAAAAGAATTATTTTTCTTTTTTGTTTTTAATTAAAAAAACTATATTTCCTTTTTTGTTTTTAATTTAAGGAAATACAATTTGTTGGATTCATATATAAAGCCTTACAGTTTACTATCGATTATTGTTTCTTAGAATCTAAAGCTTGGTTTAATAAAAAGGAAAAAAATATATTAAAAAACTATCTTTTAATGTATAAACTAAAAAAGGAAAAATGTTTAGAAAAAAATTCTAAGTTTATTTAGCAGGCGGGTGAAAAAAAGAAAACCTATTAATACTATTTAAATATAGGGACTTTTTTGGTATTTTAAAAGAGGTAAAAAAAGTAAAATAAGGGGTGGTTGAAGAAAATGTATGTGAAATATAAAATAAAGGATGTGTGAAATGTAAAATAAGGGATGTCAATATAAACAACCATAGAAATTTTTTTTGTTATTTTTATAAGATTACAACCTCATTCTTTATAAATGGTACAAGACCTAATCTAAAGCATAATATACCTTTTAGACTAAGCTTTACTATTTTATAAGAAGCAAAATTTTAGCATCACAGGCTAAATAGAAGTGCTTGTATATACCTAAGTGAAATATACACCTAATCTTCACTGGTTTCTCGGCTTCCACGTCATACAGAGATATATAGATAGAATATAAGATATTTTGGAGACCAAAACCCTCTATTTCGTAGGCTGCGGACTTTTAACATTAAAGGCTTAAATAGGAATACTAATTGTGTATATATATACACGCCCCTAATCTTTATCGGTTTCTCGTCGTCCAGGTCATCGTGGAGTTTCTTCTCATGGAAAGCAACCATGGTGTCGGTCAAAGACTTAATATGGATGTGATAGAATCTAGCTATGGAGAGGGACCACCGGCACTAACAATAAGTGGACTCGTCTATAGGTTTTATACTTATTATTTTTTATAAATGAGTGGTGTTCTAGCACGATCGATATTTAATAACAATTCTATATGTAGATATATAAAAAAACAATATAAGTAGATGTACAAAATTATAATATGTATATGTATATATATATATGTTGAAGGGATACATATTTATTTATTTCAAAAAGAAAAATTTCATATCAAATCCTAAAAATACAAGCATTAATACTAACTAACATAAAGTACAAGGAACTTAATTTTTAATATAGACTAAATTCATTAGTAATTTCGAATAACGTAAGCTTTATGAGAGATAAGATATGTATTACAAGTTCTGAGAATTAAAAAAAAACACACACACAACGGATTCACCAAATTCGACTTGGATTAAAATTTATAGCATTAAGGTTCTCTACATTGGCAGAGCTAGGTTGTGATGACGTGCCCCACTCATTTTTTAAAATATATATTTTCATTTTTATTTTATAGTTTAAAATTTTTGTTATGCTTTTATTCTGAAAGAAATAACAACCATGCCCCCATAAAATAATGAAAAAATGTTATTGTTCCCCATAAAATAATTAAAATATATTGTTGTTCTCATAAAATAATTTAAATATGTTGTTTTGCTTCTATTTTACAAGAAAAATTATAATTATACCTAACTTAATCCTTGAAATATATAGTTATATCTTCATTCAATAAAATACTACTTCTAAATATTCTACAAGCGTCCTCACTAAGAAAAAATTCTAACTCCACTACTGGGCATCCATAAAACCGTATAGCGACGAATCCAGAGACTAGACGCACAAGCGTGCATGCAGAGCCGGAAGGAGGGGGGGTTATAAACTTATTTCAACTTTTACATGTATATATATTTATATATATATTTATGCCCCTAACCTAAGTTAATTGATATATATTTCAAAAGTCTATCCATAATCCTAATTTTGATATATTTTATTGTTTATTCTACTTTTGTTTTGTGTTTTCCTATTAAATTCTAGGTGTTTATTGAAATATTTTTCTCTAATTTGCTCTTCTTAGAGCATTTTGTTTTTGAAATTCTTATAATTTGTTACGATGACCTATAAAAATATTTTTTCTAAAATGTGGTCTTTAAGCATTTTTCTTTTCAAGCAACCCTCTTTATTATTATTTTTACATAAACACCTTTTTCTAATTTGCTCTTGTTAAAGTGATTTTGTTTTCAAACGTGTCCCTACTTTAATTTCTTTTTTTTTTTTTTAGCACTTCCTATAATATAATTTCTTAATAACTTTTATCTAATTTTTCAGCTAAAATCTTTATTACTCAAATACGCTTCACTTATATATACATATATATATTATTCAACTAAAAACACTTTTCTATTGAAAGTAACATTTTAATCTATTTAATTTATTAAAAAAATAACAAAACTAATATCTTATAGTATTAGTATATTGAAAAATAAAATAAAATTAGGACTCCATATTTTAAAGGGTTTTTAGCATTTTTTTTAAATTGTTAGTTTACATCCCTTGAAACAAAATTCTAGTTCCGCCACTACATGCATAATTAGTTCTTTTGCTTTACAGTCCTTTATTGCTATTTCTGGAGTTGGTAATTTCCAGAAAATGGCTAGCCAATTGGGAATCAACGGCGTTGAAAAACAAGGAGATCATGATCATGACAATAAAAAGTACAATCTGATCAACACTTAGGGTCTGTTTAGTAAATAGATTCAAATTAATGATTTAATTTGAGTGAGTATGATTTAAATTAAGATTTAAATTTGTGATTTAAATTGTTATATGAATTAACGTTTAAATGTACATTGAAGTTTTAATTTGAGTATGAAATAAAATTAGAATTTGTGTTTAGAGAGGTAGTGAAAAAAGTTTCTGATTTATCAACAAATCTAATAAAATCTTAATGTTAATGACATAAAAAATATACAATATAGATCTTAATTCGTTCCTCTCTTCACTAGGAACATAATGAAAAATGAATCATCTCAATTGGATATCAAATAAAAGAGTTATGATTTTTTTCCTCAAATATAGGAGAGATAATTTTTGTTTTTACTGTAGCAGAGATATCTAAGTATCAAAAGTTTAAGAATGGATCGAAACTCTAAATACTTAGAATTTATTTGATAAATTGATTCGAATTAATGATTTGATTTCAAAATCAAATCACTAATGTTACTTGTTCTCTAAAATGAAGCGAAGGGCGTGTGCGATCTCAGAAGCTTTTTGGTCTAGATCCAACTTAGGGGAAAAAAAAGGGAAAGAAAAAAAGAAAAAAACATGCTTCTCCCGATCGATTATTCATAGATATATATATATATATATATATATATATATATATATATATGATTGGCTGCTTTTGAATTCCAAACTAGCACTAATTTACTCTAAAGTCATATTCAACGATAGCATCAAATATTTTGACCATTCTAATTTGTATAAAGAAATAAGTAAAACTATTATTAATTAATAAAGTACCCTTCTATATATATACGGAGAATATAATCCACCACATTTAGTTACATACATAGACTGTATTATAAAAATTACAAATAATATATATATATATATACATTTGCTAACTTACTCTAGAGTCATATTCAACGATAGCATCAAATATTTTGACCATTCTAACTTGTATGAATAAGTAAAACTATTATTAATTAATAAAGCACCCGTCTATATATATATATATATATATATACGGCTAATATAATCAAACTCATTTAGTTACGTACATAGACTGTATTATCAAAATGACAAATAATATATATATACAGATATATATATATATATATATATATTTCTTAGGGTATAGAAATAGAGAGAAAAAGAATATTAATAACAGCAGTAATAGTGGTGATAATAATGATATACGATAATTCTGCTACTAAACTGATGGTGCAATTTCTTGTAGAAATAATAATAACTAATAAGGCTCTTTCTAATTATAGCGCCCACTTTGATAATCGGGGAAATTTCTCCCACTTAATCATTTTCGTTGAATTCGCTGACATGGTAGCAAAAGAGTAATCCAACGGTCAATGTTATGTAGGGCATATGAGGATATTAAGGAGCAACAAATTTTGCAACCCATTGTTTACCGGTTGCTTAAAACAAGGAAGCAACTCATTAGAAAGGGAATAAAATATGAGAAAATTATACATTATATCATACTTTTAAAAGTTATGTTAATTTATGTTTACTTAAGAAAAATTTATACCATATTATTATTTATATTACAATTAAGTTGTATTACAAATGAATATACACGCAAGATTTATAAATGTAAATCTTAATAGATGAAAATTAAATGAAGAAAAGAGGATGAGCCAAGTTAAGCAAAGGTCCACTACATTACATGAGCCTACGTAAGCAAAGGCCTAGAAAAATATGATTCAATTTAAAAAACTATTTTTGAAAAAATAAAAATAAAAATGACTTTTGGAAAAAAATTGTAAAAATGAATTTCTATTCCAAAACTTCAACTAGAAATTGGAAATTTTTATACCAAAAATAAAATCCAACAATAACGAGTTGTAGGATATATTACATGCAATAGAATCGTTGACACCTTGAATGGAAGTCATTTCATTGCATAATTCCCATTAAATGAATCCAAATTTCAAATTTTTTATCGTCACCCTTGGATCAAGCGACACTAGATGAATTATTCTTTAAATTGTAACCTTGAGTACTCTGCATTTTATGATACTAATATAGCCAATGGGTAATTTGAATCCAAGTTGATATATCTTTTTCTTTAAATTTTAACATTGATTACTTCACATAAAGAAACCATATAAACGCCCTTAAATTTTAAACATTGATTACTTCACAGATTTCTTATTGTTAATAGGCCACCATTAATATTTTTGAATTCAATAAATACATAATGATTCATTAATCACTCAAGATTGTGGTTTTATAGAAACAATGACAGAAGTCCGCAGAAGTTGATTCTTAACTTTGAATTGCAAAAGAATGATTTCTTGATGCTAATTTAATTTATTTTATACACATCGGTATCTGTATTCACTAACTACCAATATTACTACAATCCATATAAAACAATGCTATAAAATAATTGGAATAGATATAACACCACCAATGTTATGAACAAGTTGAAGATGTTCTACATTTATTGTGTATAAGATTTCTGCTATTGATATTTAGGTTTACTATGAATAACAAGTGGAGAAATAAAATTCTTCTTTCACTTTGAGTTTAATAAGATGGAGATTTCAATATTCACTATGACTTACAAAATTAAATCCTGACTTTGTTTCAATCAAACAAGTTTTGTTTGATTTAGTCTACTTAGATTTAACAATAAAAAGGCTTTTAATATTTTATAGAAATTATAAAATTGTTCATCCATAAAAATAAAGGTAATATTCATAGTTTACAATCTATTTCAAAATTAGCAAATGTCTAAAAATTCACCATCTAAAATTTTAATGCCAACTAACAATCAAATTAAAAAGTCACATGCACACATAGAAAATAACATACATAGAAAAGTAATATAAAATAAAAAATTTTATTTTGAATACTTGATTGCTAAAAAGGAAAATTTTAAGTTTAATTATTAAGTATGGTTGTATACGAATTTATTATTTTAGAGCTTATTTTATGAGCAATAGAAAATAATAAATTACATTGGTGTATTTTTGGAAGGACTATTAGACCGTTTGAAAAGTTTAAACCTCTAAAAAAAACATCCGTCAAAATTAATGTAAAAAACCACCTAAAACATCCAATAAATCAAAATTAATATTAATTAACAAATTAATTTGGATGTAATTGAATTGAGCGGTTTTGCACCCCCAACAACTACTACTACTTCACATTTTAGTGGATTTGTACCCTCCTTCGTCGACAAACTATTATGTATTCTTAGACTTTTATTGCTTTCTCATGGAATACTTATATGAAATTATGCTATATTTTAGTCATTTATTAAGTATTTATCTCATTTTCATTATTGAAGTGTTCATCTTTACAAATCACATTTGTTTAGAAAAAAAAAAAAAAACTTACACTTAAAAACATTTTACATGATGACCACTCAACGGTTATATTTGAAAACAAAATTAAAGTATAGATATGCCAAAAAAAGAGAAAAATTTCTAGCCGTTGTTCATATGATTTACACGACATTTGCTTGAACTTTATCAAACATCACACAATTGGAAAGATATCCCTCTGTAATTACTCATCCAGTATAAAATTACAAAAAAGGGGCAGAACATTAACAAATTACTTCTTGTTGACCAGTACGCAAAAAGTATTCCATCCTCATTCTTCAAAAGGGAGTCGAATTTTTTATGCCACCGCTCACAAAACGACCGTGGCACAGAATATATTTAGCATCTTAGTTCTAACTTATTAATCTAACTGTTATAGTATAAAATTTTTATATACTATAATATAAAATAAAAATATATTATAATATAAAACTTTCATATACGTTATATTTTTACAAATATGAAATATAGTTTTTTATTGTGTTGAAACGTTAGCTTTAACCTCATTAGAATTACACTTCAATCCCCTAATTTCAACTCTTACAATATGAGCACATATTATATCATGCTTCATTTACAGAACTACCCCTAAACACTAGCTCGGTTTCCACACCATTCAAAATCTGGTAAAAAGAACCGGTTATAGTAGTATTGCGTATTTTCCAACTTCTAACGTCACACGACAAGTGGCAACCTCGTGGGGGAAAATTTACATAAAATCCTTGTACGGGTATGCAGAAAAAGCCTACTAAAATTAATGACTCTGTCCGGGATGTAATCGTGTTCCCACTATATACACTAACCGAATCAGAGTCTATAATCTAGAAGGATGAGGACAAAAAAGTCAATGCACACATTAATGTTTTCTGTTATTTAGATACAGGGATAAGATGTTTGGAAATGTGGTAAAAATCAATAGCGGGAACTATTTTTACTGTAGTATGTGAGAGTTTTATACTATAGTATATTTTTTTATTGTTATTGTAGTATGTGAAAGCTTTACACTGTTTATAACTGAGATTGTGGTAAAAATTAAGTGGTTCTTACCACTACCAAGCACCCAAGAATCTCTCAAAGCATATCTTTTCTGTGTTATTTAGTTGTCTTTAACCCTTTTTTTTTTTGCCCGTGTCCGTCTTTCCTTTTTTTTTCACTGAAACTTGCTACCATTGCCATTCCCTCGTTAATTATTTTACTTCATATAATTTTAATTCAAATTTTAAAACATTATTATCTTATACACTTGTATCTTAAGGAATTTGCAATCCAAATAATTACTTCTGTGCTTTCGGAATATATATATATATATATATACGCACAATATATAATATAAGATGAAATATTGCATTTTTCACTCAAAAGTCAGCAAGGACTTTGCAATTTTTCTTGTACAACTTTTTGAGAACAAGGCAACAAATTTTTATCTTTCAGTTCAGTTTTTTATTTACTCATTTTATTTGTATTTGATCTTTTGAATAATCTTTTTTTTAATCTAATTTTATGTATCTTTTAAATATCTTTTTATTTTGGTGGAGAGAAATTTTAAGATAATTAGCAGCAATTAAATCTCATATGTAGATGCTAAAATAATTATTTATCAAAATAAATCATGCACAAGCCTTATTTACAATTATTTATAGTGGCCTACTAGCATATGGGATACTCTAATATGCAAAATAAAATTCAAGAAGTATTCCGTAACATTTTAATCTGAAAATATGATAACACCACACAAAAGTATAAACTTTAAGAATTACCAGGTATTTTAACCCATTCTTCATATCATCTTTTTTTGTTTTTTTGGTAGAACCTTTATCTTCATATCATCTACAATCTTAAAAATGATCAGTATAAAACGATCTTTGTTTCCACTTTTAACCGGGTGTATAAGATAATAATGTTTTAAATTTTAAATTAAAATTATTTGAAGTAAAATAGTTTAAAAAGTAGGTTTATGTAAGATAATTATGGTGTATTTGACTCTACAATTAATGTCATACACATTAGGAAAGAAAAACCTAATTACAAAAAGCCGACATGAATTATTCCAAATGTCAAATTTTCATAGACGGGGTACTAAATAAGCATGATGACGTAGTACACCCGATCTATTAAATAATTTCTCCTCATCATCATTATTCTTGAGCTGTGTCCTTATAATATGCTTTTGGTGAAGAATTTTTCACAAGTGTTTTTTATTTTCTCCCTATTTCAAACATCAAAGTTTTAGCGCCACGAAAACTGTAGGCATATTAACTAAGGTCAACCGTCAACAAAACAAGCAAGCGCTGGAGAATGTACTGCTACTAGAGTACATAGAATTTATCATACTAAACGCAAAGATTTAATTAATAGACTATGAATTAAAAAACCACTTTGCTAATAATCCAAAAATCATAGCAGACCACGAAATACTTGGAATATCATAATATTCCTATATATATGTACTTTATTTTTTTTAAAGAAAGTATCCTCTACTCTTATTTGATTTAGTACGGGTACATCTAAAGATTCTGAACTGTGATAATATTTAGAGCTATAGCAATTCCTTTCAGCCACTTGACATTAAAAAAATAATAAGCTTGTTAAGTTTCAGCCAAGGTCTGCTATGCGTGCATTGACTAATATTCATATATATATATATATGTATATACATATTTGTCTCGTTGACTAATATCATTGGGTTTTGATCATGTTCTTTTCAACGACGTGTAATCTTATTTTCTGGTCATAATGTTCTCCATTTACCAGCCTTAAATGTTGTTTCATGTATATTCAAATCAAAATGTGTTATTTTCCTCAAATGAGACTTGTATGTGTGTATAGGTATTAGGTACATAAGATTACAAATTAACGAATAGTGTTTTGGCTCTAAAAAAAATAGAATTCAATGCGACTTAAAAGTAATATTATTTTACTAAACTCAAATTTACAATAAGGGAAAGAGAAAAAAGTCACATATCAGCCAGCGTTAGTACGTATGCACTAAATCCATGACCACCGGGAGAAACAATAAAATGCACTTATGGACAGTTTCATTTAGATATAATAATTACTGACCCATTGGTAAATTCAAATCAACCTTTATGTGAGCTTCTATATTTATACATATATGATGGTAAGATAGAATAATGCGTAAGCCTTTGAATACATGCCTGTTTACCTACTGAGTCATTTGACGTTATTACCTGACACAAATGATGGGGAATATTATGATTAATTAATGCTTTTTGACTAAATTAATTGCGCCCTGCCCTGCGGAAGGATGAGGAGGCACCTGTTTTACCTAAGGCCCACGAGGAATGGTCAAATAAAAATCCTTTCGTATTCAGGGAGTTATAACACGATACTTATAAAATTATAGGCTCCAATTTAATATTTACAATACATTTTACATTATGACTTATTATTTTATTAATAGTAAAATTATGACCCTATAAAGTCAATTAAAATTAATCATAATAAAATATATAAGTAATTATAACTGGGTTAAACCTTCTTAATGTGCTAAATAGACGGATTACTGTTAACTTTTATAAACTCTTTTAGAATAAGCCACTGTTTTATGTTTATGAAAAGAGTTCTCATGAACAGTTTTTTATTTATATTTTTAGACTTTTATAAGTGAATAACAAATCACAAATTTTATTTCTATCCTTTTATTATGTTACTTTTTATAATGACAAAAGATTTTGACTTATTTAACCAAATGATTCAAAAAGCTCTTCTGTAATCAAGAAGTTGTCTTCTCTTCTTGTATTGCTTATAAGTCAAAGTAAGTAAAAGCATAAATTATCTTAAATGGGCCGTAACGCTAGTAAAGTTAATGAGATGCAAGTATTGTTTGTACAATTAAAGGAAAAAGGTAAACTTTCATAAATGTAATATTTTAAAACTTAATTTTTATAAATGTTGCACATGTTTAAGTATGGCATTAATTAAACATGCAATCTGAATGATAGTGTAATAACAATTTTTTTAAGTGTGACATAAATAAATACATGTTTTAAAGATATGGCATAACATGTAATTTTCTCAGAAAAAAGGTGCTTGCTTGTAATTCATATAGTTTCGATATAGTTTTTTATTTTTGTATTATTTGTGAAGAACTAAAAAATGTGTATTATTGTGTTCATAGTTAAGGAAAAAGTAGTGTTCCAAGTGGCACGGAATGGAGCACATGCATGAACATTGTTTTTAAATTTTAATCATATCAAGTGCTCTTCGTATCACAATTGGATCATATTCACTGCAGTATATAAGAATTTTATAATATAACAGTTAGAAGGATACGAAGCCCCTGTCAAAGCAGGCTAACAGCCCTTTAACGCTTTCCTGAATTAGTATTGTGTGCTGTCCATCTCCTATCCACTAGTTTTCACAATTTAACCGGTGGTTATCGTTTTTAATACTTTTCAGGTTGTTGTCGTTTTTTTTATTTTCTTTCTATTTTATGTAGTTGTATTTTTCAAATTATTGTCGTTTTAAATTCTTTTCATGCCCTTTCTTTCCGCAAAGTTGTCTTTTATATTTCGTTGTCCTTTTGTCTTCTTTATAGTTTTGTCGTTTTCTGTTGCTTTTCTCCATTTCGTTGGGACTGGCTGTTGTCGTTTTCGTTTGGATGTAAAGCTCCTTTTTAATCTCGTTGTTGTTTTATTATCGTGCGCGTTTCATGCCCTTTATGCCTCTTCCTTTTATATGATGATGTCGTTTATTTAGTATTGTCATTTCTGAGTCTGTTGTTTTCAGTAGCTGTCGTTTCTATATTTCCTGTTACTTTTGTGTTTGTTGTTTTTTTCACTTTGTCGTGCATTTCATTGTCGCTTGACTCGCTTCTATGTTAGTTGTCTTTTTTACTGTGGATGTCGTTTATTTTGGATAAGTCGGTTTTATGTTTCTATGTCCCTTTCAGTAATTTCCTTTCTTTAATTTTAAAATCTTCCGGTCGTTTTTTCCCCTCATCTTTTTCTCTTTTCCCCTTATTGTTGTGCGTGTCCTTATTGTTGTCGTTTTGCATGTTGACACCTTTTATTTAGCATTTGTTTGGCAAAGACAATTGAATCATTTTTATAGTGCCAATCATTTTGTTACGGTGTTTTTTTTTATAAAATTAAAAAAAATGATTTAGATCATATAAAAACGCTCAAACCATACTCCTAAAACAGACGCTTAGATTTCGTGGTGTCTTGGTGATGTTTGCCATGTTTTCGTGTTTATCATTTCACTATTTGTTTTATGGTGTAGTGGCTTTCCACGTGGACGTCAATTTTTGTTGTCGTTGTTTTTATTTTTAGTTTCATTTGTTGTCGTTTTTCATGTGGTGTCGTTTATTTTCTTTATCTTCATGCTGTTTTATTTTTTGTCTTCTTCCATGTTTTGTCGTCTTATTGTTTCTGTAGTTTTTTTTTTAATTATTGTTTTATGTCGTTTTTTTGTTTTTTGTTATGGTGGTAATTTGATGTCTTTTTTTTTAAAAAAATTTTTGGTTAGGTTGTTTTGTGTTGTTGTGTCGTTTACCGTTGGCTGTTTTACGTTTCTGCATTTTTCCGTAGCTGTAGTTTGATTTTTTTTTTTTTTTTTGTCGTAATTTCTATTTGTCTGTTTTTCCTATTGTTGTGGATTTGCTTATTGATTTTGTAGTTTTTCCATTTTACATGCTGATGTCGTTGTTAGATCATGTCATTTTCTAGTCTTAATGTCGTGTTCTTTCTTTTGTCTTTGTTCTTATTTTTTGTCGTTTTATGTTTCTGTCGTCTTTCCTTTTGTTGTTATTTCGCTCTCGCTTTTGTTCTGTCCTCGGTTTTCATGCAGACGGTTTTTTTTTTTTAAGTACTTACTTGTTTTTATGTCGTTCTCTGGCAGTTTGTCGTTTTTGTCTTTTGGCAGTTCTTGTTCTAACTCGCTCTTGATCACTAGAAAAATTTTGGTAGGAAAAAAAGAAAAAAAAGGCCATACCCACATAGAAAATCAATCATTGCAATTTGGTGGATCGGGAGCAATGGCATCCTTGTTTGAAATCAAACGAATTGTTGATGTAACTGACTTTGAAGAAGTGAAAAACCAACTCTGAAGAAGTTTTTTCTTAAATGTAAAACCCTACTATTCCACGTTCTTGCTGCAGAAGTAATAACAATCAATCTGAACGAGGCAACAAGAAACTAAACCCCGAGTTCTCACGAATCAACGGCGGTGGTTCAATGTCGGCGATGTCTATTTGCGCCATCGATTTTGATAAGTCGTCAACTGAAAACGGAATACTGCAAACAAAGAAGAAAATAAGTGTATAATTATCGCACACATATTTTAACGGTCAATTTCTTGCATTGCAAGTCAGCTGAGTTCTGATCCGTAATTAACCTCGAATCGTCGTCTAACAGGAAAGAATTACTGACGGCATTGTTGGAATCTTCCGTCATTAGAACCCTCATATTGGAAATAACCTATAATTTTTAGGAGGAAAGCCAGTTAGTGTTCAAATAGCATGTATGTTTATGCAGATTTTAGTATTATATACGCATTGACTCGAACCTAGAGATTTTTCTTTTTGAGTAATGGCGTCCATAGAAGAAACTTACTTCCGTGGACACGCTATGTGTGCCGTATTTGTCATCCCAGTACATTGTACTAATCCGGTACAGTTGCTGTATGCTAAGAACCTGTGGATTTAGAAACTTAAGATTAGTTTGACATGCTCAGACCACTGGATTAAATGAGAAAATTTGTTTTTGTAAATCTTTGTGCATGAAATAGGAGCACAGATGATGCCTAACATCGCATACTAAAGTGGATCCCACCACATGAGACCAACAGCTTGGTCACACTTTCTATTTGTTGTGATGCTCAACATTAGTAGTGTTTCTAAGTACTTGTTATGAAATAGCGGCCAAAATTACAGTACAAGCAACTCTTTTTGGTTGTACTCCACATATAATTTATGAGGCATTGGATGATAGAAAATCTATTTTAGATGGGACACAATAGAAAACAAGTTCAACTGTCAAATTCTATTTTAATCATTATCTAACACCTAAAAAGCATTACTAAGTACGATCAGATTTGATTAATTGTACTATAGGGTGCCTGAAATAGCATACCGGGCATAAATCATGGCTTATCTCGTCTAATGTTTTCTTCGGTTTTTGATGTATGACCTGAGCAAGAAGACAAAAAATTTTAGCACAAGTCTACAATTTGGTGGAGTAATGGGGTATAGAATTGGGAAACAGCACAAGAAGAAGAGGGAAATACCAGGAAGCCAATAGCCTGCCTTATGTGCTTTAGCTCCTCCCAAGATGAACCTGCGTACTGCAATTTTATTTTTTTTTAAATTAAGAAGTTAAATTTGATATAGAAGAATCATTAAGTTCTGGGGTGACAAAATATAATACAACTAGGTACCTCGTCTGTTGCCTTGTAGCACCAATGTTCCAATTCAGCTAATCCAGCTTTAACATATTCGCCATTACTAAACGAGCAGCATTCTCTTCTCAGTAGAAGACTGCACACAAACACACAAATTAAGAAAAGTTTTTCTTTCGATTCCTGAAACAATAGTCATAGACAGGATTGGTCATTGACATACCTGTTGAATAGTTGAACGTTGATGAAAGAAAATATTTGTGTAAAGACTTTTCGGACCAAGAATGGAGGTACCTGCATTATAAGGGGAAAAACAAGGTGAAGAGATGAAGAGAGGAGTGGAAAAATGAAAGTTCACATTCAATAAATTTAGGACTATACTGACATGATTCGATTTCAATGTGTTTAAGAAGCTCCCTAGGCTCTTGACAATGCCTTGCCAGTGAGCAATCAGAGCTCGTTGAGCCTCGGTGTTGGCAATTGATTTTGATGAGCCCTTAACCAAGCTTGCTCTGGATGTTCTTGGTGCCTTGATCATATTAAAAGAAAAAAAAATGCCAGATTTAGTGTTTAAAAGGAAAGAAAAAAAACGGTTGAATTAACCAACAAGTCGATAAAAGAAAGGAAAATGATATGGATATCATGAAAAAACAGTTTCATGTCACCTTGCAAAACTAAAATATAACTTGTTAGAGGTAAATTTTTACACCTATGCATTCATGATATTCATGGTAACAATCATTGTATGTATTCTCCAGAAGAAAACAAAAAACCTGGATGCACAAGCCAAGCAGAGGAGAAATTTCTTTCTTCAAGTTATCTCGGATCATGCCGTAAATCTTTTCCACATAAGCTGTGAGCTGCTGTTTGAAAAGTAGAGCTGGGTACTTGGCTTCGACTTGGCGCAAAGTGTCAACTCCACCATTCATGCTGCCGTTGATCAAGGAAAGGTTGACTCCTTGTGGCGTACCACGGAAACTCTGCAATCACAGCACAAAATATGTACAAATTGTTAAATTGACAAGAGAAATGAAAGGTTTTTTTTTTTTTTTTGAACAGAATTCACCGAGTTAATTAATTTGACAAGAAACTTGTGTTTACTTGTGTCATTCTTCCAAACAGTGTGGCTGACGATGAACGGCGTCGTTGAGGAGCCATTCCTGCAGCGCCACTCGCTTTCAGGGTTCGTTGGAGAAGCAAGAGAAGAGTAGAGGCATTGGATAACCAATAGGCCAAAACATCATTGTTATCCTGAGTCTGAAAGTCCAAAATTTTCCAGCATTTCAAGTTATCAAGGGAAAAAAAAAGAAAAAAAAAAGAGCAGTTGGGTGGAGAATATGGGACCTCAATGGCATGGCCTATGGCTTGGATGATCCTGTCAAAGACACTGGTTCTCTCCACTTCGAAAGATCTCCACTGCAACAGGCATTTGTATATGATGCAAGCAGCAATCGGTCTGTTGCCGGCAAACCCAAGGTGCTGTGCTACACATCTAATGAGCAACTCCTGATTCTCCTGCTGTTTTTCATTGAGTGATTTCTGAGGCTTATCTTCTGCTTCAGCAGCCTCCCTTTGAACCATCGAAGGGCTATGCAGGTCCTGATTTACGTCGGCAGTTGAAACAAATAAGTAAACTTAAAGAAAGAAAAGTCATGAATTGGTTTTGAATTCAAAGAAATCTTTTAATTTCTCACCACAGGCGGCTTCGCGTCCACGCTGAAATGACCACTTTCTCCACCTCTCTGCCAACAATCAAAGCACAATAAAATGTAAGCCCATTTGTGAATCGTGAAGCGAAGTTCAATATGACCATTCTGTCTTGTGAGAATCTGTTTCTGTAGTACCTGAAGAATTGATCTTGAACGCCCAGAGAGGAACTTGTTCGGTGCCATTGACACGGCTTGTTGGCGTAGAACTTGGTTTTCTGATTCCAAATTGGAAAGCTTCTCTTCTAGCCTAATCAAGTAAGTTTTAAGTGCTCAGTTAACCAGTTAAAGTTATAAACTTCTTCAAAAATCTATGACGTATGAGGAATTTCATTACAAAGAGATTATATTACCTGGTCAGTGATTCCTGAAGGAGTTGAACTTTCTTCTCTGTTTCTTCTAACTTTTTACGTCCTTGTTCACTAGATTCTCGGGATTCATTGTATTTTCTTTCATAATCATCAGCTCTTTCATTTTCTGTCTTCAACGAGTCCTGCAGATCATGGCCAAGTTCCAGATTAGCCAAAATGAAATTAATCGCCATTTACTGCTAGAAATAATGAATGTTGGTTGAAGCCTTATTTATACCTGTAGGCCCTCCACTTCTGCTTTTAAAGACTCAATCTTTTGAGTATCTTCGACAAGAACTTGGGTTTCTTTAATAACAGGAGGTGCTTCTTCTATGGCTTTCTTTGCAGCTTCTCGTTCCTTGACAAGTAGCGCATTTGTTTCGTCAACTTTGTTCTGCATTTCTTGTAAAGAATTCTGCAATTTCGTAACCTCCTGTGCTTTAGCTTCTTCCAGATCAGTCTGCAAACAAGATTTCATTATTTATCATAAGGCAAGTAAAAAGAAAAAATGCGCAAGTTATAATTTATGAATAACATATCTAGCAAGGCGTGAGAATTACTCTCAAACGTTTCTCCAATTGCAGACGCCACGTAAGTTCCTCCACTCGTTTTTCCAACTTATCCTTTGCTTCCTTAAGTGCACCAGTTTCCCTGGCAGCCTGCAGAAAACGGGAGATAGATATGAGAATCATACGTAGAAAAACCAATAGACATATTATAAATAACATCAAGAACACTTACCATTTTGAGCTTTCTAAGTTCCATTCTCGCAATTCTTCCCCTCCATCTGCATTGTGCTAGAATCGTGCCCTTCTTGAGCTTCTTATAATATGCAGCAGCTTTATGACAACGCCACCGAGCCTGCACAATTTATCTCAAGTTTAGCTTCGACTCTTTCACCAACAACCAAGGCTACAATTGATCCACAAAATAATGACATTTCTAGAATTTACCTCAATAATTATGGCTGCTTTAGTTTGCTTCCTGAATCTAAATTCTTTTCTAGCAGCCATTGCTCTTAAACCTGTTTGCAAGACAAGCACCGAGACATGGAGACTCTTGTATGCTTTTCTTGCTCGGTGTCTGCGTGCATGCTTCTGAATCTTCACGGCCGCTGCCTCTCTCTTCAAGTTCTCAAAAAGCTTGCAGGCCAGTCTTCCTACACAATGCTCCAAGCGATAACATAGTTCAAACCATTGATTTTCACCGACCAATCCACGGTGTCTTTAGGAACATTATTAATAAAGCTAGTATATATGTTTCTGAGGGTTCACCTCTCCAATGTGATTGCACGACAATGGTGGCCTTTCGCAATGCAATGAACTGCTTTCGAGCCTGATGCGTTCTCACACGCCTCTGGATAGTCTTTGCCGCATTGCTTAGTACCTCTGCTCTCCTTGCATCTAATTCTGCCATCTGACCAGCTCTTAAGAATACCTTTGTTTTACCTATCTGCATGTGACCATTTATTTGCTTAGTAAAACATGACACGTATGTGTGTGCGTGCGCGCACATGAAAAGAGTAGCAAAGTACTCCTCGTATTACCTGAAACCCTATAAGCCCCTTCTTTTCCAAAATCTTTTTGCAAGCAACTTTTTCGTCATAGCTCCTACTTAGTGAAACAAAGTGTCAGAAGGAGAAATTGATATCCAGAACGTGTTTCCTTGCTTTGGACAGATGCTAAACCAAGATACTTACTGTCCTTCCAAGACCTCAGGTGCAAGGAGTCCAAATCGGTTTATGAATTCAAAGAACGGTCTGCGAGTTGGATATCCAGCACAGCTGATTCTGATTGCCTCCAAGACACCCTACATGGAGAATTTGCAATGATTAGTGGGGAGAGAAAAGAGCAAGAAACATTTTTTTAGGCTTGAAGAAGTGAATGAAAGAGCTTCTTGTTTTGCTTACACCACAGCGCAGTTGTTGCATGATGTTGACATTCTCAAATATGGCAGGCTTTAGAAGGTTGTTTGGCTTTACACATCTGATATAATGAGGTTCTGTGGAATTCAGTGTATCCATTAGTTGCTGGAGTTGCAGCTGCACAATTTCAGAACATGGGAATAGATAAATTAGTAACCAATTTCTTGCAGCATAAGAAAGAAATTTTTTTTAATCATACTCATAAAAAATCATTTAAGCGAAAGTACCTTAAATCGAGAACCGATTGAAGAAAACTTGGATGATTTAGTTGTCTCTTCTTTGAGTGGAGGGAAAAGGCCTGCTACAAAAGAACATTTGGAAACACTCAACAAATCTTGATGCTCTGGAACCACGTAGTCCTTGTTTTTGTCCAAAAATTGGTCAGATTGATAAAGGACCTGAAATGAAGTGTTGATAAGATGAAAGAAACGGACTGTAAGAGCAGTTAGTTCCAGAACAATATTGATACTTGGCATTATTGGTTTTACCTCTCCAGCATAATGGGCAATGGTGAAATCCGTCCGAGAAAGTTTTGGCTTTATAAAGCGTTTGTGATTTTTGAATGTTTGATAGAGCTTGTTTGCAAACGTTTCATGTGTTGACTTTGGAAACATGCTGAAAGAGAGAAGAAAAATCATTGAGATTGAGAGGAAACAGTGAAAGGAGGACAAGAAAATTTAAAAAGATACATAGTTCTAAAGCCTAAAAGCAATGGAGTGGCAAAATTTAACGGGGAAAAAATTAGAAGAAATTATCTTACCAAGCTTCATCAAGAAGCGCGACTATTCCCCCAGGTTTCTGTAAGGAGACAAAATATATATATATCATTACTTGTACTCAGAAAACATAACAAAATCACTTATTGAAAATAAAACTACGCAAGAAGTTATACTGTTGTTCCTTAAAAAAGTGAATCTCAACAAACAAAAAGGAAGAAAACAGCGGTGGCATGTGAAGAAAAGAGCATCAACCTTTTCAATAAGATCCAAGACATCTTGATTGTCAACAAATTCAATGTAGCTCCAATCAATCTCCTCTTTGGTGTACTCTTCTTGTTCCATTTTGAAGACGTGCTGAAATCATTACCAAACAGTATGCTTCAGTCTAGTAAACAGTCACTAGTATTAGAATAGAAGCATAATTAGTGATCAACATCTATAACTCACCTGATTGAAATGTTGCTGGAGCTTCTCATTTGTGAAATTAATGCAGAACTGTTCAAAACTGCACGGCAGAAAAAACAAATGCTGAAACTAGCTTACAAAGAACTGCATGACCAAAAGTAAATTCTTAAACACACACATGTTTATATATTATTATTCTTATTATTATTGATTATTATTATTTTTTACCTGTTTGTCTTAAAGCTTTCAAAACCATAGATATCAAGAACCCCGATAAGGGATTTTGAGTTAGCATCTTGACCGATTGAGACATTGATTTTATCCACCAACCTGTGCATAATCAGGCAGATTTTAGCATCACAGCAATATCTCAATTCTGAATGAGCATAACATACTGTGATGGTAAATTACACTACAGTTTTGAAGCTAATGATAGAACTTATTACAATGCCTTACCAGTCAAACAATCTGGAATATATTGTCTTAGCTAAACCATCTCGGCTAACTGCTGCACTTTCTGGATCAAGGGTTCGTTTTATGACTTCTTCTGGGGTGATCATCACACGCTTGCAAAATGCGTCCTCCAAAGCATCAGCATCACACCTGAAATTTTCGGAGCAATACTCAAAAGATTATACCATTATAAGAGAGGGAAGAAAATTTGGATGTAAACTGTGGTGTCAATATGGGAAGGAAACCACACATGAGTAGCTCTGCAGTCATTTTTAAATGGAATTTGGCTTTATCATCTTTCGGAACTGACGAATCGATCTCCTTTCCCTTTGCAAACTCGATGTTCCCAATGTGAAGGATTGCTGCAACAACTCTGAAAATTGCTTCCTGAGAGAGAGAAAGAAAGGTTGGTTTCCTTCTTTTTATACCTCATGAAGAAAATGGTGGCTTTAAGAGGCCAAACCTGCTCTTTAGCACTGATTCCAACAATGTCCATTGCTCTCCTTGTGGCAAGGTAGTCATGGGCATCATTTACACCAACAAGCTCATAGCAATTTGATTGGTTAAGATAGTGAAATGATCTAGGATTCCCCAACTTGTATTTTTCAATTTCCTGACAATATTACAAATAATGGCTCAATGCTGAAGCACATAATAGTTGAGAGGACAAGGTGAAATATTTAGCGATAAATAACCGATACCTCTTGTGGTGCGGCACAAAGAAGGTAAAAACAATGGTAGTTGCGCTCAGGATCAGAAATTTGACAAACACGCGACCGTTCTAAAAGGTAAGTTCTGATTGCTGCTCCTGAGATTCTTCCTTGCTTATCAAATTGGATCTCAACAAATTTACCAAAACGACTGTCCCATTATTGTTGTAAAGAGAGAATCAATTCCAACAAAATTAGAATCCATGTACTGTTCTTATAAGGTTTTATAAATAAGACATGTACATATAACAGAATTTGAAGTGACGTTTAATAGAAAAAAAATTTTCAAGGCTGTCTTACCTAGAATTATTATTTCTAACAGTTTTAGCATTGCCAAATGCTTCAAGTACCGGATTTGACTGCATTGCAAGTTTAGTACATAAGTGTCAGATTTGCATAAGAATTTTTAATCTAAGGGGTCACTAATTTTAAGCTTATAAAGCATTTATACCATGCATTTTGCAATGTTCTCAACATCATAATGTAGGCATTCAATTTCATACGGATGATTGTCAGCTTGTTAACTCTATACCTCACAAGTAGCAACTAGTAAAATTGTCATTTAAGTGGTCAAAATCAGCATTTAATCGACAGAATAAGGTATTAATTGGATATGAAATTGAAATCGAAGGGTACAATGTCGATCATATCCAAAATGCACACTTTTTATAGGCTAAACTGCAGGTATAAAATAGTAACAAGTAATAACCCATTTTCTAAAGGAAGCTCAACCACCATAACATCCAAGTCTAAGTTAAAACTCAGAGGGTGTGAACCATACTTCAAGAACTTGTTGCTCAACTGTCCTTCCTTCAGTTGCAGCCCGGCCACCAAGAAAGGCAAGGTACCTCATAAGCATTTTGGTGGTCTCAGTTTTACCAGCACCACTTTCCCCACTAACAAGGATCGAATTGCTTTTTCCCTCATTAATCATTGCCCTGATATTATTAAATAACTAGTTATAAACAAAAGCAATATATAGATTCTAAAGGTAGAACACTATAGACATATATATATATATGTGTATATATGCATATGTATCATAGGAAACCTGTATGCAACATCAGCAACTGCAAAGACATGAGGACTCAGCTCCCCAAAAGGTGCGCCCTTGTATTGTTGCATCATGTGAGCATCATAAATATGGGGCAATCTTTGGAATGGGTTAATGGCAATAAGGATGTTTCCGGTATAAGTCTGCCAAGGAAATTAACACATGTTAAACAACTAAAAAAAATGTGTCAAGGATTCCCTCTTTAGAACAAAGGGAAGAAGCTGTTGCGTGTATGGAGTCTAATTATTATCTTGACACAAAATTTACAAGCGGATCAACCGTAAGGGCTTTAACAGAAACACTTACATAGATTTCGTTAAGCTCATATCTAGTCTTCAAATTCTCCAACACGCCAGGCTCATGCAAATAAGACAGCTTTGTCATGTCATCAACACCCCCGGCAGCAGCTTCCATGTCTCGTGGATATATTTTTGATAAGTTTGCAACAACCTTCGAAAGTACGAAAATTGTGACATTTATCATCAAAAAGAAAAGTGAAATACAAATTTCTAGTGAAAAAGAAAAAGAAAAGAAAAATTATAGGCTGTATATCTGCGTAAAACTATAGGCTGTATATCTGCGTACCTTTTTCCCATTGCTGGCCTGAATCTCCACTTCTCCTCCATTGATCTTCGAAACCTTTCCATCTATCCACGCTATGTCCGGGTCTTCGACCCAGACGTGCGAACCTACGATGATATTTACCGGAGTTCCCTGTCACAAGTAAATTAAAGAAACAAATTGAGAAATATGGATTTGGATCAATAGCCATTTTTGAAGATGATCTCGCAACAGAACAAACGTATGTGCATTATGAGATGTTCTTCATTTTCAAACTCAAAAATCTTTCATCAAGCTTACCATTTTGATATTCCTATAACTTATGGATTACATGTTACGATCTAAAACTCAAAAGGAAAAAAAAAAAGGACATGAAAGAATCAGGAAAAACAGAAGAAAAAAAAGAGAGACAGGATCGTAAGACAAGACGAAATTGGACGACAATAATTTTTTTTTTTTGTTTTTTGGTTTTTTGTTGAATGTGGGTGAAATGGATTGTAGGGGTGACATTCTTCACAACATCCTCTAACTTCGCTTTTGCTTCCTTTGGTCTCGCGCCATTTCGTGGCTACCAACCGAGTCTTGTTTTTCTTTCTTTTAATGTAATAATAATAACAATAATAATTTAACAATAATAATTATGCTGCTCTATGGGATGTTATGAGTGTGTTTGTTTGGGTTTTTAAATCACAGTTTGAATCATTTTGCTACAGTAATTTCTCTCATAAAAATTTAAATTTTTATTCAAATTCTCTACTCAAATACTCGTACCAAACGCAACCTATATGTATTTGCCACATGGCAATTGTCATTTGTGATTGTAAGAGTGACGTCCCTCACAACCTCCTCTGACTTCAGTTTGTGGTCTGTCTTTCTCTGCTAACGATACTGTGATCGTCGTTTGGCAACATAATTTAGACCAAAAGTTAAAATAATTTTTTTATTAATATATTTTTATTTTATATTGTAATATATAAAAACTTTATGATAGTTAGAAGGATATTTTCTTAACGACGTTGTCAAACGCACTTCATGGCGTTAAGTTTACTTTGAAAAAAAAGTACTGTCATATATATGTATGTATGTATGTATAAAGGTGCTATGTCGTGTTGCTGTGTGCGATGTCGTAAATGGTTTCTCATCGCAATGGGCCATGGCAGTTGCATGGAACCATGAAGTTGCTGTTAGACCCAAATTATCCAAAATAGCTTGTAGAATTGTCTTGTGACTAATTTTCATTATTAAAGTTCAATATGATTTTTATGTAAAGAACAAGAAACTTGAAATGATCTTCCGCTGGCACGTGGAGGTTGCTGCATAGTCCACTTTTCAAAATAAAAAGCAATGTACACAATATAGTTGGTTAAATAACATTTTACCATAGTTGCATTTGACTTGATTGAGGAAAAAAATTTAAACAGTTTATATTAATTATTAAAAAAATAATACGAGTAGTAGTGTGATGTAACTTTTTTAAATAAAGTGTTTGATAACTTTTATTTAAATCAATAATTTAAACCATTTTTGTTCAAAACATATATACGGGCTTTATTTTGTAGTTTACTTTTATTTTACATGGTGCACGGTTTGAGTGTGGTATGATTAAGCAAACTTTTGAAAAACATGGTATAACATGTAATTTTTTAAAAAGAAAAAAGAAGAAGAAGAAGAAAAATCAGACGGATCCCTTAAACCCATATTCTCATGCATCAACTCCTAAAATAATGGACAGAAAAAAATTGCTAAATTGACTTGTTAAAAGTTAATTGATCATAAAAGAATTAATTACAATAATATTACAACTATTGTAACGAATAAATTACACGAAATATCCAACTAGGTAAAGGAAAAATTATTAAAATTTAATGATTCATCGTTCTAATTTTGTCCCTCAATAGACTAATTAGATGATTTGAATTAGATTAATGTTTTAGGAAAATCCTCTTGTTCTGCTCATTGTATATGAACACACTTTCTACGCCATTCATTCACGACCTGCATATGTGGATCCAGGCCACATCCCCGACCCTAGCGCTTATCTTGACAACACCCCAACTGGGGTGGTGCTTATCTCAACCTTAACCCGGTGGTGGTCTAGGCCCAAGCATCTGACCATAACATCTACTTTGATCTGACTTTAGCAGCATTCAAACCCATATGCATGACCCCGGTGGTTTTCCCAGCTCGTTCAGTCAGCCTACCTCGATGGCTATCCCTCCCACCAACCAGAACATGGCATCGATCCCAATCTGGGCGCCTATGTGGCTTGTTGCCCCACCAACCAAAGCGCTAAATGTATTTTTTGTTTAAAAAATGAAAACAAAATAAGATAAATCTTGTTGTTTGTTTCCCAAAAAAAAAAAAAGCATGGAGCAAATTAATCTAATAGACCATTGGTGCAATATTGCTTCCTCCATCCACCGTAAGAATTTTCCTGCTTTCCATATAAAAAATGAGGGAAATTTAAACAAAGGGCAAAAAAAAAATTTCAATTAGAGAAATTACCTCTTTTTTTTTTTACACTAAAAAACAAGCTTTTTTGGACAGAAAAACTATTTTAGTTTTTTTTTTTAAAAAAAAGAAGAAAAAGAATTGTAATGAAAAAATGAACCTCAACAGGATGGAAAAAAAAATAAAACTGTTTTTCTATCCAAAAAACTTATTTTTTAGTAAAAAAACCATTTGTCTAAAAAAACTTTTTCTTAAATCATTTATCAAAATTCCTCGCCAAAAATATTGCTCCACACCTTCACTTCGCAAGCAGAACAACTGCAACAAGTGTCTCAATCCCAATCTCAATCCCAATCTCAATCTCAATCTCAATCTCAATCTCGTTAAGAGAAATGAAGGTAAGTGGAGTTGTGCGTGTGTTCGTGGTGTTTGGTTATTTTAATTAATCTTAAAGTTATCAGGTAAATATTTTATAAAAAAAAAGAAGAAAAAGTTAACAAGTAAATTGCTTGTACACCAGTACTGTAGAATCTTTAGCTGATTGACCCCTGCTTATTTTTTTCCATTGCGTCTCGATGAAATCTGTTCTGTTTAATTGTTATGGTTTTATAGGGAAAATATATACATGTTTTTCTTAAAAAAAAAAAAAAAGGTTCAATAACCATCATGTATTACCGAGGCCGTCGTTGTTTGGAAGCACAATCAAAGCTGTTTTTGTTGACGCATTCTCTCACTTGCCATTTGCGTTTTCTAGATTTCATTCTTATTACTCATAATCTTCTACCTGATGAGTGATGATTTAACAAAAACAAAACAAAAACTACCCATCGCATTTGTATTTGATAAACTTTTTGACACCTAACAGAGGTATCGTCGCTTTTTATTTTGTTAAGCGCCTTAGTTTTGGCAACACTAGTTTATGAAAAGGGGAGAAGGTTTGAGCAATAAAACCAAACCAAATCAATCACCCATATTCTAATGACTTATTTTTGTTTTATAACATAATTAAGACTTTTTTTTATAAATTTATTTTTTGATTTACAATATTTTCAAACAAATTAATTTATGAGAATATTTCAACAAGAGTTGTAGAGATTGTAGTTGTAATAGTTTATGACAACGAGCACCAAGCTATAACGAGTCTTCTGACATGGAGAGTGCGACGATGACGTTTCTTTGTTTTTTTATAGAAAAACCATCTCAAATATTATAATACATACTAGTGTTAGTGTGCTCATAATTTTCATTGAGATTGACTAGCTTGTTATTTTGTTTTTTTGTTTTTTTACAAAGACAATAATTATTGCAATTCTAAGCCTCTATTGCCAACAACCAAAAAAAAGACATGGCGTTCAACTCAACACAATAGAGGGTTAAATCTTGTAAATTCGGGTCAAGCTGCAGAGGTTAATAATCCTAATTGTAACAAAGACATGATCAATATTCAATCAAGTCAAAGTAGAAGTCATGAGGACCTGCAAATTGGTCAATTTTATAGATGAAGCTTGTATTATCTTTTGCTTTAAAGAGGACGGTGCTTTTGAAGTATTGGAGAATAACATGCTTGATATTGGAGCATTTAATCGTCAAGATAGTGTGTCGCTTGTTGGCGGGAGAAATTTGTATAACAAGATTCTCTTTAATTCCTCGTTGAAATAATCATTTGCAAACGAAATGAATAAACTAGTAAAGAAACAAAACAATAACACACCAAGGTTTTGTAGAGATTTGCCTTAATTGAAGGCTGCGTTCATTGTAGTAGGTTTCATTATGAGAAAAATTGTTACAAAACCAATGTTAAAGTTTGTGCTAAAAATTAGACAGTTGCTCTTTAAAGCTGGGCTCTATTTATAGTTTTTTAGGTCGGTCATGGGCTGATTTTTTTGTGACAATTTAAAATCAAATACAAGATAATCTTTTATCCAATTGACTTAATGACACTTTCTTGATTTCTTATTGAGCTTATCCGTTTTGAGTATTTGGGATTCAATAATTAAATTAAGAGTTTATCTCCATCTTAAAGATCTTCTGTTTAGATAACATTGTTGTACATTAACCATACTTGTCGCTAGCATTTTGAATATTTAAAAATTAGTGAACCTGTTAATTTTCACATTTTTTTTTCTAATCTTATAATAACACTTAATTATAGAGAATACATGCTAATCCCTCGGCAATCCAAGCCCTACCATTTGACGATGACAGCCGTCCTAGTTCGACTTTGGCCACAGTTTGAACCCACCTGCTTGATTCCAACGATTGTCCCAACCCACCAGCTAGACCAAATCAGACCTTTTTATAAAAAGGTTGGAGACCCTCACCAACAATTTACCCCATTTTGAATAGAATCGGGCTGGTGGGTCGGTTTGCTGGTTTATTCCTCACCCATTTTCTGCAACTGCACGGTCCAGCACCGCCAAGAGTCGATCCTTTCAGCACCAAAAAAAAGAAGGTTTAAAAAAAAACGGATCTTTGTTAGTCGCACCCGTAATTTTTTTTCTTTTAAATTTGTTGTGAAAGATTTCATCATAATTCAAGTATGGCGTGCAAGATTCGAGCTCTGTTTGATTCAATGGTGGTGGCATGGCTGTTTGTTTTTGTGGGTCCGAGTAATTTCAGCAATTGCCCTTTGGCATATGGTTTTCCTTCTTCTTCTTCCTCTCCCGAGACCACCATGCACACTAACAACTGGGCTGTTCTTGTCTGCACCTCTCGTTTCTGGTAAATTCAAGATTTCATTTTCAGAACCTTTTTAGTATCATACACACATCTGAAATTTTCTTTCACATGTTATTTGGGCAATTCAATTTAATTTAATCTGCAGAATAAAATGGGAATCGTTTAGTTTAGTTTATTAAAAAAAAGTTATGACCATTTGATTCATTTTTCCAAATGCCCTTTCTTGTTTAGGTTTAATTATCGACACATGGCCAACACTTTGTCCTTGTATAGGTAAAGCAAGAATTTTTATTCCCTTGTATTATCGTATTTTATGTTGCTTTATCTTTAGGAATCGTTTTATTTTACTTCTTCTTGATTGTCTTTTAGGACTGTTAAGAGACTTGGGATACCTGATGAGAGGATTATACTAATGTTAGCAGATGATATGGCCTGTAACGCTAGAAACAACTACCCTGCTCAAGTTTTCAACAATGAGAACCACAAGCTTAACTTGTATGGGGACAATGTTGAGGTTTGTTTTCTTGTTCAACAATTTGCCTTTTTTTTTTTTTTTTTTTGGGTAACTTGGGATGTCCAGGCCTCTTTGAGCATTGATTAATCCCTGAAGTAGTCTGTAGACCCTCCTATCTGAGCACACCATGACAAACTAAGGGAGGTGGCCCCAAGGGGAATCCTCCCACTTATTGGGTGAAATCCTGAGCCACTTAAGCTACCCCTTTCAGGTTATTGTTCAACGGTTTGCTTTTAATGTGTGTATATACACTACGTTGTGTCTTTCAATGGAGGAAGTGATTTACTGGTCTTAAGAGTTTAGCATATTTGCATAACATTGGAAAGAGAATGGGAGGAGTATTCCCCTACCTCCCATTTACGCATTTACTTACTAAAACTATTAACTTTAAATACACTTGAATCATTGGCTTAATTTGCTACATTTCATTTGTAAACAAGCCTTAAATGTTGTTAGGTGGATTATCGAGGTTACGAAGTGACCGTTGAAAATTTTTTACGCGTATTGACCGGGCGACATGAAACTGCTGTTCCAAGATCTAAGCGTCTACTGAGCGACGAAGGAAGCCACATTCTTTTGTATATGACTGGGCATGGGGGAGATGAATTTTTGAAGTTTCAAGACTCGGAAGAGCTCCAGAGTCATGACTTAGCTGATGCCGTTAAGCAGATGAAAGAAAAGCATAGGTTTGTTTGTTGCCAATGGCATTTCTTGCGCAATATTTTAAGTTCAAGTTCCATAATACGGTTTCGGAGGCTACTATTGCGTTCTCTATGATACTACTATGAGTAAACTGAATTTAAAAATCTGTTTTAATCTTTTGAATTATTTTGTTTGCTTATTATCCATCTTAACTTTGGTGTTAATGATTGCCGCTAAACAAGGAGCTTCTGTGTTGTTTAATATGTGTTTTGAGTTTAGATTCAAGGAGCTGCTGATAATGGTGGACACTTGCCAAGCTGCCACTCTCTTCTCTCAGGTTGTGATCTGATCTTATATGTTCATAGATTTGTCTTTTAGTTCTAGGTCTACCATATTGTTTCACTAGCCGCCTATTACTTGATGATTTTCCTTCGTATTGTTTGTCATTGTCTCTTCTGCCCATCTGTGCTTAAATGATCGTGTTTTCATATTTTGGTTTGTAATATTGACATAAATGTTTATTTTATCCAAATCTTGTCTGCCCGAGAGTTGACTTTAAGGCTGAGGCTTAGTCATGTTTTGAGTTTTGCAGCTTCAGTCACCTGGAGTTTTGGCTATTGGAAGTAGCATGAAAGGAGAAAACTCTTATTCTCATCACTTGGACTCTGATGTATGTATGATTTTGTTTGAATTTCCGGTTTCTGAACTTTTTAACATATATTGATTTGATGATGCTATCATTTCTGTTCTCCAAGTTTGTTTGAAACCAGGAGATTGGATATGAGTTTGAGCATTTCATATTAATCTTTTTTTAATCCTTTTTATGTACAGGTTGGAGTTTCCGTTGTGGATCGTTTTACATTTTACACCCTTGCCTTCTTTGAGAGACTAAATATGTATGATAATGCTTCACTAAGCAGGTACGTTGATGTAAGACTTCATAATGGTAAATTTTTAAATTAGTGCTTGTAATTAAGTTTTCATTTCACTTTATTTGTTTGGTCTGCCTCTTTCTTCCTTCTTTTACATCGTAATTCAGGCTACCCGATTTTCATCTGGTTGTCCTTTGTAAATATTGCATACCTGAAATACCTTTTCATGTCCTGAGGGGTAACAGCGTTGTTTCCAGGCTTATAGTTTTGACAAGCATTGTTTTCCTTTTAAAATGTGTATTCACTTTGGTTTATAATGTTATTTTGGCAGTCTTTTCTATTCTTATAACCCAAGTACGTTGATGTCAACTGCGTACTATCGAACAGATCTATACCAACGCCGTTTGGAAGAGGTTCGGAGACTTATTCCTTGTCCATATATCATTTTTATATAAATCTGCTGAAAAGCAATGATATGAATTTAATTCTGAGTGTCACTTCTGGAATTCCATATTAGATGGAAACGTCATAAAAACAACCCATCTTTTGCTCTCTTTAGGTACCAGTGACAAACTTCTTTGGCTCAGTCATGGAAACATTACATTCTGATTCAGCATACAAAGCTCCTTCTACAAAAACTTTCAGCAGAGATGACATCAAAATATCTCCAGATAAAACAGTCACTATTGATCAAAGCAAAACGGTGACAAATTCAGATGGCCCAGAACAAAATACTGATCCAAAACGAGCAGTAACTTCTCCACTTTCCCTTGTTATGTATCCATTTATATGATTTGGTTCTTTTTCGGCATTTTTATTAACAGAATGAACACATGCTGCAGGATCAAGCGTGTCCTTTTACGCGTCTAATGAGTAGTTTCAAAGACAAGGTCCAAACAGCGGAAGAAGCTGATGCCTTGGTGAACTACGGCTTGGTCACACTGGTTCCATTGTTGCTGCTCTCCACATTGATATAACTATGTGAAGATATTAAGCAGTGTGTTCGACGTAATTCTCTTTTAACATCCAGACATTCACGCCAGTAGGTGCACTGTAATTCTTCTACAAGTTTTTCCTTAGTGGCAGTTGTGATTAGTCAATCGTTTTCAAGTTTTATCCTATGGCTTTTGCAGGATTTGTGATTTATCTGTATTCATCTCTTTACAGATTTGCTCTTCAGAAGAGGAAGGTGATATGTAAAACATATTGTTCTCACTAGTCTTCCCCGGAAAGAGTAACAGGGATTTCTTATTAAAAAGAGGGGGTTATATGTATATTTTCTGAAGCAAACCTGGTTTTAAAATACAAAAACATGTTTGGTAAAACGGTTTAACCTTAAAAAATGTGTCCATACATTGTAACATATAAGAATTTTATGTTGCTGAGCTTTATACTGTGGATAGTTCAGATTCATAAGTTTGAACTCATCTCCCAAGGAAATTGTTTTTTGATGGAGTACAAATACATCAAGTTGGACATCTTTAAACATCAACTATTTTGTGGTTGAGACCAATTATTAAATTTTTAGTCCCTACCAAGAGGAAAAACATTTAGATTACTAAATTTTCTTTAAGCCGAAACGATGACATCATCATCCTTGGTAGAAAAAGTATCTTAGACACCAGAGTCTCTTTACCATTCTACAAATTTGAAAGTTTCTGAAATGTTTTAAAAAATAAGAATTTTTTAAAAATTATTTTAAGAACATTTTTGAAATTTTTACTTTAAAAAACATGTAAAAATATTTTTAAAAACTCTCAAAAAGTTACCAATCAGGGCCATTTAATTTTGACAAACTATTCTCCAAATTTAGTATTAGTGTTGCATACTGTTTCAAGTCGATAACGACTATTAAATTTGAACGGAAACTACACATGTTGATACTGGAGATTGCAATAACCTGATTGGGACCAAAAAAGAGCGACGGCTTGGACGACGGGCAATTGCAGGGGCTACTGATCGAGTGTGAACAGAAGTAAAAGTCTAAAAGATAGTAGTTGGAATCTTTTGCCGGATAAACAAATAGTGGGCCCAATTCTTTTGAAATCCTGACTATGCTTAACGTACGCAACATACAGGCTGGAGCTTCTTCAAATGGTCCACCACAAATCACAGTCAAAAGCAATGCCCAAACCAAATAGAAAAAGATTACTCCTCCTTCCTGAAAAGTAACGATACCAACCAGCTAAAAAGCAGAGTAAAACCCCTCAAAAAAAAAAAAAAAAAAACTGAGGAAAAATACAAGAAACGAGAAGAAGAAGAAGAAGAAGATGTTGCAGTTTAAAGAGGTATGATTTTGAGTGTTTCTCCAAATGGGTATATGGTTCGGTTTTATCTGAGCTGAGTTTGCAATTGAAATATTGAATTCTCAAAAAAAAAAAAAAAAAAAGGTGCAGGAAAAAGAGGCAAAGAAAGAGGCTTTCAGGAAGTATTTAGAATCCAGTGGAGTTCTCGATGCTCTCACTAAAGGTCCTCTCTTTCTCATCGTATTTCTTCTCACATTATCCCTTCTTGCTGCCATTTTTTTTATGAGTTCTGTTGTTAACTATATCTTGAATACATATATATAAATGGATTTTTTTGTTTTTTGCAGTTCTTGTTGCTTTATATGAGCAAAATGACAAGCCTTCCTCTGCTCTTGAGTAAGGCCGTTTCTTTGATTCCGCTGAAAGGGTTTTTGATTTTGTTTTCGCTTCAAACAGAATTTATTTATTTATTTTTAAATGTACTAGATTTAACATTCATAGAAAACTTGCATGAGTATGAATGTTGTGTAAAGCATGATTATCTGTGCTCTTTTGTGTTGTCTTTTATGTCATTTTAACCATTTGGCAATGGCTGATAGTCCATTTTTGTATATTTGTTGTCGTATTTGGCCAGAGCAATTTTTTCAACACAATTGGTTTGCAAATCTTTTTGGCTTTGTGAATTTATAATTAGATTTATATGTTTCATTGTTGCCATAAAAGTATAGTATAATATTATTATCTCAACATTTGTGACTTAGATTAGATGTGGGTAGCAACCAAGCTAAGTCCGTGATTATAAGAATAGTGTTTTAATACATGTTCTAGAATATCCTAATTCGTCTTAATTTTTTTAGGAGAATATCCTAATTTCTGAGTGATAAAGTTCATTTTTGTTGTTGCAGGTTCATTCAACAAAAATTAGGGGCTCCATCCGCGTCCGATTATGAAAAGCTACAAGCTGATATGTCCGATTTGCAAACAAAGTACAACCAACTTTTGGCAGCAAATCAAGAAATCAGCAAAGAGGTGCCCCTCAAGAAGATTTTGTTGTCATTTTAGCAACTTGCGTTTAATAGAATCTGTTGCTGATGACCGCCAGAGTGAATTTGATTATACTTGAAACTAATAAGAACTCATCTTGCTTTAAAGTGATAATCTATGTGAAACTAAAATGAACAATTTAATTTGCTTGCGGAATGTTTCTGAAGACTTTGATCAAAGTACTAGCATGAAAGGGAAGGATTTAATGTTGTCAATTTATCTGAAAATGGGTTACATTATATGAAATCTATGGTTAATTACGGCTATAGGGTCTATCTTAACAAATAATGGGAAACATGGTGGAGTACCTAGGACATTGAAACGTCAGAAGCAATGAGTTGTCAGTGTCTGAGAATTTATCATGCATAAGTCTTTTGTTTGAGTATGTGATCCTTTTTTAGCCTCATTTTACTAAGTCACAAAACCATAAATTAGACTTGTTATCAGCATTAAGAAACACAATTATCTGGCAAGATGATTACGCTGCGGTTCATTTTTATTGATTTTGTTTGAACCCTATATTTACCATAGAACTGTCGTGATCTTATTACTGTTTGCAGTTGGAGGAAGTTAAAAGTTCACATGATATGGCAGCATCATCCGCCAAGGAGCCTACGGATGGAGAGTCCCAAAAAGATAGGCTTTGAAAGTGAAGACTATGATTTCATTTCTGTTAAAGTTAGGACACAAACAGGAAGCATTTTTCCCAGACCGTTGTATCAGTCGGGGGCACGCATAGTGAGTGCATGTTTGGCTTACTTTTTACTCTCTCAATTTTGGTGAGAAGAGGCATTTTTCCTGTGTAGTTTAACTCATTATCGGCTAAATGCTTCTGTTTTAAGATCCTTTACCAATCCCGCCTTCTTAAGTTCATTTGCTGCATTGTTGTTTCTGTGTAGTTAACTCATTACGGTTCTTCATTCGATCCAAGCTCTGTCCACACTTATTAACTTGCTCTTAAGTAGTTACAAGCAAAATAAGATTGATCTCCGTAGATAACAATACATTCTACATCTTGAGAAAGATATGAATATGGAAGTGTTACAATTACAAAGACATAATACTAATTTCACTCAATGGCGTTGCCTTTGCCAATAACATACATAATTAACAGAAAACAACTGTTGTAACTGAAGGGTGAACATTCTATGCTTTCTGGTAAACAACTGTCGACGTCTTGCTAACAGAAAACAACAAGAAGGGAAACCAGGACTATGACTGAGCAAATCAATGCCTGCAGCCAATATTAGCAGCCAGTTAGAATAACCGAATGCAATGTCATTAATTGAAGAAAAGTGAAAAAATACAAAAAAATAAAACTTTACTGAAAACATCAATACAACAATTATCGCATACTTACTGCAATGGCGGATGCTGCGAGTCCAGGTCGCTCCCTTGGATCTTTAAGGTAATAGTTTCCAAAATAAAGCACTGTGGCATAGTACCATAGTGGAGGAAACACAAACCCCAACAGAAACCTGTTCAAAAAAATTATAAAATATGACACAATTTCTCTCAAATAACTGCTTTAAATCAATCGAATGTAAGAATCTGGAAGCAATGAACGAGTAGTACTCACGAAAACCATCCAATGCCGCAGCCAAAACAGGGCAGAGGCTTCTCATAAATCCCACCAGACTCTATGAAAGACAAGTCCCCTATAAGAACACCAAACAACATTTTGTATTTATATACATATATATACATATATATATATACATATATATATATATATACATATCTTAATTTGCTTTTTTGTCTTATCGGTTGTATAATTATAGTTTGGCCACTGAAAGTGAAAACACTAACCTTGCTTCATCAACGTGGCCCCACCAATGTTCTGCTTGTTGTCTGGCTTGCGTTGATCAGGCGCTGATGGTGCTGTGCTCTCATGCATGATGATCAAGTGCAAGTGCTTGATTAGTTTCGTCTAAACTTTTTTTTTTTTTGGTTAGGAATGAAATGAACAATAAACAAAGTTTGAAGAGAGAATGCTATGAGATGAACAAATGGTTACAAGAGTTTAAGTCAATTGTAATTAACATAATCATGTTCAAGAACTTTTTTTTTTTAAGAATATTTTAAGTCAAGGGTGAAGAAATAAGAACAAAATGAAAGGACCGGTTTGGTTCTTTGTTTGAAACTGTAACTGTTCCCTCTTTTCTTCTTTGTACCGAAATAACTGCCACTCCTTTTTGGCATGTTTTTCAGCACAACTTCTCATTTTAAATTATATTCTAAGGTGTTCATTTTCTCTTTTGAGAGAATTCTAAGGTGACCATTAATTGGTTCTAAAAAAGTAAATTCGTTGTTGTGATTCTTCAATTAAAAACAAAATAATGCATTGTCTTAGAATCCAATAAATAATAAACCTTCTTTCTAAAAGATGGATATTGAATCATTTGTCTTTTTAGGGTTTTTTTTTTTTTTTTTTGAGAAAACAGATAATGCATACTTTTTTATTATTATTATTATTATTTTGGAAAAAAGTGATGCATGTTAGGCAAACTTTAGTTAGTTTTTCTTTCTCTCTTCTTTTTAAAAAGAAAAGAAAAGACAAGAAAAGAAAAGGGCGTTTAAAAATTAAAATCTGAACCCCTAAAAAAAGAATAAAATAAAATAAAAATCTGAAAGGAGTGTATAAATTTTAAACTTTTTTTCAACAAAAAAAAAATAGATGAAAGAATTCGATCTAAAAAAATGCGAGGCGTGGATATTTCATCACCAATTTAAAAAAATGTTATAATTTGAAATAAAATGTAACATTTTGACAAGTTTACGGAGATAATCGCCATAATAATTAGTTCAATTGTAATTTGTCAAAGCACAAAGCTTTCAGGATTATAGCTATAAAATCCCAAAAAAAAAAAAAAACATTTAATTCTCTCTCAAAAAAATTATATTAAAAATATTATTTTAATTCTGAAGAAATTGTTTTATACGTGATTAGACCTCTACTTTTTTTTGGGAAAACCACGATGTGACAAAATTAGAAGAAAGTGTCTCATTTTTTTTTTTGTTTTTAATATAAAAATTAGCAGAAACTTACAGCTTTAATACTGTTAGAAAATTCCGCATTAGCGGAACAAAGCAACCAAAAAAATAGAACAAACACGAACAAATAAAATATAATGTATATTAGGAATATAGATCAAAGACTTTGACTGAAAGTCAAAACCAAAAAATATCAGTTAAGGCGCACCTAAAATCCGACCCAAATAACAGTATCCCGAAAAAATATATATGCGCATATAAAAATTAAAAGGAATAAATAAAAAGTAATAAAATAAAAAAAATAAAAAATTAGGCATTCCACACACGCTCTCTACAATCTCTTTCTCTCTCTAAGCTGGGATGGAACCCAATGAAAACCAACTCAGCTCCTACTACCACCATCAACAGCCCCACCACCAAAGCCCCACCGCCGCCGCCGCTCCAAGCGCCTCGCCGACTAATGGACTCCTTCCGACAAGCCACTCCGGCGATGGCTCGCACATGGTCTACCCGCACTCCGTGCCCTCCTCCGCGGTGACGTCGCCGCTGGAGCCGGCCAAGCGGAAGCGCGGCCGGCCTAGGAAGTACGGCACGCCGGAGCAGGCCTTGGCCGCTAAAAAGGCCGCCACGACGTCGTCTCACGCCTCCGCCAAGGAGAAGAAGGACCAGAGCGGCAGCGCCGCTGCGCCTTCCTACTCCGCTTCCGCCTCCAAGAAATCGCAGCTCGTCGCTCTCGGTGCGTGATTCCGCCCCCGAATTTCTTCCTTTTCGTAGTTTTTCTTCCTTTTTCTTGTCTCGATTTTTGAGAGAAGTTGTTGTGTTACGCTTCTTTCGAAAGTTTCGTTCTTCGTTTGTTTCAAGTTCGTCTTGGGAAGAATATTCTTCGTTTCTTGTCTTATTTCTTTTGAATTTCTCGTTATCTCTAGGGGTTATTCGTCTCGGAAACTGGCTGAATTTGTGTTGTTTCGCGGTGCAATTCCTGTGTGTTGCAGTTTTTCCAGCCAATTGGCCCTAAAGCTTAATTGTCCAATGCGATAATTTTATCTTTTCGGAGTGATAATTGATTTCCATAGAAGAATTTAACATTCTCTATCGTTTTCAGCCAAAAAGAAAAAAATTTTGGTCACTTTGTATGCTCTGTGTCTTGTTGTTTGCTTTTAACGGACAATTATTGTCATTAGAAGGATCTATTTAACTTAGATTGTAGATAAGAAACGTCTAGGATGAGGAACATTGTTTGTACTTTGGAAATTTGGTCTCTGCCCTTCAAAGATGGTCCTTTTTGTCGTACACTATGAAGAATTTTTTTTCTTTATGAAAACTTGTCGTGCATATCATTAAGATCATAATTCGATACATAGATAATAGATTTATTTACCTAGTGGTGCCCCTTAACCATTGCGTAGGAAAAAAGGTGATAAAAAATTAGAATCTGTTGAACAAGTTGGGTCGTATGTCTTATCTTTCCACTTCTGATAATTCTCTATATAGCGTTTGGGATTTCACAATTTTTTATTTTAAGTAAATTATGTATTTATATGTTGTAGATTTATTTATTTGAAATAGTCAATTATTACATATAGGACTTATGAGATTTATCCTAGTTCTTGGGCATTATTCCTATTCCCTGTGTTGAAGCTGTTAAGCTTTTAGTGGGATGATGTTTCCTCATTTTTAGGTATTCTAATCTCCCTATTTAAGTACCTTTACATAAACGTTTATTTCTGACATTTAGGTGTTTTACGAGGTTTGGGTTTCGTCGAATAGCCATCATCCTATTAATGAAGGCCGAATCTCCCTTGAATGAGCCTTCCTCTATCCTCTTATTTTTATTAGTTACATGTTTATAACAAAAACATTTATTGATAAGAGCTATTGACAAGAGCTTAGGTGATTTTAAACAGCTATTCTCTTTTCTTGAATGTCCTTTATGTTTCTGAGGTTTAGATATGATTTAGAATACTCATGTTAATGGTTTTTTACTTTTCTTTCTTTGATTCAGGCAATGCAGGGCAAGGTTTTACACCACATGTTATTAATGTATCTGCTGGTGAGGTATGCCTGTATTCAGTCATTCTGCAAGTTCTAGTGTTCATTTTAGATGTTCGATGTGTACATTATGATAGTGGGTAAATTAATACAATTGCTACGTCTTAATATTTTTCATTGTTGTTGAAATTCATTACCACTTTATTTTGCGTTTCTTATCTCATTCCTTATATCAAAGTACCTTCACGATACATATATTTAGCAATGAAACAATGAAATATGAAAGATGTTCTCTTTTTCTTCAAAAGTGAAACCATAACATATGGTAATGATAACTGGCTTAAGCTCAATCTGTAATGTGATTTTATGGTTTTTTTTTTTTTTTTTTCACGCCAAACTCTAAAGCTCATTGAAGCACTTCCAATAAGGTTTGATCTGTTCTGGAAGCTAATTTTGTAATTCTCTTTGCTTGGCACCTAGCCGAATATGGCTTGCTTGACATTCTCTCTCTCTACAATTAACTTCATTTTTTTTTCTCTTTACTTGTTACCCTGCTTAAATGGTTGATGGACGCATTTAGTAGGATGTGGGCCAGAAAATTATGATGTTCATGCAACAAAGTAAGCGTGAAATATGTATTCTCTCTGCCTCTGGTACCATCTCAAATGCATCTCTTCGCCAGCCAGCTACATCAGGAGGCAACATTACATATGAGGTAACCTTTTCTGTTTCTTTTTGAAGTGTTCGGTGCAGTTGAACTAAATTTGGCAATGATTTTCCTCTGCGAGAAAAAAGATCAAAGAAAATTCAAAAAGTTCATATATTGCAAATATTTTGTTCGTCATTCTCTCTCTCTATTTTGTTTTCAGTCACCTATTACATGTTAAGAGTTCTCCATCATAACATAACAATTCTTCATGTTCTGAAATTAGGGTCGGTTTGACATTATTTCATTCTCTGGATCTTATGTACGTACTGAGCTTGGCGGTAGGACTGGGGGACTTAGTGTGTGTCTATCCAGTACAGATGGTCAAATCATTGGAGGAGGAGTTGGTGGACCACTAAAAGCTGCAGGGCCAGTGCAGGTACTAATTTTTTTGGTTGTGGTTATGTGCACGTCATGTCATTTCGCTACAAAGTTAGATATTGGTTTACATTATGTAGGGCACAAGTGGGACATGAGATATTAGCTTAGTCTATATTTCTGCATGTAAGAGAAGAGGAGGGAGGGAGGAAGGTTGAGAGATTGACATGTGCTTTGGGTGTAATATAATGGCCCAAAATTTTTGTTTGCCATGTTATCGGGTATTGGAAAAGCTGCTGTGACCAGAATAAGTGCAAGTTCCTGTTCCTTTCACCTTGCAAGTCAGATGATTGGTTCTTGGGTCTCTATGATATAAGTTGAATCTTTTCACAGGTCATTGTTGGTACGTTTCTGATTGATACCAAGAAGGATGTCAATGCTGGTGTGAAAGGTGATGGTTCGGCCATGAAGTTGCCAACACCAGTTGGTGTAACGTCTACCTCAAGTGTAGGCTTCCGCTCTGTTGTTGACTCTAGTGGAAGAAATCCAGTCAGGGGAAGTGATGATCAGCAAGCCATTGGGGGAGGTCATTTCATGATCCAACCCCGGGGCATGCACGTGACGCCTTCACGGCCCGCAGAGTGGATGCCTGGTCCGGATGCTAGAAGTACCGCTGGTTATGAATTGACAGGTATGTTTTGGTCTAATATCGCCAAGACAATAAAGGTGCATTTAATTTATAACTAGAAGAGAGACTCTGAAATGGGGTTGCTTTCTTTGCAGGAAGAGCAGGTTTTGTAGCTCATCAATCTCCAGAAAACGGGGACTATGATCAAATCGCCGATTAAGGATTTATTTCGTGGGGCTCTGAAAGCAATGTTTCGTGGTAGAAAGATGTATAATATTTGATCTGCACTCTTCATTAGGTAATGCTGTTAATAGCTTGCACAATACATTGGTGAATCATCGCTCCAAAGAGGGACACTGAAGTATTTTGCTGCCTCCATTGCTATCAACGTGTTCCTTTTCTTTTTTCGGAATTTTGCTCACTGGGTTTGTTGGCTAATTTTATACTAGGATGAATAAGTTAGTTCTCATCTAATGCATTTTGGAATTTCATCTTTCCATTACTCAAAACTTTTGTTACATTTTCTTATCCTTAGCCCTTAAAGTGGTAGTCCATGTCATATTAAACAGAAGCTAAAATCATGTTTGCTGGCCTACATTGCAATTTGCAACAAATGTCTTCACATGTACAGTTACTGGGTTGCCGGTAAAGTTTGAGGTAGTTGCATAATCAGTGGTCCTGTCATTGGAAAAGCGACTTAATAAAGCTTTGGGACAAGTGACTTTGGCAGTTTTGCAAGAGCTCCTTTGAATCTAGCGCGAAAACAAACAAAAAGTTATAATAAGGCTCGCTACCAAACGAGTCTTGGAATTTTTTTTTTAATATTAAATTTTTCTTCATCTAGAATTGGGGACCTACTTTCTTTATTGGCTGTCAAAATGGTGTTGATGATGGGGATCGTTGGGGGATGAGTACATGGTGGTGCTGATTCAGTGGCGCTTGGTTGGCCCCAGCACGAGAGATTATTGTCTACAGTAGTACACTTTACATGCTTAGATCAGGGCCCATTTAATTGACTAAACAGGTTGAAGAACTATCGATGCGTTTGATTCGCAGTTTAAACCTTTTTGTTGGTGTTTTTTCTTACAGAGATTTGGATATTCCTTTTAATTTTCTTGACTTTGTCCAATATTCTCCTCTCTTCTTTGCTTTGTAGTTTGTTCAACTTTTTAAAGTGATGAACTTCTCCCCTCTTTTGGCATAGTGATTCTATAAGCTGATTGATGAGTGTGAGCGCTGAGATTTAGGCTTTGGAAATTTTAGCCCATGAGATGACATTCTTACCAAGTGATGTTATGTCGATTAGAAAGTCTAATATTCCTATTAGCTTAGTTAATGGAGAATTGGAATCCCTGATCTTATCTTGTTATAGGACTTCAAAAAATCACAAGCTCTCCACTTCCACTCATTTCCATTGCACATTTTCCGTTCAACTACAAGAGTATTTTGGTCAAACATTTGAGTGGCATTGAATTTATTTGAGTTTACTCTTGGGATATACACCATTTCTAAAGTCTTAAAGAAGTCCAACCTGTGATCTAGTGGCTCTTTATGGTCATTTTGTACATCATGATATTTGTTTATAAATTTTCATTCTTCAACTTATAATAAAGAAAATGAGCACTTATGATAGGACATGTATTTTGACCTTATCAATAGGTTCTATCATTTTAACAATTGAATTGATTTTTTAGCGAACTGATTCATAATTGTATATGTTAAAAATTAACAGCGTGCAATGGAGACTATATTTGGTTGTGAATTAAACGATGTTTGAAGAGTGTTGTGAGAACTAAAATTTTTGAATTAAAAATTATAGCATGTAAGATCTTTACATTATAGTTTTTTTTTTCCTGATAATTATAACGTATGAAAGTTTTACGTTGTAACAATTAAACGTTTTAATTCAAACTTCTACCAAATATTAGAATTTACCGGTAGGATCAAAAATGCCTGACTTATGCAAGTTTTGTCATGAAAGTGTAATTCTTGTGGAGCGAACATTGTGACAAATGATCAAGATGTACCCATAGTTGACCTTGATTGGAACAGCACGTGGTAACAAAAGCATAAATATCAAAGGTAAATAGGGACCATTTTCATCCGTTTCCGTAACACAACGCACGCACAGAGAATCTCATATTTGCACATCTCGAAGCGCATCATCAGCACGTGCGCCACGTGACCTCAGTTAGAAAACTATTCCCTGCAAGTCAATCAACTCACCCGAGTGAAACTCCAACGGCCATATCACCCGAACTCCAATCCCAACGGCCTCATCTTCACCGTCCTACAACTCTGCACGACAACTTTGACCAATCGAACGGTCGAAAAGACAAAGGACCACGTGATTCATATGAACGCGCTTACCCGGTTTCCCAACAATTAAAAATGACAGAAAAAGAAATTGTTAATGAGTTCAAAGAGTTTTGTGGGTCTGTCAGAGAAATCTGACGAGGACTGACATCGAAGAAAGAGGGAAAGTAATAGAGAAGGTCCAGGTTCTCTGCACGCAAAAATTTGTGGGTCCCAGATCAAAATCAAAATCCCCACTTCTGGGGTTTAAACCCCCTCTTTCTCTTCGGCCTCAAGTTTTCTTACGCCATTGCACTTTTCTGTTTTTTGTCCTCTCTCTATCGGCCAACTCGGTAAAATTTTTAGAGAGAGAAAGTGGAAGCAAGCATTTGGAAGGTTGTTCTTTTGCATATTAAAGTTGGGGCCTTTTTGCTTTGGTCGAAGAAGAGTGCCTTTCCGTTTTGGGTGATTCTTTTATTTATTTTTTTTTCCGACTGATTTCGCTTTGTGGGTCTTGAAGATTTTTGATCTGTGGGTGTGACTTGGTGGTTGTTTTTGGTGAGAAAGTTGGAAGAATTGGCTGTTGTTTATGATGTGATTGTGATTGGAAGAAAAACTACGGTTTCAGCTTTCTTTTTGCTTTCCTCTTTTTTGGCCTTTTAGTCTTTTTTGTAGGTCAAAGATTGATGGTCTTAGATGTTTTCCTGTATTGAAAAACCAAGAGCCTTTCCTTTCAAAAAAAAAAAAAAAAACCAAGAGCCTTTTTCTGTAGGTTTCTGATTAATAAACTAGAAACGCCATTAGATACAATCAATTCAGAGTTTTCGAGAACAGTTTTGGTCTCTGAGCAGATGGGCAGAGCTATTTTTTAGAGAAACCAGGTGGGCATTTCAGATCTCAAAATTCGGAAAATGGTTTTCTTGAATATTTTGTGTGGTTTGAATGATTAGCAGTTAAGGAAATGGCAATTTAAGCTTGGGCTTGCAGGGCTTTAATCCAAGTAGCTTTCTTTTATTCTTTTTTTTTTACCCCATCTTAGCGAACTTTATTCAGCTTTTGGGAGGTTTCCGAAAGACTGAAACTTTTAGAAAAGAATGGTTTGAACTTTTGAAGTAGCAGTTATTTGGGGGCAATGTTAAGAGCACTCGTTTTTGGATTGTTGATTTCTTATTCAATTGTTTGTGTCTCAGCCATTGATAGTGACTTTTCTCATTGTAATTGTGATGATGAGGGCTATTGGAGCTTACAAACAATTCTAGAGTGTCAGAGAGTGAGTGATTTCTTTATTGCAGTGGCCTACTTTTCAATCCCTATTGAGCTCCTTTACTTTGTTAGCTTCTCAAACCTTCCTTTCAAATGGGTCCTCTTTCAGTTTATTGCATTTATAGTCCTTTGTGGGTTGACCCATTTGCTCAATGGATGGACTTATTACGGCCCTCACTCTTTCCAACTGATGTTGTCCCTCACCGTTGCGAAATTCCTCACAGCCTTGGTCTCTTGTGCAACTGCCATAACCCTCTTGACCTTGATCCCTCTTCTTCTCAAAGTTAAAGTGAGAGAGCTTTTCTTGAGGCAAAATGTCCTGGAATTGGACCAAGAGGTTGGGATGATGAAGAAGCAGAAAGAAGCGAGTTGGCACGTTCGGATGTTGACTAGGGAAATTAGGAAGTCTCTAGATAAACATACTATATTGAATACTACTCTGGTTGAGCTCTCCAAGACGCTGGAGTTGTGCAATTGTGCTATTTGGATGCCAAACGTGGATAGTACGGATATGAACCTGTTCCATGAGTTGAAACCGAGATCTTCGAAGGGTTACCCTCGTTCTATACCTGTTAATGATCCTGATGTCTTGGAGATCATAGAGAACAAGGGGGTGAGAATACTGAGGCCTGAATCAGCACTTGGGGCTGCAAGCAGATGCGAGCCTGGCGAATCGGGTGCTGTGGCTGCAATTCGGATGCCAATGCTTCGGGTTTCAAATTTCAAAGGGGGTACTCCGGAGGTGGTCGATACTTGTTATGCCATATTGGTTTTGGTTCTTCCGGCTGCAAATTCTAGGGTTTGGAGCTACCACGAGTTGGAGATAGTGGAAGTGGTGGCCGATCAGGTGGCCGTGGCCCTTTCTCATGCCGATGTTCTGGAAGAATCCCAGTTGATGAGAGAAAAACTGGCCGAGCAAAATCGTGCATTGCAACAGGCCAAGAAGAGCGCGATGATGGCCAGCCAGGCAAGGAACACATTTCAGAAGGTAATGAGTCATGGAATGAGAAGGCCCATGCATTCGATCTTGGGTTTGCTTTCTATGTTTTGCGAGGAGAACATGAGACTTGATCAGAGGACTATCATAGACACAATGATCAAAACCAGTGGTGTTCTCTCAACTTTGATAAATGATGTCATGGAGATTCCAGCCGAAGAGGACGGAAAGTTCCCATTGGAAATGAGGCCTTTTGAATTGCATTCCATGATAAAGGAAGCTGTTTGCCTTGTCCAGTGCTTGTGCATGTGTAAAGGCTTTGGTTTTGAAACTGATGTCCAGAGCTCTTTGCCTAATCAGGTGATAGGCGATGAAAGAAGGGCTTTTCAAGTTATTTTACATATGGTTGGGTATCTATTAAGCATCCATTTGGGAGGAGGGACAATCGTATTTCGAGTTTTCTTAGAGAGTGGTAGCGAAGGCAGAACTGATAAGGTTCACGGGATGTGGAGACCAAGTATAGCAGATGATTTTGTAAGTATAAAGTTTGAATTTGAGATCAGTAGGATCGGTTCTAGTTCATATGGATCAACCTCAGGAACAGATTACGCCAGTAGGAGGCATAATAGCGGTGAAGTTAAGGAGGGCCTGAGCTTCAGCATATGCAAAAGGCTTGTGCAAGTAAGAAATCTTTTTGTGTATATTGTTTTTGATGCCGTACTTCATTTGCTAAGAATGGTAGATAATGACTTCCATCGAGGTGGATTACTTCTATTTTTGTTAAGAATTCATTCCCTTTGGTAAATCTTCTAATTGTCTTTCATGCATTAATGTAGTAATTGGTGCTGTTGTTGTTTTAGTGAGTAGATTTTGTATTTAAATGCAATTAAACAGAGTGGCAATATTTTTCTCCATTAAAACTAATGTGGTGAAGCATAAAGTTTGCACCTTTATTATTTCTCTGAACTGACATTTGATTCTAGATGCAATTTCAACTATGCAAGAACATGTTAGTACAGAATTGATAGCGAGTTGTATAGAAGTTTTGCAAGAATCTTTTACAACTGCTGATATGAGTAAAGTTTGAAGCTTCTGAATTTCTTTAAATGTCTGCAGATGATGCAAGGTAATATCTGGATATCTCCAAACCAAGTAGGTTTTGCACAAAGCATGACACTCGTTCTCCGGTTTCAAACTCGACCTTCTTTTGGAAGAAACATTATTGTTCCTGGAAGTTCACTAGATCAGCCGAGGTCCAACCCGCTGTTCAGAGGCCTCCAAGTTATACTAGCTGATGATGATGACGTAAACAGAACGGTCACGAAGAAGCTGCTCGAGAAGCTGGGTTGTCAAGTACTGGCTGTTTCTTCGGGTTTCGAGTGCCTTAGTGCTGTTACTTCAGCCGAGAACTCTTGTCGAGTAGTTCTTTTGGACATCCATATGCCTGAGATGGATGGCTTCGAAGTGGCAATGCGAATCCGGAAATTCTGCAGCCATAACTGGCCGGTGATAATAGCCGTCACAGCAAGCGCAGAGGAGCACGTGAAGGAGAGGTGCCTACAGATGGGCATGAATGGATTGATTCGGAAACCTGTTGTGTTGCAAGGTTTGGCTGATGAACTTCAAAGAGTCCTGCGGAGGGCTACCGAAGGCTTGTGAAGAAAATGAATCACTAGATTTTAGTGTTGTTTGTGCTTTGTATCTGCCTTCAAATTTACTTGGGTGTCTCCGAAAGAGCATGACCAAAATATAGAGCTCAACTTACAGATGTAAAACTTAGTATTCACTTGACAAAATGCAGCTATTAGATGATGCTAACCATTTTCATAATTTAAACCATGTCATCATGTTTTGAATTGTATATATGTACATGTTTTACCTGGACGCTATTCCAGTTTACCACCGTTCATGGAAAGCTTGGATAAATTGTAAGAACTGTTGGTGTTATTCCTACCAACAATCATATGACAAAAATTGGTATCACACTCGACTAAATATATGAATTATGAACAATACTGAGGAGTTGTACTAATATTGAGTTGTCTTTTAGTTTATCAAAAGATTATCACATTAATTAAATAATAATTTGTTGATGAAAAAATATGACAGCGAAAAAGTAGTAGTGGAGTTTGAATCAGAGAAGTACAAGATATGGTTAATGGGTGATTATTACATTAGGAAATTGTAACTAAATGAGTTCACAGTTCTTGGGAAGGTTAACAGAGTATTTAAGAAACGTAGTCAGAATTAAAATTTTGATTAAAAATATTCTAATAAGAATTTTATGTTGTAATAATATTTTGTTTTTTTACTATATGTGAGAGCTTTTGGTATAGTATCAATTGCCAAAAATGAATCGGTGATTAAATCAGGAACTGTTCATGTTATATTTTATAGGGTGTTTGGAAGGGTGGTGAGAAACAATGATAGGAACCACTTTTACTGTAGCATGTGAGAGTTTTATACTATTTAAATTGTGGTAGAAATTAAGTCGCTTCTATCACTACCAAACACCCCTTAGTGTGGAAATTAGAATACAAGAGAAAGGAATTGAAGAAAAGATGAGCGGAGGAGTAAAAGGATGAGAGTCAGAGGCAGAGGTAGAGGAAGAAAAAAGAAAAGCAGAGTACCACAGCAAAGACTTCGACTGGGAAGACCTCCGTGCTGACGTCGAAAACCATCCCTCTTTTGCCCACCACTTCCTTCCCTTTCATATTCAATCTTCTTCTTCTTCTTCAAATTCCCAACAACCAGATTCCGACGCCTGGAAACGCTTTCACATCCGCCATTCCTCTGGCAAGCTCTTCAAGATCTCTGCTTTTTCTTTTTTCTTTTTTATTTTTTGGAGTGTTAAAACACAGACTGTAAGGACATTACAAGTTTCTGCTTTTCTTATGCAATTTGCTCAGTCTACTTAATTTGAATTAGATTGTTTCTGCTTTTCTTATGGAGCTGCTTTCTCAATTGATTGAATGCTTACTATACTTTGATTATGCAATTGATTATAAAATAAAATAAATGCAATGATTGTTTAAATTTTCAAACTTTCGTGCTTTATTTTTTTTTAGGAAAGACGTTATTTGTTAAAGGAATTCCCTGAATAGTCTCTTGCAAAGAAGAAAGCTGCAAGCTTCTCGAGGTTGGATGTGGTAATGGCAGTACTGTTCTTCCAATATTACGGTAAGGAATTCGGTTTTTTAGAATCTTGTTCAATTCTTACAGCCATATTTTCAAAGGATTTTTCATAAGCTTTGCCATATTAAGGTTCATTGGCTATAAATATACACTAATAAAAGGAAACCATGTAAAAGGTTTGGTTCGTTTTATATAAAGGAAAATTGAAAGCAGATGACCAATCTTCGGATGGATTTAGCATTTTCCTGCTAATTTTTCATTTGTTATCTTTACAAGGCAATATTTTTCTTTGCAGTGGCAATGAAAATGTCATAGTATATGCTTGCAATTGTAGCTCCGAGACTTTTGTGAGGGCGAAAGAGATTGTAGATGCCTCTAAAGTAGTAGCTTGCAAGCATCGTTTCCGCCCATTTTATTGTGACTTACCGAGGGTTATCTCTCCAAGTACAAGATACATGTGTCTCAGGTTGTTTCCTTCACCTGTTTGCTTATCTTAACAAATCCGAAATGTGATCTATTCCACGCCCAACATAGAGCTCAATAGTTTTGTTTGTTTCTTGAGATGCTGGAGTGAAAAACAATATAGCAGGTTCTGATGATTCATATTCATTAAAAGAAAGTGGATGCTGTTTGGCTGGTGTGGATTTTGTTACCTTGGTAGGCAATTTTCTTCCCTGGACGAGCTTAATTTTGCATGGTTGTTGGCGCTTGTAGATGTAAGTTTTGCAATATAGGTACTAAAGGGAGCATATCATATTAGTAATTAGTCTCTTTATCTTATGATACTTGTAAATTTAGTTTATTAATTCTCTATAAAGAAAATCAGATTTTCTTCGAGTCCTGTTTCTTATTTTCACGAACTATGAAGCAAACCTATTGAGAATTTTTATGTCAATGTAGTTTTCAACAACGGCCTTATTAACGTACTTGTGTCATGTCATGTTGTATCTATTTACGATTGTGTAGAGGAGGTCATTTGTTCTATCACTCTAATTTGTGAATTTCAACTAGAGAAAGTAGATAAGACTATCAAGATATCTAAATTTGCTTCTTATACTGGTGTAATGTGCCAGATATTCACACAGTCAGCAATACTGCTTAGGCAGATGCCCATTGCCATTAAGGAATGCTTTTCGGTTTTGAAGCCTGGAGGCCTACTCTTGTTTAGGGATTATGGAAAGTAACAGATTTAATAGCTTTTGGCTTTAGAGTTGCAAAGCTTCTTTTATGATATGTGCTCTTTTGAAAAGCAATCATTTTCTGATGAAACTCAGGCCTATATGATATGACCATGCTTCGATTTGAGCACGAGCAAAGAGTGGGACTGAGGGGGTACATGCGGTCAGACGGAACCCTTTCTTTTTCCTCTGTTTGGATACTGTGAGGGCTCTATTTGTGGGAGCCGGATTCATTGAGGTTAGGAATTGTCTCTATAAGGAGCTTATTGTAGTTATTCATATAATTCTGTTTCCTATTCTGGGTGGTCTGCTCTGCTGAGTAAACAAATTTACAAAGGAATGGATGTTTACAAATATAATTTGCTCGAGAGGTTCCTATACACGTCTAAACTAAAGATATTGCCCTAGGATTTCTTTTCAACCAAATAAATCCCTTAGCATATAACTTCCAACACATCTATTGCCTAATGCTATGTGTTTGTATGACTCCCAATTTGTCAGCTTGAGTTAGACTACTGTTGCATCAACTCGGTGAATTGACGATGTTGAGGGTTTTTTGGTCCCACGGCTGGGGCTTGGTGGGTCCCTCAAACGTATAAGAGGGCCTTAAGTCTATCCCAGGAACCAATCCAATTGGCCATTTGAATTGGTACTTGAGATAGATTTAAGGCCCTCTTATATAAATGGATCAAAGGTTCGAATCCCAAGGGACGCACTCTCCTTGCGGAACTAAGATATCCTTCTTTGAGATCATCCCAACTTGTTCTCTTCTACAACGTAGTTAGTAGTTGAACCATTGAACTTTCTTGTTAAAAATTATGAAATTTCTGCTTGGCTGAACTGTTACTTATCCTTTAATGTTCTGTTTTCTCATTTAGTTTTCTTTGCATATAATAATATATTCTGCTTATTTATTGGTATGTTATTAAGTGATCAAGTGTAAAATTACGTTCAAGATTTCTACAATTAGTCTGACCAAAAGCTGCTGCATTCATGGTCAGTCACTTTCTCCAACAGCAAATGATACAACAAAATAACATCTAAAGTATCCCGTATTATTTATTTCTTTATTTGTCAATGTAGCAGAGGGTGGAACTACCTTTTATATACTTTTTCACGTTGTTAATTATAAATAAAAAAATCATCAAGAAGATTATACTTCAAAAAAATGTGTTTGTATTTTTTGAATTCTGGGGTGGAACCAATCCCGTGAGTGGGTCATATAATCGGTGACTAAATTTAATGACATAGTAATTGGATCCTTTGTTAACTAATCTGCTAAATCCTTTTTTTCCTTAAATTAAAAAAAAAAAAAAAAACTCAAAGTGTTTTGAAGCTGAGATCCTTTATCTGTAAATTTGCAATTTTTAATTCAGAGTAAAAAAAATGTAAAAATATGAATTATAAAATTGGGGACCAAAATGTCAATAAATGTGGGGAGTTTGACCCCTTTTTTATTTAAGAAAAAAGGGGTTGGAAGAATCAATGGAGTAACCTTTTTGTAAGTTTGGGGACTCAAAAGTTAAGATTTTAAAATTAGAGTCTTAAGTACTGAGAGGTCAAAAGTTCAAGACCTATTGTGCAAAATATCCTATGATAAAAGTTATAGTGCTGTGGACAAGGACGACCAAATCCCGGCTGGTCTCGGGACTAAAATACTGAAATGAAGCCACGTGTATGACTGTAAGCATTTCAAAAGTCAAAGTCAAAGACATCCAATTCTTCATAAGGTGTTCATCGTAAGTTTAGTTTTAACTAAATTTTTAATTAAAAACCGTATAAAAATCTTATATATTACAATAAAAATAAAAAATTATTTTAGTATAAAATTTTTATATATTATTATATTTATAGTTGTAACTAATAATTTTAACCACCATGACGAATATTTTGTAAAATTCAACAAAGGAACCAAATTCCATTAGGACTCTTTTTATTTGCTAATCTCTCATCTCTTTTCTGTCCCCATGTGAGCTTGTCTTGGTCTTTTTTTTTTTTTGATAACTCGAAGTTGAGTGGCTACACAAAAGAGTCAGTCTTGTCTTTGGCTATAGGCCGTTTAGATTCCCGTTCGAAATTGAAAACATTATAAAAATTAAATTTTATATGAGAAAATATTATAACAAAATCTGATTGAAACTGATTGAAATACTAATTGGTATAATAATAATGGGCATGAAAATTGCCTTTTACAATCTGCGAATGTATAATCATCTATAAAACCTCAAAGTTCTGCTAAATATTATTTATTCTATTTTTATTGTTTTTCATAATTTATTGATTATTGGAATGTTTCTGTAACAGCTAGAGATTGCAAAGAATAGTATATAATACATAGTAATAAACTGATCTTCTAACTCTTTATCGACTTTTCTCCAACCCATATGCATAATTTGAACGAGGACGGACCCGTCATAGAGTTTTCGACGTGACGGACAAAGTCATGTCGACACATTAAAATATATATTTTTCAGTTGGTTTATGAAATTATGAGTAGTTATTATTAAGTATTATAAAATTAATTAGGACTTGATTGCTACAATACAAATTAATTGTCAACATTACGCATGCTCTCTATGAGCTACATCAAGTACAATACATGCGTTTCCTTCTCTCTCTCTCTCCCTCTCCAAAGGATTAATTAATTATTGACATAAAGCTCAAACCCCATATATATATATATATATATATGCATATATGCACATAAAGTTTTAGATAATATATTTATATATTTGGGTATTTTATAACTAGTTTTAATAGTACTTAAATAGCTCTGGGTGCTTTTTATTTAATTATAATTTAACAAAGAAATGGCTCTCTCGAGGTTTTGGTTGAAGATATATATGAATTAATAATTCGTAGGAAACTTTTTGGTCCTTCTTTCTTTTGGACTTGATCCTAACTAGCTTAAATTAATTGAAAACTCCCTTCTTTCTACTATTCCTGATTTCAGATGGTATAAGAAAAAGCATTACATTAAGCACATATATATATATATATATATATATATATATATTCTTCAGATTCTATGCATGAAGAAGGCTTATTTCCCTTGAAAATTATTTTTCTAATAAACTTTTTAGATTCCGCTTATGCATAAAATACACAAATATATAATATGCATATTTATACAACATATGTAGAGCAGATTTGGAATATTAAAATTTATAATCTTTGCTTCATTAAATTATATCTATCCGATAAATTTGTTGAGCAGTTTAATTATGCTCAACTGGGATCTACGAGGGACAAAAAAAAAAAGGAATAAACTAAGAGGGACAGGACCCCAAAGCAGATAAAAAGCTGTTGATCAAGTATAGTTTACTGTATATAATTTGATTTAATCAGCAATTAGCTAGCCCTCGCATGAGATTTGTTCCTTTAATATTTGACTCTTTCTTCTAGTAAACTCAAGTTAGTTTAACTAATACACCACTTCCCTTTAGTTAAATTGTTGTTGTCCCTTTCAATGGAGTTGGGTCATGTCCGGTAGCCAATACCTATATATATATATTGTCTATGATTCTCCATTCTCTTTCTCATTACTTAACATTTGAAAGTGAAAGACATAACGTGATCATACTTATTTAACGTATAATAATGATATTGCAAATTAAGGTCTACAAGGAATTTGATATAGTATTTAGAAGCATTGATTTAAACCAATTGGTTTAAAATATTACAGCATTGAGAGATTTAATATTGTTTAAATTAATGCTCCAAACAACCTATTAATATAGTTACATATTTAAAACATTATAGCATTGCATGATCATGTAACGTTTCTCATTTTGTGGACGCGTCCATGAAAATTTAATTGTTTTAATTACTAGAGTACACACATGATCAATGAGAGAGAGAAAGCGAGAAATTACTGGAAATTTGTGAAACAAAAGTGATCAAGTTATAACTAGTTTTAAAGCTAATTAAAAAAAATTAGCTCCAAAATGATATGATATCAAATTAACCCTATTATTATAATACAATGAAAATGAAGCACACTTATTAGTAGCTACAGATCGAATAGCTATAAATATTATATAATATGTATAGAGTGTTTTTTTACGATCGTCCCTCAAACATAATACATAGAAACAAAATAACATAATATTAACATTGAAGTTGTGTAAATATATGATTTTTAGATCATTAAAGTTCTTGTTGTTACGCCAATCTAACATCAACATATAAATGTTAAAAATATATAACATAGTCTTCGGTTGACAGTTTCTTGGCGTTATATCACCGATTTGTTACAGTGGACCTCCCGTTAGTGGGACAGTAGAAAAGATTAGTAGATTTATTTGACATAGTGTGCTGAATTATTAAAAGTTAGGTCAACGATCACCTTGTTAATATATACAATCAAGGTACATATATATATATATAAACTAAAATTTATATGGCAACGTGTAATCCACGGCAAGTGCATGCATCGGCCATGGAATAAAATTTAAATTGAGCATCAGTATTCATCAACTTGGAAAGTTAGTACTAGCTGAACATGCCTCTAATTTTCCCATTTGCTGATGCATAATTCCCCAATATCAATGTTTCATATTATTAAATTATTATTTAATTTCAATCCTCGTTTTTCTTCTTATTTTATGCAACTAGCCAAGGCTTTATCTCGTGTGGTCCTCCTTTCTTTAACGCTGGTTTTACGGATTCCCTGACAAAGTAATATTAGTTTAATCCTCCTTGCTTTAGACTTTCAAGGATAACTTAGGGCTTTTCTCTGCAATTGCTGTTTTATAAAACTACAAACAATATATATAATAGTCTATATGTGTGTGTGCAGAAAAAGGAGGTTTCATTTGATGTTAGTCTTAGTCGATGAATCTTGTTTTAATCAAGTTGATCTAATTGTGATTTTTTAAATCTTTGGTGGATTCCCATATCGGCATCATTGCTACTTTATCATTAGAATGTTGTATATGCTGAAATTAATTAGGGTTTCTAATATATATATATATATGTACATGTTTGTATATAATATTTATTATGAATAATTCAATAGCAATGACATGTGAATTCATGTGAAGAGGGTCCCCTTTGTTGCTAGTGGAACTCTAGGATGCTTTAAGTGTCAAAAAAAAAATCTTATTGTGGACATCAAACAAACATTAGCTAGCAAACCATAATAAAGTAATGTTTAATTGGGGGGCACTTTTTATTATTTTTTAAATTTAATCTAATTTCGCAGTGTGACGACAAAAATATATGATTGCTGAAAACAAAAGCCTAATTATATCTTTGAGATTTTGGTTCTTTTTTAAAGTTCAACAATTAATTTTTCCTTAATATATGATTTCTTAAGATGGATGTTATGGCAAAACATCTCTCACAAATTAAATCCTCTTCTTGTGACAAGATTACTTGGTCCTACATATGTACCACTCAGAATGTTCAATTTTCATGTCTCATCAAAATGAAATCACCTGGGATTAATCAATTAAATATATATATTACATTGTTACTAATTTTTCATGGTCATCGGTCGCTTTTGGTAATGATGTGTGTTAAATATCTAGATTACAATGTAATGTTTTCCAAAGCATTCGAGGAGTGAACAAATAACAATCAAACCGTAATATGTATACCTTCTTGTAATTATACCCTAACTGACTCATAATCTATATGAAGTCCATGTCCCTAATATTGAGAATTGCACTAAAATTGTTTCAACTGGACGCGCAGGTTATTTGGAGGCCCTAATAATTATCGATTAACAAGTACTAATGCAGTACAAATGACTATACACGCCTTCTAGTTACTGCTTTAGAGTGAAACAATGCCTTGATTATGATCCGTATTGCTCCATTTTGACTATTCAAATTATCGTACTTGAATAGTTAAGATATTGCTACGATGTTTGAATCAAAATTAATTGTAAATTCTAAATTTTGTAAAAAGTATAATAATAAAGTTAGCTTGAATTGTAATTTTATGTAATTCAAAATACATACAGCCAAACATATAAATAGAGTTACATGATAATATTGGGTATGTATTAGCGGGCTTAAAACAATAAAGTAGAGGGGATACTCTTTAGTACTTGATTATAGAATTATAATGCTAAAGTAACAAAAAAACGATATTTTATTTTTTTTCTTTTAAATACATTCTTTAATTAATTATTTGACATATCGCGTGTATGTACACTTGTAAACATGAAAATATAGAACAAGAAGTTGTGAAAGCATAAAGATAATTAATTATGATAAATTCCAATTATAATTGTTTGGCAGCATTGAACTTCTTTTTCTAGTACATCATAAGATAGCGATCCCAAAAATCCACGTTTCATAAATTAATTTAGTGGTTAAAGATTTTGGCAACACTATGGTAATTATTTCTAAATTAACTATCAACTTCATGGATACAATTTTTTATACATCCAAAGAATTGCTACTGCCAAAATTATTGGCAACCTTTTCTGATGATCTTGACCTTAAACTTCAGCGATGACGTCCAATTAACGAATATAAAAATTATTCGCATTTAGTTTAATTGTTAAGTTGGCTACATGATTAAATGTAAGCTATAAACTAGCCACCGGCCACTACCATTGAAGGTCGGGCATGTTGCAAAGCTTTTGATGATGTTTTTTTTTTGGACATTCATCGACCCACCATCATATGGCCGATATCTATACAACTTTTGTTTTGGGGAATTTTGATAAGTGCTATATTTTAAAACTTATCTTTTATAAATGCGTAAAGGGCAAACTAAACAAGTATTGTGATTTATGTTTGATTGTCTAATTGTGGTGTGAATTAGACCATTTTTTTAAAATATGGCATAACATGTAATTTTTTTTTTTTTTTATATAAATACTACTTTTTTATTATAATATTATTTTCTACATGCATGTACATGTGCTATGAATTACGTATATTTTTCTCTCGTTATAATATATGATATTGAACCTTTTCATTACACGCGCACAAAAAAAGTGTTATCTTTTATTGCATCTTCACTAATGTATTGCTTTTGGATTAACGTGAGACCGTTGTCGTATTGTTCTTGAATTATCCCGTTTCTTCTCCCCAAGATGACAAAAGAAATTCATGTTACTTTTAATAATGTATCCCAATATGTGGAACATTTGCCAGCCGGCACAAATATATATCAATAATGGGACACAGTCCAGTTAAGATGAGTTGGTCTTTCTTATATACATATATATCCTCCACATATTCATTAACGAGACTAAAAAGTTAGCTCAAATGGCGCTAAAAAAAGCTAAATAGAAACCCTAAAAAAAGAAATTCTTACTAAATGAAGAATGGGTGGCACTTACTTCGTGAAATAATAAATATATAATAATCGACTAATTATATAATTGCAAAGTAAAACTCCAGTACTACTAGCTACCTTTCTTGCAATGAGAAAAGGAGAGAATGTCAGGCTATTATATATTATATATGGTGAAAAAAAATACATATAATTAGCTTCAACTTTGATTAGACAGAAAAGATATTGTTGAATAATTCCTTGAATTTATAGTTTATATGAGACAAAAAATTTATTTAAAAACAAAAGTTTACTAAAAAAAAAGGACTAAGGATAGGTGGTCAATTGATAATTTAAGATTTATCGATATTTTCTTTGGGGAAAGATTTATAGATATTAGTTAGTGCATCTTAATAATATGTTTTGGCCTTACTTGGCAACTAACGACCTGCAATTTTTTTTTTTTTTGGGTGCATTATTAGTGATTGAACACCAAATTAAGGTTGAACTGGAAAGAGAAAGGATGTAAGCATCTTTGTTTGCAAAATAAGGGTAACAAGCATCCGGAATCTGTCAAATAATAACACATGAACATAAGAAAAATAATTAAATTTGGAGGTAGATTCTTAGATGACAAAGGGGGGAATACATAAGATATTATGGTACAAATATATAGCAAACTCTACCCATATTTCTTTATTGGAACTTATTATCTATTTGATCCATGTAAATTAATTAAACATGTAAGAAATTACTTTTTAGTTCTTCTCATCAAAATTTTATTTTATCAAAGCCTTTACAATCATTTGTTAGCCGCATATATATGTATGTTTTGTGTGTGAAGAAAAAACTCAAAAAGTTTGATGAAATGATAAAATTTTCAATGAAAATATCACAAAACCCCAAATGAAACAACTAAATTATACCCAGAAAAATGAAGCACAGGAAGATCAAGATGAGATGACCAGAACAAGTAATAATATTTTTGCAAAATGAGCTGATCAGATCATAATTGTTCCAAATATGCAAAGACCACATTACACTACTAGTCCAGACTAATTGATCAGATCATAATTGTTCCAAAATATACAAAGACCATATTACACTACTAGTCCAGACTAATTGTCATTCTCATCATCATCATCATCATCATCATCTTCATCAAATATCTAAGTACAAACATTGGAAAAAAAAAAAAAAAAAAAAGAAAGAAACTAGAGAATTGATCAATTACTGGTCTTCCCTTTGCCCTAAACATCTTTCAAACAGTACTTCATCGTTCTAAATGCTCCATTCACAACATTAATATATATGTAATTATAGATGTATCAATTAGTACGGTGGCCTACCACCACCGTGAGGCCAAGGAAAACCCTGATCATGGCTCAACTGTCCGCCTCCGTTTGGAAGCAAATTCGGTGCCAAATTATAAACCGGCAAACCCGATGACACTGGGTCTTGCATCCCACCACCGCTGCCGCTACCGCCGCTTGGATGCCCTCCACTTCCTCCAATCCCCAGAGACGATCCACCGCCTCCTCCGCCGCCACCGACACCACCTTCCTCCTCTTCCTCCAACGGCAGCCTCTCGTAAGTGGCGTTTGAAAACGTCGCTGCAATCACCATCACTGGCCCCGATGCCACCAACGGCCCCACCACGCTACCGCCGACGACCTGACCCTGCACGCCGGCGAGGTATATGGTGAGGCCAGTAGACCCGGGCGGGGCGGGGCCGGGAAGAAAAGCTCCGGTTAAAGACAGGATCTCAAACCGTCCGTGGAGGGCAACGACGGCGCTAGGAGCTGACGGCTGACGGAGCGTGACGTTCGCAACGGTGCCACTTCCGCTGAGGACACATACACCGCGCTGGCGGCGCCTTGCGAACTGCGCAACGCTGTCGGCGATGTCAGCGCCGTTGGCGATCTCCATAACGTGGCTCCGGAGCGCGTTGGGGCTGTCCCTTGTGACAAAGATCGGCGGCTTCGGCTTGTTCTTGGAGCCGGGAGGGCGTCCCCTTGGCCGGCGAGAGGCGACATCGATGGCCCCCTCTCTCGGCTCATCGCTGTTGTCTCTGTCATCTTCTTCATCACCACCACCGCTGTTCCCGGCCGTCTGCACGGTGGTGTTGCTGATGGAGATCCCTAGATCTGGTTTCTTCATCGGAGATGACGTCAACGAGGTTTCAACTCCGGGAAGACCGACTGGACTGGCCCACCAACGGTTCGCCATGATCAATATATTTGCCGGAACAAGAAATTAGAAGAAACCCTAGAGAAAAAAAAAAGAAAAAGAAGACTAATAGACGATGACAATATATGTATCTTAGCTTAGATCTTGATTATATATATACTATAGTATATTTATGATGATCGTGAATATTTATGGGACATATTCAGAAACCTTAGTGGTAGTACTAATTAAGAAAAGAAAGAACAATTTTGGATTCACCTTATAGAGTATAACTGTAAAGATTAATTAAAATATATAAAGGAAACAACCTGGGGATGATCTAAGCTTGATATTCAACAAAGAGGAACATGAGAAAGAAGTAAGCTTTCCAAAAGTAAAGAATTCAGGGGGAAAAAAAGTCATAAGGTGTAAAGAAACAGGGAAAACTAGGGCTTGACAGGATATATCTATCTTTATATATGTATATGTATATGTATAGCTCCAAATTAACAAACAAAACTACAAGGAACAAGAAAAACAACTTTGGGGCGTGAGGAGAAGTAAGCACAACTGTCTGTTCTTGGAAAAAGGAGGATCTGGGAAATGGAAGGAGAGGGTGTTAAATTTTGTAGCTTAGTTTTTTTTTTTTTTTTTTGGTGTTTCTCTCACTAGCTAAATTCTCTTTCTTGAGAGAGAGTGTTAAATGCGTGTTGGTTCTTGGGAGTTAGGGTTTTGTTCGTGTGGGGCAGCGTGCGCGTGGTATAGTGGGGTGCGCGTACTCCTTTTGTTGCAAGATTAATGAGAAAGTTATTATTATATATATTTCCAGATGTGCATATTTAACCTTTAAGTATTCAAACCAATATATAATATGTGTAGGAGCTTATTATTGCGATACACATATTATATTTGTTTATGAATTTTCAAATGTATGTAAGAACAGTTTCTGATGATGAACTATCATTTGAGGATCTAAATTTTTTATGGTTCAAACTAATATATCACAATCCTTATCGACCTTGATCAGTACTTGTTTCTTTTCCTTTTGTTTTTCATTAAACTATCCAATGGAGATTTCTTTTCTATTCTTTTTTTTTCTTTTTTTTTTTGGGGGTTTTGATGAAGGCACAAGTACTATATATAGCTTCCTTTCATAACTTACTAGGGGCATTATTTCATAATATTCCATTCTTTCATCAAAAGTTTGTGATCGAATGCTCGAGGAGTTAATATTTAAGGATCTTAACCTGGCAACGCTTTATAATTGATATAGTGGAGATTCAATTCCCAACACTAATCAAGACGCCCTTAATAGTAGTATTTTTTTTAATGGTAATTTTATTTTAAATTAGAAAAATACAAATACTAATCCAAATACGGAGGATCATAAATTTAGTGATTCAACCTCGACCACATGCCAAAACCATTAGTCCCTTCGACTGAAACTAAAACGCATAAGAGGGTAATACACATACCAAGTTCTAAGATAAGTAAGCTGAAAAAGCACACAACTAATCAATCACATCAATGACTCTTTTTAAACACACTATTATGAACGGTAGATAACACGGATCCTTCAAGATCAAAAGATAAAAACTTTGTAGCCTACCTTAATAATAGTATTATATACTGTAGCTAGATATTACATAATCTAAGGATTCATACCTTATTGTTACTCGCAGTATATTACTTAGTAACACAGTCAATCTAATCATTAAGACAAATGTAAGTTGATCAATTTTGCAAGTAAGACCATCTTCAGTATAAAGCCAATGCCAATTTATATTTTTTAGGACGATGCACGGTCTGGTCTGGCCCTAAACCAAACCGTTTTTGGGACTAGGCCATTTTGATGGTTTAGGAAAATATGGCACCGAACCTGAGTGTTTACAGAATTGGGACCAATTGGACAGTTTTAGAATGGTTTGGTCCAGTTTTAACCGCGGTTTAAGACTTTTTGAAGTGATTTTTGTGGGCAATGATACTGTGATTCAGTTTCCCGATTGGATATTAGGAGATAGATCTGGGACTGACTTCTTGATGGCTCTTGTAAATTACGAGTTTAGTTGAGTAAAGGTTGATTAAACCATAAGAATTTAAGTGCACCTGAGTACTAAGGTATTTTTTATTTTTCTGTATTTTACATTTATTTTAAAATGGGGCTGACTTGGTGGGGACCTACTTTCATTTCATTTTTTCATGGCTGGATTTTTTTCCTCCCACCTTGGCACTTGTTTTGTCTCTGCCTATGCTCTAGCTACCTACAATGTTTGCTCCAATTGCTACCATCTTTGGTCCAACCTTTACCTTTGTGGGATTTATCGGCATTGGTTCTCAAACTAAAACTGAAAATGTAACTAAAAAGTCTGCCTTTACCACAAGCTCTACTGCGAGCTTCGATACTCAAATTGCCTCGGCTGGCGAAGCTGGGAAAACAATGCAGGGCGTTACCGCTGGAGACCAAGTTTAGTTTGCGTGAGTAATCTTTTCACTCCCTCGAGATCTCGCTCGTAGGCTACAAGATCTTCTTTTAATTTCGCTGTGGATGCTCATGCCGGGAGTTGGTCCATCCGCCCACCACTTTTTTAAGGGTGAGAAGCAGAACCCATTGGCTCCAAAACTAGTGAAAGTTTCCCATACCGATTCGCATCAAGAATAACGTAAGGCACTTCAAAGTGTCATTCTTTGATTCTTGAGCAAGTTCGGGAACATTGTGCGATGGAAAAGGGTGGCTGTCTATTCACTTTTTAGAAATGGCAAAAATCTGTTCCAGTGCTGCAGAGAACATTATGTCTCGTGATCTGGAAATATCTGCAAAGATGGATATTGAAACCCTTCGTGGATGGGTAGAGGAGATGAAAGAGAACCCTAATATTCTAAAATCCTTCTTTAGAAACATCTGTAAGATGAGTCTGTCGCTTTCTTTCATAATAGAGCTAAGAATAATGGCTAGCATAGAAGTCTCCCACACATAAGGAGATGTTGCTACTAGATGTCATGGGTCAGTCAAATATAACATACTAAGTACCTAAAGGCTACTAGAGCGTCACCACTCTTTATCTTTTAGTTACTTGATGAATGCACAAAAAACAAGAATGTTTCTTGTATCTACTCCCCAGGCCTATGTCTTCATGAATTTCTAAGAACCAATCAGAGCCGTCTTGTTTACAAGTAGGTGCCCTCATTGTTTATCATCAAAATGTGATAAAATCAACAAGAGCGTCTTTTATGCTAAATTTTATACTTTCAAAACTCTATATATCCAAGAAACCAAAAACAAATAGGTTGTTTGGCAAGCATGGTTAGAACCAACTTTTTGATTATCAAATAGTATAAAACTCTCACATGCTACAGTAAAGACAAAAAGTTGCTATAGTATAAAGGTCTCACATGCTACAGTGTTTTGAACGAAAAAGTTGGTTCTAACCATGCTTGCCAAACACCTTAAAAATTATGACAGAAAAAAATAACAAGCAACAAAAATAAAACACAACATAAAACAATCCAAAGCAAAATATAAAAAATATAATCATCAAACTCTAAATTCTAAATATAATAATACAGTCATCCAACTTCCAAACTCTAAATATAATAATATAATTATCCAAACTCCAAACTCTAAATAAACATAAGGATTATTTTCATAAATGCCCCTCAATCTATGTATCATATTTCACTTTGCCCCCTGAGTTTGTAAAATCGGTCAAAATAGCCCCCATTTATAGAAACAAGTCAAAATGCTCCCCTTGTCTAATTGCATCCAAAATCTTAACAGAATTACTAATGTGACATGTCAATAACAATTAATTAATTTTAATAAATTTTAATCAAGCATATAAAAATAATTAATATAAAAAAATAAAAAGTACTATGACTTCAAAAGTATTAAATACAAATATCAAAAAAATAAATAAATATGTGAATCAATTTCCAAAATCAAAAAACACAAAAGCCAAAAAAAAAATAGATGTTTAGCATTGGAAGAAAATCGAGAGAGTCTGAGATTAAAAAAAAAAAAAAAAAAGCAAAAAAAAAAACTCCATTGTTGAGTTGTCTTCTTCCTCCTCAACTTTTATAGTGCAGACCGTTAAAAAAAAAAAAAAAACCTCTATTGTTGAGTTGTCTTCTTCCTCCTCCACCTATTGCAGCCATTCACAAGCTTAACCCTCTGCTATGCGAACCTCGAGGAGCCCACTCCTCTACCATAATTCGTTAATCCAACCTCTTCGCTAGCTGCCACAAGTCCAAATTCGTCTGACATCGTGCGCCATAATGCGAGCTGAAATAAGGTCTCCACAAAGTCTCTTCCCTCTCCGCCATAGCCCACACGAGAGCCTTTCTTTGTTGCCACTTGACATGAGATCGAGGGAGAAAGCTTTGAAGGCGGGTCAGGCGTAGAGGCTCGATGGCACAATAGGGGGGTCACCGAGACAAAGGTTTGATGGTTTTTTTGTCTAAGACGTACATTAGAGAGAAAGGAAGGAGAGAGAGAAGTCAGAAGAGGGAAAGAGAGAGAAAAAATTCAATATAAAATGTTTTTTTACATTTTTTAACATTAATTAATTTTTTATATATAATTAGAATTTACTATATTAAATTAATTATCAATAACATGCCACATCAGTAATTCCGTTAAGTGTATAGATGTAATTAGATGGAGGAGGGACATTTTGGCCTATTTTCTATAGATCGGGGGGCATTTTAATTGGTTTTACAAAATTAAAAGGCAAAGTGAAATAGGATACATAGTTTGAGGGTTTTTATGCAAATGGTAAATTAATGTAATTAAGAATTAAACGAACACCAATGATTAATCCACAGAAAAAGGAGTTGTGGTTGCATTTGAATCCGATTCTAATGTTAATGGTGCTCTTGAAATAAGAGGCACTCCACCTATGTAAATTTAAAAAAATATAGAAAAGAAAGAAACATGAAAAATTTTAAAAGTTGGAAGTAGTAAAAAAAAAGGATATATGTAATATGTATTGTATATATATTTAATATTTTAATTCATAGCAATACAAATGGTCCAATCCAGTCCGCATAGCTGGTTACAAATTTCTAAACCAGTTTGGAATCATTTTTTAACAGTCATCAAATGGGTCGGTCTCAACGATCCAGTCACCGATGGACTAGTCCGGCCTTGCGGTTTGGCAGTTTTTCTACACAGCTTTAATATTTGCCACAAAAAATTATAAAAATAACATATTTGGTATGTTATTTTATTTTTATGCTCCAATACATAATGTTATTCAAAATGTCATATTTTCTTTTTGTCATAATGTAACACCTAGATTTTAATTAAGTGCAATTAATGTGTAAAATGGTGTATTAGTGTGCCTTAATATAATTTAAACTTAATTTAATTATTTTGTAGTATTTTTCAATTTATTTCATCTTCTATTGTTTTAAACGTTATTTTGAATTTTTCTTTAAACAAAACAATTTGCCAAAATTTCAAATAAGTCCTTTTGCTAAAAACTTGAACAACTTGAAATTTACTCAGGAAAACCACGAGTAGCCCATGGTTTTCCCAAACCAGCTACCCCTAACTCCCCTATTTATTTCTCCCTTCCCTTTCTTTCCTCTTCGTTCCAATAGCTCTCTCCCTTTCTATTCCTCTCTCATGCTGCCCTTTCTCTCTTTCTCTTCTTCTTCAAATTTTGATCCAAAAATTCCAATCCCGAGCCTCATTCCCGCTTGATTGAAGCCAAGGAACAAAGATTCAAGCTTCAAATCTTCTTTAAAAATGGTCATCAAGAGGTTAGTTCCTTTTCTCAAAATTTTGAATTTTCGTTCTTGAATCCCGTATGAATGTTTCAATTTGAGTTTGTATGAGCTTAGATAACACTTACCTTAAGTACATGAGACCTTAGATACCTCAAATCTTAGCTTGATTTGAGTGAAACGAGATTTAAACTAATTTTTACATTTTTTTATTCTCACATTTAAACTTTAAATTTGCACAAAGATTTGTTAGAAAGTGTTTAAATGTGTTTCATCATGTTATTCTGCTATGTTTTTATACTATTTGTGCTCTGGGAACTGAGAAAAACAGGTTTGAATGGATTTGGGCCTCGGATTTGATGAAAACCTAAGACTTGAAACTTTCCAGATTTTTCCAGTTCGGCAGGCCGGACTCATGAGTTCGGCATGCCGGATTCATCTTGTCGACAGGCCGAACCTGGGGACAGTTCGACAGGCCGGTCTTGTACGATCAGTAGGCCGAACGGGCTTTATAAAATTTTGATGTTTTTCACCCGTTTTCATTATTTTAAACCTAGTTAAAGACTTTAATCCTGTAAAATGACTTTTGTAAACTTCAAAGGTACATTAGTGTCACAACCCGCCTTCTTCGGGCTGTGATTAACCTTTTTGTTACTTACATATAGGCAAAAATTTAGAATTTTTTTTTCACATACAAATATTAACTTCTTTTGGAACACAAATATATGCATATATTTACTTAACACACTTATTTGTACAATACTGGTTTTAGCAATTTTGAAAACATAAATATATACTTGTACTTACATAACAACTTTTCTTATACAATACTGTTTTCTAAACTTTACATTTCAAAATAATATAAAATATGTTACAGCGGAAACATAACAGCGGCGGATTCCATACCCAATCTGCACACTAATAATCCCTCCACCAGCTCATCAATAGAATTATTCTAACCTTCTCGTTGGAATACCTACAGCATGAAATACTTAATGAGCTTACATCCAGTAAGTCCCATATAACCTACATGCACATTCAATAAAATGCATGATCCCATTATGCTTTCTTACAAACCTTCTTTATAATTATCATTTCTTATCTTTAACTAGGGCCCAAGTGTTCGTACCATTGCGCATTTAGGTCTACGTAACATCGTGACCATACTGTATCCTTAAACTCCTGTTGAGTTAGGAGTCGGTATGACACTTTTTCTTACTTCTTGTTATATAATTACCAGTCTATTTATTATGGTTATCATATCATGCATGAAGTGATAAACACATGTTATACACAAAACATAAATACTCTTATACGATATAGTACACATAGGTATATACTTTTACACTCACAAGTATACATTAATATACACACCGGTATACAATATAATATATACACAGGTATTTATTAGTATACTCACAGGTATACACCAACATACTTATAGATACTCATGTCATTGCATACACACAGGTATGCGCTTTGATATACACACAAGTATACATATATACATATCACACTTTATACCTACAATTTCATACTGTAGGTTGGATGAGTACTTACTTGATTCGAGTATTGCGTAAATCAACCTCGATTTTCCTCTGTCCTAGACTTCTAGGATCCTGTTGGCCAATTTCAAAGACATTAGCCACATTCACTATGTTTCAATACAAACCATTCGTCGATTAATAAATTGAGTTGCATAACTGTATACAACTTTGAAAACCACTGGTTTTCTTATTTCTATCTAACTCTACCTATCGTCTCTAACGAAGGGCGGGAATCTTTCTAATCATTTCTTTTTCCCGTTTGGAGACGTTTTAGGACAATTCGGTGTTTATTTGGGATAAATGATGATTTTGTCTTCAGTGGGCCTACTAACTTTCCCAAGCTCGATTTCGCTATTTTAACGAAAATAGTCACGTATTAATTTCAAAATAATGACCTAGTGGATCAGATCTCCTTATTTCACCTCTATGCCACATTTTAGTAAAACTTTACAATTTAGCTTTTGAACTGAAAATTTTGACAATTTTACCCCGGGGCTAAAATTTATCTCTTTACACAAAAATTTTCTATTTTTCAAAAGGAACATTTTTACTCAAAGTACCATGCCCTAAATCATTTTGCAAAATGACGTTTTTGCCCTTCAATTTTTTTTTCAATTTTAACAAATTCTTGAAAAATTAAAATCTCACAAACGGTTGAGATTTTCGACGAACTGCTCACGATATCTAACAGTTTCGTCAAGATCTACAACTTTTATGTTTTAACTTTTTCAAAATTCTCACTGTACAAGGGTGTTTTTGGGCATTTTTCAATTCTACTGAGAATAAACTTTTTCTTATAATTTAGTCCTTAGGGCATTTTTGTAAAAATTTATTTTTAAACAATAGATCTACCCCTACAAGGGCAGTTCCAACCCTTATTTGAACCATTTTCCATGCCTAACCATCATTTTTGAAAAACATACACTAAAATTACAAAAATAATATCTTTTTATATAAACTACCATTTTCAACATTTAAACCTCAATTTTCACAACATCATCATACCATAATTCATATTTCCATGGAATTCAATCAAAAACTTGCTCAAGAAACCATATACTTTTGAGAAAATAAAAATCACAAAATTTCAAAACTTTAAAAATCAAAACTTACCCAAATAACACTTTGTGATTTCTAACCCTCCAAGGCTCCTTTGAAACTCTTTCCTAGACATCATTTTCATGCAAAAACACCTTGAGTTAACTTCTCCCTTAACCCATGAAAAATCCCTTTAAAACTTGAAAAAAAGTTTAGGTTTTACCTTAACACTTGTTGAACTTTCTTGAATTTTGCCTCTTGAAATTGATTGGGGTTATTTTTGCAAAGATTTGGGTTGCAAAATTTTTGAGAAGCTCCAACAATGGCTGCCGGTTTTGGAAAGAAAGAAGAAATGGGATTTTTTGGCTAAGCTTGCATTAAATACATCCTTATTCTCTTAGGTGACTTATCAAGTAACCCATTGGGTTACTATGTGTCTCCATAGGATTGGGCCACCTTTCATGGCATGGTGGCCCAATAGAAATTCAATGGGTGTCCACTTTGTGGGGCCTTAAAATTTACACTATGAAAATTTTCACCACACAATATTTTTCTTACACTGCCGTGGTCAAATAAGTGCAACCTCATATCCTTAGACTGTGTAAAACATTTTACTTACCTTTCACTCACTTTTGGAGGCCAAACATAACATTGTCTATATATTCGTTTTCACTTAACAGTATACTTATACTGCATCGGCCTCCTTTCTACACTGGGTTGGGTTGCGATGGACTCTATGTCTTATTTGTATTATAATTACCCATTCATTTGTATCACAATTTTACAATTAATTGTGATATAAAATTCATTTTATGGATATTATTTACAAATTTTTGAGTAATTAAACTCATAAAATCTGTATTAACAATATCCAACATTGCATCACATTTGCAGTGAAATTTCCAATTAATATTGCTTATTTATACATTATCGTAATTTTTACAAAAAATTACAATTTTCAAGGGTAAATTCATTAATTAAACTTAATTTAAATATTAGATTTTATTAATGAATTTCCCTGGTCATTACAATTAGGACACTATGAGATAGCTTAGTAATGTAGAACGCTTAAGATAGATAATAACAAACCTAGCTTATATATTAAGATTGTTCGTAATTTCGTAGAGTTAACGTATAGTGGATTGGGACTGCGATGCTGAGTCACGGTGCTGGATATTGAGGTAGGACTTTTTACCCCTTATTTGGTAGCCAGGTTTTTAAATGATTTTGGCCTCAAAGTGTATTCCTTAAAAATGTTTTCAATGAATGACTAAAATGGATTTTTAATAGTTGTTTTCATAAACTGATGAATGAAGTGATGTTCATAATGAACTGCATAATGAATGTAAATGAACTCACTTGGTAAATGAGATATCAATAATGATTTATATATTAGGACATGATGCCATATTCAAATATCGGGTCGTGTAGAGAACGACCTTGGGGTTAGGTCCCGAAACACAACTGGGTTACTACGGTGGTGATGTCTATGGTTTGCCTAAGAAAAGATAATGAGATCATTTCTGGACGAACAATGAACTATTTTGGTAAGAATGATTTGACTAAATTTATTTATTTAACGTGTTTTCTAAATATTTTCCCGAAATGATAAATTTTATGTTTAATTTGATTTCAAACTTAGTCGTATTGAGCCTTTCGCTCATATTTTGTTTATTTTAAAACCTTTTTCTTATAGGTGGAATTCAACTTAGGACCGATTGGGAGTCCATCGATCAGACTCGCGAGCAATAAAAGACCTCGAGTAGGTTATTTGTTTTATTGTTTCAAGGCATGTAACACTTTAATTTTCTTTCCTTGAATTGGACTGTGGTTGTAATTTTAATTATTGTCGATACCATGTGTGTGCACCAATAAGGATCCAATAGGGCCCAACTTATACTTATTTGTCTTATTATTTTATTTCGTTTTCATTTGCCCTAGCATTTTGATGAATGTCTCAAAAAGATTTAAATTATCACGTTTTCCATAACTAACTAATTTTCTTAATTGGTGATTTTCGTGAAAACTTGATTTAATTAACTTAATAAATTGATTCAATTATCTTAATTAATCTGCCACATCACTTCTCAGATTTTGGGGCATGACACATAATTTTTAAACCTTGAAACTTGTAAAAGTAAACTTTTAATATTAAAATAAGGGTTATTAACACCAATGGTTCTTGAACTTAAGGGTCTCCTCCACTTTGTCCCTGAACTTTAAAAATCACAATTTTACTCCCTTAGCTTTCAAAAATCCTCACTTTACTCTTTCTATCTATTTTTCTGTTAAAATAAATGAACTTTTTACTCATGTGACTTGCACATGAGTCACTTTAAGGGTAAAATTAAAAATTTAGATATGCAACTTCTTTATCACGTTTAGGGGAGAATTTTTGTCTGTAATTTTTTCCCCTTTTCCATTAAAAAAATTATAAACTTACGAAAAAAAATTAAGGAAAAAATGGAAAACGGGGAAAAAAAAAAGGTTGCAGACAGAAAGTTTTAACAAACTATTAGTTACGACGAATCCTGTTTCCCTAAACCATCCTTTACCAACAACGTTGACTTCATCACCAAGTTATGTCGGGTGAAATCAAAACGACGCATTTGTGGATATTCAAATAAATTTTTTTTTTTTGGTGAATGGATATTCAAATAATTTATTCCTCAATACAATATATAACCATATATATTATAGTTTCTAGTACCAAGTTGGGGAGTTGTTAAAGACATTTCCTCAAGTTTATCGGGGTTTTTTTTCACACCAAAAAGGGGGAAAAAAAGGTTGCAGGCAAATATTCTCTTCTAAACGTGATGAATAAGTTGCAAATCTAAATCTGCGATTTTGCCAAAAAGCCTGTTTATTTCAATAGAAAGATGGATGAAAGGGGTAAAGCAAGGACTTTTAAAAGTTAAGAGAGTAAAGTGGTGATTTTTAAAGTTTAGGGGTCAAAATTGAGGAAACTCAAAGTTCAAGTTTTTGGTGTTAATAACCTTAAAATAATTAAAAGTAAGAATGTCGTAATTATTAAAGCAAAAAAGTCAATCTAGTAACTAATAAAAGTCAAATGTCAAATTTGATATATATTAAACTTTGTGGTAAATTTGACACAGTTTAGCATATAACAAATTTAACATTAAAATTACATTAAAGAGTTTTTCACTCAAATGTTAAATTTGTCATTGGTACATCAATTTAGCAATACATTAGAGATCCTCTAGAATCAAAAATAAAGAATGTGATTGATTATTATAAATGATTAATTGAAGCACCTGATCAGATATCGTCAATCATCTTTTTCCCTTGAAATTCGATGACTTGTGTGAATATTACGAGTTAATTTTCCAAAGAAGAGAAATGTGAGATTTCTTCATATTTTAAATTGTTAACCGTGCCTGAATATTAATTTGTGCTGAGAAATTCGGACTTAAGCTTCTAACAAAGTCGCCAATAATGTTGCAAAGTATAGAATGTTTATTGCTGCTAGAGGACACCATACACATGAGGATTGAAGTATAAAATAATATAAAATATTAAAACTAATATTATTTATTTAAAATAGTGTCTAACCAATTATATTATGATTTATCATGCAATATCGGCCAGTTGTTTTTGCAAGTTATTACTTTTGATTTTTTTTTTAAAGGTATGTTTGAGTAGTTTCAGACCATTACTAATTTAAACGGAATATTAAAGCAACAAAGTAAGTCATCATCTAAGTTTGAGATTTTTTTCTTCAAGTTTCCTAGTAAAGTGATTGTTGGAATAAAAACCATGCCTAACACTTGTTACACTGAAGTTTTACATAAACTTCCTCGAGAATTAAGGAAAGAAAATTGACAATATTAAAGGCAATTTAGTAAAAAGTTATTTTTTTTTTAATGACAAAACGCCTCTCCATGTATTTGTTTTTAAGAAACCTCTCCATGTATTTAATAATAATAAAAAGAGACAAACCAAATTCAGTATCAAAATGGGACCAATTTTAACAACAAAATAAAACATGTTTCAACACTAAATTCCAACCAATTTAATAGTAAACTTAATCAATTATAACAAAACATTTTTTCATAAAATTAATACAATTAAAGTCATGTTTGCCGTAAAATGTTTCGGCCGAAATACAGTGCTAATTTTTATTTGAAACTCATGAGCATTATATAAATTTGTACAAATGAGGAGATATGATTTCCTCTTTTATGAGGAAGGCTATATGAGTCAAAACAATTAAAGTAAAAATTGTACTACAATATGACAAATTTATGAGAGTAAAGTTGAAATATAATTATTTTTCAATATTTTAAGAATAGAAAAATGAATAATAATTAAGATAGTGATATTTACATTTTATATTACAAAAATGACATAGTAATTGTTTTAATGATCTTAATTTTGCACCCACATAATATTTTACATTCTTTTTTGCTATATTTTAATACGATTATTAAAATTATAAAATAGGTCTAACTTTCGCAAACATGAATGATTATCTCTCTCTCTCTCTAAAAAAAAAAGCCCATAAATAGCTCGATTAAAACGAATTTTGTGCGCGGCACTAGTAGTAAGTGATAACTCATATAATTGACCGAATGGGTTAAGGTAAGGATTCTAGTAAACAAAATTCAACGTTTCGGGGAGAAAAAACAATAAGCTCATAATTTCGGGGACAAAAAACAAAACGAGACAAGTTTTATGTATCCAATGAAAAACCAACATAATTTAGGGACACAAATAATAATATTACAACTTTTTGTCCGCAAACAATTGCAGAAAGTCAGAAAGGGAGGAGGAGGGGAAGAAGGAGCCGTTTTCACAGCTAGAGAATCTCGGGGGGTGACAGGACTTCTACAATGGCGGACAATCTCTTTGAAGGCCTTCCTCCGCCTTCTGCAAACCCTCCGCCTTCTTTTTCGTCGTCTTCTGAAGACCAAGAATTGCAGCTCAGCCCTAAAACTGCCGCTTCCGGCCGAGAAAATTCTCCTCTTCCCCCTCCGATTCCAGTCCTCAAAAGCGCTCTCAAGCGTCCCAAACCAGTGGAACCAAGCCTTGATGGTAAAAGTCCTCTTCTTTTGTTTGAATTTTGTGGCTTTCGAATTCCGATTTTTCTCTTTTTTCCCTGAGCTCCTCTTCCTGTTTGGTTCCTGAGATAATCCAAGTAACGATGCTGAACAAAGTTAAACTTTTTTGAACGAAAATGTAGGTTTAGTTTAGGGTGAAGTTTTTAGTCATTTGAATGGTTGAGGAAACAAAAGGGAAAAGAAAGCAAGGAGATTAGACTTATTCTAGAGCTGTAAGAATGGTGAATTTTGCTCAATTGGACTACAAAAAGACCTTCGCTTTGTTTAATCATACCATTGGAGAGAACGGAACAAGAGTAAATGAAGATTACTTGTTCTGCTTTAGGAAAAGGGGTTTCAAAGTTTAGGTTTCTTTTTTTTTTTTTTTTTCATTAATACGATTTAGGAATATGTTTGTGCTGATTTCGTTAAATGGGAATTATATTTATTTATTAGGTTTGTAATTTTGAATAAAATAGTACCCATGTTTTTCACTGAAGCTGAAATGTTCATCTGGTTTCTCAGCCGAAGCCCCAGTGGAAGCCCCTGAAAAGAAGAAGTTGAGGTTTAAGACTACAACGGATGCATCGGAGAAACAAGTGATAGAGGCGATGCAAAAGATAGCTTCGCATATCAAGAATCCTGGGAAGTTTGGTAAGGCTTCTAAGCTTGCGATACAGCTGATTCAGGCAGGTAGTGTCAAGCCTGAAACTAGTGATTACTTCTTTGCTGTACTGGAGGCTGCCATGTCATCGCCTTCTTCTTGTACCGATTCTTCGGTGCGGGCAGATTTCCATGCCCTGTTCTCAGCGGCAAATGATAACTCTGAAGTAAGCTTATTAGATTGGACTATATAACCTGAATGTTGATCATATATATTAGTTTCTCGATTAAAAAGAGTTGGCTTGTTGCGGGTATCTTATTCTTGTTCTTTTTTATTTCTTCCATTTAGTGCTTAAATAAGAGGCAAAAGAACCAATTGGCTACATGGACGATTATGGCAGTGGTGGCAAACGATTTATTTACTGACGACAGCTTTGTGGTAAGAAAATTTCGTTCAAAGCTTTTTTTTTTTTTTGAACTCGCTCTGTTGTAGTTGAATTCTTTGTAGTTGAGTTAAATTGTTAATGAGAATCATCATTGTTGATGCAACTGCTTTCTAAATTTATCACGGCATAGTTGTACGAGTCTATCAGGTGTGGGTGTTGGAAGAGCTGAAAAGGAATTCTTGTTGTCAGCTAAGTTTAAATTCAACATTTTGACTTCATGTTGATTTTCTCACATTGGCTGACGTTTGTTTTCTGCTTATTATTTGATGTTGATTTTCTCACATTGGCTGACGTTTGTTTTCTGCTTATTATTTGGTTTTGTAAAACTTGAAACAGTTTTCAAAAGCAGCGGGACGAATAAAAGAACTCATATCTAATCTTCCAGTTGCAACCGAAGATGATGACATAGAAGAAGCTGCTTCTCTGAAAGACCAAACAGAAACAGCAAATGAGGATCGTCAAATAAAGATAGACAAGTCTTCAGATGCAATGGGTGAAGAAACTAGCAAGCGAGAGTCCGATCCATTTGGGCTTGATGCTCTTATTCCTAGCACATCAAAGAAGAATGAGAAAACAAAGGGGAAGAAGGAGGCAACTATTAAGGTCAAGGAGGGAGAAGAGACTAAGAGATTTCTTAAGTCACAAAGAGAAGCCTTGATCACTTGTTTAGAGATTGCTGCCCGGCGTTATAAAACTGCATGGTATATCTTATATTTTTATTCTTTCATATTTCTTATATTCTTCAGAGGTTTTTTCAAGGTAGTTGAAGTCATGGTTTCAATTGTTACATGTGCCGCAGGTGCCAAACAGTCATAGACATCTTAGTAAAGCATGCATTTGATAACATAGCGAGGTTCACATTTCAACAAAGGGATGCCATCGAGAAACTTTGGGCTTCAATCCGGGAACAACAAACTCGTAGAAAGCAAGGGAAATCTGTCAGTGGGAAACTTGACGTGAATGCTTTTGAATGGCTGCAGCAAAAGTATGCTGGTGAAAAGATCAGCATACGGCATGCTGTTGGTGGAAGCGGCGACCGTCGTGCTCAACAGTGGCTTGGTTGATTATTTTTTGTGGGAATGACAACCATTCTTAGGGAGACAAAACTATAATTGTCAACTGAGGTTCTCTTTTCCAATGTGAAATTCCTGCAGGGTGTGGAAACGGAATTTTATTAATACTGTCGACATGCGCAACTAGTATTTCTTGTCACAAGAGGAATTTTCAATGCTATGTGGCGAGAATTTCGCTCATAACTCGGACTCACCAAAGATGTTGCCCAATAAAATTATTACTCTGCCTTAACCTGAACAACAACATGAATAAGTTGCATTTGTAACGGGAAAAAAGTTTGATTCTTCCCTTGTATTTCAATAGGAGAATCATTCACCAAAACCCAAATAAGTTTAGATTCTGGTCAAGTTGTAGATATTCAAATATAACAAATACAAAGGAATCCAAGAGATGACGTTGAATCCTCAATTAATAATGATAACCTCGAGAAAATGTTGTAATTTGTACCTGTACGCTTGAAATTTATTTACATTTTACCGAGAGGGGGGGGGGGGGGGGCGGCCGGCGCGGGCAGCTACCAATAATCACCGCAAGAACAAGACCCTTCTTTGAAGTGGTGAAAGCGGTTCCGATCCCTTACTATTATCACCCTTCCGTAAATTTTAGATAGGAGCTTGGTTGCAGCGTGACAATCCTCACAGACTCGGAGATTCTTCACGATCCTCATTGTTGTGCCTGCAGCTGTATTGATGAGACCAAAGGCCATAGCCAACCTCTCACTATGATAGCTAAGTGCGATTTCCTTCTCTTCCTCGTCAATATTCTGCAATACAACCGATGTGTTAGGAGTGTAACCAGCGTCTTTCAACTTCATAGCTCATCTCGGCCAGCATTTCATATATCTTTCCAGTTTGAGGGTTAATGTTGTCTCCCATTGAAAATTCATGAACCGAACCATTTACTTCAATCAAGCTGAGACCCGGCTGTTTCTCAATTCCACCATCCTTTATAGCCTTTCTCACTCCAGCAACCTCATTCCATCTCTTGGCACTCGCATAAATGTTTGATATCAGAATGTTATAACCACAATTTTTGGGTTCCAACTCAAGGAGATGTTTTGCCGCTACTTCCCCCAAACTGAGATTTTTATGAAGCTTGCACGCTGCAAGAAGAGCTCCCCATACAACCACGTTCGGTTGTATAGGCATGCTTCTAATCAACTCATGAGCCTCAGCAAGTTGCCCAGCTCGACTGAGAAGATCCACCATGCATCCATAATGCTCGATTTTCAGAACCAAGCCAAAGTCGTGAACCATTTTATCAAAAAGCCTTTTTCCTTCGGTCACCAATCCCGCATGACTACAAGCATGTAGAAGTGCAATAAAAGTAATGTCATTAGGTTTAATACCAAGTCTCTCCATTTCTTCGAAGAGTTTCAAAGCTTCATTTCCGCAACCGTGCATAGCAAATCCAGTCATCATGGCATTCCACATGCAGATATCTCGATTTGTGGACTGACTGAACAACTTGTGCGCCCCATCTATGTCTCCACACTTGGCATACATGTCTACTAGAGCTGTTTTGAGTATTGAATCAACTTCCAAGCCCTGTTGGTTTATGTACGAATGAAGCCACTTGCCCAAGTCAAGGGCTCCTACTTCTGCACATAGTGAAATCAGGCTGACCATTGTAACCTCATTTGGCCTCATTCCTTCATTCCTCATCCGGGAAAAAAGTTCACGGGCCTCATTAGTGCAATTGGCCTGAGCATAAGCCGATATTAAAGCACTCCAAATTTTGACATCTTTCTCATACCTGCCATCAAAAATAGCTCTTGCACTTCTAAGATCACTGCACTTTCCGTACATGTCTACCAGAGAAGTAGCCAAAGCCAGAGACATGACAAACCCATTTCTCAACACATAGGAATGCAGCCACTTCCCCAGCTCCAGAGCACCTACAAACCCACACTCTATGATCAAACTCAAAATGGTAATCTCATTTGGAAAAACGCTTTCCTCCATCATTTCCTTGAAAAGTCTCATCCCCTCTTCTAATCTGTCACTACGAATGTATCCCGCAATTATAGCAGTCCATGAAACAACGCTCTTTACAGTCAATCCATTAAACTGCCATCTTGCATAAACCAAGTTTCCACACTTGGCATACATATCTATTAAAGAAGTAGTGATGGGAACTCCCATTTTCTGATTATTCATATTCCTTAAGACATAACCGTGCATCGTTTTCGCCAGTTTAACATCATTGAGGTCCGCAAAGAGACCGACCATGCTAATCATAGCAATCTCACTAGGCCTCACTCCTACAGAATGCATTTCCCTTATGAGATCCAATGCTTCTCCTAACAATCTATTCCTAACATAGGTCTTAATCATTGTGCTCCAAGAAACAACATCTCTACCAGCCATTCGATCAAACACTAAGCGCGCAGAAACCACGCTCCTGCATTCACTATACATCTGCATCAAAGCGTTACACACGAAAACATCGATATCTAATCCGTTCTTCAACACAAATCCATGTACCTCCTTTCCCAGTACAACCACCGAGCATTGCCCGCAAGCTTTAAGGACAGATGGGGCTGTAAAACTGTCAACTTGGACGTCCATTCTTCGCATGTGAACATAGATTTTGAGTGAATGTTCTGGGAAGTAGTTATTGTTGTAAGAGGTTATCAAGAAGTTGTGCTGGGCTTCAGGGCTCAAATGGGGTCGAAGGAAGCTTAGAGGAATCTGGAGAGAGTGGTCAAAGTTGGTTTTGATCAAGTGGGCATGGATTTGCTGGGTTTGGTCAATGTTGGGGTGATCATAATGTGTGGAAGATGAACTTTTTTGGTGCTTCTGTGGGGTTTGTGTGAAATTGAGTTTGGAGGGAAGATAATTTGGTGGTTTTTGTTGTAGCGCTTGGAGTGTGATGGGTAGGAGGGAAGGCGTTGGGAGATAAGGTTTGCCTGTGACCATCACCATGTCCATTGTTTCATTATTCCGATTTCAGGATTTTTACTACAATGCTCGTATATACTTTGTTTCTTCACTCTGTTCTATTGTGAAATGATATGCGTTGAGAAAATATCTTCAGAGCTCACGATAGGAATTGACCACAGGCCCAAGAAGACAAAAATGTACGGTCACTATTTATATATTTATTTAATTTTTGCTCCAAATTGAAAAAAGAAAAAAAAAAGAAGGAAAGAAATTATGTGACAAACATATGACTTAACAATAAACGGAAAAAATAAAAATAAAACACGATTTTAATCGTTTGATTTTCATTAAATTTTATTACTTCATCGCACCTTTTAATTTAATTTGACTTGATTTGACATATTATAATTATATTTACACGTAATTTTATATGAGTGTTTTCATCATTTTATATAAAAAATTAACAAAGTTAAGATGAGATGTTGATATAAATATCTTGGTTAAAAGGTGGTCACGATTACTATTTAGACAAAACATTGTAGTTTAATAACCTATTTGGTAAAATACGGTCTTAATTATTATTTTAATTATGAATAATGTTGGTTTACCGTTCAATTGATCAACCACAAAATAATGAGAAAGAAACAACACCAATATTTATCGAGGTTCGGCTAATTCGCCTACGTCCTCGTGAACTCTCTTTGGGAATTCGCTCTGCTTTTATTGCTTTTGTTCTTCCAGAGATTACACCCTCTCATAAGCTCTCTCACTCACCAACCCTTTAGGAACCCAGAGATTTACACCAAGAAAATATAACAAGAAAAAACCCAGAGGAGAACTCTCTTTCACTCTTTTCTTTCTCTCTCTACTTCTTGCTCTTCAGTATTCTCTCTCTCTCTCTTCTCCTAAGACCCATTTTTGCTGCTCTGCTTCAGTAATACAAGATCAATACTTATATAACCTTACAAACAAAAACGTTACCAATAGCAACAATACACCTCAGCACCAATTACAAGTTTTATGCTAAGTAACTCAATTTTCCACATAAGACTTGCTGATGACATGAAGACTTGTGATTGGCTGTAATTCTTCTGGTACAAACTTACATCAGAATTTTAGAGCATATTTGAACTGACTTTTCAACAATCTCCACCTCAGTTCACTTATGACTCCTTAAGCAGAACTTCATCCCAAAGATCCTAGCTCATACACTTCAACATTCACCCACAGCTTACTCCCAGCAAGTTTAGGCAGTGATTAAACTTGCTAAGAGTCACAATTTTAGTTCCAATATCTGTTGGATTGTCTTCAATAGCAATCTTCTCAATTTTAACAATTCCTTGAGCAATTTTCTTTCTAATGAAGTGGTATTTCACCTCAACATGTTTGGTTCTATCATGAAACACCAGATTTTTGCACAAATGAAGAGCACTCTGACTATATGTGAAAACTATTGCAATACTTGTATAAAACTTCAATTCACGCAGAAGACCTTGGATCCATATGCCTTCTTTTACTGCTTTTGTAGCAGCTATATATTCTGCTTCCGTAGTTGAGAGGGCTACCACAGGTTGTAGCTGAGACTTCCAACTAATACAGTTCCCACTCACTAGAAAAACATATGTTGTAGTAGACTTCATGCTGTCTATATCCCCTACATAATCTGAATCCACAAATCCTTTTACCTCAACATTCTTCCCTTGACTGAGATAGTGAAGACCTACATCAATTGAACCTGTTATGTACCTTAGTAACCATTTCATTGCTTTCCAATGGTCTTTCCCAGGATTTGCCATAAATCTGCTCAAGATACTTATGGCATGTGCAAGATCTGGACGTGTGCACACCATAGAGTACATCACAGAACCCATTGCGCTTGAATATGGAACCTTGGACATGTACAATTGTTCCTCTGTGGTAGCTAGACTCTTGCATTTTGACAATTTGAATTGGCTGGTCAATGGCTGCTTGACAGGTTTTGTACTTGTCATGGAAAATTTTTCAACTAATTTCTCCAAATATTTTTTCTGACTCAAGAAAACTGACTTCTTATTTTTATTCCTTATAATGCTTATGCCCAATATTCTCTTTGCTTCTCCAAGGTCCTCCATGTTGAACTCTGACTTCAGCATTCTTTTCATTTTGTCTATCTTGTCCTTTTCCTTGCTAATCAACAACATATCATCTACATATAAAAGGAGATACTCAGCTTCTTCTATTTTATTTCCTCTGAAATAGAGTCAAGGATCATATGAACTTCTTATGAATCCTTGCTGAATCATAAAGGTATCAAACCTTAGATTCCACTGCCTTGGTGACTAACATCCATTTGATCCAGCTTTAATTCAAACTATGTAACTAAGGACAACATAATCCTTATTGTTTTATATTTGACTACAGGGGAAAAAATTTCATTGAAATCCACACCCTCCTTTTGTGTAAACCCTTTTGCCACTAACCTCGCCTTGTACTTTATAGGCTCAGATGAAGATGCTCCTTCCTTGAGCTTAAAAATCCATTTACAATCAACAATGGATTTGTTTTGAGGTCTGCATACTACTTCCCATGTATTATTTTTGTACAATGAGTTCATTTCTTCCTTCATTGCAGCCACCCATTGCTTTGAATCTTTGCTGTTTATTGCTTCTTGATAGGTCACAAGCTCGGTTTTCTCAACTTCCATTGCAGCCATAAAAGCATATGCTAGTAAATCTGTGAGTGCAGAAAACCCGTATCTTTAGGTAGGCTTAATCACCCTTCTCTGCCTGTCTCTTGTTAAGTTGTAATCCCTCAGAGAATCAGCCTGTTTCTCTTGATTTGGCTCTTGTTGATCTTCTACAGAGATAGGAAATTGAGACCGATGGTGGTCAGTTCCTGTCCTTAAATCTTGAGGACCTACTGCCTTATTATTTTGAGAGTCGTTTTCTTGTGACTCCTACACCTGCTCCACCTGAAAAGGATTGTCCCCCTTTTGTTGTGATTTATAGGGCAATAGGCTTAATTGATCTTGAACAATACCTGCAAGGTTAGTTTCTTGATCTTCTTGACCTGCAGAAGGGTTAGTACTATGCAAACAAGGAAAATCATGTTCATTAAAAATGACATCTCTACTATTTATGGTTTTAAACCCTTGTGCCTCTCTAACCTACAACCTATATCCCTTAACACCCTGAGGATAGCCTAAGAAAATGCACTTAACAGATCTTGGTTCTAGCTTACCCTCTGATTGATGTGCATAAGCAGCACATCCAAAAGGTCTAAGGTGTGATAAATCAGGTGGTTTGCCATTCCACCTTTCTTCTGGGGTTTTAAAATCAATGGCACTAGAAGGACTTCTATTAACTAAATATGCAGTAGTCATTACAGATTCGCCCTAAAAACTCTTAGGTAATCCTGAGTTGAATAACATACATCTAGATTTATTCATAATGGTTCTATTCATTCTTTCAGCAACTCCATTTTGCTGAGGGTTTTTCCTCACCGTTCTATGTCTTTGAATTCCTTGTTCTTTATAGAATTCATCAAAATTTTCATTACAGAACTCTAAACCATTATCTGTTCTTAGAATCTTAATTTTCTTATCAGTTAGATTTTCAATTAAGGTTTTCCATTGTTTAAATTTGTTAAAGGCATCACTTTTATTTTTCAATAAATATACCCAAACCTTTCTTGAAAAATCATCAATAATATATAAGAAATAAGAGTTACCTCCATGAGTAGTTGTTTTCTCTGGACCCCACAAATCTGAATGTATGTACTCCAAAACAGCCTTGGATTCATGTTTTCCTACCTTAAACTTGAGCTTATGTTGCTTACCCAAGACACAATATTCACAGAAATCCACTTTGCTAATTTTGCCTTTCCCAAGAAGTTTTTGCTGCTGCATCTCTTGCAAACCTCTATCACTTATGTGGCCCAATCTTCTATGCTAAAGCAAGGCTCGGGTATCTTCTGGGGCTGTAGCAATAGTATTTTCCCTGCGAAGACATCTCCTATCAAGTGGTAGAGTCCAGCCCTTTTGACTCCTTTCATTACTACCAAGGATCCCTTACAGACCTTCATTTTTCCATTTTCTATTTTAATTACATGTCCTGCATCATCCAGCATGCTTAAGGAAATTAAATTCCTTGTTAGGCTGGGCACATACCTTACATTTTCCAAGTGCCTCAAGGTACCATCAAATATTTTAAAACTTGTTGTGCCAATTCCCTCCACCTGACAAGTATGGCTGTCACCCATCATAACTTTTCCACCATTTAATTTCTTGAAATCAGTAAGCCAATCACTGTTATAAGTCATATGATAGGTACACCCAGAATCTAAAACCCAGTCTTGATGTACACGATCAGTGGAAGCCATAAGAACCTCACCACTATCATATCCATCCCCTAAATTTGTTGAATCTTGATCTTCATTTGCAGCTGCATTTTTCTCTTTGTTCCTTCTTATCCAAGAATAACAATCCTTCTTGATATGTCCTAATTTCCCACAATGATAACATTTCTTGGAGCTATTAGGACCTCTTGAGTTGGACCTTCCTCTGCCTTTACTGCTTGACTTTCTCTTCTGATTTTCATTTCTCTGCAAATTCCTTCCTCATGCAAAATAGTTCTCACCATTATTTGATGATTGCTTCTCAGTTTTGAGTTCAAGATTTCGTGACCTCAAGGCTGATAGAACTTCTTCTAATGTGATTGCTATTTTGCCATACTTTATTGCATTTTTGACTTCCTTATATGAGTCAGGTAAAGAATTTAACAATATGATTGCTTGATTTTCATCACTAAGGGTCTCATTTTCACCTGAGTTTGCTAGCTCAATATTCATTCTTAAAAATTCATCATGATTCTGATCAAGATTCTTGGAAGTGTTCATTTTAAAGCCAAACAATCTTTCTTTCAAGAAAATCTTATTTGTTAAAGATTTCTTTTGAAAAAGCTCATCTAATTTATTCCATATTTTTGCAGGTGTGTCTTCCTTATCTACCATCCTAATGATCGAATTGGTTAGGTGGAAGATGATCGTACCTGTAGCAATCTCAAGCAGTTCCTGTTTTTGATCTTCTGAGAAGCCTTCTGGGAATGGAACAGGGTCCTCCAAAGCTCTAAGAGCCTTTTGCTGGGCAAGAAGCCCTTTGATTTTTCTTCTCCAAATTCTGAAATCGCCTGAGCCATCGAATTTTTCGATCTCAACCTTCATATTGCTCATTGCAGATAGATTGAGGGTGTCGACAGGGAGGATGTGAGAACTTGAATCTTGCACTTCCCTTAATGGTTGGAAATCAAGATCTTGAATTTCTTCAGGACCAAGCCTTAGCCCAGAATCGTTGTTGTCCTCCAGGATTTCTCTATATCCGAGACTTCACAAAACTTGATTCTTGACAGCCAGCTCTGATGCCACTGTTGGTTCACCGTTCAATTGATCAACCACAAAATAATGAGAAAGAAACAATACCAATATTTTTTGAGGTTTGGCTAATTCGCCTACGTCCTCGTGAACTCCCTTTGGGAATTCGTTCTGCTTTTATTGTTTCTGTTCTTCCAAAGATTACACCCTCTCACAAGCTCTCTCACTCACCAACCCTTTAGGAACTCAGAGATTTACACCAAGAAAATACAACAAGAAAAAACCCAGAGGAGAACTCTCTTTCACTCTTTTCTTTCTCTCTCTACTTCTTGCTCTTCAGTATTCTCTCTCTCTCTCTTCTCCTAAGACCCGTTTTTCCTGCTCTGCTTCAGTAATACAAGATCAATACTTATATAACCTTACAAACAAAAACGTTACCAATAGCAACAATACATCTCAGCACCAATTACAACTTTTATGCTAAGTAACTCAATTTTCCACATAAGACTTGCTGATGACGTGAAGACTTGTGATTGGCTGTAATTTTTCTGGTACAAACTTGCATCAGAATTTTGGAGCATATTTGAACTGACTTGTCAACAAATAATATAAAGTTTTTATATATAAAAAGAAAAAATTTGTTGTAAAACTCTCACATATTACAATAAAATAATTTTAACTAATAATTCTAATTATGTCGAATATCCTATAAGTCCAAGTCTCCCCTTTTGCCCAACCTTCTTGTGAAATTTTAAACTAATAATAGACAATAATAAACTTGTTTAGATTTAGACGCTGTGTAGCTTTTGGATAAAAACAAAAGAAATTGAGGAATAATAAGAAATATGGTAAAATAAAAGAATAAACTTGCAAAAATAAATAAAATCACCGACGCCAACCAAAATCCAAAACCCTAATCCCCTTTTTTTCTGCGCCTATATAATGGCTTGTATCTAAAACCCTAAACCCATCTCCGTAACCTCTTTCATATCAAGCCGAAGCCTTTCTCAGCCACAGGTACGTTGAACGAAGTCCCATCTCTCCTTCTGTTTCTGTATTCAGTTTCATTCTTGTTCCTTGTATATGCTTTTACAATCCCATGATGCGTTAAATGCGTATTGATATAAAAGTAAATAAATAAATAAAGCACATATCGAAGGCTTGTAGGTGATATTTCTCAAATACCCATGAGCTCAAAAACTGTGCAAGATCATCAATCATCCTGCGTTTTACACCCTCTTGATAAATTAATCGTTTTTACTTGAGGATTCTTTCAAGGATGATAAACATTTTTCAACCCATTTGCCATTTCCTCTTTTCTGTTTCTGTTACTTCAATTCCATAGATTTTTTTTTATACAACTTTTCTGGTATTTTCTGCGAAACGTATGTAAAAAAAAAAAAAAAAAAAGTTTTTTGGGTTGGTTTTTGGTATTCTGATCCTGAGAATATGACCAAGAGGATTTAATGATTGTGTTTCTTTTGGATCTATGAGTTGTTGATCTGCTATTCAGATTTGATTATTATTCAAATTGATTGTTATGAGAACGCTGATATTGGTGATTTTAGCGTTGGAATGATATAAAATTCTTAATTTCTAAACAGGAAAATTTGACAAAATGTCGAAGAACCCCAAGGTCTTCTTTGACATCCTGATCGGAAAGGCGAAGGCCGGTCGGGTCGTATTCGAGCTGTTCTCCGACATTACCCCCAAAACTGCGGAAAACTTCCGCGCCCTTTGCACTGGGGAGAAGGGGATAGGGATATCTGGGAAGCCGCTGCACTACAAGGGCTCGAAATTCCACCGCATCATCCCGAGATTCATGTGCCAGGGTGGAGACTTCACGAGGGGAAACGGGACCGGAGGAGAGTCGATTTACGGCGAGAAGTTTGCGGACGAAAACTTCGAGGCGAAGCACACGAGTCCCGGAGTCCTTTCGATGGCGAATGCAGGGAAAAACACCAATGGTTCTCAGTTCTTCATATGTGTTGAGAAGACTCCTTGGCTTGATGGGAAGCATGTGGTGTTTGGGAAAGTCGTTGATGGTTTTAGCGTTGTTAAAGCGATGGAGAAAGTGGGTACGGATTCTGGGACGACTCTGGAGCCTGTTGTTATTGAGGATTGTGGTCAGTTGACTGAGAATGAGAGATAAACTAATCATGGAAAAAAGAGAGAGAGAGAGAGAGAGAGAGAGAGAGAGAGAGTTCAATATAAAGAACGTTTTTTTGATGTTTCAGCAATTAAGGTTTATTAATGGCTTTGTTCCGTGATGTATTCACAACTTATTAGTTTCAACTGTTATATATGCTATAGTGTAAAACTTTTATGTACTATAATGTTTTGGTTTTAACTATATATTATTAGATTATGAAATATTAGGAAATGATCATTTTGGAGCGGAGAGATTATGCATAAAGAATGTTTATATCGTTGCTCTTGCTCTTATTTATAGGCCGTTTTTACTATTTTCCAAAGAAAAACTGAATGCTGATGAGAGGAGTTGGAACTCCTTGTAAGTTAGCTAGTTCAAATTAGATTTCTAGTTGTTATTTATTCTTTGTTTAATTATTTATGATTGATGTTTATAGCCCTCAACTTTCTGACGGTGAAATGAATCTTATCGATTGTTTTACCACCATAATAAAACTGAAAATCTGTTGCTGTTTGCTGCTCTCGTTTAGCATACAATTTTCGGTTTGCAGTGCAGGTTTCCTGCTATGTATGGCGAAAAATTACGTAACATCGTTTTGTGAGTAAAGATGATGTCGTTTGAATAATATAAAACAACATTTCGTTTTCGTCTGTCAGTGAAATAACGACGTATCAGTTGGTAATTGTTCATAATGAAATTTATTGGCGACTTGTCGTTTTTTGGAATGACGGCCTTGTTTCGAAAGGTGTATTCATAAATTTGCCGTTTTACTGACTGTCGTTTAGTGATCGAAAAGACATTTTGTTGGAATTTGAATATCTTCTAACGTAAATACAAGAAACGGCATGTAATTGGTGTTTATAAGTTCACTCGAAACGGCAAGTAATTGGTGTTTATAAGTTCACACTTGAAAAGGTGAAAATGCTTTTGTTTTGAAAAATAAAAATTTTTTAGGAATTGTGTTGGGAGTATTTTTGAAATTTTTGTCTAAAAAAATGTGTAAAAATATTTCTAAAAATTTTAAAAATGATACCAAACGAGTCCTATGTATCATGTTTCTAGCTTTTAGAGAAGTGCTAGCTACACTTTTTCTCTTTCTCTTTTACACTCTCTCCATTTACTGCCTGACACGTGGATTCTATTATCTTTTTTTCTATTTGAATAATTACTTGTGATGTTAGTGGATTTTACATGTGAAGCGGTAATTGGAGAGTATAAAACAAAGCGAAAAAAAGAGTGTTGTTAGCACTTCTTTTATGTTTATTTATAGCCCGATTAGTTTGTAGAGTCAAACCACAATTTCAACCATTTTCTACAACATTTACTCGTAGAAAACTTTAAATTTTTGTTCAAACTTTTTTATCAAACTCATGAACCAAGCGGGCACTTAATCTTCTTTCCTTTCAATTGTAGTCACTGTGGAGGAAGACATGTAATGTATAGTGTGGTCTATGCGAAGAGATGTCCGTTTATGTGATAAACGACATGCCCCGTGTTTGGATAAATTTGAGTCATATAGTTTATCTATCTATCTATGTATCTATTATTATTATTATTATTATAAAGATAGTGGTATCTGATTGCACAAAGCACTAGAATCCCAGTGGGACACGCACAAATCTTCACGAGCCCTTGTCCTTTCCCTTCAAACCAGTCCTCAACAATTAAAATCTAAACTGTCTTATCATGGTGGCATTAATTTTTCTTATCAAAATCTGTAACACTGGATTTTTTTTTTATTGTTATTATTTTCAACAAGCTTATCCTACTCCCTTATCAGTTGTCACTACATCAAATTCTAGGCAGATCAGTTCTTGAGTTGTGAACTAACCAAGCAAAGGAAGACAATGGACCTGATCCATCCTCAACAAATTTCAAGAGCAAAGGCATTAAAGGCCTTTGATGACACAAAAGCCGGTGTTAAAGGACTTGTTGATGCTGGGATAACAACACTCCCCCAGATCTCTGTCATGCCACCAGATCAACATACGACAACATCTTGTGATCATGACTACTACAAGGTTCCACTGGTTGACCTCACAGACATGAATAACGACTGTCCGCGGTGGCTTGAGGAAATCAGGGATGCTTGTATGACATGGGGGTTCTTCCAGCTTCGTCACCATGGGAGTCCACAGCATACAATGGACAAAATGATTGAAGGGATTAGAAGGTTCAATGAGGAAGCAAATGAAGAAAAGAGGGATTTCTACTCAATGGCAATTTCGATCTTCACAACGCCAAAGCTGCAAATTGGAGGGACACTTTGGTATGTGTCATGGCTCCGAATCCACCACAGCCTGAAGAATATCCAGAGTCCTTGAGGTAACACACGTTAGTCATCGTCTCTCAACGAGGCTTTCTTTAGACACATAATATGAGCATTTATATAGTTTTGTCAAAAGTATATGTTGTTGATGTGCAGAGACATGATGATGGAGTATTCATAGGAGGTCAAGAAGTTGGGAAAAAAACTGTTTCAATTAGTGTCGGAGGCACTTGAGCTAGAGCCTAATTACCTTGAAGATATGGAGTGTTCAAATGGGTATACATTGGTTTGTCACTCCTATCCGGAGTGTCCCGAACCCGATAGGACAATGGGGCATGCCAAACATACTGATCCTGATTTTCTTACTGTACTTTTACAACATCACATTGGTGGCCTCTAAGTTCTGCATCTCGGCCATTGGGTTGATGTCACTCCACTTAGAGGAGCTTTGGTGGTTAACATTGGAGACCCCTTACAGGTAAGTGCAAATGGTAACTCAAAAAAGTGAAATGAAAGGTTGAAATCTTGTTAAGATATTGTTCCCTGACAATATCTTTTCCAATTTTGTCTTTTTTGAAAAAGAAAGAAAAATGAAGGTGACACCAAACATGGCCTAGAGTGTGTTATCCCACATTGGTGCTGATGTGAATAATAATCGTCTTTTGCATTTGATGATGACACCATGGGAGGAGCTCCTCACTTCTTTGTCATTTCCATTTTTTTTTTGGTTGTTGGAGATTAATTTTAGGAGAAATCGGTAGTAGGATATGAAAAAATAGGACACAGTTTTTGGACTCAAAATCATATTAGATTAAGAAAAGTACGATAATTAAATGAAACTTGATGAAGATCTAAAAGTTTAAAACTCTAGCCTAGTCATATATTATTATTATTTTTCATACCCTATCATAGAATTCTCCTTAATTTTGAGGTGAAAAGTTTCCCCTGAAATTGATTGGTAGAATGGGATGCAAAACGAAAGCAAAAGGAAACGCGTGATTTTAATTTTTCTTCTCTTTGTAAACCAAATAAAAAGTTATAAAAACAAGTCCACTTTCTCTGGTGCTGTTTTACTGCAGCTAATATCTAATGACAAGTTCAAAAGCGTTGAGCACAGAGTGGTGGCTAAATCCACAGGAACAAGAATATCTGTTGCTTGCTTCTTCACAACACATTTTCAAGAATTCGACAAGCTTTATGGTGCTGTCAAAGAACCGTTGACAGAAGATAGCCCGCCTTTGTACAAGGAGACTTACGTAAGGGACTATATCAACTCATTTAACTTAGTTGGACTTGGTGAAGTTTCAGCACTTTCTCAATTGAGGTTATGAATATGATGATTGAAATGTGATAATTGATGGCTTGATTCCTTAAGTCTTTGTGGTCTTAGGCTATGCTTTTCCTTTGCTAATGAAAACGACATGTTATTTCTGTTCAAAAATTTTGTGCTGTCGTTTGAGGTTATGAAAAACATGCCGTTCGTTGGTCAGAAGAGTGTTACCTCTCGTGTCTTTTCTATTCCAAGGAGAAACGAAGTGTTCTTCAAATTTCAGAATTTGTGCTGTCGTTTATTAGGAAAACGTTGCTTAAAACCTTTTTTAGGGAGTTTAAATGTTATTTACATCTTTTTTGAAAAATTGACAGTTTTATTTTTACATTTGACTAGATTAACAAAGACTTTATTGAAAATGCAAGAAAATGCAATTTCATTGTAAAAAAGGTAATACCAATAATCATATCCAATTAGCTAAATTTATCTCCTTCTCAGTATTTAGAAATTCAGATTGAAGAGAAATATATTGCCTAGATGAATACATTCAGAAGGGCGATAACCATTTCACTGATACAGTAAATAAGATTAAGATGATAGACTGGATTGAACCAAAATTTCTACAGGATCGTTCATGTCAAACTATTGAGAAGAATCATACCAAATTGCGGAAGCGTACCTGAATTCATGATCTTGGATTGATATGGGTTATTGCCTTCCAATTCAATACGTATTCCTTTAATTCTTTTCTGAAGATGGGATTTCAGAGAAGTAGGAATATCTGAAAACTTTCTGAATGAATAATACGTATGAATTGGGGACCATAACCAAAATATATAACATTTGTTATTTTAGTGTATTTCCAGTTTCGCCCATCATAAAATCTGGAAATTACAAATTGGTATCTACACATATAATATTAACAAATATAACCCATACATTATTTTTAATACCCAATAAAGCCTTTTAACTTTATCTTAATTATATCACTTTAATTTAGGCTTTACTTTAAGATAGCATTAAATAACACATTTAATTACATATGTGTGCCCACATGAAAAATTATTTTTCTAACAATCTCCCACTTGGGTCACATATGTATCTTTACAAAAATGTGTTAACTTTAGTGAGCTCAACCTTTGCTATCACACATGAAGGTATTCCTGAACTATCTCGTCCATTGATCATACTAATATAGAACCAAAGCGGTCTTCGTCACAAATGTAGCGTGACTAAACCCATCAATGATTACGTATATCAATATAACCAAATGACATAGATCAAGTATGGATGTGTAGCATGGAAATTACATGCAATGTGATATAAACATGTCTATTTCCAACTGGTCCTACTTTATATCTGAATGAGATCAAAACCGTACCAAAATCAGAGTGTAAATAAACTGTATTCTTTATTTCTGCAGAAAACATATACAAACACACCATGTCTATAAATAAAGAAAATTAGCATTCAAATACAAACTCCCACTAAAACTGCATATCATCAAATAACTGAACACCCATGTGAGCAGTGTGCTCATGAAAGACCTTGAGTGGAAGCCCTTTTGTAAGCGGATCCGCTATCATAGAGTTTGTACCTATATGCTCTATAGACACCTGACCACTCTGAACTCTTTCTTTAACAACAAGAAACTTAATCTCTATATGTTTTGACTTTGAAGAGCTTCTGTTGTTATTGGAATATAAGACTGCAGATTTATTGTCACAAAACAACTTAAGTGGTCTTTCTATACTTTTCACAATTTGCAGCCCAGTGACAAAGTTTCGCAGCCATATTCCATGATTGGATACCTCATAACATGCTATAAATTCTGCCTCCATAGTGGAAGAAGCTATGAGTGACTGCTTGGCACTCCTCCAAGAAATAGCTCCTCCAGCAAGCAGAAAAATATAGCCCGAAGTGGATCGACGACTATCTTGACATCCAGCAAAATCTGAATCTGAATAACCAATGATCTCGAGTTGGTCTGACATTCTATATGTAAGCATGTGATCTTTTGTTCTCTGTAAATATCGCATAACCCGTTTGGCTGCTTTCCAATGATTCATTCCAGGGTTACTCAAATATCTGCCCAACAATCCAACAATGTATGCTATATCTGGACGAGTACAAACTTGAGCATACATTAGACTCCCAACAGCTGATGCATATGGGATCTTTTCCATTTCCTTAACCTCAAGGTCATTCTTAGGACACTGACTTAAACTTAATTTATCTCCTTTAGCCACAGGGGTATCTCCTGGTTTACAATCCTGCATGCCAAATCTTTTAAGCACCTTTTCGATATAGCTCTTTTGTGATAACCCAAGTATACCCCGAGAGCGATCCCGGTGTATTTTAATTCCTAATACAAAAGAGGCGTCACCAAGATCTTTCATTTCAAATTTCTTTGATAGAAATCTCTTGGTTTCGTGCAATAAGCCTATATCATTGGTGGCAAGCAGTATGTCATCAACGTACAATACCAAGAAAATACACTTACTCCCACTGAACTTATGGTATATACAATCATCCACAGTGTTCATCTCAAAACCGAATGAGACTATCACTTGATGAAATTTGTAATACCATTGACGAGAAGCTTGCTTAAGCCCATAGATGGATTTCTTTAATTTGCAAACCATCTTCTTTGGGTCTCCCGACTCAAAGTTTTCTGGCTGCACCATATAGATCGTTTCATCAATGTCACCATTTAGAAACGCTGTCTTAACATCCATCTGATGTAGCTCAAGATCAAAATGAGCTACAAATGTCATAATTGTCCTAAAAGAGTCTTTCGTTGAAACCGGAGAGAAAGTCTCTTTATAATCAATGCCTTCCTTTTGAGTAAAGCCCTTAGCAACAAGACGAGCCTTATATCTCTCTACATCACCCTTCGAATCCCTCTTGGTTTTAAATATCCATTTACAACCAATGGGCTTCGCACCTTCAGGTAATGGAACGAGATCCCAAACGTCATTGTCCTTCATAGACTTTATCTCATCCTTCATGGCATCCATCCACTTTTGAGAGTTAGAACTATGCATGGCTTGACGGACATTGATCGGATCATCATCCATCAATCCAACGCTTTCCTCATGTTCTTGGAGAAATACTATGTAATCATCCGAAATAGCACTTCTCCTCTCTCTAGTGGATCTCCTTAATGACACAAGTTCCTGAGGTTCTAGTTCTTGAGATTGTTGAGTTTATACCTGAAGGGGTTGAATGACTATGTCTGGTTGTTCTTGATATGCAATTTGATCAACGTCAGGGATAGAAGCCTGAACATTATCAAAAGCAATTGTAGGAATAGGAACCAATCCCTCTTGTACAAAAGGAACAAGATCAAATTCATCCTCAAAGACAAAGTCTCTAACCTTATTTCTCCCCCTAAACTCAACATCCTCGAAGAATGTTGCATTTCCCGTCTCAAAAATAGCCTTAGTAGTGGGATCATAAAATTTGTAACCCCTTGACCGTTCAGGGTAACCAATGAAATAGCAGCTCACTGTCTTGGAGTCCAATTTCTTTTCATTGGGCCTATAAGACCTTGCTTCTGCTGGACAACCCCAAGTATGTAAATGCTTTAGACTAGGCCTTTTGCCAGTCCAAAGCTCATAAGGTGTTTTAGCTGCTGCTTTTGTTGGTACTCTGTTAAGAATGTAAGCTGCAGTCTTGAGTGCTTCACCCCAGAGGGATTCAGGTAAGGTGGAATGACAAATCATACTCCTCACCATGTCCTTAAGTGTCCGGTTTCGTCTCTCAGCTACACCATTCATGCTAGGGGAACCTGGCATGGTATATTGAGGGACTATCCCGCATTCCTCTAGGAATTTAGCAAAAGGTCCTGGACGTTGTTCACCTGATCCGTCATATCTGCCATAGTATTCACCACCACGGTCAGATCTAACGGCCTTAATTCTTTTGCTGAGTTGAAGTTCAACCTCAGCCTTGTATGACTTGAACACGTCCAAAGTCTGTGACTTCTCATGTATGAGATATAGGTAGCCATACCGGGAGTAATCGTCTATAAACGATACAAAGTATTGTTGACCATTCCATGAAGCCAGAGGAAATGGTCCACAAATGTCCGTATGTATCAATTCTAAGACATCCGTAGCTCTATTGGCACCCAATCCCCTTTTGTTTGTCTGTTTCCCTTTAATACAATCAACACATTTATCAAAATTTGTAAAATCAAGGGAATTAAGAATTCCATCTGACACAAGCCTTTCTATCCTTTTTCTTGAAATATGTCCTAATCGCTTATGCCATAATACTGCAGAATTCTCATCGGTTAATTTACGTTTTGTGCCACGAGAATTAACATGCAAGGTTTCGTTATAAGAAGCAACTGTATCAAGCAAATATAGGTTATCTTGAAATGATAAAGAACCGGTACCAACAACATTTGAATTTAAAGAAAGACTAAACTGACTATTTCCAAATGAACAACAGTATCCAGATTTGTCCAAAGCAGAAATAGAAATTAAATTCCGCCTAAACGACGGTACAACAAAAGTGTCTTTCAAATCCAAATAATAACCAGAACTTAACAATAACCTAAAATGCCCTATAGCTTCAACTTCTACCGATTTGCCATCTCCCACATAGATGAATCTTTCAGCATCAATTGGCTTTCGGTAGCTCAGGCAACCCTGCATAGACACACTTATATGAGTAGTGGCACCTGAATCTATCCACCAAGTGTGTCTTGGCACTGAAGTTAAATTAACCTCAGAACAAACCAAATTGAGAAGTATACCTTTCTTTGCACGCCAAGCATGATACTTGGTGCAGACCTTCTTCATGTGTCCAGGTTTACCACAAAAGAAACAAGCAACATTTCCATCATTTTTATCCTTATCTTGTTTCTTCTGTGCTGGACCTTTAGCAGCTTCATTGCTTTTCTTTCTTTTCTTCTTTTTGTCCTTAGAGGTGCTAGCCAAGTGAGCACTTTCAGTCTTCTCTTGCTTCAATCTTTCTTCCTCTTGCACACAATAAGAAATTAACTCATTAAGAGTCCATTTCTCTTTCTGGCAGTTGTAACTGACCTTGAATTGGCTGAATTGTGCAGGAAGAGAAATCAAGACAAGATGCACTAGAAGATCCTCAGAAATTTCTAGATCTAGTGTCTTTAGTCTTGAAGCCAGATGAGACATTTCCATAATGTACTCCCTTATGTTTCCCTTTGCTTTGTACCTCATTGAAATCAGGCTCGCCAAAAGCATGCTTGTTTCAGCCTTATCATTCTTTACAAAGCATTTCTCTATAGCCTCAAGGAAACCCTTGGCAGTAGTGACCTCATCAGGTACAGTGCCCCTGAAGACTTCTGGAATGCCTTTCTTAATGATCATCAGACTCATTCTGTTAGAACGATCCCATCTTTCAAGTTCCTTTTTATCCTCAGTGGAACTAGAATCTATAATAGTGGGACGTTCAACCCTTATGGCCAAGTCCAGATCAAGGCAACCGAGAACGATCAATACATTCTCTTTCCATTCCTTGAAGGTAGTCCCATTCAGCATAGGAATGGAATTAACATTAGCAGATATTGATGCAGATGATGCAGTAGCTGAACAAAGAACAAAATCACATATTCACATAAGAATTCACATAAAACAATCAATAAAATTCAAACAATGACATATCCCATCACAAGAAACCTGTAACAACATTAATATTTAGTCTTTGGACAGAAATATTAACTTGTAAGTGGTGTTCTTGGTGCAGTGATCAAATATTAACAATAAATTATGTCAAATAATAAGCTAATCTTTGGATCCACTTATTATTCACATACCAAAAATAACCATATAATTGTTACATATTTATCACCACAGGTATGAATTTAATTCTGCCAAATATTAAACTTCCTTTGGGCCGATTAATATTTGCATGAATTAAATTCACACAACCTTCTTAATATCACAAATTAATCAACATCCACAAAAGAGGCTACTTTGGCAGCTTATTGGTTCAATTAATTAATTTGATGATATTAATCATCTAAAAACACAATTTGAATGTTAAAGTTGCATCCAAAATTGACCCCAAAATTTTTTTTTTTTAAAAAAAGTCAACTGGATCTGGTCAACGGTCAAAGTCAACGTTGACATTGACCGTTGACGTGGAGGGTCAAAGGCCGGGTTGGGTTGTGGACCGGGTCAGGTTAACCCAACCCGGGTCCACATTCACCCCCCCCCCCCCCGGTTCTCTACCTCCTTTTTTTTTTTTTTTTAAATCCGGGTCACCCAGGGGTTGAGCCCCTGGGTCTCCTTCTGGTCACAGGCCCTTAAGGGCTCTTTGGGCCCGTGGAGACCAGAAGCTAATCTGGGCTAAAGCCCAGATTTTGTTTCTTGCACATCCAGGGGTCACGACCCCTGGGAACCGTCGCCAGGCGGTTGGCGTAGGGACTTCGCCGTGTTGGTCGTGGCTCTGCTCGCCCGCGCGACCTGTCGTCCGCGCTCAGAAGGCGTCGGCGCCGGCGGCAGAACAACGGGCAGCCGGCGAAACCCAAGAACAGCCGCCCTTTTTTTTTTTTTTCTTCGGCGTGACCAACATCGCCGGCTGACAGAGGCTTTTCGGTCTCCGTTTGCCTCCTCCGCCACGGCCAGAGGCCGTGACTATTCCTTTTCGGCCAGGCCCGAGGGTCTCGGCCGAAGTTCCTTGCCGGCGGCAGTGAGATTGCCGCCGGTATACCAAAGGGTTACTAAACCACAGATAAACGATTCAAAGAAATCGTATATACCAGACCGTGTTCATCAGTTTTTTTTTTTTTTTAATAACAAAAAGTTATACGACAACAGAAACTCAATGAACAATCAATGAATAAGAACTCATTCAATGCTGATCCATATAATGCATAAACGACAGCCTCAATTAATGCATATCATCATGCGTTTATGCCAATCCGAATTCAATAAAACAAAGAATCATAATCGTTCTCAACATAAAAATTTCAACCGAAAATTGTTGAGAAAATATTTCTCAATAATTCAACATGAAATTGGCTCTGATGTCACTTGATATATCAGATTGAACCAAAATTTCTTCAAGATCATTCATGTCAAACTATTGAGAAGAATCATACCAAATTACAGAAGCGTACCTGAATTCATGATCTTGGATTGATATGGGTTATTGTCTTCCAATTCAATACGTATTCCTTGAATTCTTTTCTGAAGATGGGATTTCAGAGAAGTAGGAATTTCTGAAAACTTTCTGAATGAATAATACGTATGAATTGGGGACCATAACTAAAATATATAACTTTAGTTATTTTAGTGTATTTCCAGTTTCGCCCATCATAAAATCTAGAAATTACAAATTGGTATCTACACATATAATATTAACAAATATAACCCATACATTATTTTTTAATACCCAATAAAGCCTTTTAACTTTATATTAATTATATCACTTTAATTTAGGCTTTACTTTAAGATAGCATTAAATAACACATTTAATTACATATGTGTGCCCACATGAAAAATTATTTTTCTAACATAAGAGCCCATTAAAAAAAATATAACAGTAAAAAAATCACTTTATAAGACTAAAACGAATGCTGGAACTAGAACTAGTCTAAGCAACAAGCCCTGCAAAGGCGATGCCTCCTTTCATCCGATAGCCTTTTAGCAAATCTGAAAAATGAAATAAAATAAAACAAAATAAAAATTGTTAGGATAACTAAGTTGTTAGCAAAATATGTAATTAGAAGAGCTTGATGAGTGTCGTTTACTGTGTTGGTCTTACTTGATAAGAGCTTCTACATATGTGCCTATGCTTTCCATTGTTCCACATAAACCTGATTCCAAGTTCACTTCTGAAACAGGCTTCTTCAGTAACTCATTACCAATCTTCACCAGGTTCTAAAGGTTCTCTCTTTTGAGTTGTCTGTTGATGCTTCTTTGTATTTCAAGCCATCAACCTGCTTTGAATTTTAGTCAGCAGGCAATCTCATTGGCCCACTTCTTGATAGTTTAAGCTTTTGAGAGAAATTAAAAAACTAACTCTGTTTTAAAGCATCTTGTCATGAATTCAAACATTTGCAATTGCACTCTTCAAAATTGTAATCACATGCCGAGCCTTTGATATGTTTCGGCTTGATAATTAAATTGATGTGTTGGGTATCGTCCAATTAGTATTTGCCCAAATTATTCTGATTGAAGGAAATAAATCAGAGACTGTTTTCACCATCAAAGCCATAATTGAGAGATCAAAGATAAATGGCTTTTTCATGTTCAACGTCGAAAAATGGATTTGTACCTGGACTCTAAGATAGTTGTCCTTGAAGCCAGAGGACCTAAAAGAAACAGACATCCAGATGTCAACCATGTCATTTATTGCAGTCAGGACAACATCAATCAAGGGTGTGGTACCCTCTGGTCCCATGAACGATTTATAGAGCCCCCAGCTTTTCCCATCTCCGACTTCAAATTTTTCATCCCTCTTTGACGAACCGGTTCCAAGGAGAGTGTAAGAAGCTTTGCTGTCATCGAAGATGTTTATACGTGAGTTTTCCTTTTGAGACATCTCCTTCATCACCTCGCGAATTGCGAGTAAAGTCCGTACATTTTTCAGGTAATGATTTAGCTATATTTAACTAAAAAGTTGACTGTTAAGCGTTTACATTAATCACAGCTTTGAAGTGTTACAAGGTTATTGGCTGCAACACCACCGTCAATAAGGTTGAATCTCTTGGTGCCTTTAACAGATTTGTTTTCGAAATAATATGGAGGGAGATAGTAAGGTGCTGCTGATGCGCCAACGCAGATATCTGATAACAAAGGATCTTCTGAATCATCGCGTTTTGCCTGCAGTATTCATCAGGATTTTTTCTTGAAGGACAAAAGGAAAAAAAATCAATTCACAACTCCCTAGATGATAGTAATAATTGGGTTATACAGAATGTAAAGAAAGAAACAGACCTTTAAGGTGGAGAAGATGACAGGCTGGAGAAGCTTGATATCAAAGGATGGAATTATTACAATGGTTGGAGTCTCATGGAGCCTTTTGTTGGAATTTCAGAGATAAAAAGCAAAATAAATGAAGATCAACAACACAAGAATTTGTCGAGGTTTGGCCAATTTGTGCCTACGTCCTCGCAAACTCCCCTAGGAATTCGATCTGCTTCTTTTATTCAGTCCAAGACCAGATGATTACAAGCTTAAATATACTAAATCTTCCCTCACCGTCCTATCTAGAATTTTCCCGAGAAATTTCAACAAGAAATACCCATAAAGAAATTTCCTCTCTCTCTATCACTCTGCACTCTTGCTCTCTAGCACCTTCTCACTCTAGACCTCTCTCAGATGAGTTCTTCTCACACTTATGTCGTTTTTTGCTATATAATTTGATATTTATATGATATTACAACAACTTCCCTTATACACGTAAGCACTTGAAACAATAGAACATAAAGGAAAAACAAAACGACACCTAATGCAACCAAAAAACGACAAGCTGCAGTCATCAACCTTGGAAACTGATTCTATTAGACAAATTAATCATATTAGAATTGATTTTCAACAATCTCCACCTCAATTCTCATATGATTCTTCAAGCAGATCGTCCTCACAGGATCCTAGCTTGATTCCTTCTTCAATCAACCATTATAAATTCCTAACAAGTTCAAGCAACGATTGAACTTGTTAAGAGTAATCACCTTGGTTCTTTTACATCTACTGGATTATCTTCAGTGGAGACTTTCTCAATTTTGATCAACCCTTGACTAACCTTTTCTCAAATAAAATGGAACCAGACTTCAACATGATTCGTTCGGTCATGAAACACCAGATTCTTGCACAAATGCAGTGCACTTTGACTGTCTGTATATACCGTTGCTACTTCGTCACATATTCTTAACTCTTGCAGCATTCGTTGAATCCACATACCCTTTTTAATTGCTTCAATAGTTGCCATATATTCAACCTCTGTAGTAGACAGGGCTACTACCGATTGCAGTTGAGACTTCCAGCTCACACAATTTCCACTTACCAAGAAAAAATATGTTGATGTAGACTTTCTACTATCTCTATCCCCAGCATAGTCTGAGTCTACATAACCCACAATATCAACATGTTTACCAACACTCTTATAACGTAAGCCAGTGCTCTTGGTACCTACAATATACCTTAGGAGCCACTCCATAGCTCTCCAATGCTCATAACCAGGATTTGACATATATATGCTTAACACACTGATTGCAAAAGCAAGGTCTGGTATGAAACACACCATGGAGTACATTACAGAACCAACAGCATTAGAATATGGTACCTTTGCCATCATTTGTGTTTCTTCTTTGTTTGTGGGACATTGCTGTTTTGACAGTTGAAACTGATTTGTCAGAGGCTGCTTTGTAAGTTTAGACCCTTCCATAGCAAACTTATTTACTAGCTTTTGCAGGTATTCTTGCTGATTCAAGAACATAATTCCATTGCTTCTGTTCCTTTCAATGTTTATTCCCAATATTTTCCCTGCCGCACCAAGGTCTTTCATATCAAACTTTGATTGTAACATTCTCTTCATTATATCTATCTTCCTTTTATCCTTGCTAATTAGTAGCATATCATCCACGTAAAGTAACAGGTATTCAAAATCTAGAATATTATTCCCTTTAAAATATAAACATGGATCATAGAAACTTCTGTGAAAACCTTGCGAGACATAAACATGTCAAACCTCAAATTCCATTGTCTTGGAGATTGCTTAAGCCCATACAAAGATTTTTTCAACATACAAACCATGTCTCTTTCCTTTTGAACCTCAAATCCCTCTGGCTGCTCCATGTATATTGTCTCATCTAGCTCTCCATGTAAGAAGGCTATTTTTATGTCCATTTGCTCCAGTTCTAAGTCAAACTGAGCCACCAAGGATAGCATGATTTGGATAATCTTATACTTCACCACAAGTGAAAAAATTTCATTGAAATCTACCCCTTCTCTCTGTGTGAACCCTTTTGCAACTAACCTTGCTTTACTTCACAGGGTCTTGAAGTGAGCCTCCTTGTTTTAACTTGAAAATCTATTTGCTGCCAACAGTAGATTGGTCTTTAGGTCTCCTTACCATTACCCAGGTATTGTTCTTATACAGAGAATTTATTTCCTCCTTCATAGCTGTTACCCAAAACTTAGAGTCCTTGTAGTTCACTGCCTCTTGGTAATTTCCTGGTTCTGTTTTGTTAAACTCCATGGCTATCAAGAAGGCATAAGCAAGAAGATCAGCTAAAGCAAAAAACCCATATCTTTGTGTTGGCTTGACTACCCTCTTCTGTCTGTCTCTTACTAAGTTGTAATCCCTCAAAGTTTTTGTTTCTTGACTCTGAAGAAGTTGTTTTATTTCTTCATGCATATCAAAACCTGTTTCTTGTTGAGTTTCTGAGTCAGGCTCATAATTACCATCAGCTCCACCTAATTCTTGTAAGGCAAGGTTTTCTACAAGATGACTTGGCTCCACCTGAACCATGTCATCATCATCATTCCGTTGTTGCAGGATTGCATCAAGGTTGACTTGGTTTTCAACTATACCTGCAGGGTTAGTAATAGTGCTTTCCTTTCTTGTAGAAGGGTTAGTATCTTGTAATAAAAGAAAGTCATTTTCGTTAAATATTACATCCCTGCTTATTATTATTTTAAAACCTCTAGACTCTCTAACCCATAACCTATACCCCTTACACCTCGAGGGTCTCCCAAAAAAATACATCTAATAGATCTTGGTTCTAATTTTCCCTCATATTGATGTGCATATGCTGCACATCCAAATGGCTTAAGGTTTGTTAAATCAGGTGGTTTTCTTGTCCACTTTTCCTAGGAGTTTTAAAATCTATGGCACTAGATGGACATCTGTTTACTAGATAGACAGTAGTTACAACAGATTCTCCCCAAAGCTCTTTGGCAAGCCAGAACTAAAAAGCATGCATCTAGATTTATTCATGAGGGTTCTATTCATACGTTCAACAACTCCATTTTGTTGAGGAGTTTTTCTAACAGTCCTATGGCTTTGAATCCCTTGTCCTTTACAAAAATTATCAAACAGCTTATTACAAAATTCTAGTCCACTATCAGTTCTCAAGGTTTTAACTTTCTTATCAGTTAAATTTTCCATTAAAGTTTTCCATTGCTTAAATCTATTAAATGCATCCTTTTTATTCTTAAGCAGATAAACCCAAACCTTCCTAGAAAAATCATCAACAATTGATAAAAAAATAAATGTTACCTCTATGTGTTGGTGTTCTTTCTTTCCTGCCTTGAATTTGAGTTTGTGCTGCTTCCCCAACACATAGTATTCACAAGAGTCAATTTTATTGATTTTTCCTTTTCCAAGAAGCCTTTGATTCTGCATTTCTTGAAGACCTCTGTCACTAATGTGACCAAGTCTCCTGTGACACCCGTTATTCTCCTAACGGGTATTGAGGTAATTAAATTAATTTTTAATGTATAAAAAAAATTGCTTCATTTAAATTTATTTTATAATATTTATTTTTATCTATTTTTAAATTTTTTAAAATTCTCCTATATTTATTTAGTATGATTACTAAAAAGCCTTAGAACTTCTAATAAATCTCAAAAATGTCATATTGGCATTATGTGTGTTAAAGTCTTTAGATGAGACATAAGGATATCTTTTCCAACTACTCTTGACCCTCATTTTCTTTATTTCCTCCGTGACATGCTTTAACATGTCTCCTCTATAATTGTTTCTATCACTTCTCTTCAAAGACTTCATCTTTTCTTCCTTTCTCTTCCACGGTTCCCACACTCTTCTTCTCATTTCTTTGCTGAAGCAAAATACTTAGAGAACTTCTTCAAGGCAGCCATAAAAATCAGCCACCATCACCTCCATTTGAGCAAGAATTTCAGTCATACCGAAGTAAAGGAACCTGTTTTGAAGCCATTTTAAGCTTCCAACTAACCATAATCCGAGGTTAGAATCTTATGAACAAATTTAGTCTTTCATTTATAAATTTTCTTTTATACTAAAGGATTATTCAAATTTGCGTTCTTAAACCTAAGTATATGTTTGTTGCTATTTTGGAGCATATGTATGAAGTCTAAGTGTATATGCCCTAGACAGAAAATTTATATTGTTAAACTTTGTAATACCTCTATGGGCAGTGGTTATTTCTTGAAATTCTAAGATTAAATTAAAATGAATTTTATGAATTGGTTTGCATATTTGAAAAGTAGCATCCTAGGCTTTCTAACGAGCTATCATAAACCTAAATCGGAGTTGTGTTTTATTTTCTAAGAATTATTCAATTTTTGTATTGGAAACTAGTAAATCTGCCAGTTTGTTATGGTATACCAGCTGCTAACCTGAACCAAGAACCCATCTTTGCTCACCACCTAATTCTTTAATGTCTTGCAACCTTTCCAATATTATCCTAAGTGATTGATGAATCTTATTAGGGACTAAAACATATAGATTACTTGTTCACATTTTAGATTGTGTTAAGACAAAAATTGTTTACTGTGGTATTCAAAAGAGATTTATATAAAAGCTTTAATGGCATACTAGTAAGATAGGTTTACACATGATTTATTTATGAATGTAGTTGTATGTTGTGCTTTAGTTTTAATTGTCCTTATGCACGCCTTAGGATCAAGGGAGTATGGAGCTAACGTTAATTGATTCCAGGATTAAGAGACTGTTGATAAGCTTGAAAGGTAGGGATTCTATTACTCATCTTTTGTGAGGTTTTTATAGAATTAAAATTGATTGTTTTGCCGCAATATATATATATATCTATGTTGAACTGATATTATATGATTATCACATATGAAACTATGACATGGACTCGTCTTGTATTGTACGGCGAGGAACATAATGAATTGACACATGTTATAAATTGAGAAGCATGGTTAGGAAAACTAACTCTATTGATAATGATTCAATATAGAGAAATTGTGAGACATGAAGAGGGCGACGGTTACGTCCTTGGGCATGAATACCCTAAAAGGTAAAATAGGGGGAAGGCGATGACGCTTCCTTGGGTTGAAAGTCCCAGAACACACTGTACAGGAATCGATTTGGTGAGGACTCGGGGCTTGATGTCCCCTCACCGGAACACCCTTGGAATGTTTATAGGGTGATCAAGTGCGCCCATTTGGGTTTCGATGAGTTGAGTGATACTCAATTTAACATGGATACCTAGGAACAATGATGATTGGTAATATTTGTATAAATGTGTAATTATGACACTTGGTAATGATTATCTACGGTATCCATAAGATGTGATCATAATAAACCTCATAATTTGGAATATGATGTGACTTACTAACCATGCAGATTTTAATGTGGTAATGATAAAAACCTAAAGGTGGGTAATGGCTTTCTCTACTGAGCATAGTGTTGCTCATTCCCTTATATTTTTATCTTTTCAGGACTCACTAAGTGTGAGGTGGCTACGAGAAATATAGTTGAGGAAGTAATGTAGCTATATTACATTGGGACTGCTTCAATTGTTGAGAATGTTCTTCATGATAATGTAAGCATCAATTGTTACTTTCTGTGACTGTATTACAATGTGTTGAGGGTTAAAATGATGATGGCAACAGTTTATATTATTAAATTTAAGGTGCTACATTAAAACTGTGGTTTATTTGTCGTTTATATTTTTATTTTTGAGTTGAGAGTTTTCATTTAAGTCCCGGGCAAATTTTATTTTTAAGGTTTTACTTTTATTATTTATTTTTATTTTATCTCATTAAAAACTGTTAACCCCCATATAGGGGCGTTACATCTCCTATGCCATAGAACTGCATAGGTATCTTCAGGGGTTGTCACCACTACAGTTTTACCTGTTAGAGTCTCTCCAATTAAATGGTAGAGGCCATCATTTTTCTGTCCTTTAATCACAACCAAGGATCCTTTGTAGATCTTCATTTTTCCTTCTCCTATTTTAATGGTATAGCCTGCACTATCTAACATGCCCAAAGAGATCAGGTTTCTGGTAAGAGTTGGGACTAATCTGACTTCCTTAAGGTGTCTCACAGACCCGTCAAACATTTTGAAGGTAACTGTACCAATTCCTTCTACTTGACATGTGTGGCTATCTCCCATCATTACCTTGCCTTCATTTACTCTTTTAAAATCAGAGAGCCACTCCCTATTATAGGTCATATGATAAGTACACCTTGAATCAAGAATCCAATCATGTTTTTCCCCACTTGTTGACATGATGAGAACTTTTCCGCTATCATATCCATCCCTAAAATTTGCAGAGTCTTGTTCTTCATTATTTGCACCACTCTTTTCCTTGTTTTTTTTTATCCAAGCATAGCACTCCTTCTTTATGTGGCCAATCTTGCCACAATGATAACATTTTTTGGACCCATTTGGTCCCCTTGAACTGGACCTCCCTTTTACCTTATTGTTTTTCTCATTCCGTTGTAAACCATTTCTCTGTAGACTTCTTCCTCTTGTAAAATAATTTTTTCCATTTGTTGAAGATTACAGTTTTTTTGATTTGAGCTCTAAATTTCTAGACCTCAATGCTGACAAAATTTCTTCTAAGGTGATGGATGTCTTGCCATACTTGATGGCAATTTTGACTTCTCCGTATGATTCAGGCAATGAATTTAAGAGAATAATGGCCTGGTTTTCATCACTCAAAGCCTCGTTTCCCCCTGAGTTGGCTAATTCAATATTTATCCTCAAAAATTCATCAAGATTCTGATCTAGGCTCTTCTCCGTATTCATGTTAAATTCGAATAATCTTTCTTTAAGAAAGATTTTGTTTGTTAAGGATTTCTCTTGAAATAATTCGTTTGTTAAGGATTTCTTTTGAAATAATTCATCAAGCCTATTCCAAATTTTTGCAAGGGTGTCTTTCTTATCCACAAGCCGTATGATTGAATCAGTAAGATGAAAGATTATCGTACCTGTTGCTGTTTCAAGTAATTCTTGCTTCTGATCTTCAGAGAAACCCTCTGAAAAAGGTACAGGGTCTTCTAGTGCTCGAAGCACCTTCTGCTGGGCAAGAAGCCCTTTCACCTTTCTCCCCTAGATACGAAAATCCCCAGACCCGTCGAACTTCTCAATTTTCACTTTCATATTGCTCACGCTGGACAAATTGAATCGACGACTTCTACCTTGCCAATCTTTGAATTTTGTTCTTCTAGTAGTATATCTTCAAAATCTTGAAAATTCTCTACACCCACACCTAAGTATTGAACTCGTGTTTCTTCTAGATCTTCTTGAGCCCTAACCCCTTTTTCCAATCAGAATAAGAATGGATTGCCTTGACTAATCACCTTGAAGCCTAGCTCTGATGCCACTATTGGAATTTCAAAGATGAAAGCAAAATAAAAGGAAGATCAACAACAGAAGAATTTATCGAGGTTCGGCCAATTTGTGCCTACGTCTTCTCAAACTCCTCTGGGAATTCAATTTGCTTCTTTTATTCAGTCCAAGACCAGATGATTACAAGCTTAAATTCACTAAATCTTCCCTCACCTTCCTATCTAGAATTTTCCCGAGAAATTGCAACAAGAAATACTCAGAAAGAAATTTCCTCTCTCTCTCTATCACTCTGCACTCTTGCTCTTCAACACTTTCTCACTCTAGACCTCTCTTAGATGAGTTCTTCTCACACTTACGTCATTTTTTGCTATATAATCTGATATTTGTATGATATTACAACAACTTCCCTTATACACGTCAGCACTTGAAACAACAGAACATAAAGGAAAAACAAAACAACACCTAATGCTACCAAAAAACGACAAGCTGCAGTCATCAACCTTGGAAACTGATTCTGTTAGACAAATTAATCATATTAGAACTGATTTTCAACACCTTTTTTCTCCAATCATATCTTTGATCGTTCTATGAAGATAATCACCATCATACTTGGGATAAAATAGCTTCCTTTCCACCATTTCAATGAAGCCCTCCAAGGATCGGTATGCTGGAACATCATAAGACTTCCATATTGATTCCACCCATTTCAATATTGTGTCCGACCAGCGAGGATTACACCTGCCAAAGATCAAAGAGTTACTCATCTGTTTTGTTGAAATGTTTCTTTTCCTCAGTTCGCAAGGACACTACTAATGTTATCAACGTGAGTTTTCCTACTGCCATACATTAGCAAACTCTTTCGTGCCTGTTCTTATTCTCGAAAAAATATGAGTTCACTCTCTTGTAGGTAGAAGATCTTGATATCCGCCGCAGCAAACAAAGGCCGTCTGCTTTCATTCGGTGTGGTGAGCGCTGTCACTAGGCCGCCTGTGCTTGTTCCAGCAATAAAGTCAAAGTAGTCTGCAATTCTAACATCTTCACCATCCAGTTTCTATTCCATACAAGATACATGTTAGTGAGATGAAGAAAACTTAGCAGTTGTTTCAATTTAATGAATTTTCGATAAGATAAGGATTAACTGGAGAAACAGATTTACATACCTGAAGTTGGGATTGAAGAAAGTGTAAAATTATCCCAGGAATTATGCCTCTGACTCCACCATCAATGCTGAGAATAGTGATAAATTTTCCATCTATTCAAGAAACAAAAAAAAAAAAAAAAAACCCTTCTTCTCAATATGTGCCTTGTTATCATTGAGCGCAAAAAAGAGCCAATAATGAGTCATCAACAGCCTAGATTTGGCTATTTTGGTACTAGAAGATGTAACGAGGAAAAACAACATAATACGTAGATCAATGCAAACTTACCGGTTGCCATCAGTAGACCAAAAACTTGATCTTTTTGACTTAAATAGCAGCTGGTATAACTCCTGGAATACCTTTAAATGAAATGGTTACTTGATTAGTCATTTACCTTCTATTTCTGTCCTTCTGGTCGCCGTTCAGGAGGAGTTTTTTCGTTTTTGCTCGTTTGTATGACAGTTTCTCAAGTTGTTCATTACTTCACGTATAATGTGATCTTTGGCAGTCATGGAGGGGAGCTTTTATATTTATTATTAAATTTTTATTCTCAAGGCAGTTATGGAGGCTGTTTCTCCTTTTTAGTCGTTATATAATCAGTTTCAGCTCCTAAAGAGGATTATTTTCTTTTTTCCCAGCTGATATAAATGAGATAATTTACTTGTCAAATGGGGTTTTGATATAGCAAAAAAGAACAAGCTCCTGCGTTCTCCAATGATCAATTTAAGTGTAAAGAAAAATGATATACGCGTATATATTTAGGATTAACTCACCTATAGAATTGAGTTAGAAGAACGAAAAAGACAATTTGTTAATGAAATATAGAAAATGTAATTGCATTGATGAATCAAAAACCATGATGGCCAAGGAATGCTATCGTAAGTTATCATTAATTGCTCGTAATCAACATTGGAGACCTCTTGCAAGTAAGAGAAACATCGCCATATATTCTACATCTATTTCATCAACATGTTAAGACTGTTTTCGTACTTCATGTCCGTTTCATCATCTTGATCTGATTTTAATCAGTGTTTGGTATTGTTTTTTCTTTCCCCCCGCAGCTCATCTCTAATGACAAAATCAAAAGCGTTGAGCACAGAGTACTGGAAAAATCCGCGGGTCCAAGAATATCTGCTGCGTGCCTTTTCACAACAGACTTTCAAGAATTCGACAAGCTTTCTGGTCCAAACAAAGAGTTGCTTAAAGATGATAATCCACCTTTGTACAAGGAGACCTACGTAAAGGACTACATCGACTCTTTCCATTCAGCAGGACTTGGCGGAATTTCAGCACTTGCTCAATTCAGGTTGTGATAGCAGAAGCAATGTAATAACAAACTGTCATCGAAAATATAGCAAAAGCATCTTTTGATATATAAACACGAAGCAGCGAATAAGAATGCGACAGGGCTTGCTCCTGTACCAATCACCATGAAAAAGAAATAAAATCTCCGTAATGAATATATAAATGCTACAGAAAATGTATCTTGTAAACACTTCACCAGGACTAATGGGGATGCATAAACTCAAATCAAGCAAGAGTTGATGATTCTTAAACCAATTCACTGTTTTATTCCAAGAGAATAACAATACATGTGTATCAAGATTAATAAATTCTTAGGTGGAAGAAAAATTACAGGCCAAAAATTCTCGTACAAAGCTTAAAATTGGAAGAATAATATCTATACAGTAGCCAGCCATGACTGCAAAAAGTATGGACCTCATGTCAATGAACATCCACCATTGCCAACAGGTTGATCCAATTATTTTGTTCACTCCCAATCCTCATCACTCAACTGATCACCCGTCTCATCCCTCGGTGGCCTAACAACCAAAACCACCGTCCCCAAACTCTCCTCCACGCCAGTTTCCTTCAACTCCAATCCCCTCGCAACCTTCAACTCACCATCGCCACCGCCCACCAAGTAAAACCCGTCATCCGCGCTCACTTCCTTCCTATCCCTATCCGCCACCACCAATATCGCCTCCTCCTTGTACCACCTATTAGTCTTCCAAGGCAACACCCTTGCGTCAACAAACGAGACCACCACCCCGCCTTTCCCCAAACCTGCCATTGGTTCCCACTGGGGAAGCACAACCCACCTCGTCCACCCTTTCTCCGCCACCACCACTCCAAACTCCCCCTCAGTCCGGCATTCCCTTGGGGCCTCCTTCACCCCCTTCTCCCTCTCCTCCGCCTTACAAACAGGCAAAACCGCCACCGAAGTCGCCTCCGCCACCTCCCCTATCGTCAACCTTACCACCGGAACCCTAACTCCCACTCCAACATCCTCTTCACCCTCAATTTCACCCTCACCTCCGGCATTCAACTCCACCAAGACTCTGCCTTTCCCAGTCTCAGTCACGGCAGCACTCAAAGCCTGTTGTAAAGAACTCGTTCTCTACTCCGAAGGATTTCTATGTTCTCCACTCTGTCTAAAATACATAAAGGCAAGACAATCACCTGGTTGAGTGCAATCAAAGCTTTCCCATCCCTTATCGCCTCTACAGCGAGGGAAATCCTTCATGGAGCGAGCCAGCTCTTGAGCTCCTTTGGCGGCGCTGAGGACGCGGATTTGGTAGAGGAGCTCGGCGTCGCCGAGGTCGAAGGCCGAGACGACGTCGGGTTCGGTTTGGGACTGGAAAAGGGAGTCGCGGACCTGAGCAGCGACGACGAGGCAGTTCTGCTCGACGCCGGAGATGCCGGTGACTTCTTCGAGGGAGGCAGGGGTGAAGCCTTCCTGCATGAGGGTAGGGGTAAGAGGGGCGCACTCGAACCAGAGGCCGAGGCGGTTGGTGAGGACTTCGAGGCGGCCGGCGGTATCGAGGGAGCGGAATTGGTTGGGGAGAGGAGAAGGCGGCGGCCGGAAGGCTGGTATGGGTTTGCAGGAATGAGAGTGGCGCAGATGGGTTTAAGAGAGGGGGGTTTTTTGGAATGAAGGAGAAAGTTGTGGGCGAATGAAGAGAAGGGTTTCAGAGTGTTTGAGGTTAAAGACAGCATTTTCTTTTTTGGTATCAAAAATGGAAGCTTTACAGTTCCATTTTTGCGCCTTATCTGATGGCGGCCTCTTTTTTTTTTTTTTTTTTTTGCGTTTCTTTCTTTTTGGGATGGGTGTAATGACGTTTCTTTTTGATAAAACCGTTAAATGCCCCAACTGTAAGAAAAAGTGTAAGCGGGCCTGAATTTGGTTGGAAGTTAAATGAGAAGATAGGCTGGGTTGTCTAGGGGCCATGACTGACTGGGCTAGGCCCGTATGAGAAAGAGGTATCGATTGGGCCCGGTTTGTGGACAGTAGTGGTGTTCGCGGATGCGATTATAAAGATTAAGGTGTCAATTCGTAATTCAAATGGCACGTATTGGATTAGAAAAAATTAAATCTAAAAACAATTCATGAACTCCTAATCCAATCCGAAAACAAATTTTGCGTAGTGGATTCCACAGGTTTACAGATTGAACTCTTAAATTTATTAAAAAATTACAAATTAAAATTAAGATGTTAAAACATAACATAATTTAATAATATGCAACATATTACATTCTAATAGAATGCAAGTCTTTGATAATAATACATTGTAGTACTACAAAACATTACAACTAACAAATTTAAATAAATTTTAGATATAAATAGATGTCATGAGTAAATAATTTTGGTCTTCATAATTGGGCTAAGCTTTTTTAAGCATATGAACTTTGAACACACTTTTATAGGAGTATAAAATTTAGATATAAATAGATGTCATGAGTAAATAATTTTGGTCTTAATAATTGGGCTAAGCTTTTTTAAGCATATGAACTTTGAACACACTCTTATAAGAGTATAGCTTTATATATTTATTAAAATTTTATGTGCATGTGTATATGTATGTCTATATGTCTATATCTATATATAATTTATACAATACATAGGTTCAAATTACATAAATTATGAGATATTCAATCCGTAATCTAACTCATATATCAGATTGAAGAAATTCTAATCCAAACTTAATCCATATTTTTTGTAATTTAATCCGTCTAATGGATTGAATTTGATTGGATTGAGCAAATTAGCAGATTCCACAAACGCCCTTATTATTCGGCATGCACTGCATCATGACCGAGGCTAGTTGGTTAGATTTTTTGGAAGTTTTTTTTCTAGTATTTCCTTATATAAACGTGGCCGAGACTGTTCTAGCTAACCCATAATCTCATATGGGTTTCGGATAAGGATGGCCCACCCTTTTCTTTAATTGACGTGGCTTAGTCAAGCTTGCTTTTTAGTTTCGCCCCACCCAATTTTCCTTTTTCGGCTTGTATGGTTAAGCCCAGATTAAACCAAACAATCTAAATTGACAACTCTAGAAATTTAAAAGGAGTTGGGAGGACTTTTTTTTTTTTTTTGGGAAGACTGTCACCAAAAGAATCCTGACCTTAAGATTTAGGCTGGGGATGTTGGAGTTTTGATTTTTATCAAAGAAGATCAACAAAACATGATTAAAAAAATCATCACACAAAACTAAAACACATATAAAAATTGTTACATATTAAATTTTCTCAATTGAATTTGGAAGTATGTTTAACTCTTTAGTTTTGTAGAGTTCCCTAAAATTTTGTCTCTTTTAAGCAACTGTAAATGAAGAAAGAAAATAAACATCCGATCGTATTACAGAATAATGGCAACCTTGAGAACAAATGAAGAGCAGTAAATCTTGACACTAACTGACTTTTCACAATCTCGAAGATAGCATTTTGCTTGAAGCTAGCTAAACCACAATGGAAAGGCCACGGAATGGGCCTTTGAGGGGCTTACAGATTGTCTTAGCCAGGCCTACCCAAGGACCTTAAGACCTTAAGCTTGGACCGCGTCCATGGGCATATCTCTTATAGGGTTTTTTTTTTTTTTTTTAAGAAAGAAATGTTACTTTAACCAAATCATATATAATTGGTTTGTTCAGTTTGGACTTATGAGTGAAATATATATATTTTTTTGTGTAGAAAATTTGAATCGAGCATACGAAATTAGTAAATTTTTCTTTTAGGTCTTTTAACTAGTTCAAATTTTACTTAATTCATAAAATTATAAATAAAATTATAATTTATAAAATTCTAAATAATATTAGGTCAGAAAAAAAAAAAGATAATATGTATAAACACATAACAAAAATTAAAAAGTACAAGAAAATTTTTTAAAAATACATACATATATATATATATATGTATAAGTTTTAATCATTTTGGCAGTTGAAATTTCTAAGACAACTAACCAAACCAATAAAAAGAATCAAATTTTCAAGCCAACACAAGGAGAGTTTTGATAGATTTAGTCGGTTTTCACAATTTGTCGGTTTTGTTCAACTCTCAAATTCTATTGGGTGTGCCTAAGGTAATATTGTTTTATGCCCTACTCTGATAGAGACTAATTTGACCCTCTTCTTGTTTTATTGTGTAAATAAAGACGATATTTTTCATACATATGTATATGTGTATAAGAAAATTGTTGAAACAGTTAGACTGTTTTTTTATTTAAATTTTATGAGAGAGAAAACTACAACAAAATAATTAAAATCATAAAAAATAATTGAAACCATTTTTATTAGGGCACAAAATGTACCCTTTAGTCAGCAATGCATGAAATTCTGCGCTGCCGATGATCATCTTATAATTTTTTCACTGCTCCGCAGAGATTCACACCCGACTTGACCAAAAAATCAAAACTACTCAGGGTGTGTTTGTTTGTGTTTTCAAATCACAGTTCGAATCATTTTTCTACAGTAATTTCTCTCATAAAAATTTAAATCTTCATTCAAATTCTCTACTCAAATACTCGTACCAAACGCACCCTCAATACTCCCTAAACATTCCAACTGGAAAGAATTTTGACGAACAAAACCTGTGGATTTCCGTTCTGAGCACGCAATAGAACAAATTAAATACTCATGTATAATTAATGACGAATATTAACAATTCATACACATTTCTAGAGCTGCTAAAGTGACCGTTCATTCAAAACTTCAGGAAAGGCTGCGAAAAATTAGTTGGAGAGTTGATCGTCTGTTCTTTCATCTCATTTATTTCTTCAGTCAATAATCAAAATACACACACACATTATATAATATCAACAGAACAATTAACGAGTACTTGTTTCTGTTCAGAAGTGTTAATTATTTTATTTAATTTGAAGTGTTTTAATCAATACATAAATCAGGGTAAAAAAGGCATGAAAGAAAGATAGCAAGATTTCAAGATGCATTACTTAGATTTGTTATTGGACATTATTTGCACTAATCTTTTTTTTTTTTTTTTTTTTTGAGAAAACTTCATCTAATATTCAAAAAAAAAAAAAGCGGCACAAACATTTAGTCGAACACTAAAAATTGTAATTAAATCTTGACATTTCAAGTATGAGTGGTGGAATTTTATTTCATGTTCTATATTTATATGTGAACGAATTTTTAATAATTATTGATAATATTATAGAACAGATGGTTAGCTTGATGGATTGCTTGATTACAATTCATGGAGTTTGTTTTGTCTTATCGATAAAATTATAAAAATAAATGTATAACTTAATTATAATTGATGGTATCTATATATATATATATATATATATATCTTAACTACTTAATTGAGTTATATCACATCGGTAAAACAATAATATCTACTGTTAAGAAAACAATAATACCCACCATTAGACAAATATAAGAGTAACCATTGAAACGAAACCTTTAAATACACACATCCTTCAAATTTCTAAAAGCCTAATTTTGAGACACAAAATGTCCAACTTAATAATTTTTATTATCAAAGCTCACATTATTTTCGTAAAACAATTAAAAGAAAATTAAAAAAAATTGATCTTTTTTTATAGCTACTTTTACAAAATAAATTTAAGGTTTATTAAATTAAATATTAGAATACTAAGTATTAAGTCAACTTCAAACTATTTTTTTTTAACTTAGAGAGGAAAATTCAAATTTTTTATCTTTATGTGAAGTTGGATATGGTTTTTACTAAGACTATGTCTGCAATCATAACTTCGAATTCTTTTTAGATGCTACATAAGTCTAACAAAAGCTATAATTTTTTTTTAAAAAAAAAACACATACACAAAATCAATCTGAATAATAATTCTGCACAACAAGCTCATTCAAAAAGAATTTTAGAAGTCACTTTAATCATATGAATCCATCCACTCAGTTGTGTGTGAAAGTAGTTTTTTTTATCAATCCATCCACTCAGTTGTGTGTGAAAGTAGTTTTTTTTATTAATCCATCCACTTTTTTTTATTAATCCATCCACTCAGTTGTGTGTGAAAGCAGTTTTTTTTATTAATCCATCCACTCTGTTGTGCGTGAAAGTAGTTTTTTTTTTTTGGATTAAACATCAATCATTAAAATTACATATAAATAAGCCCTCAGATTTGGTAATCCCTTGCATCACTAATCACCCATATTGTAAATAACTTTTTGACCAAAGGTGTGAGAAGGTCGAAGTTTTGAAGACTTTTCAAAAACTTCTGGAAGTTTTTTTTATATTTGAATGTTGCATTATGTATGTTTGAATGACCAACCTTTAAGGAGACAGCCCTATCAAATCCATTACCTTTATTATTATTATTATTATTATTCACAACTACAGTCCTATATTTACGCTTATAATATTTTTCTCACAATTATTTCCTCATTTTTTAAAAAGAAATTATGTATATATATATATATATGTATATATATGTATATATCTTGACTAACTTTAGAATACACAAGCATTTTTTTAATAACGTATTAATGAGCATATATATATATATATATATATATATATATATATATATTAAAGGCTTAGCTGGGTATTATGCCATAAACTAATACTTAACAAGTTCGGTGTCTTCGGTGGCTGGGCCCTACTCGGTCAAAAATTGAAGTCTCGAACATGGACTAAAACAGTAAAGATCAAAAATCTAAATAAGATACGAGAGATGGGTATCTGTTCTAAGATCGCTTCTAAAAGATATACGGTCTATCCTACAAATATTCCTCATGTACGGTGTTTATAATTAATTTGGTTTCTAGACATTTTTATTTGTTCATCTCCTGGTTAATTTGGCTATGTATAATAGCAATATTTCAAATGCATTAGCTTGAAAATTAACAGGGGCAAATAAATATATATATATTTTTGAAAATGGTAAATAATTATCACAAACTTTCGTGCGTTTTACCCCCTTTTTTTCATAGATATCTTTGTATATACAACATGTAATTTCAGTATTTGGACAGTGATTACAAGCAAGGGTGATTCTAAAGTTTGCACACGATTTTTTCCCCAGTCTAACCAACTATGGGAAGAAATTTGAAAAAAAAAAATAGAAATTTGAAGGGGTATTCATGTGTAATTATCCTGAATTTACGAAGATGTAAGATGTCGCGTTAAAAAAGAGAGAGATGTTTTTCCATAATTTTGATCCCATTAAATAAATAGGCAGCTAATATGATCTAACTTCTTTAATCATTATTTTGGTTTTCTGTGGCTATATATATATATATATATACACACACACACACATATATATAAGGGTGCTTCTATTAACACCTATATTTTACTTTTCACACACCTTTTTTTTTTTTTCAACCATTCCTCATTCTACTTCTTTCACCCCTTTTAAAATGCCAAAAAAGTCCCTACACATAAATAGTATTAATTGGTTTTCCTTCTTTCGCCTACCTACCAAATAAACTTACAATTTTTTCGAACATTTTTCTTTTTTGGTTTTTATACTAAACAATAGTTGTTCCTCAATATAATTTTTTCTTTTTTATTAAACCAAACTTTGAATTCTAGAAAACAATAGTCAGTAGTGAATTGTAAGGGTCTATATATGAATAAAACAAATTGTATTTCCTTTATTTAAAAATAAGAAAGAAAACATAGTTCTTTTCTTTTTTATATCATGTTCTTTATATCAAATTAAAGAGTTGTTTCTTTTATTGGAGCACATGATTTGTAGTTATTTATGTATTGAAACAATTTGTAATCACACATATATAATTATAATTAGTATATATAAAACAACGATGAAAATAAGAATTTTGAAAAAAGAAATAAACTACACATATATATTTTTAATAGGAGACTCTTTCATATTGGAATCTATTTCTAGTCTTTAAAAAAGAACTAATTTTTTAAAAAGAAATATATATATTTTTTAAGACAGGGTGTGTAATGAATCTTTATTTAAAACACTTTTCTCCTTAAGAGTAATTCTATTAATAGATAATATAATAATAAATATATCCTATTAAATAGAGGTGTATGAAAAGTACAACAAGAGATACCAATAGATGTATCTTATATTTAATGTGCCAAATTTTAAACCTTAACATTAAAATAACTGGGGGTGATTTTTTTTTTTTGAAGGGAGGTGAAAGTTTATTTTAAGAAACAATAAAAGTAAGAAAAGCAGAACCAATATGGATAAGCACAGATTTGTGACATTTTTATTTATTATTAATAACTGCGAATGTAGACATGCGATATAGACAAGTACTATATTTCGTCATTTTATGGAAGATTCACAAACAAAATTCAAAAACATCGACAAATATTGATGCGTCCTTTTTGGACTTTGATGTTTATTTAGTTATTTATTTTTAAGATACAAGTCTTTGATGCTTTTTGATCTCTCTTTCTCCTTTTACCACATTATTTTTGTTCTTATTATACTTAATTGGACAAATACATTGTACCGCATGCTCAATATTTTCATGCATACATATTGGCTTTAATCGTTTAAAAAGAAGGCATGCATATTATAGAGGCTCTAATAAGAACATTGGGTCAAAAAGTTCTTCAATCTGAAAGATGCTCACGTGTGAACTTTAGACTTCCTAAAGATGTTCAATGGAGGGATTAATTTATGTGCGCACGAGGGCTAATTATCTACTTTGATGTGGGATAAAGCTCATAATTCGTCCATTAAAAGTTTACCCTTGATTTGCAAACAATGTGCCTTGCTTATGATTCACTTGTGCTACTCAACACACTTAGTGAGTGGGTCAAGTCGTCAACTTTCTTAATGCCCTTTTGCCAATTGATGACGAATTTGAGAAAAAAAAAAAAAAAAAACCCTTTTTTAGTTTTAGTGGTATAAATTAATCTTGACTTGGTAAAATTATAAACTTATTTTGTGTTCTCACAACTTTTTTGGGCATTGTTTATAATGCTTAGGTACAAATTTGAAAGAAAAACTTGCACTAATTTACCTTTTCCAAAAATAGAATATAATGCTGCAATTTGCATCCAAAAAGATAAAAAACTACACACTAAAAAAGTGGGAAGTTGTTGAACACGAGGGAAATGAACCCAAATTTCATCAGCCTTGTGTTATTTTGAAAACGGGGTTTTTAGTACGTGACATTGAAAGTACCAGCATTTATCAAAACCCAATAATGTCGTTTGGTGAAAGAGGTTGAAACTCTGTGAATGATATGTACAGGTTCATGCACATTCCGAAAAGTGTTAAAACGGGAGTTGGCCATCATTGTCAGAAGAATCAATTCCTTTTTTTTTTCCTCACACAATAAAAATTTGCTTCTCCCATTTTAAAGAAACTTTTTTGTTATATACTGAAAGAAAATTGAACTAATTTAGCAACTAGGCGATGAATAAATTGATGTTTTTGTACTTAACTGATGCCCCAATGTTGGGTAATTTGGATTGGGACATGATCAACAACACTGCTGTGATCCAAGTGTTTATGGTCAAAACGAGCGTGAAATATGGGCCATATTGGAGATATAGAAGTGGGATATAGAGATTTATGACCTTTTCCTTTCATACACCTTTGAGATAAGGTATAGGTTGGAACTTGAAAGCACTCCTCTCTCCCGCGTTCACTGTTTCTTAATTAGTATTTAATTTTGTTAAATGACCAAACTTTGTGATTACTTAGTGTATGTAACCAGGACAGTACCTGAGGATGACATGTTTTGAGAAATGAATGCCTTTTAAGGCCAAAGTATGTCAATTTTGGATTAAATATCACCGGGGTGTTTCATAAATCGATTTAAACTAAAAAAAAAGTTTAAATACTGTAATATATGAAAGTTTCATATTGTAACATACTTTTGCTAAACTCTACGATATGATCGGTTCAAATTAATAAGTTTGAACTGATTTGCCAAATACAAAGTAAATGGGTTTCTCTTGATCTCTTTATATTGTCTTTACTACTAGTTGTAGCTACAAGGATTGTCATGAAGGAAAATAAAAGAGTTAGATTTTGGAGTGGGTTCAGGGATAGAAGAACGGAAAATATTCTTTCCACTATATTCGTACATAAAATTATAATGATGACAAAGTGCAAGTTGATGGTAAAGTATGATGCATGGACTTGACTAAAAACTTGGAACCAGTTTTTATTGCAAAAGCCTAAAGGATTGGTTCTTTAAGCTATCTCCCATTATGTCCACATCAACATTGGTGCTTCACCACTCTTGTTTAAAATATTCATATTCAAAGCAGAAATCAATGGGTAAAATTTAGAATTTCCACCCCCATGTTTTGATTTCATTTAGCAATATAGATACCTTTTATATCATGAGCTACTCTATAGAATTAAATCTATTGCATATTTATCTACTTTTGGGACTCAGATATAACGCCCAAGTGAAAATATCATGTATTATAAAGAGGAAATTATCTTTAGTTCTTGTCTAACTAAACTGTTTGGGAGCCATGATTTGAACCAACGGTTTCAAGTTTCAATCACTATTTTAACAATATTTTTTCTCATATGTTATAATATTTTTAATTCAAATTTTCAGTTTCAATTTATTTCTCAAATATCTTATAACAATGTTTCTCAAACATGTGTAATCAAAAGGGAAAAAAATATTTGGAAATCAGTATTGTCATTTTAAACTACTAATAATGATTTTATCAAGAAATAAAAACCCAATTAAGAGAGTAATTGGTGAAGATCGAGTTTTAAACTCTTGGACAGCATTTGTATCATGATATGATCATTCAGAATATAATTGAGGGTTATTTGTGTAAAAAATTTCATAAGCAGGGACCCGATTGTAAAAAAAAAAAATGCACGGATGTTTTGGTTATAATATAATTTATATTAAATTGGATTCCAATTTCAAGCTTTATTAAACTATTGATACGTAGTCCTAACTGTCTTGTGTAAGTCAAAAATATCATCAGAATTCCTCAAAGACAATCATAAAAATGGTCAAGAATATCGTCAGAATTCAGAATCACGCAGACACAATCATGTAAGACGGTCAAACGTAGCTAATGAAGCTTCTGGAGACCAAAGATAAAAAAAGATTTACCAATTTACAAAAGAAAAGAGGAAGTCAGCTGCAAGTGGGACTGTGGAATCCCCAAAATTAATGTAAAAAATTAGAAGGTAAAAAAAAAAAAATACAGAATGTGGTTGACGGGGGAAAGGTTATAAAAAAAGACATTCCATATGCTTTGCCGCGTGGCTGTAAAATTCAGTTATAGAACCAATATAGTTAATAAAACATGTGACTGGAAATGAATTACGTTCGGGGTTAGTTCAAATCTCCTATTCTTACGTTGAAAAAAATTCAAAAAACACCTCATTTTAATTACGCAGTTGAAACTATTATAATGTAAAGCTTTCATATATGTTATAGTGTAAAGTATAAGTATATTACTGTATAAAGCTCCTACATGTTAAAATAAAATCGTTTTAATTTTTAGTTTTAACTACATTGTTAAACACACTATGTATTGGGTTTATTTTAGAGATATCCTTATATTTATATATATATATATATATTAACTTAAAAGTGGCAGATTTAAACTATATATCTCGTGGTGGAATCAGGTGTGTAATATTTACCGTTAGACCATACTGTTATAGGTAAGATTAGTAAAACAATCTATAAATATAGTATAAATTTTAACATGAACAATTATAAATTATGCCGTTAAATTTTAATCAAATGAAAGAGACTTACCCTACTAGTAGGGTAAAACAATGTTCCATATCGTAAAAAAATACACATAAATATTTGCTATCAATTAGTTTCTATTCCTACGCGCCTGCCTCTACACACTACTTCAATAGAATTGGATGATACAATTCCAAAACATTTAGAAAAAAAAAGTACAATTTCTCCTATTGTTTCACATGGAATTTGAGAAACCAAAAAAAAAAAAAAAAAAGGCTAACATCCCTAAAGTGTTCCTAAAATAATAATAATATAATATATAATAATATCATTTTCGCATGGAATTCGAGTAACAAGAAAAATTAGGCTAACATCCCTTAAGTTTTCCTTTAAATAATAATAATAATATCAACTTGGCTGAAACCACCTTAAATCCCTTTTCCATTAGTCATGACTTGTCGGATATGTGCCAGTTGGCTGTTGATTTTTTTTTTTTTTTTTTATATATTTAATAACCGAAATAACCCCAAAACAAGGTTAGACAAACTAATGTTGTAGAGAATTGAGTTAAGGACTAACTACGCATTCCTGAGCTAAAATCAATAAACTGTTCGTATAAAAATTTAATCTTTGAAGTTGAAAATTAAGATAAATGATTGACCAATAATCTATAGTTGTCATTATACATTCACAAGATATGGAAGATAATTTAGAGTTCACTCAGTTTTTCATTTTTCTTGAACTTTTTTATGAGATTTTTTTGGAACATCTTAATACTAGTGATGAGCACGAGTGGGACACATATATTTTTTTTTTTATGTTTTTGATATAAAGATATCAAAGTTTTTGTTAAACTTTTTTGATACAAAAATCTAAAGCGTCAAAAATGCAAATAAAAAGGAGAAGGATTAAAAAAACAAAAGACTAAAAGGATAAAAAGGAAAAAAGGATGAAAAAAGCTAATATAAAAGGATGAAAAAGAATAAAAGAAAAGAAAACCAAAAAAGAGAAGAGAAAGAGAAACAAAAATATAAAAAGTTAAAAAGCAAAAAAAGTTTGTAAGAGGAGACATATCAATCAATGAGAATTCTCTATTGGCTCTATTAAGGTACACAATATTATATTGAACCTCGAATCTTATATCCCACATACTAGAACACCTCAATTTTGTTACCATCAAAGTTAACAATCTCATATGCAATCACTAATGTCCCACGCTCTGATTAGCATCTATATTATATATTTTCATACTATATAATTTGGCAGATACATATACGGTTTAATCATAAACTAATATGACCTATTAATTGTGATTAATAGTTAATTAGCTACAATTTGAAGATTGTAGCATATGGTACGGCTGGCGCCGCCAGCAGAAAGTCTCCAATTATCACCAAAAAAAAAAAAAAAAAAAACTAGATATAGTTACGGCCTTAGCCAGCCTCATCCCCAATACTCGATCACCATTTAACCCGCACCCTCTTCGACAGCTACCCTTCCTCTGCTTTGTCTTTTTCTTCGAACCAAATCTTCTATACATAATATCTTTTACGAAAGCATAGCTACGTATTAAATAGGCTACATCCTACAAGTTTTATATGTGTGTGTATATATATGTTTTACTTTAATATATATATATATATAACAGGGTGGTCTCCATCCGACACTTGCACCTTTTTTTTAAAAAAATATATATGGTTTATGTAACTTTTAATTTGTAATTTACATATAACACTTAACAAATGCAGTCCAACAAATGTAATATTAAAAGTTAGATTTTAACAAATTAAGAGTTACACAAATTATGAACGATACTACATTTTTGAGAAAAAAGTTACATATATCGGACTAGTTCAGTGTCGGATTTAAGACTTGCCATATATATATATGCTTAGACTTTTTTGTAGCCTACACCGAATCTCTTGGCTCATTGTGGTGATCATGTTCATGCACAGATTCACAGTTTTATCAATAACTGTTACATCAAAATAATTGTCATGTAACGAAAAATTCAATAAGTCTAATTAATTGAGAAAGAGTAAGAGCAAAACAATTGGTCTATAGAGATACTTTTGAATGTATAATACGTCAATGTTTTTGAAATAATATTCTAGATGGATCAGGTGCATTAGTTTGTAGCCTCCCTCTCCCTAGTCCCCACAATTATAATCGTCCATTCAATGGAAGGAAGTCAGTTTTATGCGGCGGAGACGGCTGATAAAACGACCTCTACCGACAACGACGAGACTCACTACTCACTATTCACTCTATGATGTAATCCTCTCTCTCTCTAAATGCACAAACATGAATAGTGATATTTTAGGAAGCAAGTGGACGATAGGCCTCGTAATAGCAAAATGAAATCTGCGTCATCATGATGACGTCATCAGTTTGAATTTCTTCCGATGACCTGGCCGCCTTGCCTGCGAGTCCCTTTTGACTCACGTGCCAACGTCTTAGTTTGGTCCCATTAGCTATCCGACTTAATTAGTGCAGTATTATTATATATATATATATATATATATATGCATATTTAAATATATTCATGTAACCTTTCCTTCATTTCATCTCATTGCTAATCCTTTTTAGGTAATTAATTAAAGGTTTGTATTATCTCTTCTAATTACTTCACCATTATAATTAATTTCCTTCCCTGCCACACTATGTCTATATATATGTAGCCTTTCGTACTTATTTTTATTTCAAACGGCCAAAAGGCACCAAGTCCTACTCAACCAAAAAGCATACACAACACAAACACAAACACACACATATCTAAGTTTAGAACATCAATATTCAAGAACAACACAATATTTATTAACAAGATGGATTATCATCAATATCACTCCTCTTTCTTTGCATCATCATACGATCCAAATTATTATCATCACAACTCCAATCAAGCGTCTAATTCCTTCAACTCATCATCACTCGACCAATCTCTCTCGTGGAGCAACGACAACAACGACAACAACGACAACATGTTCAACGTCGTCTACGACATGATGAGTAACCAATCATCATCAATTGCCCTTCCTTTCAACGTCAACGACACCGAAGAAATGCTTCTGTACGGCGTCCTGGCGGAGGCCGGCACAAACGGAGACCGATCATCGCCAGAGTCGAACATATCGAGTTCGAATTCGAACAAACTAGCGGTTGACCAAGAGGAGGTGAACTCGAGAGCGGCCGAGGGGGAGGAGGATGAGGAAGAGGAGAAAGTAGTAAGCGAGGAGATTTCCTATAGAGGAGTGAGGAAGAGGCCGTGGGGGAAGTTTGCGGCGGAGATCAGGGACTCTACGAGGAACGGGGTGAGGGTGTGGCTGGGGACGTTCGACACGGCGGAGGCGGCGGCGCTAGCCTACGACCAAGCCGCATTCGCAATGCGGGGCCCGCTTGCCGTGCTCAATTTCCCGGCCGAGAAGGTCTGCCAATCGCTGAGGGAGATGAAGAACACCTTCCACGAGGGATGCTCCCCCGTCTTGGCTCTCAAGAAACGACACTCGCTCAAGAGGAAATCGGCTAACTCCAAGAAGAAGATCAAGGATCAACAAATCAAGATGATGATCAACGACAACGACAACGACAAGAACAATTATAATAGTAATAAGATTAATAATTATATCAATTATATTAATACTAATCATGTTGTTAGTGGTAATGAGATGGTGGTATTGGAGAATGTGGTGGTGTTGGAGGATTTAGGAGCGGATTACTTGGAAGAGCTTCTCAGTATATCCGAAAGCAATTCTTGTACTGCTCCTTGGTAAAAACTTAGAAATAAAAAATAAAAAAATATTAATTAGACGTATGTGAGATCGTCCACACCTGATTATTTTTAATTATTATCTTTTTTTTTTCCTCTCTCTTTGGGTATGATAAGATCTAATATACTGTATACGAAAACCCACTATTATATACCTTATTAATCACTTTTTGTAAATTTATATTCAGATAATATCGAAAAAATCATAAACTACTTTTTTTCCTTTCTTGTTCAATGTCATGTGGGGCTCTCATGTTTTTGTGTTGAAGCATCAACCAATCCGACAATTCTATTCTGCTTAGCTTTTTCCTTCTTTCTTTCTTTTATTTTTTGATTTGGCGCGCCCAATCAATAATTAATTCAAAATATCATTATAATAAATAATTCAAGAGAAGATAAGAGTTCAGCTAGCTGGTCGACCTTGTTGACTATGACCGTTGGGACAGTTACTGGTCCATTTTAGAAATTTTCATATATATATATATATATATATATATATATATATATTTATGGGTGTTTATAACGTTAGTTTTAACTTATTAGTTGTATACGGGTGTTTATAACGTTAGTTTTAACTTATTAGTTATAATTATATACAGTATAAAGTTTTCATTAACTATATAGTAAAAAATAAAAAATTATTACAGTTTAAAGCTTTCACATGTTATAATTTTAAACTTAAAACCTTAGTTGTAATTAAAGTTTCAAACGGAAATTTAGTTTGTTCTCATTCGTACACATAAATGCACCAGCAGTTAAAGCGTGTTATTGTGCTCTTATTTTTTTGTAGAAAAATTAAAATTGCCTCACTCAATCATAAAAATGTATAACTATGTATTCATTAGATAAAAATACTCTTTTTGTATATTCATAATGCCTCACTGAAAAAATGTCTGGCTCTACCACTACATACATAACCAATTCTTCTTTGTAACTTTTCTTCTTTTTTTTTCCTCTAAAAATAGCACAACTAATTCAACTGCTCTCTGTCGACGTTTTTATTAATTGGCGACAATAGGGAAAATGATAATAATAATTAAGAACTTGATATATAATAAAGATTGGAATTGATTATTAGAGGACCCATATCATATATTTTAGTTGAGAAGATAACATAAACTAATGGCGACGCCTGGGATCCTGTGTATACTTGTCATATGCATTGAGCGGTAGGGGAAAGGTTTTGTCATCTTTAATTAAAAACATTTTATTTCATCATACTTATTTTTCTTCCATAATTCCAATTTTCCACGCTTAATCTTCTTGTTCGCATCATTTTTTTGTACATTCAGGTCACATTCCACTTACGAATTTTTTCTCCTACTGTTTCATGACACCTCCGAAGGGCTTGGAATGTTTCTTTTTCTTATTCTACTTTTTTTTTTCCTTTTTTTTTTTTTTTTTTTTTTTAAAGTTCAAATCTAGCTAGGGAAACAATGAACCAGCCAGTTTGAAGTCCAAACAACAGTACTTCTCGTAAATTCGAGACTTTCAAGTCATCCGAAATTGACCAACCTCAGAGGAGTCATATTTCTTTATTTGTTTATTTATTTGATCTTTAAAGGACAAGAAGACAGATGGTGATCTCCTAAAAAAAAGAAAAAAAAGAAGACATTATGATGGAATACTCCACAAATTGATGTTGGCATATAAATGCTGCCATAGCACTAATTGTTTGCAAGCATCAAGTGGACATATAAAAAAATTAAAAAAAGTCACATTTATTTAAGAGAGGAAAATATTTTTCTTTTCTATTATCTTTTAAATTATGAATGAGGTTGGGTACCCTTGAAGAAAAAGAAAATTGGTGGCCCATGCAGAAGGAATTAATGCTTTGTCAAGTTGCCTATAAGCTTACTTGCCAGCCAATGACTATATTATTATTATTATTATTATTATTATTTTGAAAATGGAATGACATTCATTTCTGCGTCAAATCTTCCTTTTCCCCTATTTTATATTATCTCTTTCGTTAGTCTTCTTATTATTTTTAAGAATATTAACCTTTTTAAATTTAATAATTTCAATTAATCAAAGAACCAGTTTTGCCAAAATCTAATTTTGCATACCATCTCATATAATAATTATGTATTATCGTTTTCAGTTTGTAAATTTTTGTTAAATTTATTTTTATTAATCCTTTGTTTCTGGTTGTACAAAAACTTGTTTCAATTTATTTACTACGCTGTTAGCTAATTATAACGTGCCATTTTTAAATAATATATATGCGAATAAGTTTAGAATAACATCGTTTGGCATGGCACCTAAGATTTAGGTGGGTGTTGTTAATTTTGGTGAGATTGCAGGTTCAATAATCCTGCTTTATATAAAAGAAATGATAAGTTTAAAATAATTTAAAAATTAAAAAAAGGAAAGAAAAAGGCTTAATTATTAGCAATGAGCCTTACATATGGACCGTCCATTCACAATGGTCCATCATATATACATGGTCTTTTTTTTTTTTTGACCGTCCATCCTACTACTTGTTTGTTAATCAGCTAGCTTTCATAAATTGTTTCTTTGTAAATGAGTTCTAACTTAAATAGTAAAAAGCTCTTATATATAATAGTAAAAAAACAAAAATGTTTTTACAATATAAAGCTCACATATATTACAATATTTTAAACAAAATTGGTTCTAATCATAGTTCTAACTAAGGTGTTTGGCAAATATGATTAGAATCAATTTTTTAGTTATCAAATAATATAAAGCTCTCACATTACAGTGAAAAAAACAAAAATTTGCTACAATATAAAGCTCTCATATACTATAATATTTTAAACTGAAAAAATAATTCTAACTAAGATTGTTAAACCCTCTAAATAGTTTTCTAATATTTAATGCAATGGCTTCTTACTTTGTGGACACGTGACAATAGTTTATTGAATTTGATTGTTAGTGTTCGGCATTAGGGCTCTTGGCACTTGTCAAATTCAATAAACTATTGTCACTTGGCCACAAGTGCATTAAATATTAGAAAGCTATTTAATTTTCTCAAAAATTGGAAAGGAAGACGGAGATTCAAAAACGACAATCAAGTCAATTATCTAAATTTAATGACTTGTCTATCATTTCGCTATACGCTATGGTAAATAAATTGATCATTTACAAGATGCACCGATTTTCGAGCTTCACAAATGGCATTTCAGTCAATTTGACGAAGGCGGCATGTTTGGGACATTGTCAAAACTTGTAAAATAATGTGGTGTTTGATAATGTCATTAAAACCAAAACTTTTAGTTGTTATAGTATAAATCTCTCATATTTGTTGTAGTGTAAAAAAAATGAGCTACAATGTAAAGTTTTCATATACAACAGTGTTTTCAATCAAACTTGGTTCGAACAAGTGGTTCTAACCAATACTCCAAACATCCTATAAGTGATACAAATGCAAATTCCTGGAGCAGATTGTTACATTCTTAAAAGTTTCAGAGATAATTTACAAAATTTATATCCATGAATGTTGAATATATCTTTGCTAGACTATTGAAGAGTGTTCAATATGTATCTCTAGATGACTCGATGTAGAATATATATTGCTCATCCATTAAGCACGTTAAACTTTGTTCAAGAGGGACAAGAAATACAACCATGAAGAAAAATGGTGGCTAGAAGAAGAAAAAGACAATTTTTTAGTTAGCAATAAATACTCTAAAGTCTGTTCCGAGACAAGACACGAAACTACAGCCACGAAGAAAAACGGTTGGCTACATTTCAGAGTCACAGGTTATTTTTGTATGAAACGCTCCCTCATTAAGTTCTAGATCATAAAAGATATCTATATCGATTATCCTATTTGTGATGAATGTAATCCATTGATTTCTCCTTTATTAGGGTTCTCTTGAACATCCCAAAAATGAAATTATTAGCGCCTTCTAGAAAGACCCATTCTACACTAGGATCCCACTTTAAATTATTAATACTTGTATAATCTAGGGACAACTCAGACGAGCAAAAAATTAAAATCCTAAAAGGAAACGCAAACATAAAAAATTCTCAGACGAGCAAAAATTAAAATCGTAAAAGGAAATGCAAACATAAAAATAACAACAAGTTAAATGCATCAAACAGCTTAAAAACAAAAAAAAAAAAAAAAAAAAAAAAAAAAAGAAGAAGAAGAAGAAGAAGAAGGAATAATTAAACTCTTGGACAGAGGAAGTCCGAGCAAGCTCAGGGTTAAAAAAAAAAAGTTACTAACATTAAGGGCATGTTTGGTACACCATATTGTATTGTATTAAATTACATTGTATTGTATTATATTGTATACAATATAATATAATACAATACAATGTGCCAAATAAGCCGTAATAGCCTTAAACTCTAGTCTTCTTTACTTTACTATATGAATTTTTAAAACTCCTTACTTTGTCTCTTGAATTTTAAAAATCACCATTTTGCTCATGAACTGTCAAAACTCATCACTTTGTCTCCTAATTTCTGATTTTTCATTCAAATAGACAAAACTAAACCCACATGATTAGCACATGTATCATCTATAAAGACAAAAATGAAATTTTATTACTCCAAAGTTTTATTTCACATTTATTTTCTTATTTGACGTCTTTGTTTTTATCTGAACTCTTATTTAGAAAGGGATTGTCTGTACATTTCTTCTCATCTTTAATGGGTAACTTATTTAATAAGTTGATGTTGTTCACCGATATCAAAATTTGAATACTAAAAAAGACAAGTTATACATTAAAGATGAGATATCGGCAAACAATATCGAGAATAAATATGCATACAAACCTTTCTTAAATGAGAGCAGATAAAAAAACGTTAAATGAGAATGTAAACATGAGACGAAACTTCAGAGTGATAAAATCTCTTTTTTTTCCTCATAGGTAATCCACATGTGAGTTACATAAGCTTAATTCCGTCTATTTGAACAGAAAACTGTAAATTTAAGAGACAAAATGAAGAGCTTTAAAAGTTCAAAAAAAATGATGATTTTCAAAATTTAAAGGATAAAGTGAGGAGTATTGAAAGTTAAAGGATAAAGTTATAATTTTAAAGTTAAGGGGGCAAAGCAAGAGAAACTCTAAAGTTTGGGGGCCTTTAGTATTAATAACTAAAAAACCTTGCAACTTTTGAGAATTAAAACTAATCTAACGTTATATATGTGACGACCCGCCTTTTCGAGCAGTCACTTTACTTTCATAAACATCGTTTAATAAACAGTAATCTTACTTAGTAAGAAAATACTGTAATAAATTTTTTTTTCTTAAACGTTCTTTAATACTGATGCGACCTCTGTCGCATTCAAGTTGAGACATCGCTCAACACTTGCTCTTAAAATCATTTTAAATCGTTTCCTAAAACTTAATAAGAAACATTTATTAAATTATAGCTTAAAACTTTACTTTATAATTACATAAAACAGTTGGTAAACTGTATTTTAAAACTTTCAATACAATTCTTAGAACTTTGATTTCTTTAAACTTTGAAAATACGACATTTAACAATGGAAAACGTTTTCTTTACATAGCGGAAGCAAACAGTGATGGTATCATACCCAAATCTTCGCATCTGTCCTCCGCAGCACCCAGCTCTTCTAACGGGTCCCATTGGTCACCCATAAATTACCTACAGCATGAAAAACTTTTAATGAGCTTTCGCTCAACAAGTTCAAACATATTCTCACAAAGCATTTAAACATGCTTTAAAAACTTTTCTCATGAAAACATTTCTCTTGAAACGTTCTTCATGAACGTTTTCCATGAACATTTCTGAAAACGTTCTTCATAAATGTTTTTTCATAGAACATTTCTGAAAACGTTTTTCATAAAACATTTCTGAAACGTTTTTCTTAAAACCTCATTCGTACACCTTTTCTTGAAAACATGAAATGTTTTTCATAAACATTTAATGTAAAACCTTTCTCTTAAAACATTTCTTGAACGTTTTTCTTAAAACGTCATTCATAAACCGTTTCTTGAAAACATGAAAACGTTCTTCATAAACATTTATCGTAAACATTTTTCAGAATGTTTTCCATAAACATTACATATAAACATTTCATAAAAAAGCATTCAAGTGACATCAGAATGCATGACTCTATTTATGCTCAATTATTAACTTTAATTATGAGCATTTTATGAACATTCTATAAACTTAAATATTCATTTCTTTCTCAATCTTTATTCTTGTTCTTTAACTTTCTTTATCTTATAACTTTCATTTTCTTTACTTTACTTTAGTGTTCGTACCAACTCATTAATCATGAGATCATAAACATGATACTTCCCTTGCGGAAGACTTGAGACCATCAAACATTGAGGTCTTGTACCTCACCTTTAGGAGGTTAAACTTTAACTTTACTTTTATTACCTCATAACAAAGAGGCTGGTACGACACTTTCTTTTTATCTTTACATCACCTTCTTATTAACTTTAGTGAGCATTTCAAATGCAATCACATCATATGCAATACACTTGCAATTCATAGCTTATACTATAAACCTATTGCATAACAAATACATCATAAAATGCAAATACATTTTGCACATCATAACTTATATTCTAACACTTGTTGCATAATAAATGCAGCTTATTGCATAGCAAATGCATCATGAAACTTATAACTTAAACTATAAAACATTTTGCATTATCATAATGCAAAACATACTTTCAATACTTTAAAAAAATCATAACTTAAACTTTTAAATAACGTTATGCATATCAATATGCAAATAAACCTTTAACATAACGGTTGCAAATTCATTGCAATTCTTTTTCTTGAACTTTTAAACTTTTTGCATAATAAATGCAAACATACTTTAAAAGAAACTTACATAATAATTGCAAACTCATTTGCAAATTATATAAATAAACATTTAAAAATCATTTATTTCATGCTGTAGGTGAGATTTGAAACTTACCCGAACTATGCTCTAGCGTTCTCTATTCCGTTCCTTTTCCTTCCATTAGTTGGCCTTTGCGTCCTGATCAAACGACAGCCGACTTATTAATTAACTTTCTTTATTATCAATCAACTCGATTGATAATAAAACGTAAACATTAATCATTCTTTCCTTTTTCATAACTTGGTATACTATCGGTCTATCGTTCTCTTTACTCAACCTTATAAACCATCAGTTTACATTTCCTTCAATTAGCCTTGTAACCCACCAGGGTTACATTTCTTTTTAGCTTTGTAACCCATCGGTTACCTCTCGTTTACTTAAACATCCCTTGTTAAATCTCTGATCTCATATGACCGTTACGTTACTTAACGTATTACGGAACATTTTTTTCCATCTAATAACGTTATGCTAAATCGGAGTGTTCGACTCCGTTCTAGCCGTTTCCTTAATAATGACGATTTTACCCTTAACGGGTTTTTCATCACCTTATAACGTTATAAAACTCATTCTCATATAAAATAATATAACAATCACTGATCATGCATTTCATAAATTTCTATGAAAGCATCTAAAACCGTTTATTCTAAAACAGTTCATACTGTAGGCGAGATTCCTACTTACTTGAACTCCAAGCTAAGCAGATTCAGTTGTATCTCGCTGCATCTACAGTATGTGAAGCATCCTCTGCAGTGCTCATCGAGCGACCATGAATGGCTGTGAATACTTCCTGGAGATTATCCATTCTTGAAACTGTCATTCTGGACTCCGATACTGCTGTTTGAATCGCCTCGATCCGCGTACAGTCGGTACCGAATGATTTTCAACGGAGTGGAATTAGCTCGAACGGAGGTCACCATTACGTTCAGAGCATCGAAACGAGTCGGGAGGCGGTCTCGGATCTTCGATCGGAGGTCCGGATCACAAAATCCAAAGTCGTCGTTGACCGGCCGTTGACTAACTTTGACCGGCGTTGACCGGCGTCAATCGGGGTCCGTTGGCAGCTGGGCTTGGGCCTAAACCCCCTAAATTGACCCTTCTGAGTCCAATGGCGGTGTCAATTTCACCTAATTCCGCCTATAACATAGTGGGTCGGAGCTCGACATTGATGGCAAAAATGGAGGCTCTGATGATGGCTTTCCGGCGATGGAAACCTGAACTTGGATGAGGGCTTTTGCTACCCATCCTCCTATGAGCATTTCCCCTCATCCAATTTGAAGAAACGTCGTTGGGAAGAGCAAAAACAGAGGCTCCCGCGGTGGTTAACGGCGGCGTTGGCCGTTCTCCGGCAAAACGGGCTCCTTCCGTACAATTGATCGAGGGGTTTTACTTCCCTTGATCCTCTACACCCATTGGGAGGGGTGGTGTCGGCCACCTCCTCCGGCAAGGCAGAGTTCCACCGTGGGGGCGGTGGCGCACGGCGGTGATAGGCGGGCGGAGCAATCTGGCCGTTGTTGAGCTGCCACCAAGGGTGGGTTTTGTTCCTCTCATCACGGTGGTCGTGTAGGAACAAGAATCACGTCGATCGGACGTCGGACGGCGAAGATATCTCGTCGGAAAGAAATGGGTTTCGCCGCCACTTTGGGCGGCGCGTGTGGCCTCCTCCGGCGGCGTTTTGGGCGGCACGACACCTCGTTGGACTCAGCTCGTCGAGAGCTTTCCATTGGCGCGGGAGGTGTCGAAAACGGATGCCGGAATCTCGGACGAGATTTGAGGAGAGAGAGAGAAAATGTAGAGAGAGAAAGTAGAGAGAGAGAGTGTCCCGAATTTTCTAGATTTTCTGATTTTTTCCTTTTTTTTTCTTTTCTTTTCTTTTAAAAAAGTATAAAAAAGAAATTGTGGTCCACACAATCCAATTCTTATACTGCATTGCTCTAATACTGTATAATTTTCTATAATATTATACATCATTTTCCTTAATTGTACTTTGTCTTAATATAATCCTTAATTTAATGCATTCAAAATGCATTAAAAATCTCGGGTGTTACAATATATATATTATAGATCTTTCTACCAGGAAAAAAGATATATAATGGATAAAGAAATCATTTTTCTACATATTGTTATATTGTCATATCTAATTAATTACATGATCACCACACAATGATGACCCAACGGAGTCCACAAAGGGCTTTAGTTAATGTTGCATTAAAGCAAAATGTATGTTAAACAAACATTACAACTTTTGCACGATACATACACGATCATGAGATCTTCATCAGAGAAGACCATTATCAATTTGTAGTTTGCTGGTGCAATAATATCCAGCCATCAATTTTCTATATCTGTCCAATAAATGAAGAGGACTAAAAATGACTAAAGCTCCAAAATCCGTTTTTGCTTTTATCATAATAGTGTTCCTTACTTTGATTTCTAGTATTACACATGCAAGTAAGTATATAGCAAGTTTATTGCTTTCTATTGAGTTTCCTCATTATCTTGTTTTTATAAGAATGAGGTTGAGGCTTACAAGAATAATTACAAGCTGCCTATAAAAAAGGTACTTTGACTCTGTTTAAAAATACTTTAAAGTGTTAATTGGTTCACTAATTTAAACTAGAAAAGTTCTAGTTTAAATTGGTTTTGTTATAGTATTTTTAATTTAAATTGTTCGGAATGTTTTCTTAGAAATTTATAATTTTCCGTGAATTTTGTTGTTATTCATATATATTACATACCTATCTTAATGTAGGAGACTAAATCGTTTTTTTTTTAAATTAAATAAATGAAAGATTTATTTGACAAATTATTCTCTCAATTCTTTGGAGATATTGATCTAAAATTGGACCATTGTCAGTTTTATAGCGCAACATGGCATGGAAGGTGCAGATGGCCGCCTCATTGTCGGGAGAATTGCAAGGAACTAGAAGATGCACAAGGTGGACAATGTACACATGGAAAATGTACTTGCCATAACTGTAACAATCAATGATTTCAAACTCTTCGGATTGTCCATTGATATGGATATAACTACAGTTCATATTTGAGATTACCGTATCCTATATACAAACAAAATTAGTGCATTTGTCAACATTATTGATTTTTTTTATTCGGCGTTTTATCCTGTACTATTTGGCGGTCCTTTTTGACATAACTTATAAGAATTATATATATGTTACGTTTGGGCTATATATTAATGTTCAATTTCCATTCCAAAGAATGGTACGGATAATTATGGTGTTTGGGAGCACGTACGATTTTTCCAACCATACAATTGAATTTAAACTCTTTTTGTTACAAAAATGTTAAAGCAAAAATAAATAGTTTGAATCACAATTGTATCGTTAGAACCAAACTTTCAAACCGGTCAAATGTGATCTCACGAAAGGAAGATGTTAATCTGGCTGAGCATATATACTAGCTTTACTATTGAGAACGGATGCTAATAGTACTGAATCTGAGTTAAATTAATATATACATCATCATAAATCATTTGTTTTCACTACGTTAGTGCAACGACGAGTTCATTTGTTCAAGGAAATTATAAAAATAGAGGGAAGAAAGTACTAGCTGTCCAATTATTTTCGAAAGGGCAAACAAAAGGAGTATGATTATATTATATAATATAGCGTAGCAAGGGCGGAAATAATACAAGTAATTAAACGGCCTTTGCAGCCTGCAAGCATTCATTTGTTGTTTTTTTTTTCATAACAAAAATAAAAGAAATAAAAACAAAAAGAAATAAATATATTATAATCATTTTTTGTATCTAGAGCAATATTGAATGCCAACGAAGTTAACCTAAAAGTTTAAGGTACAATGTAAACCATGATCTTATGAGTAATTGATTGTTAGTAAAATTTAACACCAGTTTTTGCGTTTCTCTCTCTCTCTCTTGTTGAAAAATAATCATACTTATTTAGTGTCTAAAAGAATGTTTGGAAGAATAATAAAAACCGTTGGTTAGAATCACTTTTATTGTAGCATATGAGAACTTTATACTGTAATAATTTTTTAATTATTACTATAACATATGAAAATTTTATATTATTTATAATTAAATTTGTGACGAAAATTATGAGTTTTACAACTCAATCAAACGCCACTAAGCCATGTCAAAGAATAAAATGTTCGTAAGTTGTCAGTCATAAGCAGAAGGTGCCGCCTTAAAAGCAGCCGAAACGTGTCAGTGAAAGGAGCAAGAGTGTGATGAACTCTCTTCTTCTATAGCCTCATTACAAACAAGTACCATCCATACCCTACGATAGCACTACAGACGCTATATTTGTAATATGTTTAACCCTAATCCTTATGGGCTTGTATTCTAGTGGGCTTGTTAGGCTTTAGTACCTGTACCAGAGAGGTTCGTTGGCCCAATATGCTAACAAAAGTACTTAAAAGAGAGGGAGTCCATAGGCCTCAAGCTAGTCCATCAAATGAAATTGTCCATAACATTATAACCCGATATTTAATATACATGCGTTAACAAATTAGGGTTAATAAAGTTATCCATGATATGTTTTAATTCATATTAGAGTGAATTGTCATGATTATGAAAGTCCACGCAAAAATTCCAACATCTCTCTCTTTAAAAAGCCGCCCAAAAACATTACGAAAATCATTAATCTTCATGTCCTTTGCATTGCATATGATATTTAACTTGTCAAGCACCCTATCCTAATTAACTTTGAACAAAATATAAAAATGTAAGAAAATTAATTCTTCTCCTTAATCACCAATCGACAGATTCTGGCCAAAGGTTATTGCTAAGAGTAGATATTGATTGATTAATATATCCAAAATCTATATAATTCTACAGTAGTGCTCCTCATCCCCTCTCTTTCGTTCCTAAATAACTTCTCTTTAAATTTGAGAAGATTAATGAGGGAGTTATCGTGTGAAGCTAGCAAAACCATGTATACTCAAATTTTGGCCAATATAGAGTTCGATATATTAAAAAGAAAACCAATTAGAGAAGGAAAACGGCCGATTAATATTAACAAATCTCTCATGTTGAAAGATTTCAAATTATTAATAAGTTCTATACCGCATTCGCTGGTTGAATTATCAATCAATGAGAGCAATTAAATTTAAGTAGAAAATTGCTTGGGACATCACTTATGTTAAGCACTATAACTATTAAAAAGTGGTCCGAATCTGTGAGTTCCATTCTCTATAAATGTGCACTATCGGTGCTTTATAATATTGTTCGGTTATATCGTCTAGTTTCTACCGTAGTGTGCAAAGGCCGGCCTTATATTTACTTGTGGAGTTGAACACCACATGCCTCTTTGTATTCTTCGTATATATACACATCCAAAAATTTGTGCATGCCAACTACTAAGCAAAGTCTTTAATCATATATGTTTTTGTTTGATTAAATACGATTAGATTTCCCCTTTTTGTTGTGCTCTCTCTTTCTCTCTCTTGTTTTTTCTTTCTTTTTTTTTTTTTGGTTTGAAAAATAGGTTTTAAAAGGATCCCATAAAATTAATCCGTGAGTCCAAGTGGCTCACCAAGTACTACATTGGCCTTTAAATTTGAGAAGTTTAATTAGGGAGTTATTGTATGAAGCTAGCAAAACCATGTATACTCAAATTTTATTAAAAACCAGTTGATCAGCTATAATGGAAATATAGCCAAATTGGCCACTTTGAAAGTTCTAAGGCCGTGTAAAGGATCAACACGGCAGGCTCTAATGCTAATTATTATTACTTTGAGATATTTAGGTCATACGCCACTTTTTTAATCATCTGTTTGGTTTTTCCTAAGCATAAAAAGTTCTTGGAATAAATGTAACATTTTCTCATATGCTAAGGTCGTTTTTGAATCACCTTTCGGTAGCACTCTCTTCTCCCATCTGTTCTCTCTTCTCACATGCCACTACTTGGAATTTTACAGCCAAAGATCTCTCCCCCATAGGGTCGTCGTGCCGGAACCTCCCTCGTTGTCAATGTTGCTTCTTCTTTCGCAGCACACTCGATATCTCCCCATTGTCTCCTTTCTTTTATGGTTTTTTTTTTTTTTTTACTATATCAATTAAAAAAAACCAGTAGTACAGTAGTCTATCGTCGATAGTATGATAGACTACTGCAAGTAACAGGGTAACAAGAGGGACTTTTGGTAAACCGACAGAGTACATTTAGTATCACGAAAAACTACATTCGCTTCAGTGTCACGGCAAGTTATTGTTGGTAACTGGTAGACTATCATGACACAGGTCGGTGGTGGGATACCCCGGTAACGTGGAATGATATTGTCATCGACATTTTTTATATTCTGAAAACTGTCACCGTGACTTCTATGGTATTGTTTTTCAATCTTACTATTTTTATGAGAAAGTTTGAAATATCCTTTCCAAAGAGTATAAACACATAATTAATCATAAGTATTTTAGGTTAAGGTCAAGCAAACAAGTATTATCCAATGATATTTTGGATAAAGTAATGATATAAATCAAAGGAAGAAAAAAATAAATGGTAGAATATTATAGTGATAGTAAAAAAAAAAAAAGGTAATATACCACTTAATTTAGTTGTGAGTTTTCTACAAGATTTTATTTTCCACGAAAAAATTAGAAGCACAACGATGATATTTATCTCGAGTGCCTTGTTATTTTTTAATGCTGCTCACGGTCGTGTGGGCTGCCCATCGTTGAAAAATAATAAAGCACTCAAATGCAATTTTTTTTTTTTTAGAATATGGGACTGGTTATTAAATTGAGCTAGGACGAATAACGAATATGGAATTTATGTTATCCTTTGAGTTTGTTAACAACAAATAACGAATTCTGTCTCAAATTGACATATTTTTGTCTTATATATCGTATACATGATATTGCCATGCATATGTTGGTGAAACAATAAGAATATGCGAGTTTTATAGCTTCACATGGCATCGAAGGATGTCACGTCATTGTGACCAGAGTTGCAGAAGAAAAGAAAATTACCAAGGAGGACAATGCAAACATGGTGCATGCATCTGCAACAATTGCAACCTTTAAGAAAATGCAAAGCTGTGTTATTTGAACATAGTAAAAGTTATCATTGTTTTCCCTTGTAGCTTCTCAATGCATGAACACCATCAAATTAGGTGTCCTATTTACTTTATAGATTTCCTAGTTCCTTAATAATAAGTACAACTAGCTGAGTCAAAATCTACTGTCTTATTTTTCTGTCCTCTTAGCTGTCCCTCCAATTAAATTTTGACATATAAGTAAAATTTGTAATTACTTTTGCTATTTGGATCCTATTTATGTTTTTAGGTTATTAAGTTTAAACGATGTATCAAAATCTAATTAGGAGGGACAACAAAAAAAAAAGAAAAGAAAATAAGACAGTAGATCTAGACTCATAACTAGCTAAGGATAGATTTATTTATTCAACGCTATTAATCTGTAGACTACAGTTGTTGATTATTTGTAATTTTTGGTTGTAGACCAAAAAATCAATAATGAGCTTTTAAAATTGAATAAAACTAATCACATATCTACTATATTACATTATATCTTGACGTTTTAAAAACGTAATCTTGGTCTCGTGAACAATATGTTCTCTTTTGTCAATTGCTGTAAAATGGCACATATATATGTTGGTCTTCTTCCACTCTCCAATAACGAATTGTTAAATTACTTATGTGAAGTAAAATCATCTTTTTTTTTATGATAAGAGAGAACAATTAGCATCAAAACTATTTGGTATACTTTAATTAGGTTGGCTCCTACTAAAGCAACCAATTCTGCACTAAAATGAACTTCAAAACTATAGCCTTTTAATGTAACCAGACGACCATAGCACCTCATATCCTCTGAAAGCCAACCACTAACTATATATGATGGCACCTTCCCTCAAAAAACCAATTAATTTGCTTAATTTCTCAATTTGTCATATCGTTGCCAAATGGGGTATCCGAAACTAAAGGTTAATTTCACAAGAGCAATGAGCATCAAGTAATTAACATTTAAGGTAAAGTAAAAACACAACCAGAATATCAAACAAGTTAAAGGACAAAATAGAACATAAATTTGCTTGAAGTATACAAACCGAAATGGCAAAGCATATTAAAAAAAAAGAAAAAGCAAAGCATATATATATATATATATCATTATTCATTTAGACAGAGAGAGGAAAACGGCCATATGGCTAAGATTTCAAAATCAAGTCTTTGCGTCCTTGCAATGTTTATCATTTTGATCCGTGCAAATCATGCAAGTAAGCTAATTTATTTTTCATTAATAATATATATAGAGAAAGATTAATTTATGCTTATTTATTTTCTCCTCATTTATTTTTTTCTACAAGTAGCATTGTTTGAAGTTGCATTAGAATATAGAACATCTTTCTCATTAATTCTTAAACGGTATTTTGATTAATTATTTAAACATGTTGAGATAGATAGTGAAGATATTCTTGAATGCGAGTTTTATAGCACCACCTGGCACGGTAGATGCCGAAGTTCATCTAATTGTAACAAGAAATGCAAATTGCAGTAAAACATGCACACGAAGGAGAGTGCAGACCTGGGAAATGCATTTGTCGAAACTGCTTTTGATTCCACAATATTCCAAAACTCTACTTTATTTGAATGTTTCTTATGGGTTTTCTTTAAAAATGTTTAGTTCTGTCTTGTTCAAGCATATATATATATATATATATATTCATATAACGTGGTTAGTGTCGTATATCTTTCTATGGTTTTGCTATGTAAGTTATAACAAATTTAATACATATCCTTGTTGGAGCCTGCAGGGTACATTCCTTGGTAGTTGTTTTTAATCAAATATGGTATTGGTGATTTTTTTAAAGAGACATATTATGTGATGGCATGAGGATGTGTCATCTTAAAAATAAGAAATAAGGATAATAAATGGGATCAAACTTACAACCTTCATCCGAACCCCTTCATAGCCCCCTCCTAATATTATTAGGCATAAAAGGGGGAGTTACAACCGTGAACAAGCTTTTAACGGTTACAATAAAAAGCAAAATATTGTTACAATATAAAACTTTCACAAACTATAACTTTTAAACTTAAAATGTTAGTTATAACTAAAATTTCAGATAAAGTATAAAATTGATGACTTAAATTAGGTGGAATGGTACCTAAAATGGAGTTGATTTATAGCACAACCACTACTGCCATCCTCTAAGTTTGCATGCACCAAGTAAATCTTGTATATATCAAAACTCCAACCTAATTTATTAATTAGAAAAAGCAATTTCAACCAATATGAAGCATATTATATCTGCAACTTATGTATGTTTGATAAACATAATATAATTGTAACACCCGAGATTTTTAATGCATTAAAAATGCATTCAATTAAAGATTATATTAAGACAAAGTAGAGTTTAAAGAAAAATACTGTATAATAACATGAAAAATTATACAATATTAGAGCAATGCAGTATAAGAATTAGATTGTGTGGACCACAATTTCTTTTTATACTTTTATAAAAAGAAAAGAAATGAAAAAAAAAGAAAAAAAAATAAATATCACATTGATTCGACTCTTTCTCTCTCTACTTTCTCTCTCTCTCTCCTCAAAATTTGTTTGAGATTCCGGCGTCCGTTTTCGACACCTCCCGCGCCAATGGAAAGCTCTCGATGAGCTGAGTCCAACGAGGTGCCGCGCAGCCCAAAACGCCGCCGGAAGAGGCCACACGCGCCGCCCAAAGTGGCGACGAAACCCATTTCTTTCCGACGAGATATCTTCGCCGTCCGACGTCCGATCGACGTGATTCTTGTTCCTATACGACCACCGTGATGAGAGGAACAAAACCCACCCTTGGTGGCAGCTCAACAACAGCCGGATTGCTCCGCCCGCCTATCGCCGCCGTGCGCCACCGCCCCCACGGTGGAACTCCGCCTTGACGGAGGAGGTGGCCGACACCACCCCTCCCAATGAGTTCAGATGATCAAGGGGAGTAAAACTCCTCGATCAATTGCACGGAAGGAGCCCGTTTTGTCAAAGAACGGCCAACGCCGCCGTCAACCGCCGCAGGAGCCTCAGTTTTTGCTCTTCCCAGCCACGTTTCTTCAAATTGAGTGAGGGGAAATGCTCATAGGAGGATGGGTAGCAAAAGCCCTCAGCCAATTTCAGGTTTCCACCGTCGGAGAATCAAGATCAGAGCTCATCCATTTCTACCGACGTTGTACTTCACGACCCGCTATGTTAGAGGCAGAATTAGGTGAAATTGACACCGCCATTGGACTCAGAAGGGTCGATTTAGGGGGGGTAGGCCCAAGCCCAGCTGCCAACGGACCCCGATTGACGCTGGTCAACGGCGGTCAAAGTCGGTCAACGACCGGTCAACGCAACTTTGGATTTTTGTGATCCGGACCTCCGATCGAAGATCCGAGACCGCCTCCCGACTCGTTTCGACGCTCTAAATGCAGTGGTGACCTCCGTTCGAGCAAATTTCACTCCGATGAAAATCGTCTGGTACCGACTGCACGTGGATCGAGGCGATTCAAACAGCAGTATCGGAGTCCAGAATGACAGTTTCAAGAATGTATGATCTCCAGGAAGCATTCTTAGCTATTCATGGTCGCTCGAGGAGCACTGCAGAGGATGCTTCATATACTGTAGATGCAGCGAGATACAAGTGGATCTGCTTTGCTTGGAGTCCAAGTAAGTAAGAGTCTCGCATACAGTATGAACTGTTTTAGAATAAAATGTTTTAGATGCTTTCATAGAAATTTATGAAATGCATTATCAGTGATTGTTACACTGTTTTATGTGAGAATAGGTTCTATAACGTTACATGGTTGACGAAAAACCCGTTAAGGGTAAAATCGTCATTATTAAGGAAACGGCTAGAACGGAGTCGAACACTCCGATTTAGCATAACGTTATTAGATGGAAAAAAAATATTCCGTAATACGTTAAGTAACGTAACGGTCATATGAGATCAGAGATTTAACAAGAGATGTTTAAGTAAATGAGAGGTAACCGATGGGTTACAAAGTTAAAAGGAAATGTAACCCCGGTGGGTTACAAAAAAAAATTGAAGGAAATGTAAACTGATTTTTTATAAGGTTGAGTTAAAAGAATGGTAGACCAATAGTATACTAGTCGTTAAAGGAAAGAATGGTTAATGTTTATGTTTTATTATCAATCGAATGGATTGATAATAAAGAAAGTTAATTAATGAGTCGGCTGTCGTATGATCAGGACACAGAGGCCGACTAATGCAAGGAAAAGGAACGGAATAGAGAACGCTAGAGTATAGTTTGGGTAAGTTTCAAACTTTACCTACAGCATGAAGTAAATGATTTTTAAATGCTTATTTGTATAAATTGCAAATGAGTTTGCAATTATTATGTAAGTTTCTTTTAAAGTATGTTTGCATTTATTATGCAAAAAGTTTTAAAGTTCAAGAAAAAGATTTGCAATGAATTTGCAATCGTTATGTTAAAGGTTTATTTGCATATTGATATGCATAACATTTCTAAAAAGTGTAAGTTATGATTTTTTAAAGTATTGAAAGTATGTTTTGCATTATGACAATGCAAAATGTTTAATAGTTTAAGTTATAAGTTTTATGTTGCATTTGCTATGCAATAAGTTGTATTTATTGTGCAATAAGTTTTAGAATAAAAATTATAGTTTGCAAAATGTGTTTGTATTTTATGATGTATTTATTAAGCAATATGTTGCATTTGTTATGCAATGAGTGTTAGAATGCAAGTTATGATTTGTAAAATGTGTTTGCATTTTGTGATGCATTTGTTAAGCAATATGTTGCATTTGTTATGCAATAGATTTTATAATACAAGCTATGAATTGCAAGTGTATTGCATATGATGTGATTGCATTTGAAATGCTCACTAAAGTTAATAAGAAGGTAACGTAAAGATAAAAAGAAAGTGTCGTACCAGCCTCTTTGTTATGAGGTAATGAAAGTAAAATTAAAGTTTAACCTCCTAAAGGTGAGGTACAAGACCTCAATGTTTGATGGTCTCAAGTCTTCCACAAGGGAAGCATCATGTATATGATCTCATGATTAATGAGTTGGTACGAACACTAAAGTAAAGTAAAGAAAATGATGGTTACAAGATAAAGAAAGTAAGGAATAAGAATAAAGATTGAGAAAGAAAGGAATATTTAAGTTTATAGAATGTTCATAAAATGCTCATAATTGAAGTTAATAATTGAGCATAAATGAAGTCATGCATTCTGATGTTACTTGAATGTTTTTTTATGAAATGTTTATATGTTATGTTATGGAAAACATTCAGAGAAATGTTTTATGACAAATGTTTATGAAAAACATTTTCATGTTTTCAAGAGACGGTTTATGAACGACGTATTAAGATAAACGTTCAAGAAATGTTTTACGAAAAACGTTTATGTAAAATGTTTCAGAAATGTTTTATGAAAAACTTTATGCAAAACGTTTCAGAAATGTTCTATGAAAAACGTTTATGAAAAACGTTTTTAAAAATGTTTAAGGAAAACGTTTATGAAAAATATTTTCAAAAATGTTCTATGAAAAACGTTTATGAAAAATGTTTTTAGAAATGTTTAAGGAAAACATTTATGAAAAATATTTCATAAATGTTTATGGAAAACGTTCATGAAGAACGTTTCAAGAGAAAGGTTTTCATGAGATAAGTTTTTAAAGCATGTTTAAATGCTTTGTGAGAATATGTTTGAACTTGCTGAACGAAAGCTCATTAAAATTTTTTCATGCTGTAGGTAATTTATGGGTGACCAATGGGACCCGTTAGAAGAGTTGGGTGCTGCGGATGACAGATGCGAAGATTTGAGTATGGATACCATCACTGTTTGCTTCGGCTATGCAAAGAAAATGTTTTCTATTGTTAATGAAGTGTTTGTGAAGTTTTAAGAAAATCAGAGTTTTATGAATAGTATTTAAAGTTTTAAGATACAGTTTACGAACTGTTTTATGTAATTATAAAGTAAAGTTTTAAACTATGATTTAATAAATGTTTCTTATTAAGTTTTAAGAAACGTTTTGAAATGATTTTAAGGGCAAGTGTTGAGCGATGTCTCAACTTGAATGCGACAGAGGTCGCATCAGTATTAAAGAACGTTTAAGAAAAAAAAAATTTATTACAGTATTTTCTTACTAAGTAAGTAAGATTACTGTTTATAAAACGATGTTTAAGTAAGTAAAGTGACTGCCCGAAAGGCGGGTCGCCACAATAATGGGATAACTTGACAAAGTAAAAAGCTTGACTTCTTATTTGAAGGTAACAGGCTAACAGAATTTAAAAAAAAAAAAAAAAGTGAGAGAGAGAGAGAGGGGAAAAAAAACCCATTTGCAGCCTCATGGATCTTATATTTCAGCCAACAAAAACAGACCATTTTCATGTGGAAGTAGGCGGCGACAGTACTTGCTGCGATGGTGGCGGTGTAGATGATGATGAAGGCGACGGCGGCGGCTGGCGTGGTGGCGGAGTATGAGCACCCATATGAACAGACCTATTGGGGATAGGAGAACTAGGCGTTATAATTGGAGTAAAACCAGATCTCCTGCCTAAGTTTGCCTCTAACATTTGATGAGGAGAGAAATCAACAATATGGCCATTAACCTCCATTTTATCCATGACATGCGTATAGTAGCTGCCCAGATTGCTGTTTTGTGTCACCAAAACAACAACTAGAAGTATAAGAAGAAAACAATATGATGGAAGCATATCCATGACTAGCAAGTGAGCTATATTTTCTATTTTTGTATTCTTGCATATATACAAGGAAGAGAGCTCGGTTTTTTGGCTCATTTTGTCTCCTAAAAATTAAAATATGCTCCGAATTCTACTAGTTTACTAGTTTTCACCATTAGCTGTCATCAACTTGACTATAAATAGAATAAATTTTGGACTCTTCACTTGACTAGTCAAAGTCAACTGGACGTTATTGATTTAGGAAACAAGCTATTGTAACAGCGTTATACTTTTTCGCGGTTAAAACTTACTGCCAAACACCCTAATGCAGCTAGCGGTAGAAGAATAAGATGCAAGTTTATATACTATAAGGCGATTTGATGAAATGGTCCAAACAATGAGACACAAATTATACAAGTGGGACTAGGGGAGGGAATAAAGATTCTCACAACAACTGCAAAGTCTTCATTTATTATTATTTTTTTATCTGTTACGTCTTTATTTTTTTTTATTTTTCTTTCCTGCAGTACTGTACAAAGTCACATTATCACTTAAATAAATTAAGTATTCTGTTTAAAATAAAAATTAAAATTATTAGGTGTGAAAGCGCGTGAAAGTTTCAATTAGTGGTCGACGTGGCATCTGGATATTAGTATTGGGTATTATATAATGACAATATTTGATAACTAAATTAGATTTTTTTTTTTGAATGACGTTAAAATCAGATCAAAATTGAAAAGCAAATAACAAAATTTAATACAAATATTAAAACAAAGCCATATGTAGATTACACTTTATATATTCTACCGTAAAATTTTCTGTTCTTTCTAAAAAGTTTTTTGAGTAATTAAAAGGGTTGCAACTTGCAAAATTTATCAGTTTTTCGCCTTCCTCTTACGACGCATTTGAAGGTTCATAGAAATATTTGAAGCAATAAAAAGAAAATTAAAGCGCAATTATGAGTAGCTTAGACATCTTATAAACCATCAAATTTTATTCTCACATGTTGATCAGTACTTAATAATCTGAATACACTACTTTGTCATATAATAAAAACACAAGAAATTTGCAATGTACACAACTCTGATTTTTTGACATGCAAATTAAGTGCTGAAAAGCTTAAAAAAATAGATATGATAAAACTGATCAATGAGAAATTTATGCCCAAATCATTGTACATGCCACCAACATTGATCATGGCGAATATGGAGCTGGAGGAGGCCACCGCAGAGGCGGCAGCGGTGGCGTCTTTGGGGGTGGCGGTGAGAAGTAAATCCGTCTGTTGGATTGTGGAGGCGGTGGAGGTGGTGATGTACGACGTTGGAGCCTCTTTTCCACCACCCTTAATGTGTTGGAGAACATGAAGGGTGAATTTTTCTCTACGAGAGGCTGAGAATCAACTTCTGAGCTTGCTTTGACCATGGAATTAGTAGTAAAGGCATGTGGTAGCAGGAGTGCAAAAATCAAAAGCAAACTTAAAAAGTACGTATTTGCACCCATTAATGTGCAACTTAATTATTAGGTACTAAGATATCTTGTCCGTGCAAATGATGGCTTGGGAGGCTATATATATAGTAATGTTTCTAAGGCCACTAGGTGAAGGTTACTAATTCAAGGTTGACACTATAAATAATAATGTTTCCACTGATGCAACTTGATTAAGATAAATTAATATTATAGTGATTGTGTAATAAAATACAATAAACAGGAAACTTCGTAGACAGGATAGGTTAATCAGGCAGAACGATAACACTTTGACTAGTCAATTTAACACGTACAAACACACACACACATACAAACATATATATATGTAACACAGTTTTTTTTTAATTAATTTATTTACACATAAACGACGAGAAACTAATACGATGCTTAATACTCGAGTAACCATTCAGGGAAAAAGACAAGTTAGGAATATGTCAAGCCTAAAAAAAGGGACAATAACAGATGAAAAGATATATATATATATATAATGTGTGTGTGTGTGCATATATCTATATCTATATCTATATATATATATAGATCAGTTATAAAACAAATCTTACTAATTAAATCTACCCAAAAAAATACTGTAAAAAAACAATTAACAAAAAAAAGAGACAACCCCGTGGAAAGTTGAAAGGAGAACACGAGGAAAACATAATCGACGATTAGAAATGTGAAAAAAACTTCTAAAAGCGACACCATATGATAAAACGACAACAAACGGGGAAAAAAAGATCTCGGCAGAAAGGGGGAAAAAAAACTTGGGAGCATATCATGAACCAAAAATCGATACAAAACAAATCATGACAGATGGAAATCTTATAAAACAACATCGTTGTTATAATCGAAAAAGCCTAGACATTGGGAAATCTACTTACAATTATACCTCATCTAAATAAAACAGCAATAAGAATACGACATTCATATGGGGAACGAACTCATTATGCAACTTGATTAATTACTTGAGATATCATTTTCAAAAAAAAAAAAAGTACTTGAGATAACTTGCCCGTATAAAGGATGGCTTGTGAGGATAGTGATGAGATTTTCATTTAGAACTAGGCGGCAGCTGATGTGGCGGCGATGGTGGTGGTGTGGATGGTATTCGTGGTGGCGGCATTTGTATGAGACCAAGCTTAGGTGGACTAGGACCGCCTTTCATATCAACAGTCCTGTTGGGGATAGGAGAACTAGGCCTTATAATGGGAGTATAGAATCTCCTGCCTAAGTTTGCCTCTAACATGTGATGAGGAGAGAAATAACCAGTATTGCCATTCACTTCAATTTTATCTTTTCCTAGATTTTTGTTTTGTGTCACCAAAACAACAACTAGTAGTACCAAAAGAAAACAATATGCTGTAGCAATATCCATGATATTTCTTATTACATAACTCTCAAATATCACACATCTATATGAAACTTACTAGCTATTTTTATGAGCATTCTTGCATATTGAAGGAAGAGAATATTCAGTTTGTGCGCTCATTTTGTCTCCTCTTTTCATTCTGTAAGTTCACTAGTTTTCAACTTCATTAGCTGGTCAAAGTCAACTCGACGTTATCACTTTGTTTAGGAACTAATTAGCTAAGAAAGTGCAAATCCCAGGGAATAAAGAGTGTAATTCTTTATTTTTTTTAAATTATACGGCAGAAGATAAAGACGCAAGTTTTTGTATATACTATATGGCAATTTGATGAAAGAGTCCAAACAATGAGATAACAATAATACAAGTGGGAGGGAATGGAGAATTTCATAAGCTGTCACAAATTGAAACCTGCAAAAAGTCAATTATTTAGTTTTTTTTTTTTTTGATATAAAGAGACGAGGAATGCCACCTACTTTTGAGTGGGGCTAAACGTGACTCAAACTCTCAACTTATAATTGGAGTAAAAAGATTTACAACTAACTAAACTGTCTTATATCTTTTGTCTCTGGTATTGTATGGAGTCGAAATAATATATCACGAATTAATGGACTTAGTGTGACACTGCGTGTGCACGAAACTCTCGAATAGTGCGGTGGCATCTAGATTTAACTATCAGGAAATATATAAAGAGCATTTCATTAACTTTAGGTTTTCCCTTAGTTTCTTTCGAAAACTTTTTTAGTTTCTTTCGAGAACTTTTTTTTTTTTTTTTTTTTTTTTGAGATATTGGCTAACTAGCTGACATATATTGCTAAGAGTTGGACGTCGATATGACTGAGAGTACATAAAATCACAAAAAGGAAAAATAAGCAAAAAAAAAAAAAAACAAACAAACACTTAAAATTTAGAGTGATCTTCCCTTAAAAAAAATAATAATAATGGTCTATTCTCATTGTAAGAATTATGTAGTTTATTTTTAGTCTCCATATAAAAATTTATTATAATGAAGAACAAGCTTACAAGAGAGCCTAAGACATGTGGATCTAATGGCGTTGGGTTAGGTGGGGGAAAGAGGTTCGATCCTCTGTTGTATCAGAAAAACAAAAACCAAGCTTACAAGAGAAAATCCCCAATCACTTAGATATCCACATTTTTATTCAATATCTGTAATATTCTAAAAACCGGCACCCTCACACTCCTAAAGAAAACTAATTGGGCAACCGAATTTTACAAATATATGAAATCTCAAACTATGTGTAATAAAATTTTGGTGAGGTAGCTCCAAACCTGTATTTTGGTGAGGTAGCTCCAAACCTGTACTCCTAGAAGGGGGGCTTCTAGCTTCCTTCCAACCCCACAATGACCTTATCGAGAAGGTTGATCCCCGTAGTCTTTGTGAAGGGTGACAATTTATCAAGTGAATAAACTATACTCCTTTAACTTAACATATAAATGATTCTATTTGAGATTTAAGAGGATTGCAAATTGCAAAATTATCTATTTCTCTTGCAATGTGATGGATCAAAGAAATATTTGAGCTTTTGAAGCAATAAAAAGAAAATTAAATACAGTTATTAGAAGCTGATACATTTTATAAAGCATCAAATTTATTCTCACATGTTGATCACGACTTATAGTCTGAATACATAACTTTATCATATGACAAAAACACAAAAACTTTGCAATATAAACAATACTTATTCTTTGACATGCATATTAAGTACTGAAAAGAAAAATCGAAGACAAAAGTACTGAGCGATGAGCAACTATTTATGCCCCAATCATTGTTACATGTGCCATTGATCATGGCGAATAAAGAGAATGCGGCGGAGGCGGCGGCAACCTTGACGGTGGCGGTGAGAAGTAAATACGTCTGTTGTATTGTGGAGGCGGTGGAGGTGGTGATCTACGACGGACCCTCTTTTCCAGTACCACCCTTAATGTGCTGGCTCTGTTAACCAAGTAATTAATGGCAGAGGCATGTGCTAGCAGGAGCGCAAAAATCAGTACCAAACTTAAAAAGTACTATTTGCAATTGCACCAATTGTGCAACTTAATTAACTAACTTGATCTTTTCAGTATCAATGATGGCTTCTTGAGGGGAAGATTTTGATAAAAGAGTCCCCGAACAAACGTAATTGGAGGAATAGGCCTTTCTTTTTTGGCACTTAAAGGGCTGATGACATGGTCTTATTTGACTAAATTTTGCCATCTCAGCCTTTCATTCCCTGCCTTTCTTTATCCATCTCGGCCTCAATTTCCATTACGTGTTTCCCCTTTTTTTTGCCCTTTCCTGAAAATCCCTTTCGTTGAAATCATCCTCTCCGCACCGTCCCCTTCCCAGGAGAACAAAAAACTGACTCAACATTTTCCAAAAATTGTTCTTCCTTTTCTTCTTCCGTTCTACTGTGGCCTCCGTCCCCTTCCTAGAAGAACAAAAAACTCACTCAACATTTTCCCTTTTGTCACAATCTTCCTTCTTCCCGCTTCTCTTCCTCTCTTCCTCTCTTCCTTCTTGTCCAAGAGCAACAAAAGACAGGAAGCCTCCGATCCAAATCATTTCGACCCACTTTCCTCTCCTCTGCCAAAAACCCCCGAACCCAACAAAAAACTCCACATTTTCCCTTTTCCCTTCTAGCTTCTCTTCCTGTCTTCCTTCTCGTCCAAGAGCAACAAAACGCAGAAATACTCCGATCCATTTGGACCCACTTTCCTCTTGTCTGCCAAAAACCCCCCAACCTTCTCCTCTCTTCTCCTTCTTCGGCCAATCTGCGGTTGTGGTCCACGGTCGTCGCCGTTGTCCGAGGTGGCCGACATCGTCCGTTCGTTCGCCATTTCTCAGTCACTGGGGCTACAAGGTCAGTATATTTTCGGTTCGTTTCCTTTGTTTTCTGCTATTGGTTGTGATTTATGGAGTGTTTTGATTGTTAAAAAAATGCTAGAAAGAATGCTAGATCAGTTATCTATTGTTGTCTGCTATTGGTTGTGATTTAGGGGATTGAAATTCTGATGGGATTTTGGATTTGAACCTTGTACTCGTCTTCAATGTTTTTGAAGCTATGTAATAGCTTCCTCATCTCAGTTGAAGTCGTTCAATAGAGCAGAACAATTTAATTTCTAAAGGGCAAATTTTTGTTTTGGTAAGAGTTATCTATGTTTTTGTTCTATATGTGTAATTGGTTCATAATTTTGAACTTGAACTATTCCTCAAACATGAGAATTTGATTAGGGTCTATACAAGCAGAATCCTCATACTTGAAATGGACTGATAGAGGAAAGGTGACAAATACTTGGATTGTGATTGTTTATATTATACTTATAGTAGAATTCTGTTATTTTATATGCCAAGTTCAATCATAGAACTATTTTCATTCGTTAAAAAATGGGATATTTTATAGTAGTATTTGTTGTTTTTCACAACCTGTAGAAACTTTGGTTTTTTCAATCATTGGCTTAATTTTTAACTTTTAATTGTTTGATTTGTAAGTTGGATCAATTTTGTATCGTGCACAAGAAATTATAAATGCATAGTCATGCCGTTGAAAAATTTAGAATAGGAATTTTTAATACATGCACTTGATAGGCTCAAGCTCGTTAAATTTAGATTAAAAAATTGTAAACCAGTAGCAATTAGCATGTACCACAAAAAATTGTCTTCAAACGAAGGCCAAATGTAGAGTTTGCCAGGAAGAAGACGAGGTCATTTTCATGGAGGCTCCATGTGCCTGCAATGGCAGTCTCAAGGTCTTTTGCTTTCCATTATGAGTTTTTATCAAAAAGTTCTAAACTTTACTTTCCCTTCTTCTTATTCTTCTTCTTTTTGCATTTAGGGTTTTTGGCATGTGGGTTTTGACTGGCTTACTTATGAGAGGGCATTCACTGATTCTTTTTGTGTCGTTGACTTTCCATAATTTCTCTCAATGTCTCAAAATTAAAAATAAAAATTGTTGTCGCATCTAGTTTGTTCACAGGAGATGCATACAGAGGTGGTGTAATCAAAAGGGTGACATAACCTGTGAAATCTGCAACCAGGTTGATTGGCTTTTTGTGAAATGTGTTTTGGTTGGAAAACTTGAGGGTATATTCATGTTAGGGATATTTCTATGCAAGAACTACAAGGCATCAAATTTTAGTTCAACTACTATAGTCGGTTGCAATTTAAATTTTGTTTCCTGCATATATTAATTTGGTAGCTTATAGATATGGACTAATTTATTGCAATTTAAATGGGATCCAAAAACATATGACTTACGCATATTCCTGTCTCTTAGTCTATGGTTTTTAACTGTAGTATTGTGCAGTAGATTTAATTGATTTTCCTTCTTAGGGTAAAGCAAATATTGGTTTGAAAATAGTAGAGGCTACCTCTACTCTAATATAAATTTGTGAACACATCTATTCTATATATACAGACACTATATATAATGATATGTAAATGTTGCGGGTCTTTTAAAATGCAAAAAATTGAGGCTCTTTTTAAATAATTTCCTTTGCTTTTAATTGGTATAGGTTTGATATTGTGTTTTTGCGTACAAATCAAAATTCTCATGCTGTTATCAAACAGAGGGACAACTCTAATTATTTGAGTTTGAAAAAAAAATATTCATATAATTTTGTTTATTGAGGATCATAAAGATTAGACATAAATTTAAAAAAAGGAAAAGAAAAAGAGAAGTCAACAATGAGATGGTTTAAACGAGGCAATTATGTGGAAGCTGACAAATTCAATCACTAAAATATATTTATTTGCCTGCGTAATTGTCAAATCTTATCTTTGTATGCATTTGACGCATTAAGATATCAACATCTTTGCATGCCTAAAGTAGCATATGATTCTTTCTTTGTCCATTGAGCTTTAAAGAGTTATTGATGCAGGGTAAATATTTTCAGCATGGTTGTTTGCAAGAATTGTTTTTTGGAATGAGTTGTTTTTAACATAGTGATCACTTAGTTTTGACGACACTTATTTTGTTAATATGTAAACAAATGATGATGATGATGAAAGTAAATTGATATAAATTTTTGTGATGTGTTGATTTCTATGTAGGATTCTAATGTAAATTTTTAAGGTTTTCGTTTGTCTGTGTTTGGTAATAATTTTTTTTTTATTTGGTGTAGAAGTTTTCGTTTTCTATATAAAAGGAAATGCAAGCAATAAAATTTTTTACCATTGGGATTATGATCGCTTAGATTGATGTTAGATAGGAGGTATAATTTTTTTTTGGGTTATTTTCTTGTTGTATATCTCAATTTTTGTGTAAAAGCAACATGGATTTTAGGCCTTGTTGGTAGGAAGAGAAGTGCGAAGAAAATGTTGATGAACTGATGATGTTGTTGGTGTTCGACTAAAATCAAGTAATATATTATCTAAAATCTCTACGTCACTGTATGTTCTTATTTGTTTTTCTCTTTTCCCCTTAAAAACAAGTTTGGTGAGTGATGAGTTCGCCTGCATTGCCAATTTTTAGTCAGAGTGCATGCTTGCTTTAATGTGTTGGAACAAAATGAAGTTGCTTTTTGTTATGTAAATTCTTGCTCTTACATTTTGCAGTTTTTAGGGAACTTGAGACAGAACTCTCTTTGCTGTCTAATTCTTTTTTGCTGTCTATCTCTTCCACAAATCCTTAACTTTATTCTCTTTCAGTTCTTCTACCCACAAGTCAGAAGCCATTTGAAATTGCTTGAAGACCTGAAAGCATTTTGGAATTCGTGCTTTGGTTGCTAGCTGCGAAATAATGGTTAGTTAAGTTCTGAATTTTTTTTCTTGCTTTTCTAGGTTTGTTCCTACTATTGTTGGTTTATAATATTTTTTTCCTTTTGTCGTATGATGGTGTTTGTATTATCTCGTAAGATGAACATCTCCTTCTGATATACATGGAATGGGCCTATCTTTATTATAATTTATCTTTGGTGTTAATTCTGTTGTAAATGTTATATAAATTTGTTTTCAAATTTTATTAAATTTGTTTTGTATATTGAACAGCCTCTAAGACTAGATCTCGTGTTAAGGAGTGAGGAGCATTACGATTGCAAGGTGTCGAAGAAATCAAAATACGAGCAATATGCGAAAATCATTACAGACAATCTGGACCCAGATGATTTGCAATGGTTCAGAGGCACCGAATTTGGCCATGTGTTGGACGTGGCTCCAAATTTATAACACTCTGGCTAGTTGTTGTGGTCATTGGTTCTTCGGATGGCAACAGTTGACTCTGAGAATGAATTTTGGATGGTGGTTAATTGTGTTCCAATTAGGTACACATTAAAGGATTTTGTCTTGCTAACAGGGTTGTGTTGCGGTGATGAGTATCCTGTTATTGACGAAGCAAATGAGGATGACGGGGATGAGGAGGATGAGGATGATGCTACTCCACCCTTTGTGCATAGGCATTATAACACCCCTATGTGGGGGTTAACAGTTTTAAATAAATAAAAATAATTTTAAATTTTATATTATTTAAATCAATTAAACAATGCCCATGGGTCTTTAAACAACAAGAAAAATAAAAATAAACGTTTTAAATACAAACCACAGTTTTTAGTGTAGCACCAAATATATATAATTACAGTCATCATCACCATAGTACAATTCCCAAATAACTTAACACAGCCATAAAAAAAATAATACAACTCTTACATGTTGTAGATAAGTTGTAATTAAACAGGGTCTTCTAACACGAAAACAGCAGGATTGTTTTCGCTTATTCCTCTTCAAATATGTTGCACTGAGTTCCACCTGAGATATGAAGATATGATAGGGATGAGCATCGACATGCCCAGTAGGGAAATCATGACTCACCTTATGGTTTATCCATTACCACATTAAAAACTGCATGGTTAGTAGGTTACATCATATTCCAGATTATGAGGTTTATTATGATCACATCTTATGGATACCGTAGTTAATCATTACCAAGTGTCATAATTACACATTTATACAAATATTACCAATCATCATTGTTCCTAGGTATCCATGTTAAATTGAGTATCACTCAACTCATCGAAACCCAAATGGGCGCACTTGATCACCCTATAAACATTCCAAGGGTGTTCCGGTGAGGGGACATCAAGCCCCGAGTCCTCACCAAATCAATTCCTGTACAGTGTGTTCTGGGACTTTCAACCCAAGGAAGCGTCATCACCTTCCCCCTATTTTACCTTTTTGGGTATTCATGCCCAAGGACGTAACCGCCGCCCTCTTCATGTCTCACCATTTCTCTATATTAAATCATTATTAATAGAGTCAGCTTTCCTAACCATGCTTCTCAATTTATAACATGTGTCAATTCATTATGTTCCTCGCCGTACAATACAAGACGAGTCCATGTCATAGTTTCATATGTGATACTCATATAATATCAGTTCAACATAGATATATATATTGCGGCAAAACAATCAATTTTAATTCTATAAAAACCTCACAAAAATGAGTAATAGAATCCCTACCTTTCAAGCTTAGCAACAATCTTTTAATCCTAGAATCAATTAACGTTAGCTCCACACATCCTTGACCCTAAGGCATGCATAAGGACAATTAAAACTAAAGCACAACGTATAATCACATTCATAAGTGAGTTATGTGTAAACCCGTCTACTAGTGCCATTAAAGTATTTTTATGCATTAAACATGGAGAAAATGCATACTAAAAACTAAGTTTAGATTAAAGAAAACCTACCTCAAAACTTCTTTGAAAAGCACCAAAGTTTGGGTTATCAATCAAGCTTGAATTAACTTTAAAACCGCCTCGATCATCGTTGGGAATTATAATTGTCTTGGCCACAAAGAGAGCTTTGTGCTCTATGTCTTTAGTTAGAAATTTGAAGTGAGAAGGGAGAGAATGAGAACTAGAGAAGAAGGTGGTGATAGTTAAATAAAAAGATATCAAAATGCTTAAGAGGAATGAGATGTTTACGGGAAAAAGTTGTAAGAAGAAACAAAAGAGTCTTAAAGGAAAATATCATCTTATCTCCCATGAAGACTTTTAGCAAATAATGCCAACATAATTGAGGGGATAATTGGAGTGAATTATAGAAGAAGATAAGGAAATAATTAATTAGGTGGTTGAGAAATATCTCCATGTCTTCTATGAATTGACGGAAAATAATTCAATGTCCCCTTCGGATACCTTTAGCAAAATGAGAAGAAGTCTATATAATTGAGCAATAATTTAGGGAGACAAGATTGGTAGAAGTAAGTGTTGGTAAGTTTTGAATGTTTCTTAGGAAGACTTGGTAAGAAAATACTAAAATGGTATTTTTTTTAAATGATCATAAACAACTTAGTAATTTTAAATAGTCACATTTTATTCATTAAATTTTACAAAATTATGCCCGTTAAAAATACGGGTGTTACAGCTCTCCCCTCCTATAAAAATTTCGTCCTCGCAATTTCGTACACTGATTACAATGTTAAAACAAATGTGGGTACTTTTCTCTCATTTCAGATTCAAGTTCCCATGTGGCTTCCTCCACATCATGGTGTTGCCACATCACTTTCACCAGAGGAATTCCACGACGACGTAATAATTTTATTTCATGATCCAGTATTTGAACTGGAATTTCTTCATAATTCGTATCTCCTTGAATTGGCACATCTGTCCACATGATCACATGTGAAGGGTCGGGTTCATACTTTCTCAACATCGATACATGAAACACATTATGTACATGAGACAATTGTGGTGGTAGGTCTAAACGGTATGCCAACGTTCCAATGCGTTCCACAATCTCAAACGGTCCTGTATACCTTGGTGCTAACTTTCTTTTAACACCAAATCGAGATACACCTCGTTTTGGTTTCACTTTTAAGAACACAAAGTCTCCGATCATGAACTCTAAAGGCCGCCTCCTCTTATCTGCATAACTCTTTTGTCGACTTTGAGCTGTCTGAAGACGTTCGCGAATAATCTGGATCTTGTCCGTTGTTTCTCTGATAAACTGAGGCCCAAGTTCAAGACGCTCTTCCTTTTCAGCCCAACACAATGGAGATCTACAAGGTCTACCATATAAGGCCTCATATGGAGCCATTCTAATACTTGCTTGGTAACTGTTGTTATATGCGAATTCAACATATGGCAGCTGTGCAGCCCAATTTGTTCCAAAGTCCAGCACACAAGCCCGAAGCATATCCTCGAGAATCTGAATGACACGTTCAGATTGTCCATCTGTTTGAGGATGAAAAGCTGTACTAAAATTCAATTGAGTTCCCAAGGCCCTCTGCAATCCTCTCCAAAATTTCGACGTGAAACGTGTATCTCTATCGGAAACTATTGACATTGGCACTCCATGCAATGTCACTACCTTTTCCACGTACAATTGACATAATTTTGAGACACTATAATTAGTTCTGATTGGGATGAAGTGGGCTGTCTTAGTTAAACGATCTACAATTACCCAAACGGCGTCATGCCCTATTTGAGTCTTAGGAAATCCAGTAACAAAGTCCATTGTCACATGATCCCACTTCCATTCTGGAATAGGTAAGCTCCTCAACTCGCCTCCAGGCTTTTGATGTTCCGCTTTAACCTGTTGGCACGTCATGCACTTAGAGACAAAGGTTGCTACATCTCGTTTCATTCCTCGCCACCAGTATTGTCGTTTTAGATCCATATACATTTTTGTGCTTCCAGGATGAATAGCAAACTTTGAACGGTGAGCCTCATCTAGCACCGCATGCCTGAGATATGGATCCTCTGGAACAACTAATCTTCCTTTGTAAAGTAAAAATCCTTCTGGCTCAATCTGCCATCCATCCAGTTGTTCTCCATTTTGTATTTGTTTCCAAACCCTACGTAATCCTTCATCGTGCCATTGTCCTTGTTTTACTTTCTGAATTAACGTAGGAGTTGCTATCACATTGAATAAGAAAGCTCTCTCGTTATCTTCATAATATTGCAAGTTGAAGTCGGCGATGGTGACTCGTCTCCAATCTTCCAATGCTAAACTGGCTATACGTCCGTTGTTCTTACGACTTAGAGCATCTGCCACGGCATTTGCTTTTCCAGGATGATATTGGATACTAAAGTCATAGTCCACCATGTACTCAGTCCATCTTCGTTGCCTTAGATTGAGATCCTTTTGAGTAAACAAATATTTCAGACTTTGATGATCTGAATATAGCTCGAACTTTGCGCCATATAGATAACATCTCCAAATTTTGAGTGCGAAAACCACAGCAGCTAACTCAAGATCATGTGTGGGGTAGTTCCTCTCATGGGGTTTCAACTGGCGTGAGGCGTAGGCAACTACTCGTCCATGCTGCATTAACACACAACCCAAACCGTTTCCTGAGGCATCAGTGTATACTGTGTAAGGCTCCTCGTTGTTAGGTATGATCAGCACAGGTGCACTAGTGAGTCTTCGTTTCAGTTCCTCAAATGCTTCTTCACATTTATCATCCCACACGAACTTGACATTCTTCCTTGTGAGTTTTGTTAATGGAGAAGCAATCTTTGAAAAATTCTCTACGAAGCGTCGATAGTATCCAGCTAGTCCGAGGAAACTTCGAATCTCTGACACGTTCTTTGGTCGTTCCCAATTTAGCACTGCTTCAATTTTGGAGGGGTCCACTGAGATGCCTTCTTCAGAGACAACGTGTCCAAGGAACTTGACCTTCGTCATCCAGAAATCACATTTTTCTCTTTTTGCATAAAGACCATGTTCTCTCAACGTTTGTAGAGCGATCCTCAAATGCTCAGCATGTTCTTCTTCGTTTTTAGAATAGATCAAGATATCATCTATGAAAACAATGATAAATTGATCTAAGTACGGTCGAAAGACACGGTTCATCAAGTCCATGAAAGCCGCTGGTGCATTAGTCAACCCGAAAGGCATGACAAGAAACTCAAAATGACCGTAGCGAGTCCGAAAAGCTGTCTTTGGAATGTCCTCTTCTCTTATCTTCAGTTGGTGATATCCGGATCGTAAGTCAATCTTTGAGAAATAGCAAGATCCTCCTAACTGATCGAACAACTCATCAATTCGGGGTAGAGGGTACTTGTTCTTGATAGTCAATCGATTAAGCTGGCGATAATCGACACAGAGCCTCAACGATCCGTCATGTTTCTTCACAAAAAGTACTGGAGCTCCCCAAGGTGATGTACTTGGTCGAATAAATCCTTTTTCCAGTAATTCGTCCAACTGCTTCCTCAATTCCACTTTCTCAGCAGGTGCCATTCGATACGGGGCAATAGAAACAGGCGCTGCTCCTTGAGTTAAGTCGATGACAAACTCAATTTCTCTATCAGGCGGAAGTCCGGGCAATTCATCTGGAAAAACATCTGAAAATTCGTCCACCACAGGAGTGTGAGAGGATAGGTCACTCTTCTTTAGTTCTCCATCTGAAGCAAAGATCGTCCCAAGATTGGTGAAATTCCTTCGTCCTCCAATACAAGCCTTTAGCACCGGGGCTGGCGTCACTGTTCCTGTTTTTGCTTGAAATTCGATGACTTGTCCATTCTTGGTGAATAAAGAGACACGTTTCCTATGACAATCTACTATTGCCTGGTATTTAGTTAGCCAATCCATTCCTAAGATTACATCAAACTCTGTCATAGTTATTACATATAGGTCAGCCGATAGTTTATGTTCTCCTATAACAATACACACTGATTTACAAATTATGGATACTTCAGCTATCCCGCCCATTGGTGTACTAAGGGTTAATGATGAACTACATGTCTCAGTTTCTAATTGTAGTATGGAAGCAAATAACATAGATATAAATGAATGAGTGGCACCAGTGTCAAATAATACATGAGCCCAAGAATGAGACACGTGAATCATACCGTCTACAACTGAGTGATCAGCCTGTTTTCCTTGTCCAGTTGTAGCCGTAATTGCATAAGCTTGTGCTGGTGCTTTTCCTTTATCACTTTTTCCTCGGTTTCCTTGGCTACTACTAGCCTTATTATTATTTCTCCCAGAAAAATATGGCCTTTGATTCACTGAGCCTTGTGGAGTCGGTTGGAAGTTCTGATTAGCATAAAAATTGGAACCCTGTGGCCGCTGTTGATAGTTGTACTGAGGCTGGAACCCTCGAGGTTGAGTTACTGAGACTTGGGAAGCTGGAGTGTTTTGCTGAGGCGCTCCACGATTTTGACTCCCTCCCCAAACAGTGGAGCCAAAATGACTTCCTTGTGGCCTTGGTGCAAAGGATGATTGTGTAGGGCGGTTAGGGCAATTTCTCCTCAAATGTCCCACTTGTCCACAGTTATGACAAGCATACGGTTGGAAACGACCACTGCCAGAAGATCCACCACCAATAGTCACTCCACTATGCTGAATGACTTGCCCTTGTGACTTCTCTTTCTTACTTATTTTCCTTTGACGCCCACCAGAACCCTTATACTCTCCATAGGAGTTATTTAGTTCTGTCTCTGCCCGCTGTGCCGCAGCTACAAGATCAAGAAAATCTGTTGATGGAACAGCAGCTATCATTTGTCTGATTTTCGGCCTCAGGTTATTTCTAAATTTTTCGCATCTCGCCATTGGATCCGATACAGCCCCGGGATTGTAGCGAGACAATTCTATAAATCGAGCATGGTATTCAGCAACTGTTGTATCTCCCTGCACCAGGTTTTCAAATTCTCGCATCATTGCTTGCCTATGGCTCTGAGGAATATAGGTGTTGCGAAAAATGGTTTCGAACTGCTCCCATGTAAGATTCGGCACATCATAGTCGTCTTTCTGAAGATCCCACCATTCTTCGGCTTTACCCTCAAATATATATGTTGAAAAGCTAACCCAATACTCCCGTGGAATCCTCAAGGTGTCCAACTTCTTTTTGACTGCCTTTAGCCATTGTTCTGCTATGACCGGGTTAGGTTCTCCACTAAATGTGGGTGGTTTCTGCTTCATAAACTCCTTCAACAGAGTTAGATGTCGTTGTTCGGGATCACGAACCTCCACAGGTCTTTGCACATTTTGTAATGCTTGAAGAATTTGTCCTAAATTATTTACTTCTGGTGCAGCTGGTGGGGATTGTGTTGCATGTCGTAGTTGCTCATCTTCTTGAGCTTGTTCCATCGGTTCCGGTTGCTCAACTTCTTGAGCATGTTCAACCGGTTGTGACAGCTCAGACGATTGCATTTGACGTCTTGGTGGCATAGTTTCTACTGGCTGCGAAAATTTAACTAGGATCAGTACCAAATGATGATGACATTAACACCTAACTTTAAAACCATTCCCAAAGATTAATTTTTAAGGTGGTGCTATACCCCCTAGGTTAATCGAACCTAGGCTCTGATACCAAAAATTCTATAACACCCCTATGTGGGGGTTAACAGTTTTAAATAAATAAAAATAATTTTAAATTTTATATTATTTAAATCAATTAAACAATGCCCATGGGTCTTTAAACAACAAGAAAAATAAAAATAAACGTTTTAAATACAAACCACAGTTTTTAGTGTAGCACCAAATATATATAATTACAGTCATCATCACCATAGTATAATTCCCAAATAACTTAACACAGCCATAAAAAAAATAATACAACTCTTACATGTTGTAGATAAGTTGTAATTAAACAGGGTCTTCTAACACGAAAACAGCAGGATTGTTTTCGCTTATTCCTCTTCAAATATGTTGCACTGAGTTCCACCTGAGATATGAAGATATGATAGGGATGAGCATCGACATGCCCAGTAGGGAAATCATGACTCACCTTATGGTTTATCCATTACCACATTAAAAACTGCATGGTTAGTAGGTTACATCATATTCCAGATTATGAGGTTTATTATGATCACATCTTATGGATACCGTAGTTAATCATTACCAAGTGTCATAATTACACATTTATACAAATATTACCAATCATCATTGTTCCTAGGTATCCATGTTAAATTGAGTATCACTCAACTCATCGAAACCCAAATGGGCGCACTTGATCACCCTATAAACATTCCAAGGGTGTTCCGGTGAGGGGACATCAAGCCCCGAGTCCTCACCAAATCAATTCCTGTACAGTGTGTTCTGGGACTTTCAACCCAAGGAAGCGTCATCACCTTCCCCCTATTTTACCTTTTTGGGTATTCATGCCCAAGGACGTAACCGCCGCCCTCTTCATGTCTCACCATTTCTCTATATTAAATCATTATTAATAGAGTCAGCTTTCCTAACCATGCTTCTCAATTTATAACATGTGTCAATTCATTATGTTCCTCGCCGTACAATACAAGACGAGTCCATGTCATAGTTTCATATGTGATACTCATATAATATCAGTTCAACATAGATATATATATATTGCGGCAAAACAATCAATTTTAATTCTATAAAAACCTCACAAAAATGAGTAATAGAATCCCTACCTTTCAAGCTTATCAACAATCTTTTAATCCTAGAATCAATTAACGTTAGCTCCACACATCCTTGACCCTAAGGCATGCATAAGGACAATTAAAACTAAAGCACAACGTATAATCACATTCATAAGTGAGTTATGTGTAAACCCGTCTACTAGTGCCATTAAAGTATTTTTATGCATTAAACATGGAGAAAATGCATACTAAAAACTAAGTTTAGATTAAAGAAAACCTACCTCAAAACTTCTTTGAAAAGCACCAAAGTTTGGGTTATCAATCAAGCTTGAATTAACTTTAAAACCGCCTCGATCATCGTTGGGAATTATAATTGTCTTGGCCACAAAGAGAGCTTTGTGCTCTATGTCTTTAGTTAGAAATTTGAAGTGAGAAGGGAGAGAATGAGAACTAGAGAAGAAGGTGGTGATAGTTAAATAAAAAGATATCAAAATGCTTAAGAGGAATGAGATGTTTACGGGAAAAAGTTGTAAGAAGAAACAAAAGAGTCTTAAAGGAAAATATCATCTTATCTCCCATGAAGACTTTTAGCAAATAATGCCAACATAATTGAGGGGATAATTGGAGTGAATTATAGAAGAAGATAAGGAAATAATTAATTAGGTGGTTGAGAAATATCTCCATGTCTTCTATGAATTGACGGAAAATAATTCAATGTCCCCTTCGGATACCTTTAGCAAAATGAGAAGAAGTCTATATAATTGAGCAATAATTTAGGGAGACAAGATTGGTAGAAGTAAGTGTTGGTAAGTTTTGAATGTTTCTTAGGAAGACTTGGTAAGAAAATACTAAAATGGTATTTTTTTTAAATGATCATAAACAACTTAGTAATTTTAAATAGTCACATTTTATTCATTAAATTTTACAAAATTATGCCCGTTAAAAATACGGGTGTTACAGGCATTGGCCGGATAACACAGAAATATCCATCTATGATGTTATCGACAAGATGGAACAGAATTCTGAAGCTGTAGACCATTTAGAGAAGAGGAAGATGGCGGCATTGATATTTGTCGTTGGTGTTTTGATGGCCAACGACAAAAATTTCATGAAAATCAAAGCACAATTCCTAACTTTGATTGATAACATAGATGCTTTTTGTGCCTATCCTTGGGGTCGAGAGTGTTTTAAGTATTCAATTAAGCAGCTAAAAAAGGATATAAAGAGTAAGTGCGGCTCGAGAAATGCAACATTCACTTTCAATGGATTTATATATCCATTTGAGGTAATTAAACATGGGTAATTTATACATTAGTTTGTATTTGATATTGCATTTATCATTTTATATTTGATATAATATTTGATTCCAAATTTATTTTTGTTATAGGTATTTGCCTATGAATGCATCCCTGCGGTAGCCAACAGATTCGCTAACCCTATCTCGACAGAAGATCCTGTGCCCCGAATGTGTTGTTGGAAGACGATAAAGTGGAGGGGTGCAACCAATCCTTCGAGGGTGGAGATAAGCAATTTAATAGAGCGGTCACAGGTCAATGTCTACCTATTACACATGTAATTATTTGTAATAAGTAAAATGAACATGGTCTTAACAAGACACCGTTTTAAAATTTGTTTTGCAGGATATTCGTAGCATGTTGTTTGCTACGAATGAGGAGATGAGAACCCCATGGATGGTCAATTATAGGCCTTTTGTGGGAAGAAACGTTGATCCAATTGTAAGGCAGTTGAGCGAGATTCTTGATCGGGGAGAGCGTGTAGTTTTTGGCCATGACCATCCGGAGCATGTTTCCCCTTTCGTTGCTGAAGATGCACCCTCAACTTCCGAACATGAGGATGCTCCTCCGAGAGTAGTGCGACTTGAGAACGAGGTCCAAGCCATCAGGAAAGAGCAAGAAGCCATGAGAAGAGAAATGGCATTGGGGTTTCAGCAGATGAAACAACATATTTCTGACCAATTCAAACATTGGTCAGAAATGATGCTGTCAAGGGGACATCAAGAGCATCATTACAGTGAGGGTTATGATGGGTTTAGTACGCCTCAGCCGCACAGTACACCCCTGCATGAGGAAGGATTGGCAAACATATCTCCCTCACCTCGTCCTTGTCCGTGCACTACAGCTCAGCCTCATACTACGCCTTTGCCTGAAGATGCATCACCTCCTATTTCCTCTCCTCGCACTACGGCTGTGCCCGATATATGTCGCACACCATCCGTTCCTTTGTCGCCTCGCACAGCACCCTCGCCTCCCTCACCACGTCCTACACATAACACTCATATAGTGGTATACGATGAAGAACCACAACCCCTACAGATAGAACGACCACAAAGACCGCGGAGGATGAGAACAAGATCACAATATATGCGAACTCCTTATACTAATCCTAGAAGAAAATGATTAAGGGCTTTTGTCATATGTAAGGCAGACAATGTACTTGTTTCGGTTTTCTTTGCATGCATTCTACTGTTCTGGATTATGTTCACAGGTTTTACCAATGTCTGGATTATGTTTACAGGTTTTATAGTTGTTTGGATTGTATTTGCAGGTTTTGGATATTCTTTAATATAAGTTGTTATGCTGTCGAAATTTTGTCTCGTCTTATAGGTTGAGTATCGTCTTATGTAGTTTTTCAGTTTATATTTCGTTTATTATTGTTGTTCAATTTCGTTTTAAGTGTTACTTTGATTTTGAGGATATATATAAACGTTATCGATTTTTATGAAAATCTAAAAACACAAATTCATTCATTCTGTATCGATATCGAAATTTCAAATAATATATATGAACAATATATCTTCAATATTTTCATCTTTACTTTTAACACTAATGTGACCTACCGACTCAATTGCCACCAATTTACAATAAATTGGTTATAGTCCCGTCTGTTTTATCTTTTTTTTTCCCCAATAGTTGGTTAATGTCATTTTCAAAATAATAATACTTGAATTCTAACAATAATAACTTAACATCCGCCAACTAAAGTTAATAATGGCCCCACTCAATAGATATCCTCAAATGAAAAAAGCCGACGCCATGTTCTACAACTGAAAAGCGTGACTCCTGTATATCGTTCGTGTTTTTTTACCAAAAAGACACCGGGGTCGACACGGGTCGACATGAGGTCGACATGGGGTCGACATGGTGGTCGACCTTATGTCGACCCCATGTCGACCCGTGTCGACCTCGGTGTCTTTTTGGTAAAAAATTCACCCCATCGTAGATCACTACCCCCATGTATCATATTTAAAGAGAAATTGTGCCTGTGGGATTTCTCTACATGTTTCCATGTGCAACATGAGAATGGAAATAGGCAAAGGAACACTATCTTCCTTATGTTGTTTATTGTTCAACCCATGCGAGGATGAGAGTTCACACATGAAATTAAAAATTGTACAAATACAACATGGGAGATGGACACGTCAAGTGAGGGTCACTTTAAATCTGAGGTCGACATGGGTCGACCTGGGATCGACCTGGGGTCGACATGGTGGTCGACCGCATGTCGACCCAATGTCGACCCATGTCGACCTCGGTGTCTTTTTGGTAAAAAATTCACCCCATCGTAGATCACTACCCCCATGTCGACCTCAGATTTAAAGTGACCCTCACTTGACGTGTCCATCTCCCATGTTGTATTTGTACAATTTTTAATTTCATGTGTGAACTCTCATCCTCGCATGGGTTGAACAATAAACAACATAAGGAAGATAGTGTTCCTTTGCCTATTTCCATTCTCATGTTGCACATGGAAACATGTAGAGAAATCCCACAGGCAAAATTTCTCTTTAAATATGATACATGGGGGTAGTGATCTACGATGGGGTGAATTTTTTACCAAAAAGACACCGAGGTCGACATGGGTCGACATTGGGTCGACATGCGGTCGACCACCATGTCGACCCCAGGTCGACCCATGTCGACCTCAGATTTAAAGTGACCCTCACTTGACGTGTCCATCTCCCATGTTGTATTTGTACAATTTTTAATTTCATGTGTGAACTCTCATCCTCGCATGGGTTGAACATTAAACAACATAAGGAAGATAGTGTTCCTTTGCCTATTTCCATTCTCATGTTGCACATGAAAACATGTAGAGAAATCCCACAGGCACAATTTCTCTTTAAATATGATACATGGGGGTAGTGATCTACGATGGGGTGAATTTTTTACCAAAAAGACACCGAGGTCGACACGGGTTGACATGGGGTCGACCACCATGTCGACCTCATGTCGACCCGTGTCGACCCCGGTGTCTTTTTGGTAAAAAAACACGAACGATATACAGGAGTCACGCTTCTCAGTTGTAGAACACGGCGTCGGCTTTTTTCATTTGAGGATATCTATTGAGTGGGGCCATTATTAACTTTAGTTGGCGGATGTTAAGTTATTATTGTTAGAATTCATGTATTATTATTTTGAAAATGACATTAACCAACTATTGTTAGAATCCATCTCCCATGTTGTATTTGTACAATTTTTAAGTTCATGTGTGAACTCTCATCCTCGCATGGGTTGAACAATAAACAACATAAGGAAGATAGTGTTCCTTTGCCTATTTCCATTCTCATGCTGCACATGGAAACATGTAGAGAAATCCCACAGGTAAAATTTCTCTTTAAATATGATACATGGGGGTAGTGATCTACGATGGGGTGAATTTTTTACCAAAAAGACATCGAGGTCGACATGGGTCGACATGCGGTCGACCACCATGTCGACCCCAGGTCGATCCCAGGTCGACCCATGTCGACCTCGACCTCAGATTTAAAGTGACCCTCACTTGACGTGTCCATCTCCCATGTTGTATTTGTACAATTTTTAATTTCATGTGTGAACTCTCATCCTCGCATGGGTTGAACAATAAACAACATAAGGAAGATAGTGTTCCTTTGCCTATTTCCATTCTCATGCTGCACATGGAAACATGTAGAGAAATCCCACAGGCACAATTTCTCTTTAAATATGATACATGGGGGTAGTGATCTACGATGGGGTGAATTTTTTACCAAAAAGACACCGAGGTCGACACGGGTCGACATGGGGTCGACATAAGGTCGACCACCATGTCGACCCCATGTCGACCTCATGTCGACCCGTGTCGACCCCGGTGTCTTTTTGGTAAAAAAACACGAACGATATACAGGAGTCACGCTTCTCAGTTGTAGAACACGGCGTCGGCTTTTTTCATTTGAGGATATTTATTGAGTGGGGCCATTATTAACTTTAGTTGGCGGATGTTAAGTTATTATTGTTAGAATTCATGTATTATTATTTTGAAAATGACATTAACCAACTATTGTTAGAATCCATCTCCCATGTTGTATTTGTACAATTTTTAATTTTATGTGTGAACTCTCATCCTCGCATGGGTTGAACATTAAAGAAAGTCGAAACCATGTGGACCCATGTCGATCCTGTTCTTTTGTACTTGTACATGTCACTCAATAGCCTTATAAGGAGGTCGATACCATGTAGACCCATATCGATCCCGTTAAATTTTTAAGTTTTGTAAATTCCGGCAGCATAACGACTTAATTTAGTCATTTTCAAAGGAAACCTGTATAGAACAATACAAAAAGGGACAATAGTGATATTAAATGGAACAATTAACAATAACTTCATCGATAACATAAAAATTCATTATCTCTTAGCAACTAACGAAATCATGAAATTGGGCCATTCCTGCAAGTCTTTTGATAATGCCCGTATTGTCCGCATCTAGCGCACCTGTTTCTTCTCTGCTTGCTGCTCTCGCCTGTACTTGGAATTCTTTTGTGTTTTGTCCTACCGCGTCTTCGCTTAACATTAGGTGGTAAAATGCGCATTTCCCTAACCTCATCGGGAATCTCCCATTGGGACAAATCTGGTACAGGATAAAGTGTCTCTGCATAAGCATTAACCAATGTATCCGTCTTGTAATAATGTGAGCATAATTCATAAACGGATGTTTCTGCCCTCCTGCAAGCTGCAATTGCATGTTCACATGGCATTTGATCTACATCAAACACGCGACAAGTACAAGTTCTCAATCTGATGTTCACTGTTGCAGAAACCTCTCCACCTATGACGTAGTACTCATCAATATTTAGCTTATTCACCATTAAAAATCCAGCTCTGTCATACCTGTCATGGAGTATTTTCTCATTCGTCGGTGTCAAAACTGAGGTATTAACAACAGCTTTGGTTCGCCTTTCGTTAAACCACATAGACATTTTTCCCAACACAAAATCTAACAAGGCAACAACGGGGTAATCTCTCACATCTTCGAGCATTCCATTCAATGATTCAGCAAGGTTTGAGGTCATAATATCGTATCTATTTCCTTTAAAATGAGCGCGAGACCAGTTCTCGAAGCCAACCTGCTCTTGCAGGTATCTCCCAACGCGTGGATAATGGGAACAAAGATCCTTGAAAAACATATGGAACTCATCAATTCGATAAGCATTAGCAGCTTTAAAGAACAATGGTAGAACACCGCTAGAATGGAACGTAGCCTTGATGTTCTGCGCCACATGAAATGTGCAACAACCATGGCGTGTTGACTCATAAACTGTCTCAACAGCCTTCTTAATACTTCGATGCCGATCAGATATGAAAACTAAATCTTCGCAATCTTTCACAACTTCCTTCAACTTTGAAAAGAACCATGTCCAAGATGCATCATCTTCTTTGTCCACAATCCCCCAAGCGATGGGATAACAACAACGTTCACTGTCTTGAGCTGTGGCCACAACTAGCACGCCTTTGAATTTTCCCTTTAGAAATGTTCCATCAACAACTATTACTTTCCTCATGCAAACAAATCCTCGTATACAGGGTCCATGTGCCACAAAAAGATATTTAAACCTGTTTGAATCGTCAACCTCAACGTGGGTAACAGTGCCATGGTTTACAGACTTGAGCATATGATAGTACGATGGAAGGATGGCAAAACTTTCTTCGGTCGTACCCCTTAAGAGGTTAATTGCATGCTGACGAGCCAGCCAACCTTTGTAGTAACTAAAATCTGTTCCAAATTCGCTACGAACATAATTTCGTATTGACTTAGGCCATGGACCTTGTGGCACACCTACAAATTGACTTTTGATGCACTCCCCAATAACAGAGTATGATGCTTGCTTGTGCTTGGATGAGCGTTTTTCTAGCGAACAAGAGTGAATTCCAACATACTTACGAATAATAAACATGTCTGACAATGACAACTTACATGCCCGAACACGCCATTTACAATTTGGATCCACACATTCCACTACAAGTACATTTTTGTTCGATTTTTTTGTTAAGAACTCAAACCTTCCTTGTAAAGCTATAACATGAAGTTTTGTCCTTAACTCTCTCTTGCTTCTAAAGTGGTCACCAACTTGTAAATTAGACCCATCATTGAATGTAAAACTATTCAAACCTGAGGATGATCCGACTTCTCTTTCATTTAAAATCATGAGTGGCTGTGGAAGAGGCAGTGGACCCATTTCAATAGGAACTAAGGCATTATCGTCTAAAGCAGCATCAACAAAAAATTCATCATCTGGCGGATTTCTCTCAATTACTTCTTCAGTAGTAGGAGCTGAGGCAATCTCCTCTCGAAGTACAATATCCCTTTCAAAAGAATTCATACCTTCTTCTTCTTCCACCTGAACATGCAGAGGTATTGCGCTACCACTTAACTTAACTAACCCCATAAAAACTAACAGGTCCTCATCATCAGAAATTCTAATCGGCTTCATCTTATCAGATTGGTTTGGCAGCATGTAAGTTATCTTCAATGACTTATTTCCATGTTCAATTCCAGTTCTTGTACAAATCTTGTTAATTAATACACTCAATTTAGGACTCTCCTCTTCTAACATTATTCCTCTCATTTCACTTTGCGCCTCACACCACACCCAACAAGTTCCCACCTCATTCCAATGTCCTCCAATGTCGAAATAAATTGGCAATGGAGCCATTTAGTTATTGAACTGCAAAACCAAAACAAATTATTCAATAATGACTTTTAGGAAAACCTTCAATGCTAGTTCAATCAAAAAGATGCTACTAACAATTCCAACCCAAACAAAACAAAGCACCATTGCAAGATTAACAACTAATGCTATTAACAATTACATAGATATAGATTCATGTTAGTGATCAAATGTCTCTCCTCTGAGTTATATCTGTTCTTTTATTTTTTATTTCAAACAAGAATATCACAACCAATTAATCTCATAATCTACCTACCCAAAATGGTTCACCCATAGAAAATAGAAAGCAAAATGCAGTGGATAGAAAATAAAAATCTCATAATATATCAATAATCCAATATTTGACCTACCGCATGGATCAAATTCACACTGTAGAAATTCTACTGTAAGTGACCAAGCCTTAAAAGACAAATCCGTCTCTTTTAGCTTTTGAGAGAGTCTTTTTTTAAAAAAAGAAAGATAAAATATTAGCACTAGTATTACATCATTATACATATCACTTTCAATTTGATCTCTTTATGATAGCATCATTCCAAAAAAACAAAACAAAACAAAACAAAAACAAAACAGAAATAGAAACAGAAACAAGAACAAAAACAAAACAAAAACAAAAACGAAAAAATAAAAACAAATAAAACAAAACAAAACAAAAAAACTATTATTTATGTTTCTTTCAAAATCTGAAAACTAGAAACTTTCTTGCGTACATATTACGGTGCAACCTAAAGTAGTATCATCTTAGGAGAAAAGCCAGCTAGCATCTATACGAACTCTTACTGAATGTAGAGCATGAAAATAGAAAACAATTTACAAGGAGACATGTGGACAGGGCAAGGCATGATGCTCTTTTGATTAAAACTTTGGGCAAGACTGTTTCTGTATTTGTTTTTGTTTTGTTTTTTTTTTAAATGAAACAAGAGTAGTTCTCTCATGCTACCTATTAATGAGTACGTTGCCAAAGTTGCCCCAGGCTCCCAACTTAGTGTTTTCAGTTGGAAGGATTAAGTGGTCCGTTGATTTTATTTTTCTGTTTTCTCTTTTTTTGTTTCCTTTCGCCCAGGATGACTGGTTCTTCTTCTTACATAGATATGTTGGAATGATGTATAATGTCTTGCTGCCATTTTAAAGTGATACCAGTAATGGAGATGGTTTGAATTGCTAACAAAAATGGCGATACGACGAAAACATGCGAATGAAGACCCTACCTAACGACCACCGTTGTTAATTTAACATTTTTAAACAGTTTTTTTCCCTTGCAAGAACATTTTATTTCAAGAAGTAGATTGTATAAATAAAGATGCATAATTTCGTTAATTTGACATTACATAAAATATCTGCTACACGCTAAAAACAATGAATGCCAATGTCATCACAAAGTGTATTGCTGAGGCACGTAAATGAAGTCAAATTAATGCATCATAGTAGATTTTTGTAATATGCACAAATAAGTCAATGCAAGCCTGCAAGCCGACAGAGGGAGGGGAAAAGAAAAAAAAACCACAAAAACACCAATAAAAAAACGCAAACAAACAAATTCTTCCTCAACACAATAATGCTTATAGGACAATCAAAGATTTGGGACTGAAAAGGGGATGGAAATACCTGGTGTTGTTATGAATGGAGACCGCCTGTGATCAATGGGGCTGAAGAAGATGGCGAAGAAGAAGCACTGTTGCCAAGGCCTCACTTGCTCAACTGAAGAAGAAAAGAAGAAGAAGTATGGTGGAGCTCGCGAAGGCTGGACCCGAGGCACTAATTTTGGGGAAATCTCGAAAAAAACTGCCAATTTGGGATGGTTGGGATGAGGAAAGGCAGGGAAGCTCTCGAAAGGAACGTGCTGAAAGAAAGAAGAACTAGGGATTGGGTTCCTTTTTGGGAAAATTTGATGAAAGTGCTCCCCAAGGAAAAGAGCAAGACGAGCTACTATAAAGGGCCTGGCCTAAGGAACTCCTCTGCTCAGGGCCGTCAATTGAAGAAGAAGGGAAGAAGAAGAGCACCTACTGGGTTGGAGATGAGCGCCGATTTGGGGGAAGAAGGAAGAAGAAAGGAAGGGCTGAAGCACGAGAACAGGAAATAACCAATTGGGAAATTGGTTCAATTTTTTTTTCCACTTTGTTTGTTGCTGAGTTGGTATTGTCCACGTGGGGTTTTTTCTCTTACCTCATTTGCCTGACATGGCATGTAGGCCATTGATCCAATTTCAAGAATTTTTGGTCTAGTTATCAAAAAACGCTTTCTCATTAGGCCTTTCATCAAAACCTCCCCTTGTGAGGCTATATATATATATATTCATGCATGTATTAATGTATCTACGGCCAATACTTGGTGATTACTAATTGAAGGTTGACTTTCTAAATAATAATGTTTCCAATGGTACAACTTGATTAAGATTGATTGATATTATAGTTATTAATATTATAGTGATTAAGCGGGATAAAGTACAATAAACAGGAAACTTCATAGAGAAGATAGAATCAGGCCGGACGAGAGAAGACTTTTGACTAGTCAATTTAGCATATATACACGTAACACCCAGTTTTTTTTTTTCAATTGACAGACAGGTATTTACACATATAAGTTGGTCGACAACAAGCTAAAAACGACGCCAATCTTATATGTACAGAGAAAAACGACAATTGAGGAATACGTCCATGATCAAAAACGACGATAACAAATGAAGAGATATAAATAGAGGGTTAAACAGCTCTTATTAAAACCGATCAAAAAAACTGAAAAAAATCATAACAAAAAAGGGGACAAAAACATGTGGAAAATGGAAAAGATAGCACCAGGAAAACGACATCAAGTTGGAAAATATAATCGAGGCTTAGAAATGAAGAGGTCTCTAATAAAAGGACAACAAACTGAAAAAACTCGAGGATATTTTTTTGAAGGAAAAAAAAACTCAAGGATATAATGAAAAGACGTAATTCAAAATCGAGGCAAAAAGGAAAACAAAAAAAAAAACTTGGGAGTATGTCATGAACCAAAAATCGATCAAAAGAAATCATGAAAGGATGAAAATCTCATAAAACAACGTTATTATTACAAACGAAAAACACCTGGACCTCGGGAAATGAGCTAAAAAATTATGCACCATCTAAATAAAAATGATAGTAAGAATATCATTTATATAGAAAGAAAAGGCAACAACTTGTGAAAATGTCATCCACGATTAGAACTATAAAAACGACATCATAACTAAAACGACGCCAATTTCATTAGACGACATTGATGGAAAAGGGCATAAATTAGAAAAATAACCACAAATGACAACACCTAAGAAAAGTAGTTTTGAACCTAAAAACGACAACAAGCTGACGAGAGGGCGAAGATGTCACAAACAATATTTTCATTTGAAACGACAATACTATTCTCAAAACGACAATATCTGGAAACGACATTATTTCGGAAACGACTTAAAAATATATCTTATGCTAGGAAACGACATCAATATGAAAGCAAAATACAATCTAGAAAACTACATTTATTGGGAGGGAAAAAAAAAAAACCAACGGCGTCACTTGTGAAAATTGCATGTGAACGATTGGCGATATAACATTTTTCTTGGAAAGTATGTATAAAATTCGTGATTATTGTTAGGATTAATTTCCAACAATTATCAAGCTAAACAGAGAGAGCTAGAGGACAGATCAACGCGTTTCTTAATTTTGCATAATTTAGCTACATCTCTCTCTCTCTCTATAACCATGGCTAGAACTTTGAAAGTATCTGCTAACGCAATTTTTACAATTTTCATCATTGTGACCATCGTAGACTATACATGTAAGTATTAGCAATGTACATCATATATGTTATGAACAACGGGGGATTTGGACAAATGACTTTATGAAAAAAAAAAAAAATAGTCAATGGCCTCTCCTTTTGTGGCATCAAAAAATCGAGCTTTCTGCGTAGAAAAACTGGACTTTTTCATCCTGTTGAGGTTCTTTTTTTAGTCCAGATTATTTTTTTTCATCCTGTTGAGGTTTTTTTCAAAAAAATTGGAGCAGTTTCCCTGTCTGGAAAAAGCTTGATTTTTGTGTCAAAAAAAAAAAGACCATTTACTCAATTAAAATTTTTTGATGGCCTTTTTTTCAAATTTTCCCTATGAACAATATCTATAGTGGCTATTTTTTAAGATATAATAATCGACATAAATATATAGGTGGATCAGTGAGGTGTTATAACTTCTACAGCACAAGTTGGCCCCGATTGTAACGACAACTGCATTACAAAAGAAAACGGAACTGGAGGAGAGTGCGTTGGTGGAAAATGCCACTGCCGACGCTGCCATTATATATTATAAACACAAAATATGAGAATACATTTATGATATATAATATATGTGCAATATTAAGATTGTGTCTTTTATTTATACATTTCTTTTGTTTTGCTGAAAATTATGTATAATTGTAATGATTGTTGTAGATGATACGCTATGGTAGGTACTTCTATTGAGGTATCATATATATATATATATATACACACATATTTATATGTTAACATGTATTTGGTATACTTGATAATATTTGATATATTAGTTAGTATTAATTATAATTGGGAACCAAGGAGATTCTAACAACAAGCTGAGATTTGTTTTTCATTTTTCTTTTTAACTGTTTTCGTTCTCAGTACCCTTGGTCAAAGACAGATTAATAAGCGTATCATTAATTTGTAAATTATAATGTGATCCTAATCTTAAGAATTGTGGAATTGAGGTCTTCATTTGATGTAATAAAACACGAGTGTCAAATTATAAGGAGACTATTCATCAAATAAGATATTTATATAATCATGTCCATGCCATATGTATTCAAAAGTCATCCTCAGGGTAGGGAATACAAGCTGAATAGTAGAATTATGGCCTAATTATGAAACTCGTATAATTAAGCAATTAAGCACACGTCTTTTGATTATCATCCATGTCATCAACCGTTAATTAAGGAGATAATGACACAAAGCCTGGCCGTTGGATGGGGCGAAACGGTGGCGGAGGAGCTCGACTTCGCGGTGGTCCAATTTTGAAATTCATAGATGGAGGTCGAGCTCGAGGTCCATGCCCTTCTGGAAAGACTTTGCCGAGTATTTCTCCCACAATAGGGTTTTGCGCACAGACAAAATCAGCTCTTTTGACTACTAGTACAAGGAAGAAAATTAGTAAACCTAACCAATATAGAACTCTAATAATAGACATTTTGCTAATGAATTTGTAATCTGGAAACTCAACTTAATTAAGCTAATTTCATATACGTTTCTGATCTCCAGACTATATATTAATTATATTTTTAAGACGGAGATTAATGTTTATAAAAATCAACCAAGCTCAATTATGAGAGATTGGTTCAGTTGTATATCAATTAGGCTTTTAAAACGAGAGAGGTTCAATAATATTGTTGCGTCCCTTGATGTGATAAAATAGCTATATATATTATATTATATATTATACATATTCTACATCCATTCATGATCAGAAAAGGCAGGTATTTTTTTGTGTTTCAAAAAAAAGGAGATTCCTGAAAAATAATGTTCGTTAAATTATTCAGAAAGGTAACTTAAAAATCCTCAAAGCATATTATTCAAAGGTGACACAAAGTTGTTCCAAAATAATAATAATAATAATAATAATAAACCATTAGAGCAAGGTTGAGTCGGCACGCAACAATTAATATTCTTTTTCCCCTACGCAACTCATATTATAAAGTTGGGGATGTTGTCTTCCCAATTGACGCATAGCAGAACAAAAAAAAAAAAAAAAATTAACAATACGAGATGTTCTCGAAGTATCTAATGATCTAGCCAAATTCAGATGAAAAAACTTGTAAGTAATTGGAGACCAAGGCTAGAACTACAAATTACCCGTTTACATTTTGGCAATATTTACTGTTTTAATCGCTGCAAATTATACAAGTAAGCTACTTATAATTTCTGGTCCTCCATAGAGTTTTTTTTTTCCCTCGGAATATTATTCCTCCAGTTGCAGATTTGAATTGCATATTATTATCTGCATTTTTATTATCATATTTGAAAAACCGTATCATGTCTAAAAAGAAAAAAAATTACTAAAACTTCCTCTGTATTTGTTTTTTCTTTTTTTTTTAAAGAATAGTAATTTCTGATTAAACTAATTGGAATGTGGTACTTCGTGGAATATTCACGAGTTATTGTGGTTTGTATTTTTCATTTCCTATAATTAGTCAAAAAAATATTATCATATTTCTCCCTAGTTGTGTTCATAACAGGGACATAATTACATGACTATAATATTGGGAAGCCTACATAAGCATTTTAATATTTCTATGATGAAAATTTTCATGTTTGTACAAAAAAAAAAAATTGAAAATAGGTGGAAAATTATTGGACTGCGAGTTCTATAGCACAACTTGGCATGGAAGATGTAGATGGTCGGCCAATTGTAAATGACAAATGCAGAAAAGAAGGGGCAAGGGAAGGATTATGTGTGCAAGGCAAATGCCTCTGCCGAGACTGCTGTTAATAATTAAACATGCGCTTCAGAATTGTTAATCCTTGCAGGAATTTTTTTGGGTTATTTATCTTTTTATACTATATATTTTAAGTTTATTTAACTATTATACCTTCGATTTTAGATCTGATCGAATTTATACCATTAAATTATATTTAATATATAAATTTATATATTTTTCTAATCAATATTTAAAATTGATTTAAAAATTATCCAAAATACCCTCAAATTGAAAAATAAGAGAACTTCACAAATTTAAAAAAACTTTATACTAAGGTTTTTGATATAAAATATATATAGAATACCCTCAAAAATAGATATTTGCGTGTTTTTGTCTTTGTTTTCTTTTTATTTTTAAAAGTTTTAATTTTTCTCTATGTTACTTAAAGATAATTTGGTCATTTTAAAAGTCAAATCAGTTATTGATTGAAATAAGGTATAAATTTTTGTATTAAATCTAATCTAAAGGTATATATTTGATGAGATTAAAAAAAAATGAAGGTATAGGTTTTGAATTAACTTAAAATAGAGGGTGTAAAATGATAAACATCCCATTTTTTTTGTTTTACTTTTACGGTGTTAAGTTTTATTGTTTATGTTCAACAAAACAATGAATTTTTGAAAAATTGTTTTTTTAAAAAAACTGTGGTTTTTTAAAGGAATATCGAATTTCGCCTTTTGATGACTTGCAGTGAATACCAAGGAAATTTAGAGTTTGTGTAGTTGATGAAAAAGGACACAATGTAGTGAAGAAGAAGAAGAAGAAGAAAAGAAGAATTTGAATCATGTACAAGCTCATAAAACGGGGATATATATTTACATGCATAATTGGACGATGAATAATAATTAACAAATAATTTGATCACATTTTATATAACTTCCATCTGATTTGTCGACTATTACCACATTTAAAGTAAAACTTGGATTAATTACATAATTAAATCTCTTAATTTTAACTATTTCTTATTTTGTTGTTCTGTTTTTAGAAATTACAAAGGTATTTTTTGAATTTTAATATTTTATTTCAATTTCATCTCTATGAATAGGAATAAAAATAAGACAAAATAGTATATCTATCCTTAAAAAGTTATGATAAATATTTTATATATTAAAAACATAAAAAACCTAAAATAAACATCAAATTAAAAAAAAAAATCTTAAGTGTTATAAATTAAATATGTTTTTTTTGGTCAAAAGAAATTCACAAGGAATAAAATTGAAATAAGTTTTTTAAATTCAAAAGATATATTTTTGAAAACAAAGAAAGAAATTGATAAATAATGAAAACTAAGAGATATAATTATGTAATTAACCCAAAATAACTTTTACAATCGTTTGCGTCTACACAAAAAATATATATATATTTATATATAAATTACATAAATTAACACGAACCATGAACAGATCAAACGTTAGAAAATTAAGAAGCTGAATAGTAAAAAGGGAAGATTATCAGAAATCTCCCAAATCATCACCCTTAAAATTTATTTCACTTTCTCTACCTTTATTATTTTTTCTTTCCTAAATAATAAATAATTATAACATGAAGACGTCGACAATAGCGTGCATGGCGACGATGGTGACGGGGTTGATGCCGGCAGCAGAAATGGGGGAGGAGGCTACTGTCGTGGTGTCGGAGGACTTTTGAACATAGTGGGAGGATTTAGCCTAGGAGCTGGCGGTGGAGGAGGTTTACGCCTACCTCTATTTACCACAACTCCCAACATTGAACGAGGGAAAACATGTTCATCTTCTTTAGTGTTGTCCTCATAACTAAAAACAGGAGCTACGAGGATTAGTATTAGTCCAACATGGATCAAAACTAGTAATAAAGACGGAGAATGTGAAACTTTAACACCCATATTTTTGGCGCGTATTATATGCCTTGAAGCTTAACTATAAGCTTTATATATGGCAGTAACATTTTTCATGCTTGGTCCGTGGCTAATATTGTATTATTGAAACCAAGTATAGGTCAATTGCGTTGCACACACGTCTTAATAACGAAGAGACGATACCGCACATGCAATATTAAAATCAGAATATAGAATCATTTTTGAGATTTCGAGAGCAACATTCTAGCTAGGTATGAGAAAAAGTCAAGATGTTGCTTGGTAATTAAAGTACTAAGCTCGAAGAAATCGAGAAGTCAACTAAGAATAGCTGTATTGAAACGTGGGTTTCATTAAATATTTGGTAAATCCTTACAAACCTCCTCTGAGATTGACATAGGCATCTCAGTGGTCCATACATCATCTAAACTAGAAGACAAACCTAAATAAGCCAGTTTATGGGCAACTGCGGGGGCAAAACGAAATATGAGCATTATCTAGACTTTTGAGCAGCTCAACCACATCATCGATGATCACTCCTTCAGCACAGTAGTCGTGATTCCCAGAAAATCGGTCCACAAGTGCAAGACTACGACCAAGAAGTTTAACATAGGGTTGGCACTCCCTTAAGGCAAAGCTTCAGCCATTTTTGAAACGAATCTTCCAGGAGAAGGCTGTTATCACCGTTTCACTGTGATCCCTGAGTACACCACCAAATCCCACAAATCCAACTCCCATTGGAACGGCTGCATTAGTATTTAGTTTCAAACAACCTACTGGAGAAGCGGTCCATAAGGTTAAAACCACTATAGCGTATAGAAGATTTATATTTTAACTTACATTTTTTTGGCACTGTAATAGAGCATAGCTTTACATTATTGCAACTAAAAGTTTTGATTGAAACTATAAATGCCAAATACCCTATGCTATTAATTAAACACATGTTTAAGGATTTGTTAATTTTTGCAGGATTTTTTTTAGAATGTTAATTTTTTTGGTTTATGTTTCAGTAAAATACCGAATTTTTAGATAAATGTGTGTGTTTCTTATATAATAGAAGAAAAAATAAAGGTGATATGAATATCACAGACAAATAGGAAATGACAATTGAAGAAAAAAGAGAGAAAAAAATCAACAAACAAGGAAAAAATAAAGGCGATTGAAGATGAAGGACATATGAGACATGACAATCCATAAAAAAAACGAGAAACTTAAAACATCAACAATCTCAACAAAAATATTTGCAAATAGAATAAAAGAAAAAATAAAGGTGATATGTTCGTTTGACAAAGCTTTGACTTATGCTTTTAGTTAGTAGAAGAAAAAAAAACAAAAGCTATGGTTTTTCAATAAGTGTTTCAAACTATATTTGTAAAATAAACTTAAATGGGTGAAATGATTTTAAATTTTTTAACAAGTGTTGATAGATTTGAGATGGTCTTCTCAGTGACATAAAGAGTTTGTCCTTTATTTTTAGTTTGACAATAAGTATCTCAATTCTTTGGCAAATAAAGATCACTCAACTAGCTGACGCAGATGGGTTCAAACACATAGTAGATGACAACGTCATCCACCTAGCCGACGCAGACAAGTTTGACCACATAGCTAATGCCGAGATTGCTCACCTCGCCACCATAGACAAGTTCAGCCACATAGCTGACGATGAGGTCGTTCACTTAGCCGTAGCTGATGCAGTTTATGTTAGCTACCTAGCTAACAAAGAGGTCACTCACCTAGCCGACATGGACAAGTTTGGCCAAATAGCTAACACCTAGCCGTAACAGATGAGTTCAACATTATAGCTGACAAAGAAGTCATTCCCTTAGCCGTAACCGATGTGGTTGATGTTAGCTACATAGCCAGCAATGACATCGTTCACTTGGCCGACATGAACGAGGTCGGCCACATAGCTGACAACGCCACTCAACTTGCCAACAAGAATTGAGTTCGGCCACGTTGCTCACAGGAGGTCGCTTACCTTCCCACAGAGATGAGTTCGACCACATGGCTAACACAAGATTGCTCATCTAACTGACACAGATGAGGTCAGTCACGGGAGAAAGATGATCGCAGTTCATAAGGTCAACTGCCAAGGTGACAAGGAGGTCAGCCACCTTGCTAAAAGAGGGATAGACCAAGAGACACCTTGGTGATATTCGCCTCAACTTTATTCACCTCATCCATATTCATCACAGCCATAAAAGTATCTTGTTCTTATAGGCAAGCTAGGGCATGAACCCAACTCAGCCGCAATAGAATTTATCTATTTTATTAAGGCAAGACAGAGCATGAACCCAGCTCATATATAAAAAAGTATCTTGTCCATATATAGGCAAGCCAAGGCATGAACCAATCTCAGCCACAATAAAGCTTATCTCTTTCATCAGGGAAAGCCAAGGGTACAAACCTAGCTTAGCCATAAAAAGTATCTTGTTCATATAGGCAAGTCAGGGCATGGACCCAGCTCAGCCGCAATAAAGTTTTATCTCTTTTATTAAGGTGAACCAAGGCATGAACCTAGCTCAGCCATAAAAAGTATCTTGTTCATATAGGCAAGCCAAAGCATGAACCCAACAATAGAGTTTATTTATTTCATCAAGGCAAGCCCTTGAACTTTGCTCAGCTATAAAAAGTATCTTATTCCTATAGTCAAGCCTGGGCATGAACCTAGCTCAGCCACAATAATGTTTTATCTCTTTTTTTAGGCAAGCTAGGGCATGAACCAAGCTTAGCCATAAAAAGTATCTTATTCATGTAGACAAGCCAAGGTATCAACCCAGCTTAGCCACAATAGAATTTATCTATTTTATTAAGGCAAGCTAGGGTATAAACCCAGCTCAGCCATAAAAGGCACCTTGTTCATAGAGGTAAGAAGGTCACGAACCTAGCTCAGTCACAATAGAATTTATATCTTTTATCAAGGCAAGAGAAGGCATGAACCCAGTTTAGCCAAAAAAAAAAAAAATCCTTCACATCGACAAGTAAGCATACAACCCAGCTTAGTCTCAACAACAATACATGTCTCATCATGATTTTAAACATACAATCATTTAAACTTAGAGCAGAGCTTGAAACCCTTTATGTACCGACCTAGAAAGTACTTCAACCTAGGGGCAATTGTTGATGGATTTGAGATGGTCTTCTCGGTGACATAAAGAGTTATCCTTCACCTTTAGTTCGACAATAAGTATTTCAATGCCTTGGCAAATAAAGGCCTGCCACCTAGTCAACATGGATGAGGTCAGCCTAACGATAAGGTCAGTCAATAAGGTGATATGGATGAGGTCAGCCACATAGCTGATGTTATTCACCTCACCAATACAGATGAGGTCGGCACATAATTAAAGACGAGGTCGTTTACCTAGTCGACACAAGCTAGGTCAACCATATAGTTGAAAACAAAAGATCGCTTACATAGCCTACGTGGACAAATTTGGCCACATAGTTGGGGACAAGGTCGTTCACCTAGCAACAGCTAGTGCACGTTTACCTAGCCATAGCCAATGCAGTTTATGTTTACTACATAGTTGACGAAGAGGTCGCTTACTTAGCCGATGTGAACGAGGTTGGCCATATGGATGACAACATTGTTCAACTAGTAGCAATAATTAAGTTCAACCAAATAGCTCACAAGAGGTTGTTCACCTGGCTGACGTAGACGAGTTTGACCACATAGCTGATGCGAGATTGTTCACCTAGTCGACACAGATGAGTTTGGCCATATAGGTGATGTGAGATAGCTCACCTAACTGATGCAGATGAGGTCAACCATGAAGCTTCAAGGATAGCCAAAAAGATACCTCATCCATATTCACCTCAGCCATATTTATCTTAGCCGTCTTCATCTCGACCATGTTTAACTAGGCTTTATTCACCTTGGCTATATTCATCTCGACAGTATTTACCTCAGCCATATTTATCTTGTTATATTCACCTCGGCCTATATAGAAAATATTCCAAAATCATTATAATGTCTGACCTGACGAACGAATAACTACAAAGCTGCTTAAAATCTAAGAATCATAGGAAATATTTAAATTGAAGAGATCCAAGATGGCAAAAAGCACTCAATCTCATCAAGATTTACAGCATTCCAGATAATGTAGAAGAGATAAACTCAATGAAATATATCATCAGAGTCATCAAGCCAATTATATTTAAATTTGAATTGTAACAAGATGATCAGAATATGACCGATCTAATAAGCTATAAATGAGGGCTAGCCCTATAAGGCAGGCTTAAGTCCAATTCTTGGAACAAAGCTTTTGTACTCGTATTTTCCTTTAGTGAAACCCTACTACCTGAAAAAACTCATAGTAGACATAGCCTTCAATTGAAGTAAACTACTCTAAATTCTTGTGTTCTTGCTACTATTTATTTTTTGTTTCATTTACTTCACATACGAGTGATTATTTTGGTGGGAAATTTGAGAGATTATTTATTAGATGAGTTTTGCTTGTCAACAATAAGTAATAAAAATTAAAATTTATAATAATAAGTTTTGCACAGAGTAATGATCAGTGTAATAACTCTGCCCTTTACTAATAGAATATCAAGTAAAAGGGCTTGTTGGTTTTTCCATCATCTAATCCATAACAAATCAAATGAAACCTGTTGAAAAAGAAGTGAACATTTTGCTAAAGAACAACATTCATGTTTGTTTTTCTTCAAACCCTCAATCTGCTCTCAATTGTTTCTACTAACGAGTGTCAGTTGATTTCTCTTCCTTTAGCATAGGCTAAGTTTTAAAAGTCCAAAGAGCAAAGGCTACCCACAGAGCTTAATAAGGTTTCTTAATCGCAGATCCATGGATCACAAATGGTATCTCCCTATGGCCTTTTGCCTCTAAAAGTGTCCTTCCTTTTTAATATCCACGCATCGTTCCAATGTATTCTTTTTGACATAGTAGGGTATGCTAAACCTGATCAAAGAAACTATAAGTCAGCCCCTGTGCTCTTGTCGATTTTATCACATATCAACATCATACGATGAAGGCACCTGCTTGTAGATAAGACAACTTTGATTACTAAAATAATGAGGGCATAAGCCTCGTAAAATCTATATTCTCCCTTCAAATAAGAATTCTACTGTGTTAGTTTTATGAAAAAACCAAAGCCCCTTATCGGATTTGAACCAATGACTTAAACCTTACCATGGCATTACTCTACCACTAAGTTAAAAAGGGCATTTTTGATAGGTCCTTCCTCGACCAACGACCCATTTGGACTAGCTGACTTGTGACGCCTCGGGGAGGAGGTCGGTAGGTTTTAGGTAAAAAAGTTAAAATTAAGGTAAATAAAGAAAAAGGTAAATAAATATATATATAAAGTAAATAAATATTATTAGCGGTCACCGTCACATGAATGCCACAAAGGTGAGGCCGAAATCTTATCCTCATTCACCATCCCGTGGATGTTTACCACGAAAATAGGTAAGTAAATAAAATACAAATAACATCAATAATAATAATAATAATAATAATAATACAAGAATATTGAAAATCATCATCTCTAGGATAAAGTAAAAATATACAATTAACAGAGACGAAAACTGCGTCAAGACCGACATCGGGATAAGTCAAACAGTACACTTATCATGCCACAGTTCAGAGGAAAATACCATTTCAATCTAAAGAGCCAAGTTTCGATCCTGGGACCTTTCTCCCTATTCAAACCTAGAAGGAGGATTTTAAAAGCAAGAAAACATGAGTAGAAGGCTCAGTAGGATAATTAGTTAAAAACAAGTTATTTGAAAATAACAAATCACAATTGAAACATTATCCACAAATCATACTTACTAAAATGAATCTCAAAATCATTGACAAAATCAATAAATACTTACTTGTAAGAAATTGGATAAGACAACCGTACAGGTTTTTGAAATCTGAAATGCTATCAAAATATAATTCTTTGAGATCAAAGACAGATATCATTTCCAACAGTCATTTAAAAATCGAGCATTTGGCCAAAACAATTTAAAAAGGGTTGCCAAAGAAAGGGATAGGAATATCCTATCTCAATTAAAATTCCAATAACGTAAGCTCTAAATAAAATTCAACGTATGTTTCATATACGTTCAAAACCTTAAAAACTGCATTTAAAATCAAAAATCACATTTAACAACTATCATTATGTTTATTTATTTATCAGTGTGCCTTTTTGACTCAAAATAATCGTAGCCCAAAATCTTAATCCTTTTAAAACATTTCTAAATCATTAAACATTGAAAATCAAAAGAAAAATACAATTTTTTAAATTCACAGTCGGCTTGCCGAATACCGAACCTGCACAGTTTGGCCTATCGAACTCTAGAACTAGCCTACTGAACTGGCTTGAGTCCAGCATACTGATGACATGAATCTGGCCTGTAGAACTCATGAATCCGGCATGCCGAACTCATGAATCCGGCAGGCCAAACTTAAAACTTATGAATCCGGCATGCCGAACTTTAAGTTCGGCCTACCAAACTGGCAATTTTTGGAAATTTCCAAGTCTCAGGTTTCGGTTTCTTCAAGCCCAAAATTCAAATTAAAACTTGTTTTTAAATTTTCAGAGTATAAAAATCATATAGAAAGCTTAGAAAATCATACTAGAACAGATTTAAACAATTTTCTCCAAGTTTAAACTCAATTTCACAATGGATTTGAAAATCAAAGAAAAATATCAAAACTTGATTAAATCAATTTTTGTTCAAATAAAGCTTAAATCCATAATAAAAACAAGCCTATAAGCTTAGATTAAACATTATCTAAGCTCTCCAAAGTTTGGATTGCAAAATACATCAAAGATTCAAAACGAAAATCAAAAATTTTTGAGAAAAAGGGCTAACCTTTAATTGGACATTTTTGAAGTACAACTTGATGGATTGAACTTCTTTCTCAGCTTCAAATCAGCGAAAATGGAGCTTGAAATTGAAATTTTGTAAAGAAAATGAGAGAGAGAGAGAGAGATTTGCAGAGAGAGACGAAAGAGAGCTAAGAGAAAACGGGAAAGAAAAAGGAAAGAAAAGAAAATGGGAAAGAGAGAGAGAAAAATGAGAAAAATAAAATGTTCAAGGGCGTTTTCATAAATATGAGAAAAATGCAGGGTAAAAATATATCATTTGATATTTTTAAAAACTTAAAATCAAGTTTTTAAATGTAACAGATGAAATAAAATCTTAAATGACCAAAATTAACATTAAATTCACACTTGACACACTTAATAATTAAACTTAACATAATAAATTTCACATTAAAATTCAGAGTTGTTACACGACTTGTAGTTTATCTGATCACAATATGATATTTCGAGTAGTAAAAGAATGATTCACGAGGTGATACAGTTTGAATTGGTGTTTGGTAAAGTATTTAATTCGAACTAAACTGATAGTTTAGCTGTCCAATTTAGAATTCAAGTCCCCTTCATTTCAACATTTTAAACCAATATTGAAAGATGATTTTAATAACTTCTTTTTACATGTTTCATATTTATTTTTAATTAAATAACTTCTTTTTACATATTTTATATTTATTTTTTAATTAAATAAAATTTTCATGCTTCAAATTAGAGTTATCTATAATCATTCAAATACAAATTTGGTTTAAATTTTATATACAGATTAGCACTTTAATAGCACATTAAAACGTAAATTCAAATTCCTATTTAAACCATACATGCCACATTTTTCCATTCAAATAAAAAATTCTCAAATCAATGCAATTCGAACCTACTGGGTAAATTTTTTTAACTACTAATTATTGAAAACTATAAAATTAACAGGTGAATTTATACGATTTTATATAAATTTCATCTGATTTATCGACTAAAATCATATAATTAATATAGGTAACTTTTACAATAATCTTACGCATCTAGCGGAACAGTATATACAAATTACATAAATTAATACGCATCAAGAGCAGATCAACCGTTAAAACATTAAAAGCTGAAGAGTAAAAAGGGTAGCTAATGAGAAATCTCCTCGATCATCGCACTAAATTTGTTTCCCCTTCTCCACCCTTATTTGTTGTCGTTGCTGTTGTTTTGCTAAATAATAAATAATCATACGGGCAATATGGACATGGATATGGTACTAAATGAGCCATAACACTAAGACGTTGACGATAGTGAGCATGGCGGCGGTCCTGACGGCGACGAGCTTCGTTCCTGTGGCGGTGACGGAGGAGGCGACTGTGGGGGTGGTGGCGGAGGAGGTGACTGTCGTGGCGGCGGAGGACTTTTGAAAATATGGGGAGGATTAATCTTAGGAGGTGGCGGTGGAGGAGGTACACGCCTGCCTCTATGTAGTACTCCCAACATTGGAGAAGGCAAAACATATGCCTCTCTTTTGGTGTTGTCCTCGTAACTAAAAACAGGAGCGGCGAGTATTAGTATTAGTCCAACATGGACCAAAACTAGTAATGAAAACGGAGAATGTGAAACTCTAACACCCATATTTTTTGGTGCGTATATATGCCTTGAGGCTTCACTATAAGCTTTATATATAGATGTAACGTTTTTCATGATTGGTCCGTGGCTAATATCGTATTATCAAAAACAAGTAGCGTCAAACGCGTTGCGCACGTTGTAAAGTAGAGGCAAAACCGTGTGGACCTCTCCTCATGCGCGGGTCATGGACTCCTTTTTGTTTAGGAACCCTTTCTACATTCGATTATTTATTGAGCCTGGTGTGGAATCACCATCATTACACCAAGATTTAAAATATTAGCAAAAAAGAAAAAGAAAAAAATAGAATCATTGAAATCTCGAAAGTGACATTCTAAGTCCAAAAAAAAAAAAAAAGAGACAATAGAGTAGGTTTAGAAGTAAAGAGGGGAGAAGAGGAGTGATCCAATAGAGGAGGGTGTTGAATGTATTATGTAAATTAATATATAAAATAAACGACTGTTGGTCAGCAGAAATTGAATCACATATTGCGAATATGTAGTTGTTTAAGCCTGGTGTGCGCATGTGCGGCATATATATATATATATATATATGCACTTATTCTTAATAATACATCTATAACAGTTTTTATATATTTAAACATAATTGATAATATGTCATGATAAAAGTTCAATTTTATTATACAATTATTAATTATTATACATAATTAATAATAATGATTAATATATTCACAGACAACAAATCAATTCAAATCCTGATACATAACCTAAATGCTATCAAATTAAATTAACAGTAAATTGTATCTTCGGCAGGTCACCGAGAAAGGATGTTAACTTGTAAAAGAACTACCAAAAGTCTAAAATTGTTGTGACAAATTTGCAAGTGCATAGAATCATAGACAAGTAATAAAGAGTAAGTAGAGTATTGTTCCCACGAGAATTGCGTTAATCTAGCTAAGTACCGAAATTGGTTAACTCTAAAATTATTTGAACAATCAAATAGAAAATAGAAAAATAATAAAACAAAAAATGAAAACCTAAATAAATAAAAGACTAGAGCGTCCGATTTTACCTAAGTTAATCCTATTCAAATTATCTAATTTAATCAATTGATGTTTACTCATATGCCGATAACGAATTTCTCTTAGATAATCATTAATCTTTCTCAAGCATTAATAGTTTATCCCAGTTAACAAATTTTCTATATCTCTGTAGAAATTCTAAACTTACCAAGATTCATTAAGAATAAAAAATTCACAATGTTACACAAGTCTCATAGATATCTCTATCCTATGACAATCTCATGGTATTCAATCATGGTCCAATTTAATTATCTCTTTTTAGCCTCAAATTAAATAACAAATCATGGAAAAGGTGCGCAAACTTTTACAAGCATCAAGATCAGATTAAACACTCAGCATAGATAATAAATAAACATCGAATTGGATTAAACTAAATAAAAGTGAACATTCATAATCTGGCTATATCGTAGTCCTACAAAAAGAGAAATTAGTTCCTAATGAAACTAAAAACAATCCTAAATAACGTCTTAAATATGATGAGTGAAAAAAAAAAAGAACTATGTTTGGATGTGAAGATGGGTTCCGCCTTCGGGTTGCACCGTTCTTCTTCCCTTAAGTAGTAAGTTTTCGCCTCTTGTCTGTAGTTTTTCTTTGTTAACAACCCTCTTTCAACCCTCATAATGTTCTATTTATAAGCTAGGGTTTGAAAGGATAATTTTGAAATGAATTTAGACTCAATTGAATTAAGATCATAACGGTGCTTGGGCTTTGTAGTGGCGCCTAAGCACCAGGATTGTAAAGCCTAGACTTTTAAGTGGCGCCTACTAATAATCTGACATCCATGCTATTGTCGTGCCATGCCTTACTAATAATCTGACCATACTCTTCATCTTTAGCCCACCAAGACGTAAAACATGAAACCTCTGCTCCGGTTCCGTTTTCGCCTATTTTGTTGAGGCTGATCAAGATAAATTAAGAGGGGCTTATGGTCTGAACCCCAGAAGTCAAGGTGACGAACGCAAAAGTTTTTGAAGTGATTTCTCCAATCACTATTGCATACAGCCCGGTCCAATCTTTCTAGAACATTCTCCCCACTTTGTCGATTGTTCCATGTGAAAACAGGTCCTTCAAAACCCAAATCATGCAGCTCACAATCGTTGAGAACAGAACAAAGATCTTCTATTCCTCACATGCACTTTATCAGAACCATCCTTTTTCTCACATATTGAAAGAATGTCATTGAAATCTCCAGCGCAAAGCCAAGGGACATAATAATAATATAAGCTCTTGAGTCTTCTCAACAATTCCCATGAGTGACGTTTGTCCACTTTTTTTTTTTTTTTTATAACCATAAAATCTGGTGAAGCGCCAAATCATTCCATCATTCATAGTAATAAAAGCATCGACGTACCACCGAGAAAAGCTTAAAATCTCCACCTCGCAATCTTCCATCCACAGGATAATAAGACCGCCACTATGCACAACACTCTCGACGTGTGTTCCGAAAGGGAATCCCAATCGATTTCTGATTCAGCTCTCGCCCCTCCTAGTCGAGTTACCATGAGGAACACTAGCTTGGGAATTTCACTACAGATTACATCCCCTAGATTGTCAAATGAACGAAGATTTCCCACACTGAGAGATTGATAATGCTCGGCGGAGGTTGCGGACATCGAATGAGTTAGAAATTTAACCAAGGATTCGCCTCCGTTTGGCTTCAAGCTCAGTAAACCCATCTTCCTTTTTACTCCATTTAATTCACTGGTAATATTAGTTTTTTCTTTGCCACCCTTTTCACGTACATTTTTTTTTCATGCATACCTTCCTACGACCAGCAGCACTTTCAGTGACTTTCGTGCTAAAAGGAAAGCTCTCGCTTGGATTAGTGAGGTTGGAAACAACATGTCTATTCACGTTGCCAACCTGCTCTTGGCCCAACACAGTGCACGGCCCAAGGCCCCAATCCGTTGAGTACTTTGAAGTCTGCTCTTCACCAGCTTGGGAGTACTGTTTTTCCACTTCCTTTCTGAAAGGTTGACAATAGCAGGATCTATTTTCCTCTCAGGATTTGGTCGTTGGAAATGAATATATCTTTTTCTTTTTTGACAGTTTCTTTTATTAATTTAGTATTCGTTTAAGCCTTTATTTTAGTAAACACAATTAAGTGGAACATATTTAGAAGGAAAAAAAAAAAAGCTTTTTCGGGGGCAAATTAGATAGTAAATTGTTTACAAGGTACATGTTTAAAAAATAGTATTTGAGAAGATTTTCGAAAAGAAACTAGTTTTTAATACAATTAAGTGTTTTCATTCTAAAAATTGCTCTTAACACTTTTAACTCTAAAAAAACCTAGACCATTAATTTCAAAAAATCCATCATATTTTAAGAGGTTTCAAAATTCAAACAACTCATATTCAAAGTATTTTTTTTTTTTGAAATCCGAACTCTCCACCTTTTGGGTGAAGTCATGTATGGTTTTACCGTTAGGTTATGCCTGCAACCACATATTCAAAGTATTTTCATCCAATGACTTCAATTTCTAAAAAATTGTTTTTCTTTTTTAAAATCCAAACTTCACCTCTAGATGAGGTCAGGTGTGGTTTTATAGCTAGGCTATGCCTGCAACCACATATTCAAAGTATTTTTATCCAATGACTTCAATTTCTTCTTTTTCTTATAAAGTAACCGCTAAAGCATCCTATAAGTAAATAAATAAATAAGATGTTTGAGGTCTTAAAAACAAAATTGTTTATAGTGCTTGAAATAAATGGAGAATTTGATTATTGAAATTTTCTATAGATAAGGCCATTTGTGTGCGTAATAACTTTGGAATAAAACAACGATAAGTCGACGAAAATTATTGAATCTTCTTTGGATTCAGACTTTTATTGTTAAGTAAATAGTCTAATGCCATTTCAAATTATGTTCATTATTTTGTTTAACAATGTGGGACCCAAGATCAAAAGATAACAAAGAAAAACAACAATCACATAAATAAACGACAAAGAAATGGAAATGGACAACAAAGTGAAAATCGCACTCAGAATGACAGGCGAGTGAAAAACGAAGACGTGAATGAGACAACTGACAACAAAGATTAAAACAACAGTCGGGTAAACTAAAGAGAACAGGATGGAAACACGACATATATTATATGTGTTTATATATATACATATATATATATATATGTACACACACATACATACATACATATATAACCATGTCATAAATAAAATGACAATAACAGTGACATAAAATACTAAGAGGGATAGATCAAATGACGAAAAAAGAAACGACAAGATTAAAACGAAAAGCATAAAAAAACTGAGTACCAGGAAAATAACAATACCAAGATATAGAAAAAGACGAGGAAAAAAAGAACGAAGAAAAGCTGATTTTGTTCCTATCTATATATGATGAGATAACAAAATTTGCACAGAGCAATTGGAATAGTAACAAATTATTTGAACTAAATTTTTCGAACTAGTTACTGGCAATATTTAACAGATCAAGATAAATTGAGAACTTTTATCATATAAATTTCATATGCTTTATTGACTAAAATTATGTAGAGATTAACTCTTGCAATCGTATGTGGAATGTAATACATTAAAATTTTATTTGATTGAAATAAACACGAAGCATGAACAAATTACCATCAGAAATTAAAGAACTTCATGTTGAAGGGAAGATAATTAGATAACTCCAACCCCATCATCACCCTTGATTATTTCTCTCTTTTCCTTTTCTTTTTTTTTTTCCGCAAAATGATAAATAATTATACATATAAATGGACATTCTACAAATAGATGAGACAAACGCAACCGTGGAAGTTTTACAGAAGACTAAGATGTTGACGGTGACGAAGATGGGGGCCGTTCAGAAAGCGAGGGGGGTGAATCCAACGGTGGTGAAGGCGGTGGAGGCGACCGTTGTGGTGGCGGAGGGCTGAAGAAAATGGTGGGGCTAAGCCTAGGAGGTGGCGGTGGAGGTGCACGCCTACGTCTATGCACTACTACTCTCAACGTTGAAGGAGGGAAAACATGTACATGACCTCCTTTAGTGCTCTTGTCCCCATAATTACTAAAAACTTGAGGAGCTACTAGCATTAGTAAAACTCCCACAAGGACCAAAAATGGAACTTTAACACTCATATTTTTGGTTCGTATGATGAGTCTTGTAGCTTTATATATGCCTTATATATAGATGTAACATTTTTCATAATTTTTTTTTGGTGATACCTTTTTCATAATTGGTTAATGGCTAATATTGTATCATATTCAAAAACAAATTAGGTCTAACTGTGTTGCGCACGCGTTTTTGGAAAGTAGAGGGAAACCGTGTAATATTTTAAAGGCAGAAGCACATAGAATCGTTGAAACTTTGATACATAATACATTTTGAAGTCCGAGAAAAAGACAAGAAGTTTCTTGATAAGGACTAAGCATGAGAAAAGGATCAGAAGGAGAGATGGTGTTGAATTTAAGACGAGTGTTTGTATACATTATCTCTTTACTCCTACTTGCACTTCTCTTTTTTCTTTTTTTTTTTACTTTTGACCTTTTTTTAGTTTTTCCTCTTTTCTTCCACTTTTTCCCTCCTTTTTTTATATTTATTTGTTTTTTCCACTTTGTTTTTCCTATTTTTGTTTTTTTGTCTATGTTTTTCTTCTAGTAAAATATATAAGTTGTAAGCAGAAATCGAATCTAATTTTCTGGATCTGTAAAATTTTAATCCCGTGTGCGGCATATAATATGGGCAATAAGCAATTCATGTCGTGACACGTATTGAAAATGCCATCAAATTCGTGCGATTTTGACCTTGATATTAAGAGTAGGTAAAATTGATCTGCATATCATTAAGAAAAGGATGTTAACCGAAATAGAGATTTATTAATACATTGTCCATTAAGTTAAATAAGAATCACCAAAAGTCTAAAGACACAAGAGTCTTCTTTTCAGAGAACGAATTTCCACAGTCTATGATTGGCTGCAAATTGATAAAGAACTAATATGACTATAAATGCTTGGCGGTTCCACACGCACCACAGGTTCTTCAGGAAAACAAAAAAGAAAAAAAAAAAAACAAACAAACAAACAAACCAAACCAAAACAAAACAAAACAAAAAAGAAAAAAGAAAGAAAGAAAGAATTGATTCAATTATGTGTTAATGTCACGACTTGCTATTTTATAATCTAATCAAATGCTTGATTTTATTATAAATTATAACTGCATGTTTTTTATGGGTAACTAAAAAACACTCAGTTCCCACCACAATTTCAGTTATGAACAGTGTAAAGCTCTCATATGCTACAGTAACAATAAAAAAAAATATGCTACAGTATAAAACTCTCACATGTTACAGTAAAAGTGGTTCCCACCACTGGTTCGCACCACCTTTCCAAACACCCTCTTAAACTTCACATTTAGAAGTCATAATTCCCCTCTTAATATTATGTATAATCTATATAATTTATATTTTCTTCTCTTACCTACAATTATGATTCCTAGGCTATAAACAGAGGTTGTTTTCTTATAAGTGAATAAAAGAATAAAAAATAATAGTATTGCCTATTGACATATTGAACAATGATCAAGATGATTAGAACCCTGTAAAAGTTGTAATTCATTTCTTAGAGCATGAATTTTTACATAAGATGGGTGGCTCAATCTGTAGCGCCACAATTCTTGTTCAGACAGTAAAATGTTATTATAAGAGACTGAAACATTGAAAGACTTTGAATTAGCATTGTCAAAATCCAGAATATAAAGATTGCCAAATCTTCTACCCCTCCTAATCGTTGTGCCCTGCGAATGGTCCTGAATAACACAAGAATTAGAATGAACATTAACAGAGCAATGGTGAATCTGAGTAAGGGCACTCATTGAAAGCAACTAAAAAGAAATTGGGGCACAAACAGATCATTATCAAGAATCAAATTTGGTGAAATATGCCCAGAACCTATTCGACAAATTGCATGAGCATTGGACAACAGATTGGCGGTTTTTGTAAAGAAATTCAATGAACAACACATATGATGGTTGGCACTAGTTTCTAAAATTCACGAGGAGGAAGGTAAAGGATGAGATAAAGGGCTAAAGAACATAGAAAATATACCGCTGAAATTGGAAACCGAAGGGCCGGGCTGTTGGATTAACTCTGAAGCAGCATGAGACATGCTTTGAAGCTGCGCACTCAAGAGGGCTATGAGCTACTTGCATTGTGAAAAAGTGAGAGAGTTTAAGCCTGAATCAAGAGAATTGCCGCCAGATTCTTCATAGAGTGCTGAACTAGCTTGATTAGCTTGTGATTTAGATGGGGCTACTTTGCTCTTAGACCTGTATCCAGGTGGATAGCTATGAATTTTGTAGCACTTGTCAATACTGTGTCCCTATAACCCGCAATGTTAGCATATGGGCTTTTCTCGTTTAGGTTTAGAAGAGAAATTCGAAGCAGAGGTTGCTATAACATTGGGAAGTGGGAACAAAATCAGTGAAATCAGTGAGAAAAGGCATATTAGGTACCAGTGAGACACTATGACTGATGGCCCTTTGCCTTTCTTCTTGCACAACCAAAGCAAAAACCTTGGAAGTAGGAGGCAATGGGTCCATGCAATGCCCAGATTTAATTAAATAAGTTTAGTGTATTAAATTGGCAATTAGTGTGCCTAATTGGGATTTAAATTTTAATTAATCATATTTGGGGTATTTTCTTAATTAATTGCAATATTAATTATTTTGTTGATTTAATTTAATTTTACCGTTGATTTAACTGTTTTTAACAATTCTGTATTTCATCCTTATTTTTTATTTTCCTAAAAGTCACTGAGAACAACAATTTCTTAAATGCCCAGCTGGTCCCCGCAACACTCATTCAGATACAACCATGTGAAAACATACTCCACCTTGCCAAAACCATGTGCTGACGCATGGTTTCACCTAGAAACCACCCAAGCTCTTGAATTAGAGGATTAATCAGAGTCTTCTACCCTTTCTCTCCCTCTTCCCTCACGCCTCGTTCGTTCTCTCACTCTCCCTCTCTCAGACATTCTCATATTTGCTGCAAGAATAACAAACATTCCAAAACTTCACTTCCAACACAGAAACGGAGGCCAAAATTGCAACTTTGAAGCTGTCAAACTATACCAAACGTTCAATCAGAGGTTAGGATTGATTTTAGCAACTTAAAACTCATGTTTTGAACTTGCAAATTCTGATTGTATTATCCAAATTCGTGCTCACAATGTCTGGTTTTAAGCTCAGCTAGAGCAGTTTTACTTTGAGCTTACTTGAACAAAATTCTGCTTTGCATGTAATGATCTGAGGTTGCATGGACTTAAACAACATATAATCTGATTTTGTACAACATCTGTCGTCACAAATTCATGACTCATTGGGTTAAAACTGAATTGAAGATAGTTTTTACAATTTTTGTTTATTTTCGGACTAATGTGCAAATATGCGTAAAAATTAGGGAAAAGTGTTTAAAAGTGTTTGAGTGTTAATTTATGGTTTTTGAACATTACCCATGCTTTGAGACTTATAAAAAACAGGTTGGATTGAGCTTTGGAGCTTGGATCGGCCAAGACTCGAAGAAATTTTTTAGATCTCGACAGTTCAGTAGGCCAAACTCATCCTTTGGCAAGCCGAATGCAAACAGTTCGGCAAGTCAGACTCAAATAGTCAATAGGTCGAACACTAGTAATTCAGCAAGCCAGACCTAAATGGTTAGCCAGCCTACAATGCTGCATAAAAATAGCAATTTTTCATTAGTTTTTTATCTTTAATGATTAAAAAAAAAGATTTTGATTTTATGACATAATTATTTAGACTTTAAAGACACGCTAAGAACCATGAATAGTATAATAGAGATGCATGTCAACGTTTAGAGATTAATGTATTTAGTCTACATCCAAAGTTACTTACGGTTCCAAGGAGCTAACGTTTAGCGAAATGGAGATTCGCAGTGTAGGGTGAATGGTGCTAGGAAACGAGGTAGGACTCTAGATTTTTCTTTTCACTAACAGCAATCTTAAAATGAGTTTCAGTCATACTATTTCTTTTAAAAAATTAGTTGATGTTATTTATTTATTTCCACTAGATGTTGAATATGATCGTAATGGTTGATAATGAATGATGATAATGATGATGATGAATTAATGATAATGAATGAATCATAATGAATGTAAATGATAACCTAGTAAAAGGACACCTGCAGAATGATATGACTAAATGATAATAGACACCAAACCTCGTTCAGCATGATATGATAGTGCATGATGTGACACAGAGATTGGGTCGTGCCGAGAGCGACCTTGGGGGCAGATCCCGAAACCTAACTGGGCCACTATGGTGGTGATACGAGACTTTGTACATAACAAATGTTGATTCATGATTTGAGGTAATTACAAGTAGTGGATGACAAGTGTGAACCTGTTTAATTACTTATTATGAGTTCTGATGATCACAAATAGTGAGAGGTAAGTGTAGATTTGTTAAATATTTAATGTTTCTGTAATTGCTTTTAAATTATTTTATTTCATTTTATTTTTTGAATGATTTTGTAACCCAAGTTCTATTAAGCCTTTCGCTCATTTTTTTTTTTTTTAATTTTCCTCCTCTGGGTGATTCGTAAGATGCCACCAAGTAGAAAGCTGCTTAAATTCTCACGTGGACGTGAGATGTTTGGCTTATCTATTTATTTATTTATTATATTTTCAAGGCATGTAACAATATGGACTGTGTTTTCTTTGAGGTCATTTTAAAAATTTCACTTAAAAATTTTAAGGAGTAATATTTCAAAAGATTTAAAAATTTACCACATTTTTAATAAATTTCCTAAAAATGATTTTCTTACTAAACAAAAATCAGCATGTTTACTTAAACCTATTTAATTATTTTAATTAATCCGTCACATCACCCCCTGGGTTTGAGTTCGTGACTGTCCACATCAGAATTTGAGACCCGATCTGAGTATAGGATTCATTCAAGCCTTAAAAAATTGCGTGACATACTCTTGGTGTTGGTAATCCATCCAAGCTTTCATATCTCCATAAATGACAAACAGAAACAAAGGGTGATCTACGTTGTTTTGCTAAATGACGTATTGAACAATGATCAAGATGATTAGAACTCTGTAAAAGTTGTAATTCATTTCTTAGAGTGTGAATTTTTACGTAACAGGCTTGGAAAACGCTAGACAACGTATAAAAGAACGAAAATAGCAAGAAATTTAAAAAAAAAAAAAAAGTATAGACCACAAAGGGATCGAAGAAGATGGGCTTTAAAAATCAAAACCACGACGTTTTTTTTTGTAAATATTGACCCAATCTAACATGATGACAATAAGTATAATTAGCACTAAGCAATGATCATTTTAATAGATACAAAATATTTTGTATGGTTATTGAAAATTACAATTAACAGGTAAATTAATGATTCAATATAATTATATAAAAACCATATAATTTATTGACTAAATAAATATATAGATGGAGTAACTTCAACAATTGTACGCGTCCACGCAGAACGGTATAGTACATATTAAAATTAACACTTGCAATGAACTAATGAAAGAGCTTAATAGTAAAGGGAAGAGTAATAAGAAAACTCCTCGATCGTCACCCTTACTTTATTCTATCTTTCTTTCTTTTTTTTTTTTTTTAAGTTTGGCTAAATAGTGAATAACCATATGGATATGGATATGGTAGATGAGCCAAAATAGCACTAAGATGTTGACGGCGGCGGAGGCGGTGGAGGAGCGTTGAAATGACTGATAGAAGTAGGGATAGGAGGCGGCGGTGGAGGTGGAAGCGTAGGAGATGGCGGCTTCGGGTGGAAAGGAGGATGACCGACGTGAACGTAAGGACTACGGGTAGGAGATGGCGGTGGAGGAGGTAGACGCCTACGTCTATGTACTACAACTCTCAACGGTGAAGGAGGGAAAACATGCACATCTCCTTTCGTACTCTTATCCCCATAACTAACAACATGAGGAGCAACTAATAATAGTACTAGTCCAACATGGACCAAAATTAGTAATGAAAATGGAGGATATGGAGATTTAACAGTCATATTTTTTGTTAGCATGATTGAGCCTTGTAGCTTCATAAGCTTATTATATAGATGTATTATATTCAAAACCAAGTAGATCTAAAAGCGTTGCTCACGCGTCTTTGGACAGTAGAGCGAAGCCGCGTAATAATGTGTTAAAAGCAGAAACACGTAGAATCATTGAAATTTCGATGGTCATGGCATTCTTAAGACGAGAAGTTTCTTGGTAAGTACTTGGCTTGGGAAGAAGAAGTCAACGGAGAGTAGGTGTAGAAATAGGAGGGAGAGAAGAGAGAGAAGAGTCAAATAGAGGACTGTATTGAATGTGTATATATATATTATGTAGAATATATATATTATATATATATATATATATGGGTATTGTCGGCAGAAATCGAATCTTGGATCTGTAATTTCTTAAGGAAGCAATTCAGATCCTGACCTTGAAATTAACAATAGTTGACTGCACTTGAGTTAAAGACCCGAGATCATAATTGGATCATCGTTCCATCATTTAGAAAAGGAAGTTAACTGAAACAAGGCACATAGAGATTTACTAATACATTGGCCATTATTGATTAAGTTAAACAAGAATCACCAAAAATCTAAAACTACCAAGAGTTGTAAAGTCATTAATGAAAGAGCATTCAACAAATTGTGATTGCGAGAGCATTCATTAATGACTGTTGTGATTGCGAGAGCTTTACACTTTTAAAGTTTAAATTAATGCTCCAAACACCACAGACAAGAAGTAAAAAAGCGAGAAAAACATCAACAAATTTGAAAAGAAGGAGAATTGCAAGAAATAGAAAAAGTAGATGACAAAGGGAATGAAAAGGATAGGATCTGAACCCACGACGCTTTTTCTGATTACTGTTCCAATCTAACATGATGACAAGTAGAATTTGCACAGAGCAAGGATCATTATAATATTTTGAGCTAAATTTTTTTTAAACTGGTTGTTGAAACTTACAATTAACAGATAAATTGATAGCATAATTTTATAAAGTCCATCTAATTTATCGACTAAATAAACTATTTCATAAAGTAACTTCAGTAATCGTACGCGTCTACTCAGAACAGTACAACTTACTGAAATAAACACACAGTATGAGCTAATGAAATATCTTAATAGTAAATTAGGGAAGATAATGAGGAATCTCCTCGATTGTCACCCTTAATTTATTCTATCTTTCTACCTTCTTTTTTTCTTTGTAGGCTAAATAATAATAATCATGTGAATAATTGATATGGTAGATGAGCCACATTAGAGTACTATGATATTGATGGCGGTGAAGTTGGCGGTGGTTATGAAGGCGACATGTTTCATATCAACGGCGAAAAGGCGGAGGAGGCGACGGAGGAGGAGTGTTGAAATGAATGATAGGACAAGGACTAGGAGGTGGCGATGGCGGTGGCGGTGCATGTGGACGTGGTGGCTTAAAGTGAACGGGAGGATTACGCCTTGGAGATGGCGGCAGAGGAGGTAGACCCCTACGTTTATGTGGCGATGGCGGTGGCGGTGCACGTGGAGGTGGTGACTTATAGTGAACGGGAGGATTACGGCTTGGGGATGGCGGCGGAGGAGGTAGACGCCTACGTGTATGTACTACTACACTCAAAGTTGAAGGAGGGAAAACATGCGCATCGCCTTTAGTGCTCTTGTCCGCATAACTAAGAACATGAGGAGCAACTAGTAGTAGCACTAGTCCAACATGGACCAAAATTAGAGGATATGGAAATTTAAGAGTCATATTTTTGGATAGTACGATGAGCCTTGTAGCTTTATAAGCTTGATATATAGATGCATTTTTCATAATTCGCCTAGTGGCTAATATTGTAATATATTCAAAACCAAGTAGGTCTAAAAGCATTGCACACACGTCTTTGGAAAATAGAGCGAAGCCGTGTAATGAAACACGTAGAATCATTGACATTTCGATGGTCAGGGCATTGTTAAGTCCAAGAAAAAGACGAGAAGTTTCCTATATAATAATAGTAATAAAAAAAACAAAAAAAAAAAGACGAGAAGTTTCTTGGTAAGTACTTGGCTTGAGATGAAGTCAACGGAGAGTAGGTGTAGAAATAAGAGGGAGAGAAAAGAGAGAAGAGTATATTGAAAGTGTGTGTGTGTGTGTGTATATATATATATATGTTATGTAGAATTTATATATGAGTATTGTCGGCAGAAATCGAACCTTGGATCTGTGATTTCTCAAGGAAGCAATTCAAATCCTGACCTTGAAATTAACAGTAGTTGACTGCACTAGAGTTAAAGACCCGAGATCATAATTGGATAATCGTTATATCATTTAGAAAAGGAAGTTGACTGAAACAAGGCACATAGAGATTTACTAATACATTGGCCATTATTGATTAAGTTAAACAAGAATCACCAAGAATCTAAAACTACCAAGAGTTGTAAAGTCCCACATTCCCTTATTCGGCTTCGAATTAAAGTACTAATGCTAATGCAACTAGAACCGGCTCACGGTTCCGTTTCGGCCACATTCTCTCGATGTTTTTCCTGCTATTATATATTGTTAAAAAGTATAGAGCCTAATTTAATATCTTTTTAATTTATCACTCTATGCAGAGGATTATAAGGATTGACCTTCTTAGTAAGGTCGCTGTGGGGGTTGAAAGGGGCTTCTCGCCCCTAACGGCCCCCGGACCAAAATTTTACAAAGAATGGTAGATCCGCAACTAGCACTGTGGATGTGAAAAAGCCATATGAATTCAGCGCTGTAGCATTAGAAAGTTAAGACCGCAACGCTATGTCATGAATTAGTCTTATTTTGGAAAACTTACCCATTCTTTTGCGTACTCCTATAAATAGGAAATGCTAAAACTTATTTTTGTAACTCAGAAAATATAAAGTGAGATATGGGCTTTCTTCTAGAGAAATTATGTGTAACTTTTCTTTCGTAAACTTCTTCGTCATAGGAATTATTTTGCATGCCGCTGAAAATAAACGTAGCTCTTACGTTGAAGGTAAACTATTATAAATTTTGTGTGTTTTTATTTACTTTTTGTTTCGCGTATTTTCGCTCTCACTAAAATTAGGGTTTCTAATTCACAACATATATTTAAGTAAGGGTGAAGTTACATATAGATGAGAATAGGCCGCCAGCCCCTACACTTTTTTTTTTTCAATATTGTATATAAAATTTTACAAAAAAATTATATTTTAATCCCTCTAAAATTATATTTCACCTCCTTAAAGTTTTATATCTATTTAATTTAATATTTCTTGGTGATGTTACTATATACTATGTCCCTGCATTTAAGTTCTTTCAGCATTAAGAAGAAAGAAAGAAAGAGCATTCATAAACGAAAAATGACAGGTGACTGTTGTGATTCAATCATGTGACGATGCTATTATTGGTATTTTATAACCTAATTGCATGGTTTTTACAAATTATATAAATAGGAATCTATTGTTTCTCCATAATTCCACTCCTAATATTGGTGTAAGAAAGTGAATAGCCTCTCATCTTTTTCTTGTGTTCTCGTCTTTTTCTTTTTTGCTATTATTTTATAACAGCGACAAGATAAGTACAATAATAATAATAATAATAATAACAACAGCTATAACAACAACAGCAGCTATTGCCAGGTTGATGGGGATATCTTGTACAGAAGACTTTGTGGATCTGGAAAGAAATAAAAATGTGATTATAAGAGCGGATCGCAACATCACAACATCGTATAGTCATTACCTATCCACTAGCTTTTCAACCACATGGAAGCCAAGCCCTTCAACTCAAACAAACACAACTAATAAATCCATAAGACTATGTTCTAAAATTAATAAAAGACATAGTTAAAATCATGAAACTATGAAAAAGGTCATCTTTGAAGAAGCACTCTTCGCCCTTTGGCGGCGCAACTCATTATCAGTCAATCACATTAGGAAACACAAACCTTGGGCCCCACGGTACAATTGGCTGCTTATCCACGGACTTAACGTCCTTCGAGACCTACATTTTGCAAACACCATAAGAAACGCCACTACAGGACTGTACAAATGATAACAATTTAATCAACCTATGTCAACTGCATAAGGAGGTAACCGAAAATACAAAACTATCTCACCTTGAACGAACCGAAGGTCACACCTTTCTTCCTATTTCGCAATTGGACCATCATGATCTTGTCATATGCCTTTTCCAGCTACACAAATGAAAAATCATCCAAATGTTACCATTCTAGGGAGTAAAACAACAATAGAGAGAGAGTTGGCAACTCACTCTGGCAGCAGTGCCTTCTTCACCCAAACAATACTCTATTTTTTGGAATTGTGAAGTAATCCATTATGAATTATAGGGTTTAATTCGAGAAGAAGTCATGGTAGTGTGAAAATATACCAGTGGTTGCTCACAGAGCCAACAAAAATCAGTTAGTGCCTCCCGCCTCACCTGCATTGCAGATAAAGCAGCACCATTTAACAGAGGCTTGGCAAATAAGAACATCTTTGTATGTTATGTGAAAAAAAGACGGAGAGAGACAATCGACAGAAAAAACTTCCAAAAAAAGAGACTAAAAAAATGGCATCTTACCCCCTTCAGGTACTATCTCCCAGGCTGCTAGTTCTTCACCTTCAAGACACCCAACCACTTCAACACAACCTATATGGTCAATGAAACCATACAAAATTGTTAAAATTTCATCTACAATAATTGGTGGTGAATATAGGAGAGAAACAATCGACAGAAAAAACTTTCAAAATCGCACAGTTTTTCCCCAATTCAAAGTAAAAGTCCATCTCAAAGCATGGTTTCCATACCCTTTAAAAAAAAGGGGGGAAAAAAGGATATGGTTTCCTCTTATACCAAAGCCACCTTTTTCCGAAATTGTTTTAAGGAGCATATTCATAATCCAAAACTGGAATGCTGCAGCAAGTTTTTTTTTCAAACGCTGCAGTGCCTTTCTTCAAATATCCATTCTTCGTTGGAGGACAGAAATAGAAAACTTATCAAAACACCTACTCAACGTAATACCTGAAACATAGCATAGTAGTGGTTCTACTATATCCATGTTTGTCACAAACTATCTACAGTTTAAACAAGAACGAAGATTGCATTTTTTTCCTTAATATCAGAGTAATTTACTTCTTCACTTTTGCAATATTGATTGGTGTCTAGAGTAAAAGGGCAAATTCAAATTCAACCAAACAAGATGTCAGAGAACTTTTTCTACATTTATCATATTGAGTGCCTAAAAGTCTTAAAACAGGATAATGTTCTGGGAACTTAATATCAGTAATTCCATTCACAGCATAAATTTCCCCTGTAGAAGTCCTCCATCGCCTTGATTGTAGCCTCATCAGGAACCTTACTTGCAGCATGAATCCATAAACGGCCTTCAAAAGAAAACACAACATAATGAGATACATTTGAAGAAAATCTTTCACTTTAATTGTGTTTTAGTTTGTCTAAAATTTAAATGAACACGGCTTATTGAATTGAGTGTAGTTAGAACCAATTTTGTTAAAAACACTATAGCATTGTGAAAGTTTTACACTGTAGTAATTTTTTTCTAGCTTTACTGGTTAGAACCATTTCTAACTAAGAGCCAAATACCCTATTAAATCAAATTATTTAAAACAACAGAAGAAAACAATTTGAACAACAAAGACAAAGTAGAAAAGCTAGAAATCTCCCAAAGTTGATAAACGACATGCATTCTAAACCCCAAAAAGCCTGTGCCCTTTTGTTTCCAGAACCCACTTAAGCTTTTTAAGTTAAGAGTTCTGTAACACCCGTATTTTTAACGGGCATAATTTTGTAAAATTTAATGAATAAAATGTGACTATTTAAAATTACTAAGTTGTTTATGATCATTTAAAAAAAAAAAAAAATACCATTTTAGTATTTTCTTACCAAGTCTTCCTAAGAAACATTCAAAACTTACCAACACTTACTTCTACCAATCTTGTCTCCCTAAATTATTGCTCAATTATATAAACTTCTTCTCATTTTGCTAAAGGTATCCGAAGGGGACATTGAATTATTTTCCGTCAATTCATAGAAGACATGGAGATATTTTCTCAACCACCTAATTAATTATTTCCTTATCTTCTTCTATAATTCACTCCAATTATCCCCTCAATTATGTTGGCATTATTTGCTAAAAGTCTTCATGGGAGACAAGATGATATTTTCCTTTAAGACTCTTTTGTTTCTTCTTACAACTTTTCCCCGTAAACATCCCATTCCTCTTAAGCATTTTGATATCTTTTTATTTAACTATCACCACCTTCTTCTCTAGTTCTCATTCTCTCCCTTCTCACTTCAAATTTCTAACTAAAGACATAGAGCACAAAGCTCTCTTTGTGGCCAAGACAATTATAATTCCCAACGATGATCGAGGCGGTTTTAAAGTTAATTCAAGCTTGATTGATAACCCAAACTTTGGTGCTTTTCAAAGAAGTTTTGAGGTAGGTTTTCTTTAATCTAAACTTAGTTTTTAGTATGCATTTTCTCCATGTTTAATGCATAAAAATACTTTAATGGCACTAGTAGACGGGTTTACACATAACTCACTTATGAATGTGATTATACGTTGTGCTTTAGTTTTAATTGTCCTTATGCATGCCTTAGGGTCAAGGATGTGTGGAGCTAACGTTAATTGATTCCAGGATTAAAAGATTGTTGATAAGCTTGAAAGGTAGGGATTCTATTACTCATTTTTGTGAGGTTTTTATAGAATTAAAATTGATTGTTTTGCCGCAATATATATATCTATGTTGAACTGATATTATATGAGTATCACATATGAAACTATGACATGGACTCGTCTTGTATTGTACGGCGAGGAACATAATGAATTGACACATGTTATAAATTGAGAAGCATGGTTAGGAAAACTGACTCTATTAATAATGATTTAATATAGAGAAATGGTGAGACATGAAGAGGGCGGCGGTTACGTCCTTGGGCATGAATACCCAAAAAGGTAAAATAGGGGGAAGGTGATGACGCTTCCTTGGGTTGAAAGTCCCAGAACACACTGTACAGGAATTGATTTGGTGAGGACTCGGGGCTTGATGTCCCCTCACCGGAACACCCTTGGAATGTTTATGGGGTGATCAAGTGCGCCCATTTGGGTTTCGATGAGTTGAGTGATACTCAATTTAACATGGATACCTAGGAACAATGATGATTGGTAATATTTGTATAAATGTGTAATTATGACACTTGGTAATGATTAACTACGGTATCCATAAGATGTGATCATAATAAACCTCATAATCTGGAATATGATGTAACCTACTAACCATGCAGTTTTTAATGTGGTAATGGATAAACCATAAGGTGAGTCATGATTTCCCTACTGGGCATGTCGATGCTCATCCCTATCATATCTTCATATCTCAGGTGGAACTCAGTGCAACATATTTGAAGAGGAATAAGCGAAAACAATCCTGCTGTTTTCGTGTTAGAAGACCCTGTTTAATTACAACTTATCTACAACATGTAAGAGTTGTATTATATTTTTTTATGGCTGTGTTAAGTTATTTGGGAATTGTACTATGGTGATGATGACTGTAATTATATATATTTGGTGCTACACTAAAAACTGTGGTTTGTATTTAAAACGTTTATTTTTATTTTTCTTGTTGTTTAAAGACCCATGGGCATTGTTTAATTGATTTAAATAATATAAAATTTAAAATTATTTTTATTTATTTAAAACTGTTAACCCCCACATAGGGGTGTTACAGAATTTTTGGTATCAGAGCCTAGGTTCGATTAACCTAGGGGGTATAGCACCACCTTAAAAATTAATCTTTGGGAATGGTTTTAAAGTTAGGTGTTAATGTCATCATCATTTGGTACTGATCCTAGTTAAATTTTCGCAGCCAGTAGAAACTATGCCACCAAGACGTCAAATGCAATCGTCTGAGCTGTCACAACCGGTTGAACATGCTCAAGAAGTTGAGCAACCGGAACCGATGGAACAAGCTCAAGAAGATGAGCAACTACGACATGCAACACAATCCCCGCCAGCTGCACCAGAAGTAAATAATTTAGGACAAATTCTTCAAGCATTACAAAATGTGCAAAGACCTGTGGAGGTTCGTGATCCCGAACAACGACATCTAACTCTGTTGAAGGAGTTTATGAAGCAGAAACCACCCACATTTAGTGGAGAACCTAACCCGGTCATAGCAGAACAATGGCTAAAAGCAGTCAAAAAGAAGTTGGACACCTTGAGGATTCCACGGGAGTATTGGGTTAGCTTTTCAACATATATATTTGAGGGTAAAGCCGAAGAATGGTGGGATCTTCAGAAAGACGACTATGATGTGCCGAATCTTACATGGGAGCAGTTCGAAACCATTTTTCGCAACACCTATATTCCTCAGAGCCATAGGCAAGTAATGATGCGAGAATTTGAAAACCTGGTGCAGGGACATACAACAGTTGCTGAATACCATGCTCGATTTATAGAATTGTCTCGCTACAATCCCGGGGCTGTATCGGATCCAATGGCGAGATGCGAAAAATTTAGAAATAACCTGAGGCCGAAAATCAGACAAATGATAGCTGCTGTTCCATCAACAGATTTTCTTGATCTTGTAGCTGCGGCACAGCGGGCAGAGACAGAACTAAATAACTCCTATGGAGAGTATAAGGGTTCTGGTGGGCGTCAAAGGAAAATAAGTAAGAAAGAGAAGTCACAAGGGCAAGTCATTCAGCATAGTGGAGTGACTATTGGTGGTGGATCTTCTGGCAGTGGTCGTTTCCAACCGTATGCTTGTCATAACTGTGGACAAGTGGGACATCTGAGGAGAAATTGCCCTAACCGCCCTACACAATCATCCTTTGCACCAAGGCCACAAGGAAGTCATTTTGGCTCCACTGTTTGGGGAGGGAGTCAAAATCGTGGAGCGCCTCAGCAAAACACTCCAGCTTCCCAAGTCTCAGTAACTCAACCTCGAGGGTTCCAGCCTCAGTACAACTATCAACAGCGGCCACAGGGTTCCAATTTTTATGCTAATCAGAACTTCCAACCGACTCCACAAGGCTCAGTGAATCAAAGGCCATATTTTTCTGGGAGAAATAATAATAAGGCTAGTAGTAGCCAAGGAAACCGAGGAAAAAGTGATAAAGGAAAAGCACCAGCACAAGCTTATGCAATTACGGCTACAACTGGACAAGGAAAACAGGCTGATCACTCAGTTGTAGACGGTATGATTCACGTGTCTCATTCTTGGGCTCATGTATTATTTGACACTGGTGCCACTCATTCATTTATATCTATGTTATTTGCTTCCGTACTACAATTAGAAACTGAGACATGTAGTTCATCATTAACCCTTAGTACACCAATGGGCGGGATAGCTGAAGTATCCATAATTTGTAAATCAGTGTGTATTGTTATAGGAGAACATAAACTATCGGCTGACCTATATGTAATAACTATGACAGAGTTTGATGTAATCTTAGGAATGGATTGGCTAACTAAATACCAGGCAATAGTAGATTGTCATAGGAAACGTGTCTCTTTATTCACCAAGAATGGACAAGTCATCGAATTTCAAGCAAAAACAGGAACAGTGACGCCAGCCCCGGTGCTAAAGGCTTGTATTGGAGGACGAAGGAATTTCACCAATCTTGGGACGATCTTTGCTTCAGATGGAGAACTAAAGAAGAGTGACCTATCCTCTCACACTCCTGTGGTGGACGAATTTTCAGATGTTTTTCCAGATGAATTGCCCGGACTTCCGCCTGATAGAGAAATTGAGTTTGTCATCGACTTAACTCAAGGAGCAGCGCCTGTTTCTATTGCCCCGTATCGAATGGCACCTGCTGAGAAAGTGGAATTGAGGAAGCAGTTGGACGAATTACTGGAAAAAGGATTTATTCGACCAAGTACATCACCTTGGGGAGCTCCAGTACTTTTTGTGAAGAAACATGACGGATCGTTGAGGCTCTGTGTCGATTATCGCCAGCTTAATCGATTGACTATCAAGAACAAGTACCCTCTACCCCGAATTGATGAGTTGTTCGATCAGTTAGGAGGATCTTGCTATTTCTCAAAGATTGACTTACGATCCGGATATCACCAACTGAAGATAAGAGCAGAGGACATTCCAAAGACAGCTTTTCGGACTCGCTACGGTCATTTTGAGTTTCTTGTCATGCCTTTCGGGTTGACTAATGCACCAGCGGCTTTCATGGACTTGATGAACCGTGTCTTTCGACCGTACTTAGATCAATTTATCATTGTTTTCATAGATGATATCTTGATCTATTCTAAAAACGAAGAAGAACATGCTGAGCATTTGAGGATCGCTCTACAAACGTTGAGAGAACATGGTCTTTATGCAAAAAGAGAAAAATGTGATTTCTGGATGACGAAGGTCAAGTTCCTTGGACATGTTGTCTCTGAAGAAGGCATCTCAGTGGACCCCTCCAAAATTGAAGCAGTGCTAAATTGGGAACGACCAAAGAACGTGTCAGAGATTCGAAGTTTCCTCGGACTAGCTGGATACTATCGACGCTTCGTAAAGAATTTTTCAAAGATTGCTTCTCCATTAACAAAACTCACAAGGAAGAATGTCAAGTTCGTGTGGGATGATAAATGTGAAGAAGCATTTGAGGAACTGAAACGAAGACTCACTAGTGCACCTGTGCTGATCATACCTAACAACGAGGAGCCTTACACAGTATACACTGATGCCTCAGGAAACGGTTTGGGTTGTGTGTTAATGCAGCATGGACGAGTAGTTGCCTACGCCTCACGCCAGTTGAAACCCCATGAGAGGAACTACCCCACACATGATCTTGAGTTAGCTGCTGTGGTTTTCGCACTTAAAATTTGGAGATGTTATCTATATGGCGCAAAGTTCGAGCTATATTCAGATCATCAAAGTCTGAAATATTTGTTTACTCAAAAGGATCTCAATCTAAGGCAACGAAGATGGACTGAGTACATGGTGGACTATGACTTTAGTATCCAATATCATCCTGGAAAAGCAAATGCCGTGGCAGATGCTCTAAGTCGTAAGAACAACGGACGTATAGCCAGTTTAGCATTGGAAGATTGGAGACGAGTCACCATCGCCGACTTCAACTTGCAATATTATGAAGATAACGAGAGAGCTTTCTTATTCAATGTGATAGCAACTCCTACGTTAATTCAGAAAGTAAAACAAGGACAATGGCACGATGAAGGATTACGTAGGGTTTGGAAACAAATACAAAATGGAGAACAACTGGATGGATGGCAGATTGAGCCAGAAGGATTTTTACTTTACAAAGGAAGATTAGTTGTTCCAGAGGATCCATATCTTAGGCATGCGGTGCTAGATGAGGCTCACCGTTCAAAGTTTGCTATTCATCCTGGAAGCACAAAAATGTATATGGATCTAAAACGACAATACTGGTGGCGAGGAATGAAACGAGATGTAGCAACCTTTGTCTCTAAGTGCATGACGTGCCAACAGGTTAAAGCGGAACATCAAAAGCCTGGAGGCGAGTTGAGGAGCTTACCTATTCCAGAATGGAAGTGGGATCATGTGACAATGGACTTTGTTACTGGATTTCCTAAGACTCAAATAGGGCATGACGCCGTTTGGGTAATTGTAGATCGTTTAACTAAGACAGCCCACTTCATCCCAATCAGAACTAATTATAGTGTCTCAAAATTATGTCAATTGTACGTGGAAAAGGTAGTGACATTGCATGGAGTGCCAATGTCAATAGTTTCCGATAGAGATACACGTTTCACGTCGAAATTTTGGAGAGGATTACAGAGGGCCTTGGGAACTCAATTGAATTTTAGTACAGCTTTTCATCCTCAAACAGATGGACAATCTGAACGTGTCATTCAGATTCTCGAGGATATGCTTCGGGCTTGTGTGCTGGACTTTGGAACAAATTGGGCTGCACAGCTGCCATATGTTGAATTCGCATATAACAACAGTTACCAAGCAAGTATTAGAATGGCTCCATATGAGGCCTTATATGGTAGACCTTGTAGATCTCCATTGTGTTGGGCTGAAAAGGAAGAGCGTCTTGAACTTGGGCCTCAGTTTATCAGAGAAACAACGGACAAGATCCAGATTATTCGCGAACGTCTTCAGACAGCTCAAAGTCGACAAAAGAGTTATGCAGATAAGAGGAGGCGACCTTTAGAGTTCATGATCGGAGACTTTGTGTTCTTAAAAGTGAAACCAAAACGAGGTGTATCTCGATTTGGTGTTAAAGGAAAGTTAGCACCAAGGTATACAGGACCGTTTGAGATTGTGGAACGCATTGGAACGTTGGCATACCGTTTAGACCTACCACCACAATTGTCTCATGTACATAATGTGTTTCATGTATCGATGTTGAGAAAGTATGAACCCGACCCTTCACATGTGATCATGTGGACAGATGTGCCAATTCAAGGAGATACGAATTATGAAGAAATTCCAGTTCAAATACTGGATCATGAAATAAAATTATTACGTCGTCGTGGAATTCCTCTGGTGAAAGTGATGTGGCAACACCATGATGTGGAGGAAGCCACATGGGAACTTGAATCTGAAATGAGAGAAAAGTACCCATATTTGTTTTAACATTGTAATCAGTGTAAGAAATTTCGAGGACGAAATTTTTTATAGGAGGGGAGAGCTGTAACACCCGTATTTTTAACGGGCATAATTTTGTAAAATTTAATGAATAAAATGTGACTATTTAAAATTACTAAGTTGTTTATGATCATTTAAAAAAAAAAAAAAATACCATTTTAGTATTTTCTTACCAAGTCTTCCTAAGAAACATTCAAAACTTACCAACACTTACTTCTACCAATCTTGTCTCCCTAAATTATTGCTCAATTATATAAACTTCTTCTCATTTTGCTAAAGGTATCCGAAGGGGACATTGAATTATTTTCCGTCAATTCATAGAAGACATGGAGATATTTTCTCAACCACCTAATTAATTATTTCCTTATCTTCTTCTATAATTCACTCCAATTATCCCCTCAATTATGTTGGCATTATTTGCTAAAAGTCTTCATGGGAGACAAGATGATATTTTCCTTTAAGACTCTTTTGTTTCTTCTTACAACTTTTCCCCGTAAACATCCCATTCCTCTTAAGCATTTTGATATCTTTTTATTTAACTATCACCACCTTCTTCTCTAGTTCTCATTCTCTCCCTTCTCACTTCAAATTTCTAACTAAAGACATAGAGCACAAAGCTCTCTTTGTGGCCAAGACAATTATAATTCCCAACGATGATCGAGGCGGTTTTAAAGTTAATTCAAGCTTGATTGATAACCCAAACTTTGGTGCTTTTCAAAGAAGTTTTGAGGTAGGTTTTCTTTAATCTAAACTTAGTTTTTAGTATGCATTTTCTCCATGTTTAATGCATAAAAATACTTTAATGGCACTAGTAGACGGGTTTACACATAACTCACTTATGAATGTGATTATACGTTGTGCTTTAGTTTTAATTGTCCTTATGCATGCCTTAGGGTCAAGGATGTGTGGAGCTAACGTTAATTGATTCCAGGATTAAAAGATTGTTGATAAGCTTGAAAGGTAGGGATTCTATTACTCATTTTTGTGAGGTTTTTATAGAATTAAAATTGATTGTTTTGCCGCAATATATATATATCTATGTTGAACTGATATTATATGAGTATCACATATGAAACTATGACATGGACTCGTCTTGTATTGTACGGCGAGGAACATAATGAATTGACACATGTTATAAATTGAGAAGCATGGTTAGGAAAACTGACTCTATTAATAATGATTTAATATAGAGAAATGGTGAGACATGAAGAGGGCGGCGGTTACGTCCTTGGGCATGAATACCCAAAAAGGTAAAATAGGGGGAAGGTGATGACGCTTCCTTGGGTTGAAAGTCCCAGAACACACTGTACAGGAATTGATTTGGTGAGGACTCGGGGCTTGATGTCCCCTCACCGGAACACCCTTGGAATGTTTATGGGGTGATCAAGTGCGCCCATTTGGGTTTCGATGAGTTGAGTGATACTCAATTTAACATGGATACCTAGGAACAATGATGATTGGTAATATTTGTATAAATGTGTAATTATGACACTTGGTAATGATTAACTACGGTATCCATAAGATGTGATCATAATAAACCTCATAATCTGGAATATGATGTAACCTACTAACCATGCAGTTTTTAATGTGGTAATGGATAAACCATAAGGTGAGTCATGATTTCCCTACTGGGCATGTCGATGCTCATCCCTATCATATCTTCATATCTCAGGTGGAACTCAGTGCAACATATTTGAAGAGGAATAAGCGAAAACAATCCTGCTGTTTTCGTGTTAGAAGACCCTGTTTAATTACAACTTATCTACAACATGTAAGAGTTGTATTATATTTTTTTATGGCTGTGTTAAGTTATTTGGGAATTGTACTATGGTGATGATGACTGTAATTATATATATTTGGTGCTACACTAAAAACTGTGGTTTGTATTTAAAACGTTTATTTTTATTTTTCTTGTTGTTTAAAGACCCATGGGCATTGTTTAATTGATTTAAATAATATAAAATTTAAAATTATTTTTATTTATTTAAAACTGTTAACCCCCACATAGGGGTGTTACAAGTTCAGACAAGCTCTAACAAAGCCCAAATATCAAAAACATGACCTCTATAGTAAAATCCCAATTAAAAGCATTAGAATTAGCAAACTCTAAGCAAATCAACTTGGCAATTAGAATTGGCAAACTCTTAGCTAATCAACTTAGAAAAGTAAAAATTTAATTGGGATTTTTAAATCAAAATCAAATATTTTAATGAGTTTGATTTGTTACCTCTGATCGGAGCCGGCCAAGACCTCCCCTCAATACGCTTAATCCCGTAAACGAGGAGAGAAGCCCAAAGCTGGTGCACAGTCAAACTAATAGCCGTGCCAATTTCTTCCTCTCATCTCTCCCCTCCACCGAGAAAAGGCAAGAACTTGGCGAATACTCGATGGAAAAATTATCCTTTTTTTCCTTCTTTTTCGGAAAAACATAGACCCGCGAAGTAGATTGTAGATTGACTCTTGTTTTTCGACTTCAAGATGATTAGTTTTAGTCCTTTGCTCGCTTCCCTCATTCCCAGATTGACTCGAAGTGTTGATTATTCTCTGCTCTCTTTTTTCTTTCGATTTATTTTTTTTTTTAACAAAAGGAAAAATAACAATAGAGTAATGATTAGGGTATGAGATAATTGGTTGAATACAAAATAAAATATTTTCAAAAAAAGAGAAAAAAATGTAAATATTAAATTTATACAGTTAGTTGAACCTCTATTTCACTTAAAAAGGCTTTTTTTCTTTTTTCTTTTTTTTTTGGCTTTGGACATTTCTTTTAAAAAAAAAAAAAAAAAAAGAGCTCTTCACCGAAATCATTTATTAAAGTTTCAAAAAAAAATTATTTATTAAAAAAAGTAATGGATAGTTAGGTTCTATTTAGGAAAATTAGGATTTTCTTTTTTTGTTAAAGAAGACATTTCGAGTATTTGACTTTTTCTTCTAAGTATAACGTCTGCTGGCTACTATTTGCCGGCCAATGCAAACCCAAAACAATGGATAATTCATTCATTTTCTTTTCTTATTTGTAATATACTGAACTGAATAAAAAGATTTAATATATTATTAACTGTTCGCCACCAATATTTATAGGGAAATTTATGTACACATATTCAGCCCTCTCTCAAGCATCGAGTAGACACAATTCCTTTATTTATATATATATATATACAAAGACAATTTTTAATCATAGATCATTCTAAAATTACATAAATTGAAACATATAGTTGTAGACGGTGAATCTACAATCAAATGTTATAATTTTAGATTGAATTGTTTAAGAACTTAGGCCCTCAAATCACTATTAAATAACCTGTTAGCTCGGGTTGAAATGCAAGATTAGAGTAAAATAAACTAAATAATACTGTAACAAGAATGACACGCGGGATTTATAATGGTTCAATCTATTAACGAATAGCTACGTTCACTGTAATTCACTATGATGTTCTGAGTACAGATTACAAAAGAGTAAAAAGAAATGAGAAAGCAAATTAGTAGAGTTTTTGTATCTTTTTCTTGTCGCACAACAAAGCAACCTTCCCCTTATATAGAGGATGAGAAAGAATCGTAGCTCCCAATCGTCTGGCGGAGTGGGATAGAGCACCATAAGTAACCGCAATAGTGGGACACGTGTCGATTGGTGATAGGTTGTAAGAATCACGCCCAATCCACGTTTCAGTCCATGACTAGACGTGCTATAACCGTCTATTCGTCCTAATAGCTGTTAGTTCGAGACGATCAATCCGGTCGAACGAAGACGTGAAAACGAGTGCGAATTATCATGAGCAATAGAGTTAAACGCCTCAAATCACGCAAGATGATTGAATCAAGCGAACAATGCGAACCGTCAATTACGATCGGGCTTTAGTCAACAGATTTTACTCGATCCATTCGATTAGTTTTAACATTAGGTCGTACAGGCTTACTAGTAATTTAGGCCGACTAAATTACACCCCAATAATAATGACTTAATAAATTTTGATAAAAATATGGTAATTTTGGATCTATTTTTATTTTTATTCCTTTTTTTCCGTCAAATTAAAAGCGGTCACCCACTTGTCGTCTGCTCTCTCTCCCTCTCTCTAAACAGCTCCTTGGGAAAGCGAGTAATGTCCACTTCCTGCAACATTTTTTTTTTAACTCCAAAAAGTCTCGAAGAATGTTTCAGATTCTCGTCTCCATGCCTCAAACGACACCTTTCTGACTTCAACGACACCAAGGCTTTCCACCTCTCTCACTCTTCCCTCTCCCTACAGCCAAAGCAAAGGCATGCTTTTCGCTCCTCACTTCCCTTCTCCTTCTTCTTCTTCTTCTTCTGAGTTATTTCTTCTCTCTCTCAGTCAAATCCAACAAAGCCGTTGACTTTGGACCGACAATAATGGAGCAATCGGTCCTCGACGACATAATTAATCGGCTTCTCGAAGTCCGAGGGCGGCCAGGAAAGCAGGTTCAGCTTTCTGAGTCGGAGATCCGCCAGCTCTGCGTTGTTTCTCGTGAGATTTTCTTGCAGCAGCCCAATTTGTTGGACCTCGAAGCACCCATCAAGATTTGTGGTATTTTATTCAATGACCATTCCTTTTTCACTTTTTCTTTCTGTTGTTGAACTCGATTATGGGTTTTTTTTGTCAGAATCCGAAATTTGCTTTTCGCACCCCATTTATTTGAGCAGATGAACTTTTTACGATTTTTTTTTTTAATTTTGGTTGTGGATAGGGCTCAATTACGTCATTTTAGGGCATTTGAATTTTTTTTTCCTGAAGAATATGAACCATGGTTGAATATTTTTTTCCTTTTTTTGGGTAAAAATGAAATGAAAAATTTGCGGTATTCCATTGGAATTCTACCTTATTGTATTTTGAGCTTGGACTGATTTGGGTTTGAAAATGGTTTATCCATCTGACAGAGCTTTTAATTATTTACAAGTACTTTAGTAATTGATGCAATAAGCAATTTTTAGAATAATTATATTATCTCTGATAATTTGCTTGATTGGTATGAGCAAGTACACATTTTAAGGCCAAGAATGCATATTTACATTTCGTGACTTTGTATTCATTTCTGAATATGATTTGCTTAATTTGTTATCAATTCAATATTTGTTCTTGACGATATTATGCTTATTTTTTTTCTCTTTGTTGGTTGACGTACAAAGCCCAATTAAGAGGACTTGTTATGCTTGTTGGTATATTTTGATAAAAAACCTTTGAAGACTTTGTAGGTTTGTGCATTATAATGGTTGAGTAACGTTCGCAGTGAATTGACAACTGGAGTTTATAAATGAATTTATGTTTTTTCCCCCTTGCTGACGGATGGTTTAGTAATTGGTTATGCTTTCCATGGAGTATCAGATATTGTATGGCTGGTTTCCATCCTCATGTGTTGTTGACACGACACAGATACATGATTTTATCTGTTTTGATTGGAACCAAATATGCTTGAAAATCATTAGTTACTTGCATCTGTAACTCTCACCTAAGTGATGGTTTGTTTCTGATAAATCTTTAAGCAATGCCAACATCTTTGGTCCCTTCAGGTTATGAAAATTTAATGGGAATTTGTTGGAGGTGGATCAATAGTCGTAGCCTTTAAAATTTCTGTAATGACTTTGTGGTATAATATACCTTGGATTAATTGCCCTCCTCATTCAGGATTGTAAGTAATGATGCTGCTCAAAAGATATGTAATATTCTTTTGATAGGATAGCAGGTAACGATTTTAATAAGGAAAATATCGCCAATTTCGTTCTTATTAACGTAAAAGCGAGATTTCAGTTTGCGTTGATTCAATCCATTTTGCCTTGCAAGGAGTCTTTTTGCTTGTTAATGAACTCGGTTGTTGGTCTTCAGGTGACATACACGGTCAATATTCTGATCTTTTGAGGCTTTTTGAGTATGGTGGACTACCTCCTAAAGCCAATTACTTATTCTTGGGGGATTATGTGGATCGTGGCAAACAAAGTCTGGAGACAGCTTGCCTTCTTCTTGCATATAAAATAAAATATCCTGAGAATTTTTTCCTTTTGAGAGGCAATCATGAATGTGCTTCCATAAACCGCATTTATGGATTTTATGACGAGTGTAAGAGAAGATTCAACGTAAGGCTTTGGAAAACATTTACAGATTGTTTCAACTGCCTTCCAGTGGCAGCCCTGATTGATGAAAAGATCCTCTGTATGCATGGGGGCCTTTCTCCTGACCTGCAAAATTTGGATCAGATACGAAACTTACAGCGGCCGACTGATGTACCGGATACGGGTTTGCTCTGCGATATTCTCTGGTCTGACCCGAGTAAAGAGATTCAAGGTTGGGGGATGAACGACAGGGGAGTTTCATATACGTTTGGTGCTGACAAGGTCACAGAGTTTCTTCAGAAGCATGATTTGGATCTCATTTGTCGCGCTCACCAGGTAAAGTAGCTTTAGTAGTTTCTAGTTATTGTTTAGAAGTCTTTAGCCTTTGATTTGGTTCGTGTCGTGCCTTTGCTATCCAAACATTTTGCTTTCAGATTAAATGGGTTATTTTGATTTACTTTTTATATGGTAAGTCATGTGATTTTGTGTCCATCCATTATGAGCTTCAATTCGTCAGCATTTCTTTCATCCAAATTCCATGCTTGTCTTGGTATAGGGACAGGCATCGGCAATTGTTAGCTCCACTGGTTACAGTACTTTGCACTGACTACAGGGGACATGATTTTGATATATGTTTGTTGCCTTATAATTGATGTGCTTATATCTGTGTGTTACTATTTGCAGGTTGTGGAGGATGGATACGAGTTCTTTGCAAACCGCCAACTTGTAACTATTTTTTCGGCACCAAACTACTGTGGGGAGTTTGATAATGCTGGTGCAATGATGAGTGTGGATGAGACGCTGATGTGCTCATTCCAAATACTAAAGCCATCAGATAAAAAGGCAAAGCTAAACTTTGGGAGCACGACCACAACTAAGCCTGGAAACCCTTCGACAGCGACCAATGTTTTTGGGAGCACAACCACGGCCAAACCGGGAAACACTCCAGCAGGAGTCAAGGTTAATGCAGCTTCTACTTAAAAAGGGATAAATTTGCGTTTATTAAATTAGGCTCTCAATGATAACTTTGTTGCGAATTTGGAGCATTCACTGCAAAGGATTTAACCTAGAAAATAGTTAACATGTGTTGTTTGACTAAGTTCTTTGTTTCTTTTTGGTTTGCAGTCCTTCCTTGGCACCAAGGTATGAGATTTGGTTTTTGGCAGCTTAGAGGATGTACCGCCGGCCCATTTGGCTCGCGAACACGTCAGGTTTATAGCTAAAGTTTGATGCCCATTAAGCATTAATTTCAGTTGTCATATGTTAAAATTGTAAAATTGGAAAGGAAAATGTCTTTAGAAGCTAATTTAAAGCATGTTTCCCTGATATAAAATTGGGTTTGGAGATAGAAAGAAGGGCTCTGTAATCAGTTTCTCTTCCTTCTTTGTACACTACTTAGCTGCTATAATTTGTTGGTATGCACTATTAAATTTAATATCACCTTGCTCTTGGAACGATAAAGAAACTGTCAAAAACAATAGTCGTTCTCTATTATTTTCCTCAGTTGGAAAACAAATTTTCCAAGTAGTGCTTTTTGTTGACAGATTCTTATCTCCTGCAATGCTTTTTTCAACGACTTTTCTTGCGGCACAGAAAGTTTGCTGTTATTTTATTTTATTTTTTTTATATTTTTGGTCCTTATTTAACTCTAGATTATGTGATATCAATTTAGTGGCCATAATCAGTTTGGGATCCACCGGGGAGATTCGGAGGATGTCGTATGTACTATGGTTGTTGAATTATAGGAATAATATCTCCTGTACATTGAGAAATTATTCTAACAGGAGACATTATTCTCTTTTTCTTTCTCACACGTAATGGTCAAGGAGGTTCTAACAATGGCCCTTCTAGAGCTTCCATGTGTCTTTAAATTGGCGAAGAATAATGAATGATGATATGGTGGAGTGGCACATTGAATAATGGGTGCATATTCTGAACCCAACTAAGAAAATTGTGTCCACAAAGTCTTGATCTGCCAAAATTGGTGGTGTACTTGATCACTATTTTGATAGAGACACCATAATAGTTTGTCGAGTTTAATCAATCACCCAAGTGCTAGTTTAATGTGTTTATAATGGGAAATCCGTATAATTGGTTTCTTTTAAAAAAATAAATAATAAGGACTCTCTATAATTGGTTTCTAATGCCTGCTATTCCTAAAGCAAGAAGTAAATTTCCAGTTCAACATCTACCAAAAAAAAAAACAAAAAGCCTACTGAAAATTATTATATTGGACCAAGTATCATGCACAACCTCCGAATCTCAGCCAATGTTACCAAGAGCAGGTCCTCATTGAACTGCTTTGCTAATTGCCAAATTGAGGACTTCTCCGATATGGTGGTATATGTTTCGAAACTGTTTGAACTGGTTTAAATTATTTTTTTTACAGATTTGACGGATGAAAGACAAAAATTCATTAGTAGGTACTTCTTTGGTTCCCACTAGAAAAATTGTTAAATTTTTAAACCATTTTTAGAGAACTTCTATGGTAGGAACTGTTATTTTTTTCTACTAGTGGAAATTGTTGTTGAATACTCTAGATTAATTTTTAAACGGTTTGATCCGTGAGAATCCATGTAAAAATTTTACAATGCACGACCTAATTATTTTCAATCACAGATCAAACTGTCAAATCTTGAAGTTAACATGGTAGTCCCTATCCATAGGTAGAAAATACATTTTCCTACAGTAAGAATATCCTCCTTACGTGTGTTGTTCTACAAATAGTAAAAACATATGGGCGATCATCAGAGCAGCTTTTAGAACCTAAAATGGGTTCGGTAGTTCCAGAATTCTCTAAATCCAAACTATAAGAACTTTATTTAATGAACCAAAGAATTCCAAGTTATTAAAAAAATCCATTAATTGAACAATGCCTGAAATTTGGTCTTCTTATTTTCTTTTCCCATTAACCATTGCATAATTTGCTTTTCTTTTCCTTTGTTTGTTTTCCTTGAGTCTCACCGAATAAGAACTGCTTGTATTATTCCTTAAAAAAAAAAAAAAAAATCTTATATGCCATCTTTGCGGGTGTTTGTATATACACGTACGGAATTGATGTACAGATTCTTTTCAAAAACTTGTTTAGGGTTAACTGTAGTGTCACATGGGTAGGACCTATTCAAAATCTTTGCCCGTTGGAGCACATGGTAGTGGTGCCAATGACAACATCATGTGATACATTATAGCAGTTTGTTATTGTTTTCAAAATAAGTAAAAATATTTTTGTTTTGAAAAATAAGATTTTTTTTTAAAATTATGCTGATACTGTTTTTAAAATTTTTATCTCCAAAAACGTGCGAAAACATTTCTAAAAATTTTAAGAACAAAAACAAACGGGGCCATTATTTTTAAATATTAGTTAGAGAAGCATACATATAAGGCTGCAATACAGGTTATCACATGACGACATGACACAAATTCAACACGCTTTTTTTTACTGGTTATGGTCAAAAAAATTAACTACGAGGTTATCAACCCGAAACTGACCCATCCAAAAATAGGTCATGTTCGGGTCAACCTACATAACACTAAAATGACCAGCCTGACCCACGAATAATTATCTAAATATTTTTTAAAATATTTTCTCTTATTATCAAATATACCCATAAGACAAAACCCTTGCTCACTTAATCTCATACCAAGCTTCAAACTAAATTGATTTTAACTCTTAAACAACAAAAAAATCCATTTTAGATTGATCACTTGAAACTGTTATTTTGTTAGATATTTTTAAAAATTTTAGGACTTAATTTTTTGTTTATATAGTATGGAACTTATTTGATTTTGACAAAATTTGTTTTATGTTAATTTTTAAATTGTATTAGTGCAAATTCAAAGCTAAAAAAGGTAATAGGTTAGTGCAGATTACTATTAGTTATTGACTGGTTGCGGGTCATTAGCGGGTTGCATGTCATTGGCATTTCATAGGTTGCATAAGAAATAGGTTAGTACGGGTCGTGTTCGTGATAATCCGTGTCAGAACATATCATCTTAGTGTTGAAATTTCTCAACCTATTCATATCACAGGTCGGATTAGTGTCGAACTAGTTTATGTAAAATTTGATTTTTAACTCGACCTAAATCTGACCCATCGACATAAATTGCCACCCCTACATACATAACCAAAAGAAACTAGATACCAAGTACAATTGTTCGGTGGGAATCATAAAGTACTTCAATAATGCATACCCAAAACTAAATATATGCTGCCCATGTTGTTAGCTGATCCTGGTGAGTCTTTTGTCACTCTTGAGGAAGTGGATCCCGTATGCATGGCTAAAAATATTGAAAATGATAGGGCCATCAACAGATCCTTTTTATCTACCAAAAAAATAATACATTATGGTTTGTCATCTCTCCAATTTTTTTTAGAGGAGTTAAAAGGATAACAATTTAAATTTTGTAAAAGAAAACATTATAACATGTGACTACCTTTCAAATTAACCTATACTTAACCAACTACTTCAAAGGGTAGAAACTCTTTTTTCCTACAAGCACTCCTCAATCTGATTAGACAAAGACGTTTATGCTTTGGTCCATATAATTTCTTCTCTCTAAAACGTATCTCATCCAAAAAAATGCCCCCAACAGCTTTTTTTCTCCTTTTAACTGGGAAAAAAAAAATCACAGGTAGGAATTAAAAAAGATATTTATGGTTAGGTATTCATTCGTTCAATTGTCAAATCTACAAAAAAATAAATAAATAAAATAATTTTGATAAGATTTAAAGGTTTAAAAACATACACAAAAGTCTCAAAAAATAAGTGTCCCCACCATTATAAATGAAAAATAATAATTATTATAAAAAAAAAGCACATGGGCAGTCAACTTCTTCCTCTTCTTCTTTTAAGAATGAGCTTGTTATGTGTATTAGAGTCCCTTTGAAGTCAATGTTTTCTGCCGCAATAAGCTGCCCGTTGTGGCTTGTGCGCATAGGTTTATTCTAGCAAAGTCAGTGGTCCGCCACCTACAATAAGAAAGAAAAAAGGGTCAACCGGTGGTCCTCAATCACTCTACCATGTGATAAGTCAGCCATGATAGCTTATCAACTTAGTCACGGACCTCAATCTGATTTTTACACGAATCTAACGCTGTCTCGGCTTCTTCTACCAAATAATAATAATAATAATAATAATAACAAAAAAATGTATCAGCTCGTTCGGTCCAATGTATTGATCAGCCACTCCACAGATCAAGTTAAACTCATAATTCTGTTTGGCTAACATATGGGACCCCCTTAGAAAATAGAAATTATTGGTGAAATTATTATACATGATTTTGTGGCTCTTTTCTATCCTCGTATTCTAAATTTTGCGTCCTGTGTATTCTCAAAGTTTTAGAGAGAAAATAAAACTACGTAACTAGGAAGAACATCAAATAAATCATGTAGTGATGATTTAACGATTTTCTCTTCTTTGATTATCAAAAATTTTTCTTCACCTAAGAAAATGAGCACAACTGATATTAATCTTTGCAAGCCCTCTAATTTTCTTTTCTTTTATTTATTTATTGATTTTTTTTGCAAGGAATTCTCCTTGAATTTTACTAGTTGTAGAATGCAGATAATGAAAGTATCAGTTATATGTTTTATTAAGTTTACGTTTAAGTTTGTTATAACAAAATTGTATTAAACATAAAAACAATAAATAAAGACAATAGATTGATATCGCGATTCGATAACCACCTACATCCGCAGGACCATGTTTAGACGTATGAACACTTTACAAACAAAGTTACAATTCAATTAGACTTATTCACTCTGAGACTTTCTCTTTAAATATAACACCTATAACTCATAGCAATGAACATGCTAAACGAGATCCCCTCGACTTAATGTTAATGCTTTCAACTCTAAGTTTTTTGCCGAAAACCTAAAATTCTTCTCCCAAAAAATAAAGAAAAATAAGACGCTCCCAAAATGATCTCTTAGCAATTCTAAGACTCTAAAGGCATATGTAGACTACTATGAAACTTCATATAAATGGTCAATATTGCTTGCAATTCGAGATCTTTAAAAAGTCCACTGATTAGATTCTATTATCGATTTTGTTGCAACAAAAATGGCAACAAATCTTTAAGGCTAAAACATATCAGTTTACAATCAAGACTTGCAGGTTTTTATTAGACCCAGCGACAATCTTGTTTTTATAACTCTTGAAAACTACACGATATCAATAAGCAAACCAAAAAGATATCAAAAGAAATCAATGAAGCTAAATGCTTACATGATTTCCACTTTTCTTTATAAAAAGAAATCAAGTAAGCTAAATGCTTGCACGATTTTAACTTTCCTTAAAAATACAATCACCAAATCAATTAATTTCCATATTCTTATTGATAGACAATTCTAATAAATTGTTTCCCAATTGATTTCCTGTAAAACAAGAAAAGATAGCAAATAGGAAACCAAAGAATGGGCAACACAATGATATGCATGATTCACTCAATTACTAAAACTTTCCAAAACCTGCACCCAAAATTCAATTACTGAAACTTTTCAAGATCTACACCAAAATCAATTCAAAGTCAAATTCTATAATTGACAAAATAATGCCAATACAAAATTCCTAACAATCCCCTTTAGCATTGTTTTGGCAAAATACAAAAATAAGAAAACTAAAGCAACGAATATTAACAAGCTAAATCAACCAACATTAACGTTCAGCTTTTTAACTCCCCCTGTGAAGCACACTAATACTCTATACTCCCCTTTTTGTCAAAATAATGACCAAAGCATACTCAACAAGCGATGTGGAAAGTGGGAGACGGAGAGCCAGCGTGAAATGCCAAAATAGAAAAACATAAAAAAATTTTGTTTTTCAAAAAACGAAACTTGATTACGGTTTTTTTGAAAAAAATGAGAAATCCAATTAACATAAATGCTAGAATGTTGACCACTCAAGGTTATTCAAAAGAAAAATCTGTACTATTTTGAATTTTCAACTAAATCAAAAATTTCAATATGAACCGTGTGTGTGAAAAATTCTTCACAAAAATTCATTTTCGAATATATTTTTTTTTTCAAATTTAACACTTTGAAAAAAAATTTAGGTGATGAAAAACCTGTTCAAACTAACTTATTCATCCACATCACTCCGTAGGTTTTTTTTATAGTACTACAAAATTTGTGGGGGCCTTTCACTCTATCACCCATGCAACATTTTTCTTATGGTAGATCGTTTTCTACGTATTAGTAATACATAGGCCCAGATTGCTCAGGAATAGCATACGCACAAAAATATAGGTAGTTTTTCCCCATTTATAAAGAATGCATATGATTATTTATTTATTTATTAAAGACTTGCATATGATTTTTTTTAAAACAAAAATGATTAGAATACATGAATGGATTAAATCCCATGTCACGAGATAATTCATCAACCTTTGATCATTGTGCCTTAAAATCAGTATTCTTAAGGAGATAAAAGTAAAGCTGTGATAAAAAAAATATTGGTCCATGTAAAAATTTCAATTTAATAAAAAATCTAGAAATTTCAAATGTCAAATTTGAAAATAACAAATTTTGGGCAATACTTATATAGCACAAATACCAATTGTTTTTCTCAAAGATTCAATTCTTGCTGAGAACAACTGCTATCAAAATACCAAGCATCATTAATACAAGCTTTTAAAGAAGCATGAGTAACAAAACCCTGTAAATCACACTTTCTTATCCAAATTTTTCTAGCAAACTTCTTGGAAAAGTCAATTTTAATTTTAGGTGTTTGTTTCTTTATTATGTCCTGTTATCTACATATCTTGTTATCTACTTAAAGCACTTAGGTCTAATATACCCTGGAATACTATAATGGTGACATATTGGAATAAATCTGATTGTTGTTCTTTTTGTTGCAACAATTTTACTAGCAACAAAATTCTTACCTTCCCTTACCTGAGGTATTTGAGATTCCTACTTTTCAATGGATGCTTTTACAAAAATGGTTTTTCCAGAGCTTTCATGGCCAACAAATCCAAGGCCAAAGTGATCACCTCCAAGGTTTTGTTGCGGGAGCAAATGATCCAATTTTGTCATTCCAGAATTGAGCATTCTTAGATTCTTTTGTGTTTGTTCCAACTCAATTCTAATTCAGCAAGATTCTTCTAGTGAATTGTAGCCAAAATCTCAAAATTTGTGGCTGCCCTTGATAAATCTTCATTTTCCTTTTTGAGAGTAGCAACTTGCACTTCAAGTGACTTATTGAGTTTACAAACCACAAGCCACTTACTATACTCTTCTTATAGGCCTTTTCAATCTTGTCACGACTTAGTTCTTCATTGTCACTCTCATAATTTATCTCGAAGTGTGTGTCTTCAACAATTTAAGCAAATTTTGTTGCTTCTTTTGTTGCAACAATTTCTGCAACAGGAACATCAGAAATTAATAACAAGTTACTAGGGAATTTAGTACTTACATTAAAGTCCACATAATTGCTGGTGTGTTCTTCTACATCATCTACACTTTTATCTGAATCGTCATCACTCCATATTGACACAATTGCCCTGTTCTTCTTTTTATGATTATTTGCACACTCAAATTGAATCTGACCGAAACCTTCACATTCCCAACATTGAATTCCTTTGTTCTTTTCTTCCCTTCATATCGATGTGAGGAGGAGAATTTGCTCTTTTGAGGATTTTTTGGTTTTTGAATTCTTAATGAATTTCCCTATCTTATTAAACTTCTTTAAAATTTTGCTAGAATTTTTTATAAGCACATCAAGGGATTCACTTATATCCTTATCGTCATCAGACATGTCTTTATTTATGGAGTCGCTCATATATGCCTGAAGCACTATGCTTATATCCTTTTTTGACTTCTTAAACTTTAACTCCATGGTTTGAAGTGATCCCATAAGTTCGTCTAACCTTATTGCTTGGACATCTTTGGCTTCTTTTATGGCAGTGATGAGACTATAAAAGTGTACATTTTTTAAGACTTAAATCATTTATTTATGCTTTTATTTCTCATTAAATCCTCTAATTAATAGCAACTTTGTATTAAACAATGTTTTTGTGTCTTAGTGTGTAAATATGTTTAAAAATATGTTTTTAGTGTGTTTTTATGTTTAATAGAATTTTTAGTAATTTTTAGAGTCATTTCGATGTGTTAAATAAATGTCTAGTCTGTAAATAGTCAAAACCGTAAAAGTAATGCGGTTATTTTATTTTGAGTTTTAGTGTATTTGATAGTGTGTTTTAAGTTTGTAAATATGTCTTATTATATTTTTAGTAATTTCTAAAAATATTTTCAAGTCATAAAAATTATATCTGTGTTAAACCGTAAGAGACTGAAAATTTGAAGAGTTTTTATTTATTTTTGTGTGTTTTAATGTAAAATAAATATTTATAATATTTTTGTAAATATTATGTTTGTAAAATAATTAATATTAATGTGTTTGTGATTTTTAGATTTGAAATCTGGAGGAAAAACGGAGCAAAACAATACCAAAACAGATAAAATCAAACATTAAATGCATAAAAAAGATAAAGAAAATTTGAATTTAAATTAAATAGGACACATGGCAAGTTTCTAGCCATCAGATGATCTACCAAATCAATCTCAGCCGTCCAAGGAAGAGATGCGTGTCAACGCGTCAGCCCTTACGTCAGCCAAGACTCCGCTGTGTCGATCTCTGATTGGCGAGTGCACCACATGCGCGGACAAGACTCATGCGCGTCAGAGAGTGTCTCAGAGTGCTGCCCAATCATGTGCGGTCGTGTCCATGTGCAGCCTCTTTTCTAGCCGTCGGATCTGATTACCATGACTGATCGAATGGTTTTTTATCCTAGTCTTACCAGTCCCACTTGGCCCAATTCAAAGCTTGTCTGCTGACCGTTGGATTGCGAAAAGAACGCATTAGATCATCTCGTTTCAGTGCTTATCATCACCGTACAACAGCAAATTTCAAACTCAAATTCGCATCTCCAAGGACGAATCTCAGCGTGGAAAAAAGGAGAAAACGGATCAACATGATCCAATTATTGAACAATAAAATATAATAAAAATAATAATTTAAAAAAGTAGAAACAGTAATTTTCAAGGCTATAAATAGCCTTGCTTTCTCCTGTCTTTGGGCATCCCTTCGGGCCTTTGGCCCTCTTTTCCTTTCTGTTGAGTTAAACTCAACAGTATCTTCTTAGATAATAAAATAATGCTTAAATTAGTGTAAAGAGTCTGGTGAGGCAGAGAGATGATCTTGTATGCATAGTATTTTGTTATGGATTTTGACTCTACATCTGTGTGGTAATGCTTATATTTTTGTGGAATAAATTATATCTTTTTATTTTCAATAATTATTGTTAATGTTATTATGCTGCCAATTTTTACATAAATTCAGTCATGCTTTCTTTATGTAATTTAATTGTGTTGCATAGTTAATATTAATAATAATGAAATGATGCTTAATTTTATGGAATGTCTTTTACTGCAGTATGACTTGTTATATTGTCGATTCTAGATATTTCATAAGACGAAGTGCTGCCGGAGTTAATGTAAAAATTTATTCCACTAAAATATATTAATTTTGAATTGTTATTATCTTTTCTATCCTATAGTTATGTTAATTATAATTGAGTGACAGCTGTTATAATTCTCATAATTAGGCAGCAACCTTGTAAGCAAAACGCTCTAGAAGTGGTCTCAAAGTCTTCTTTATCAACTTGGAGTCTGAATATTTTTCTTCGATGGCAAAAGCTTCATTTGCAATATTAGTCCGCTATGCACTCGTCTTCCTTCATACGCAGCTGTTCAAAATAAGTTCTCAAAATTTGTAATTTTGATGATTTCATAGCAACTGTACCTTCATGTGCAATTTGGAGAATGTTCCATGCCTCTTTTGCTATTTTACACGGGGAAATTAATTGAAACTAATTACATCCACAGCATTGAATATGATGTTCAAAGCTTTAGAGTTACTATTGGCGAGCCTTCATCTATAGACCACTTTGCTTCAAGTTTAAGTATGGCATTTCCTTCAGCGTCCTTCATTGTAGTATGAGTCCAACCTGTTATAACAGACCATCACACACTTTCATCAAGAGCCTTAATGAAGGCTTTCATGCGATCCTTTCAATATGGATAATTGACACCTTCAAAGTATGGTGGTTTGGTCACCGAACTTCTTTCTCTCAAAATATTCATGCCTGCAAAACAACCAGTAAACCTAAGATCTCACCAAAAACACGTTAGTGACTCGCTTTAATACCAAGTGAAAGTACCGGTTATACGTTTTACTAAGTTTATGTTTAAGTTTGTTGTAGCAGGATTGTATCAAACATAAAACAGTAAATAGAGACGAGAAATTGATATAGCAATTCAGTAACCACCTACATCCGCGAGGTCATGCCCAGACGTATGAATACTTCATTGAGTAAACAAAGTCACAATTCAATTGGACTTATTTACTCTGAGACTTCCTCTTTAAATATGACTCCTATGACTCATAACGACCCAATGAACATGCTAAGCGAGATCCCCTCGACTTAATGTTGAATCCCTTCAACTCTAAGTTTTTTGCAGAACAAAATTCTTTTCCAAAGAATAAAGAAAAATAAGACGCTCACAAAATGATCTCTCAGCAATTTTAAGGCTCTAAAGGCGTATGTAGGCTATTGTGATACTTCATATAAATAGCCAATATTGCTTCCAATTCGAGATCTTCAAAAAGTCCATTGATTGGATTCTGTTGTAACAAAAACAACAATAAATCTTCAATGCTGAAACAAATCAGTTTACAATCAAGACTTGTCGATTTTTATTAGACCCAACAACAATCCTACTTTTATAACTCTTGAAAACTACACGATATCAATAAGCAGACCAAAAAGATATCAAAAGAAATCAATTAAGTTAAATACTTGCATGATTTCAACTTTTCTTTATCAAAAGAAATCAACCAAGCTAAATGCTTGCACGATTTCAACTTTTCTTAAAAATACATTCAGGAAATTAATTAGCTTCCATATTCTTATTGATAGATAATTCTAATAAATTGTTTCCCAATTTAGTTCCTACAAAACAAGTAAAGATAGCAAATAGGAAAACAAAGAATGGGAAACCCAATAATACGCATGATTCACTTAATTATTAAAACTTTTCAAAAACTGTACTAAAAATTCAATTACTGAAACTGCACCAAAATTAATTCAAAGTCAAATTCTATAATTGACAAAATAATACCAATACAAGCTTCCTAACAATGGATATTATGTTGCATTCAAGACTCTCTCTAAAGATTTTAAAGAATACTAGAAGTTATTCCATTATGCATACCGACCATAAGTCCAAAATCCATGATATGTTCATTTCACCTTTTCATCCGGCTAGATTAACGTCACATGAGCTATGGCAGCTGCGTGTACGTTTGGTGGCTAATTAATTATATATAAATTTCTTGTGGCAGAAGAAACAATTAAACAAGTTTATAATGCGAAAAGCAAATTAGTCACTGATCATGCCATTAAGTGTAACACATGCACAATATTCCGTAACTAAGTTGATTAGTTGAGAGTTCACATGCGTTGTACAATATTTAAATCATATAAGCACGAGTACTTCTCTCTCTGAAGTGATCCTAATTATGCTTGTTTAATTAAATATTAATCAGTACAAAGAGAGCAAGATTTAAGGAGAAAGCTGAGACAATTGCTTAGTCATTGATTTGCGTGCTTCATGTGTGTTAATGTTTATTGTCCCCTTATATCTTGATTTTGCATTAAAACTGTGTCATGCTCCAGAACCATCGCACGTTCATTAATCCTGAGTCTCAGAACTTCCGATAAATTAAACTTTATGTTTGGTACAATTAATAAAATATGCCAGTCTATTTTTTTTTTAATTAAACCTGTGCTGGAAAAGTCTACCAAGAACTACGCAAGGTAATTAAAAAAAATAAAAAAAGAGTCGCAGGATAAAACAATGGTTTATAATTAGGGATACTTACGTCATAGAACCCTAAACTTTTTAAACTTTCGATTTCGGTCTCTATTTTAAGAATTTGGACAGTCAGATTCTTTGTTGGCACTTATGTCCCCATTTTAAGAATTAGACACTTAGGTCTCCAAACTCGTAAATTATTGGCACTTAGGTCCTCAAATTTAGATACTCAAGTACCTAAACTCTTAATTTGTTGACACCGTTAGTATTCATTTTAAGAATTTGAGCATTGAAATCTCATAATCTTATTTTGTTGTCACTGTAAGTCTCTATCATGTTTTTTTATTGTCAAGTGCCATACAAGATGACAATTTTTTTTAAAAAATATGTTTTTAGGACTTAGGGAACCATAAAGCCTCAAAATATTGTCATCTTATGTAGCATTTAATAGCAAAAACATGATAGGGACTAACAGTGACAACAAATTAAGATTTTAGAATTTTAATGTCCAAGTTCTTAAAAAGAGGACTAATGGTGCCAACAAATTGAGAATTTAGGTACATGAGGATCCAAATTTTGGGACCTAATAAGTGCAAACAGTTTAAGAGTTTTGGGACCTGAACGTCCAAATTCTTAAAATGAGGACATAAGTGCCAATAGATTAAGAGTTTGAAAACCTGATTGTCTAAATTTTTAAAATAGAGACACAAATGCTAAATATTAAACAGTTTGAGAACCTATGACGTAAATATCCCTTATAATTATGTTTTATTTTTATAAAGAAGTGAGATAACATACGGTAAAAATAGAATCAGGAGAGTGTCGAAGAAGTCACCTTAGCATTTATACATTGATAACAATTGGAGAAAAAATTGAGAAAAAAAATTCTCTCTATATATATATCACAATCTCAATAATGAAAGTCCCCTTCAAAAAAAACCTGAATGATGAAAGTCCACGACTGATATATTGTTGAGCAATTATCTTGGGAAACACTTTTCTAAAGTTGGTGTGAAGTCAAACTTGAGTAGTTTGAAATATTGGCATGACAAATTCAATTTGAAATTCAATTGTATATTTTAAGCCAAGAAAAAAGAAATTGTATTGAAACATCTTACAATTAAATTAATTCTCTTTTATTTTCCTTTGAGGATAAAATAATTTAAAATATTAATCAAGAGAAGAAGAAAATGGTTGTTATAGTCAGAAGCCGCTTAATTTAAAAAATAATGTGTCCGACTAAGACACAATTGCTAATACGTAAGGGATGACCAACTGATGGCCAAAGCTTCGTCATTTTGCACGCAAAAAAGGGGTGAGTGTGAGAGAGATAATTTAAAGTGGTACTGATAGTGGAAGAGGTTGCTCTAGAGCTTCTAGCGTGGAAAATGTCGGAAGATACAAACAAATTGCGCCTAACTGTCTGGAAAGAAGCATTTGTCGAATTCTTAGCTGCCGAGTATTTTAGAAAGTGACTTCGATTTAACATAAGACGTGACATTTAATGATACGTCTATTCTGGACAAAGTTGTCAAAACAACAATGTCATACCTTCTGAAGTTTATATTAAGCACCATACATTAATAAAAAATAATATATCAATAAAATAGATAAGATCTGTAAAATAGTTGTAATGTGAGGGTGTTTTTGTCAAAAATTTAGCAAAATAAATTTATTTTTATCATCTTAACCTAATAAAAAATTCAACAAGCAAGAAAATTTTAATAGGGTGTTTGATATAAGGTAGTTTGGACCATTATATTAATTATAAATAATATAAAATTCTCACATGTTAGAGTAAAAAATAAATAAATAAAATTACTATAGTGTAAAACTCTCACATACTATAGTAAAAATAGTTCTAATTAATAGTTCTCACTACCATATCAAATACCCTATAAGTCTCGTCCAACTGCTGAAAAACAATGCCTTACAACAATGCCTTTTTTTTTCTGCTACTTGAAAATAAAATAAGGGACTAAATGAGTTTGTCATGTATTATTATGTATCTCTGCCGAACAAATATAGTGATATAATTTAACTAGATAGTAAAATGAAAGTGCTTTTAGAACACTTGTAATAGAGTATATTGATAACATTAAATATATAAAAAAAAATTTTTTTGAAATTCTTGCTTTATTTAATTTTGAAAACTAAAACACGCACATGAAACGGGCGGGCTATAGACGTGAAAATTAGTTCATTATAATAAAATAACAACATTATTGCCACCAATTGTGACAAAACTATATTGATAACTTAAAAAATATAAAACCTTTAAAACTTTATTTTTATATGTAAAATAATAATAAAAAAACACACACCCATGAAACGGGATGGTTATAGATGTGAAAAATAGCTAGTATACATAACAAATAATTGATTGGTCGAGTCTATTTTTATTCTCCTAGCTTTATAGGATTTTAATCATGTAACCCAAAAAAAAAAAGAAGAGAGAGAGTTGCAGAAATTAAAAAAGAAAAAGAAAAAAAGAGTCATCACTCTAATGTTGAATGAAAAAGGGTAAAAAGAAAAAGTAATTATGGTCCCAAACCACACATTCTAGAAGCATGTACAAAAGACGACCCAACCTAACTTATTGGACAAGCAGAGAAATCCAACCTAACTTATCAAATGAGTTAGCTAGCCAGCCCAGTACAGCAGCCAGACTCTAGCACATGGGACCATTGACCTTGAATGTGGCTGTTCAAACAGGATAACTTATCAACTTGATTCTTCCACCTAGCCACCAAATCTAGGTCCATCAATTTACTCGCGCTGGCGTATTTATAACTTACCTGATAAATTAACTCATCTATTTTCCTCTGGTTCTGAAATCTAACCATAGTTTTAACTCTACCAACTGTTAAATGGAATCTTTGTGTACCACTATCTGCGTCTCGTCCCAGAAAATAATAAATTGAGATAGAGAGGTACCCCACCGAACAATAATTCAGTGTGTTAGTTCCACAGGGTTTTTGATTGCTGATTTTGTCCTGAAATCATAAGATAATACTTTTCTTTCCTTTTTTTTTTTTTTTTGGCCTTGAAGTGGATAATGAGTCTGATATCAATCCATAATCTTATCCAATACACCAGACAAATGCACATGGTGGCGGTTTCCTCAACTGAGGACATCTGGAGCCAAGTTTCAGGTGAGCTGCAATAAACAATCATAACCAGGCTAGACACTTGTAAGAGCCTTTGCTTCTTGCTTTTTTTTTTTACTGTGGATGACGTTAACCCATCATGCAATCAGGCCTAATGTCTCGTTTCTGCAGTTACTTTTTGAAAATATGTGTGGTGAAAGGACTTTTAACTTATAGACCTAAAAAAACAAAATCCAGCTGTTCTATGATTCCCTTAACTATGGTGATAAGCATTCACAGAAATAGCCTGACGTGATAAGTGATCTGTCAGTTTGTTTGAACAGTGACAATAACGGGTGAATGGCATGCATCAAACTCTATGCAACTTCCCTGTGCATCTATTACTTATCAGCTGAAGGTTCATGGAAGGAGGACATTTCTTTGTGGCGCAGATAAACGGAGAAATTGGTAACAGTAGTACTTCAAATAGACTAAACACTGCTCTTCTTGTTTACATTAAATAAAAGATTAATGGGTCTCTTGTGAAGGTCTAACGGTGGGCCTTACCTTAACCACCTGTGGTGGTGATGGTGATGGTGTTGCTCCAGAATCAGGCTCCTCGTCGCTCCATCAGTGGGTTCCAATGTTACCATAGGAGGGGGCCTCTTGTAAATTCTTAAGGGTTGGGGACGTATCATTTAATTCGAGTATTTAAATAAAATATTTAAATAAAAATTTAAATTTTTATAAAAATAAATACTAAAACAAAATAATTTAAACAATAATAACAGCCCTTAAACTCAATCATGCAAATTACATACCACATAAAACTTTAAACAACTACAACGTAAAGCTTAAAACCAATTTGCCAGCCTTTCCTTTCAAGACTTTAATGTGCCTTGTAAGTTGGGGAAAAGACTAATTCGCTTTTGCTACTGTAGCCTAAGAGGGCGTGGAATCTTTTTACCCTACGCGTACTAACATATGCTTCATTTCAACTTCCATTCCCGTTCCTACAACATATCAGATACTCTGCATTTATTGTTACATTGGTAGAATGGAATCTATATGTGGAGACGGTATATATCAAAGCATATTCTTATTAAGGTGGACCTTCCTTTAAAGATTCAAAGGGGCAAAATCTTTTTCCAGCGTTAACAACAAGATGTTCTCACAAGGACATTTGTCAAACCTTGTGAAAGATTAACAGATCAAACGTTTATTTCACGAAAACAGGCAGGAAAGGAAGTGCAAAAAAGAAAAGAAAAAAAAAAGATCTTGAGATTCTAAAAACTCTGGCATATCTATATATTCGGCATTTTTCATTTACAAAAGCATGACTGATCTACTGTTAAACAAAAAAAAAAAAAAAAAGATACTTAGCATCATAAGAGCAACGGCGCTAGGACAGTAGTAGTACTTTCTCACTTCCTGATCTTTTTTATCAACCCAGAAAAAAATAAAAAAGAAGAGGCGGGGAAAAGCCAGGATTCTCACTCTACCGTATCTACAGTGGCAGATTTCCTCTAAATTACCTCAAATTAAAAAAAAGGAAGAAAAACCCTTGAAAGAGCCTCATCACGTGTAACTTCTCCTCAAACTCTGGTTCAGCTCTTCTGTTCAGCGGAAAACTGGGTCTTTCTCTGTAGTTTTTTGGACCTTATTAGCATCTATGTACAATCGTAAAACTGGGCCTTTGCTTCTTGGGTTAAAAAAAAAAGAAAAAAACTCTGATTTTTATGCAGATCAGTCCATTGAACTTGTCTCTCCTCCGCTTACGATCCATGGGTGCCCTGCATTTTTCACAGAACAAAACAAAGGTTAATTACAGTCCCAAAAAAGCAAAAATAAAGATGCTATTTTTATTTGCATGAAGAGATTTAGAACAAAAACAAATAAAGTTACAATCTTGGAAACAAGAACTATAATCAAAACATGATATGAAATTCAAGGTTCAAGATTTAGATCCAAGAAAAAATTTTGAAAAAGAAAAAAAGAAGAAAAAGAAAAACTTACGAAGTGCTTGTTCTGCTGTTAATCTCCTTGAGACATCCCTACAGATCATCTTTCTCAACAGATCCTTGGCCGCCGGCGAAACCGATCGGAAAACCCTAGTCGGAAACCTCAAATTCCCTCTCAAAACCGCCTCAAAGATCTCCGTCGCCGATTCACCGTAGAACGGCGGAATCCCAGACAACATTATGTACAGAATCACGCCAGCACTCCAAACATCGACCTTCTCGTTGTACTCCCTTCCCATCAAGACCTCCGGCGCGACGTAGTAGGGCGTGCCGACAACTCCCTCGACGCATCCGTCTTCCCCGAGCCACTCGGCGGAGCCGAAATCGGCGAGCTTGAGATTTTCCCTAGAATCGAACAAAACATTCTCGGGCTTCAAATCGCGGTGAACAATTCCTAGGGCATGGCAATGCGATAGAGCCTGGAGAAGCTGTTTGATGAAGGAGGCCGACTGGGGCTCGGAGAGGGTGCGATTGAGGATCTTGTCGTAGAGAGTGAGGGGCTGGCAGAGCTCAAGGACGATGGTAAGGAAGTCGTCGGTGTCGAAGACGTCGAAGATGCGGAGGATGTTAGGGTGGGGGGACAAGAGGGTCATGATCTTGGGCTCCTTGTCGAGGCAGGCGCGGTCGGTGGCGTCGGTGAGGAGGCGCTTGTCGATGACCTTGCAGGCGACGAACTCCGCCATGGACGGGCTGAAGCCGCGGAAGATGGTGCCGAATCGCCCGCGCCCGATTTCCTCGTACAGTTGGTAGGCGTTCTTCAGAGCTTCACACATTGTAAAAGAGAGTTTTTTTTTTTTTTTTCTTGTTTCTTGTTTTTAGTTTTGGTTGGGATTTTGGGGGGGTTTTATAGAAAGAGGAAGAGGAGGGGCGGTAACAAGGAAATTAGAAACAGGGTGGAATTCTAATAAGGAATTCGGAATATTCCTTTTGGGTGGGATTTTTTTTTTTTTTGGGGGTGTGAAAGCCAGTAATGATTCTACACGTTTTTATAAGAGGTGGGTCCCTTGTGCGTTAGATTGATTTTGGCACGGTATTGAATTGACCGCCTATCTCCTCGTCTTGACGTCTTCTCTCAGTTTACTTTCCTATATCCCCATTTGCAAGGTATCGGTTTACAAATAGTAACAACAATAAAAATATTTTTTTATAATGAAATAAACAATTTTCCTCCGTCAGGATAGCACGACATTTTTAGCCATCGGATTTACTCCTTGATGGGCACTGCTACTCTGATACTCAGAATCCAAATAAAACAGCCAAGATGGTGTTAAAAATATTAATTAAAATTATTTTTATTATAACATATACAAATTTTATATTATAATAATTTTTTTATTGTTATTATAATATGTAAAAAATTTATATTATTCATAACTAAATTTATAGTGAAAACTAACATGTAAAAGTTTTACCATGTTCATAAATTTATGGTTTCCACCACTCAACCAAATAATAGGTAAAACAAACAACTATACCTTTAAAGCAAAATTGTTTTTTTTTTACTATGAAAATTTCCTAATAAAAATTACATACAACAAGATTTATAATTATATAGATGAAAAAATATAAGTTTGTTATTAAAATATTTTTAAAAAAAATTAATATAATTTAAAATAACTTTACTATTTATAAAATAAATTTAATTAATTATATATTCATACCTTTTAATTTTGATTTCTTTCCATTCTTTAATTTTAAGAAACTACAAAAATATTCTTTAAATATTACTAACTCTCATCAAAGAGTTGATTTTAAAATATCCTTTAAATTTTGCTGATTTTCATAAAAGGTTTACTTTACTAAAAATTAGCGTCATTCTTAAAAATACAGAGTAAAACAAAGTATTTCAATAAAATAATATAGGGAATGTTTTTATTATCATTCCAAACAAAACGACATGTATTGATACATATTGACAAGTTTTCAATTTTTAGGTTAAGTTTACAAATTTGCTTCATTGATTGTCATTTGCAAAAAAATTCGAAGAAATTATAAAATCAATAGTATATAACGTATTATATGGATTCTTTAGTAGAGTAATTTAAGAAAATATTTTTTATAGAACAATCATAGGAAGTAATTGATTTGTGACATAAGGATCAAATCTAAACCAGAAAAAAAAAAATTAAAGATTCCAGTGTTGTATTTTGATTTATTTTCGGCATATAAAGATTAAGTGTCCTGACAAGTTAGGTTTAGAAGTTATATTCGATTACCCTACAAATAATATAGTTTTTAGAATCAAAATTCATTCAATTGAAAAATATAAATTACTTTAGTGTTTGACAAAATGGTTTAAACTTAAAAATTAGTTTAAATATTATAACATATGAGAACTTTATATTTTGATTATTTTTTACTTTATAATATAACCTACTAAAGTTTTATACTATTTTTAATTTAAACTAATTGGTTTGAACCAATTTGTTAAACATCCAATACATTTAAAAAAAAACATTAAATAAGATCAAATACAACCAAATACCAATGTACCATCAACCAACTTGTTTTATTTATATTTATTACATAAAAGCACATTTTAAGATATCTCGTCTGTTTAAGCTAAAAGAAAATCTCTTTAGTTGTCAGATATATATCTCTCCATGTTTATTTTATTCCTAATTTACTTAACACCTTTTTTTTTTTTCCCCATCCACAACATTAACATTTAATAAACATCCACCTTCTTCCATCACAATAACTTTCACCAATACGCTGACAACAAATATTTTAAAAGCAAAGCAATGTTTTTTTACTAACTTTTAAATCACAACGTGTCGAAGGGTTTTTTTTTTTTTTTTTGGGTCTTTTTCTTGTAATTTTGCTGAAACGTTACATGTGCATTCATCATTCACCATCCGCGATAACTTTTGTCCGTGATTTACAGTACTTACTCCCAATTAATGCCAAGTGGCAGATTAATTTATAATTCTGTTATTAGTTATGAAACACGACTGTCGTTTTGTTATCCAAGAAAACAAAATATTTGTTAACCCCCATTTTCATGCATATGCCAACTTTATGAGTGGGCCTACCCTATACCGCCGGCATAACGTGCTAAAGAATCTTGCTCAATAAAATAAGTTGATATTTGTCCGATATTTTATTATTTTATATATTGTTAAAGTACGATAATTTAAATTCAATTTGACTTGAAAATTTATGATATAACAAAATTATGATAAAAAGTAAAAATGAGTTTTTTTATGAGATTTACAATAGTAACAGAGGAATCGGACCTCGGGTCTATCTTATAGCCTACCATTGATCTTGTCGGGGGTGTGAGAGCGAAGCCCTCGCAGTACAGACCGTTATTGTTGGGCAGTTTTGTTTATATTTTTTGTCCATAGGGTTTTGTCTATGTCTATATATATATGATGTATTGTATTATGGCTTCATTATTAGCGAATTTTGAGCCTCTCTAGGGCCTCTTTTATAATCTTCACAAATTTAGTGATTTTTTTCTCCTCTATTTATAATTTTTTTTATTTTAAATTTTTATGTAAATTTTTTACGTGTTTTTATCTTTGTTTCTATTACATTAATTTTACAACACATATCATAAAGTTATTTTCATATATTTTGAAATAGGGTCCCAAAAACAAAACAAAACAAAACAGGGGTGGTTCCGTACATATTTCAACACTTATGCATGTATAGTCATATACCATCATTACATTTTGTCTATAAGAAATAATTCATCAATATAGGTGTCCAACAATATAGGTGTCCAAGTTGCAGTTGCTTTATTTATTGAAATGCATGCGTGTGTATATATATATATACATGTATATGCCACTGTCTGCCTAATGGTTGAGGCTGCCGTGGTCCAAACACATAGTCCTGTAGGAATTATTGTCCTAACCCATCATGACAATGTCCCTGTCCCTCGTGACACAGTCTAATTAATAATTGTATGTCTAGTTTATCTTCTAAAGCTCTATGTTCAATCCTTAATAACGTGGAAAGTAACATTAATGTTGATGGCATTTCATATCCTTCAATAATTGTTTCATGTTCAATAAAAGACAATACATTTTTTTTGTGATGTGTTATCGGTAGTTAATACTATTTGATAGGAACGGTTGACAGTTGAATTTAATTTTTTTTATTATTTTTGTATATGTAATAATGTAAAAAAAGGCCCGATTATAAGTTATATATGAATAATGTCATCAAAGTTTTTCGACCCTTTGCTTTAGGATTAATCGGTTGTATTTTTTGATACATTGTGTTTATGTAATTTAATTTAAACAGATAGACACAATGACAAGAAATTATTATAGTTTGTTAAATTTTTCTAACTAAATGCTAGTATTTTTCTTCCATCAATGGTTGAAATCATTGTTTTCAATTATCTAATGTTTGAAATTTAAGGATGGTTTTTAGGTGTTTATACCTTAAGGCTTTGTTTAGGAGGTGCATTAAAATTAATAAGGTGTTTAAGAGAATAGTTTAAACTATTATTTTAGATTTAAAAACTGTAGCATGTGAGAATATACTGTATCTTTTTAATGTAACATGTGAGAGCTTTATATTATTTATTGTTTAAATTATTGATTTGAATTATTATTTTAAATATTTTTTAAAAAGTTTTAATTGTTATAGTATAAAAATTTAATCTGTTATAATAAAAAAAATAAAAATTATTATAATTTAAAACTTTATATATTCTAATTTTTAAGTTTCTAATGTTGTTTCTAAACCCATTCTGCATCTTTTAAATCCAACTAAAAATTAAAATGCCTACAACTACGGAGAAAAGAAAAGGAAAGAAAAAGGGAGATAATAAAAAAGTCCATTCATAGACTTTAATGAGCTTTTATGACGATGGCCACATAAACCAAAATTATGACTCACTTCTGATAAGAAATGTATGCCTCACTGGAGCAACAGGTAGCTAGCTAGGGCAAAGTCTTCCCTGGTGGGCCACTTGTAAGTTGTCACTCATTGTCACGCATGTATCTCCACAATGGCAAGTACTTTTTGGCAAAAACCTAGAAGATCTTTTCTGTAGCATTTTGAAAAATAATTTTTAGTAAATAATTTTTTTTGAAAATTTTTTGATGTAAAAAAATATATTTTTTAGACATAAAAATTATTTTAATTTTTTTTCTTTTTATTCTATTAAGGTTCTTTTTCTTATTACAATTATTTTTGTCTTTTTAAAAAAAAATTTAAGACAATTTACCTATCTTAAAAAGATATATTTTTTTGTAAAAAAAAATTATTTCCTTAATTAGAATTTTTTTTGCCCCTTTTTCAAATTCTTCCTATCTTCTTTGGTTTTGTACCTATCACTTGTTTTCTACTTTTCTTGCTTTGGAGCAAGAGAAGGTGCTAGTTTTTAATTAGGGGAGTGACAACAGAACAAACAGCCTCGTGGAAATAAACAAAGAAGAAAGTTGCAAGATTTGGTTCTTTGGAGCCCAACTTTTAAGATACGAGTCCTAGTTTTTAATTAGTTATATGATAGTGGATTTGGTTTTTTGGGATCAGTGACTTGCCGGGCGGTGCAAGATACAAGGCTAGGACAATCACTTTAGGGAAAGCGAGATTTATTTTCTATAATATGTTTAACTCCATTGTTTTCCTAATCTTGATGAAAAAAACTCGTATTTACTACCATATATAGAACATTGATTAAAAAGCATATATGTAAAAGAATATAGCAAAAAGATATAACATAGTTCTACAGTATATCTACATTTACAAAATAAGGATAAAGAGAGTGAATTTATTAGGATAAAGCACTAGAAATGAGACTGGATTTTTTTCTGTTCTTTTCTCCTCTGTTTTGGGGTTTTACTATTCAAAGTTTCTTTGAGGGAGTTTTTGGCGCCACCCCCTCCCCACTGGGCCCAAAGACCAGCGCTGCCTCCGGGCTGGCCGCTGGGACTCGGGCCCGCGAGAAGGGGAGGATGATCTACGCCCGGATGGAGAGAGGAGGAGCACCAAGGGAGGGGAAAGGACTGTCTACTATCGGGGGGAGGAATTAAGGACGTCAGCGGTTTTCTGGGTCAGCGAAAACGAGGGTGGCTAGCGTGGCTGGCCGAGTCGACGGCCGTGGAGTCCAAGGCGGACCTAGGTGATGCATGTTGGCAGCGGTCAGAGGAAAAAGAAGCTCCTAACCGTGGGGACAGGCGGTGGGGTTGAGGCTTTGGCTGCGACGGAGCTTTGGCTGCGGACGGATGAGAGGGAAGAGGCGATGGGGCCTGAGCTTGGACTGCAACGAGGCCGAGCTTGTTCCACCGCGTTGGAGCTCAGGGGACGGGGAGGGTGGTGGAGGGTGGGTCGTTAGAGATCGGCCACGCACCCTCGGCCAGAAACAGAATGGATGGTGGCGGCAGTGGACCGTCCCAAATGTTTTGTATGTGCTATATTTATGGTTTGGTATGTTTGTTTGGCGTGAAATAACGAAGGTGGTCCCACCTTTGTGTTTGTATTAGATTATATGCCCTCTGATTAGCAATGGAGTGTGTTGTTTGGGTTGGCTACAATTTCGTCTATACCATATAAGTAGTCCTCTTTTTTAAGTAGATTGGGTCTTGCCCGATTGCCTACTTCTATTGACAGATTTAGAGTCTAGCATTAAGCAATTGGTATGCTGTCTTTTTAGTACTGAGCAGGCTTATTTTATAAGCTTCGACATCCTCAGTTATTCCTATATGTTGATTATTGTAATTTGATGGATCTAATTAGTTTCTTGGATCTTTAGTGCTTAACAGGTAGCTATATTGATTTTTTGTTTGTACTATATCTTAGATGAATGAAGTTTAAATTTCTAAAAAAAAACGAGACTATATAAACACAAATTAAAATTACGGGAATTGGGAAAGTTACTTGCAACCAAATCATAAATATAATAAAGTGAAAACTGCCTATAAAAGTTTAGAAGAAAAAACTACCTATAAAAGAATTGGTATATACTATAAAATATAAACTTTACCCAACGGCATATCCTATACGCTATAAGCATATCAGCTAACTTCTTTGCTGATCTGATGAAAATAAATCTAGCGAAAATTAGACTCCATGAATACAAATTAAAATCACCAGAATTGAAAAAAGTTACTTACTATCAAATCATAAATATAAAAAAATCAAAACGACCTATAAAAGTTTAGAAGAAAAAACCATCTATAAAAGAATAGCTATATACAATAAAATATTAACTTTCCCTAACGGCATATACTATATGCTACAAGCATATCAGGCGACTTCTTTGCTGATCTGATGAAAATAAATCTAGCGATAACCAGACTCCTCGAATACAAATTAAAATCACCGGAATTGAGAAAGTTACTTGCTATCAAATCATAAATATATTAAAATCAAAACTACCTATCAAAGTTTAGAAGAAAAAACGATCTGTAAAAGAATAGCTATATAGTATGAAATATTAACTTTCCCTCACGGCATATACTATATGCTATAAGCATATCAGCCAACTTCTTTACTGATCTGATGAAAATAAATCTAGCGAAAACTAGACTCCATTATAAAATTTCCTCTAAATGCCAATAAACAGTAAACATAGTGCCTAATAAAAGAAATTAGTTAGAAGTAAATGCCAAGCGGATATAAATTTAAAAGGTATCTATATATGCCAATTAGTCTATTAATTATCATGACATTGACATCAAAGTAATGATAAAATCAAGAGTAATCCCAAAGCACTCTCTTTTTTAAAGGATAAGGATCAGCACGGTATAGACTTGAAAAGAAAATAAAAGCAAATCCTTAATAAACAATGTTATATATATATATATATGTATATGTAACAAAAGCTTGTATATACAGTACCCGATTCCCAACTTAATTTAATGCGTAATATGTACTTGATGAGTTTTGGAAAATTGATGCTATGAAAATATGCAACACAGAACTATAACAGCTCATCAGTCACTTTTATAACCTATTTGTCAAAATTAATTATAACTAATTTTTTAGTTAAAAATAATATAAAATTTTTACATGCTACAATAAAAAGTTGTTACAATATAAAGTTTTTACATACTATAGCGTTTATAGTTTTAATAAACAGTTTTAACCATCATATCAAACGCTCTATTAGTTTTTTCCCCTACCTTTTATTTTTATTTTATTTTTTATTCTTTATAACCAAATAGTTTATAGCTTATGATGTTCTATCATGGAACCCACTACATATACAATTCTGCTAGTGCAACTTCTTTTAGATATTTTAAAGCTTGTTGTTAATTTGTTATGTTATTTATCTCATGCGGGTCAGATCGATCTTTTGCGTAATGGGAAAAATATATATTTTTTATTTTGTCATACTGATCATATACCATGTTACGTCTCAAGATTCTTTGAGTTAAAGAAGCCTTAAATAGTACTCATCACTCGCTGAAATTAATTTATGACAATTATTTTTTTAAAAATGGTTCTATAATCTAATTGAACAACAAAAACAAAACATGATATCCTCTAGTAAAAACAAATTGTTAACCCCCTAACCAAAAAAAAAAACATCCCAAAAAGGCTAAAATAGATATGTAATCTAATTGAACAACAAAAATAAAACATGATATATCTTCTAGTAAAAACAAATTGTTGACCCTCTAACCCAAAAAAAAAAACGAGTAAATTGGAACCCTGATTAAAAATAGTTGTGTTCATTCCATTAATTAACATATTATTTTCTGTTTCTTAATTCTTAAAACAAGTTATTACATGCTTTACATGTAGTGGAGAGTCTTTTTGTGCAAGTTACATTTATCCCAGTCATCTCTTTAACAAAAGCATGGTTCTTTTGGTGCTCCAGCTAGCTATACATTCCTTTCCAAAGCATGGTTCTTACTTCTTTGTGCTTTCTTAGTAGTTTTTTTCTTTTTTCTTTTTTCTTTTTCTTTTTTCTGAGTAGTGCTTTCTTAGTAAAATTCCATGTAACAAAATATCATAAACCTAATATATACATATATATATATATATATATATATAATTTAAAAATGAGTGATACATACCCGTGGTCTGGTCACCGGTAAAGATTTATTTATCAATATTAATAGTCACGCCACGTGCTAAATTTCTCCAGACTCCAAAAAAAATTACTCACAGCATCTACCATCTAATATATATTTATTTTCCCAATAATATGTGGTTTTCCTTTTACAGGGAATCAACTAAAACATTGGAATCCCAAAAGACTCATTTCGTGAAAAATGTCCTGCATTTCTTATTGCAATTTTGTTTGTCTTTTTTTTCCTATTGTTTTCATTAATATCACTACATGAAACAACCAATTGTGGTATTTAATTTGTTTAAAAATATGAGATTAATGATCCAATCAATTAGGGGAAGACTTAGATGTTTATTAATTTGCTGTTTTCTTTTTACATTGGGAATTAAATATGCAACATTATTGTTTGATAGAATAAATCTGCAACATTATAGATATAGGTAGCGCATGCAGTTTGGATGTTACATACGTCACCTTAAACATTACTTTGCGGACATGATAATCCTAGGTTTCAATTGTTTTAATTGTTGATTAACATGCCTCCTTTCTAAAGCAAAAAAGGTTGTTGATCAAGATTCTTATGTTGATCAATTGTTTTAATTGTTAATCATGCCACGCTAGAATCAATTTTAATCAAGATTCTTTTTTTATCGAGTGGCTTCTAAAAAATTCAGATTCTTGTGTCCACATTAAACAATGACTGGTAATGAAGGGGCTTCTTATAATAACCAATAAATTAATGCACTTCGAATTCATTGACTAAGTTAGTATCTGCTTCGACCAGGTTGTTCCTTTCAAGTTCAACTTTGTTTTAGGAGCTATAAAGCAGGGTGATCAGACGACTGGGTTGGCAGTTCTGAACGGTTCGGGCGAAATTGGTTTAGTTTTTTTAGGTGACGGTTTGACGATTAAGCAACCTGGGCAGTTTAGGTTTAGGTACGGACAGGTTTGGGCCTATACTATAGCCCAATATATTTTTGGTTAAACAAAAATAAAGATGAGTTCAATATGGTGACATGTCACAATTTAATTTATTTTTAGAGAAAATTAGATGTCATATCACAAGTTTATTTATTTTTAGATTTCTTCGCTGTTTATATTTAAACCTTGTTTTTATTGGCCTTTGACCAGATTATTTGTGTAATAAAAATCAAAATTTTCAATATTTGTGACGTTCAAAGCTAAGGTCTTTTGTAAAATTGTACTACAAGACAAATTTAAAAGAGTAGAATTGTATAAGTTAGTTTTAAAATTACTTTAAGAATATTATAATGATTTTTCATATTTTCTACTCATCGTGATGATTTCAATTTGTTGTTTGTAAGCTACTTTAATTTTTTTTGCTATCTTTATTTAGGTCATTTAAGACTAGTTTAAGTACTTGGGTGCGTAAGTGGGTGTGCATTGCATGATTCAAATTCTGATGGTTTTATTTCTTCTTGATATAATAGCCATAAGCTCCATGCTATATCAGAATAATAACAATGACTTATATAAGATTTTGTTATATATGTCTAAATTATAAAAAAGTATTCCTCAAAATTTCTATAGCAAAATCTCACTAATCAAGGTCATATATAGCAGATAACAAAAATGTATATTGTTGTCATAATCAATATAAACGTAAATATCACTGTAATAATTACTATATATATATTTTTTTTTGTAAAAAATTGTTGATATTTCAACGCTGCTTGTAAATTTGTTGCGTTGTAAATTTAGAAAAATTAAATGTTATATAACATTTTTTTTAATGTCGCATTTGTACCATATTATCACTTATGTTGTATATTATAGTCGTACCATGTTTTAATTTTGTGACATTTATAGAAAGTAAGTTTTTAAAATATATATAATTCTCCAAAATTTTACAAATTTCTTGTTAGGTAATGGATTTTGGTCTTTTGGGTCAATTTGAGAAAAAACACTTTTGTAGTATTGTGTTTTAATTTAGTGTTTTTATGAGTAAATTTGAAACATACAATTTATAAATAATATAAAGAAATAATTGATCACAAGTATTTTGGGGTAAGATTAAGCAATATTTGTTTTCTAGGGGTATATTAGCTTTTTTTAATAAGGAGAAATAATATGAATCAAAGAAATAAAAGAAAGGTGGTGAAGCAAAGTGGTGCAAAAAAGGGGAAAATTTCATAACTGCATGTCCTTTTTGATACAAGGAGAGAAAGAATGCCACCACTTTCAAGTAGGGCTTAACATGACTTCAATCCTCAATCTATGATTAGCATGGAGGGATTAAAAACCAATTAGGCTACCCTTACTCAGTCATAAATTTTAAGACTTACTTTTTATAAATTTCGTATATGTTATTTGTGGCACAACCTAACATGTAAAACAAATGATATTATGGTATGAATAAATGCAACCTTTAAAAGTGTGGCATAATATGTATTTTTTTCACAAAAAAAGTGGTATACTCTAACGGGAAATTTTTATAATTGTCATCTTTTTGGATTTATTTTTTATAATATCACAAATATTTAATTATAGTACAACTTAATATGTAATAGAAATGATAGTGTGAAATAAATAGACTAATTTTCTCTACTCTAATTTACTCCTGGTCTTTCGGTCTTCGGGCGGAAGATCTAATCAAAATTAGGCCCAAAAGTTGGGCCATGAATCTTTTAGAAGAGGCAAACCCAGTAAGTAAAGAAACCGTAGTAATAAGGGTTAATGAGACATGTGGCCATTTTTTATTTATAGAATTAAAATACGTTTATAGTTTATAAATATTTTTTATATGTATGTTAATGACTATAATAATAATATTGTTAGTTTTAATTTATTTTTTTAGAATAACTATAATATACGTATTTAAGATGTCAAACAGATTATGATATCATTATATTTAAAAAAATCCATGGAATTAGGGTATTTATTGCTTAAATTCAAATTGTTATCTAAAATAATGATTTTAAAATTTCCTAAAAAGATGAAATTTTTTTATCGACAAGTTGGATATCCCTACAAATTAGAATTAGGGTGTTGTAATTAAATTAATGATATAGTTTTATTGACAAATTGAAATTAAGGTGTTGTAATTAAATTAATGACATAATATTATCAAGTCTTTTTTATGTGTTTTATTGGTTATATTAATGATACATTAAGTTAATGATACGTAATGATAATGATATACAATGACATTCATTTCGTAAGACTTCAAGTGAATGATATTTCTTTTTTTGTGATATGTAATTAAATTAATAACATAGTATTTATTAAGTCTTTTTGTGTATCTTATTATCATTAAGTTAATAATACATAATGATAATAACACTCAACTACATTCGCTTCATTTTTAAAAGACTTTAAGTGATAATAATAATATATCAATGTAATATGTTAAAATAAGAAATATATGTGTATATTTTTTTTCCCTAATTTAGCTATTTGAAAAATAAAAAATTTGTTATAAAAATTTAAATACATGATAATATTTAGTTAGAAGATATTTTAGAATTCTAAATATATAAAATTTAAAAAATAAACATATAAATAATATTTGCATAACAAAGACAAATATTATCTCACTTCTTAAAAATGTAGAGATTATGTAATTTTAACATGTACAAATTCATCACCTAAACGTCGTCGTTTGGTCCTTTCGTCACTCGCCAAACTCTAACCCCAGAGCCCCAGAGCCCCAAATTCTGAAACCCTAAATCCCTAATTTCCTTGTAGTATTCTGCTGGAGGACGGTGTGTCTGCTTCGTCCCTTGCAGATAGCGCATTCGATCGTGACTTCGTGTAGAGTTTCATTAGGTAAGCTTTGGCTACTATTTGAGAATTTGAAGATTTTGTTTGAAATTGTTGATTCTGTTTAAAAAAAAAAGGAAAAATTTGAACTTTGGAAATTATTATTGCTGAATTCCGCGTAGGTTAATTGAAATGGTTTGATGTCGTTGATTGCCAAGTGGTGTGTTGAAGAACGAGAATTGTGAGTGAGATGCGTTTTTGATGTTTTGTTTTGTTTGTGTTTTTTTTTTGGTAAAACTTAGAACTCATTTCAATTCATTTTTCTCTCTGATGTATTTTGTGGTTTCTATTTTCTTTGATTATATCTTTATATTTGGAACACTTTTGTTGTCTGAGTGTTTCTTTGAATGTGTTAGCACCGTTTGGTTCCTAAGAAATTGCTGGGGAAATTGGCTTTTAAGCATATCTGGTGGGTTGATTTGGAGCTTCAGAAAAAAGACAGAACTTTGGCTCACTAGTTTGTGTTTTGAGCACTTTTGTCTCGCCTAAAGGACTGGACAGATAAAAGGGATTCCACCCCTTGTTATTTTTCAGATGAAACTGGAAATTAAATTTGCCGCTTAGATTTCTGGGGAGAGCATTATGTAGGTTTTACTCTGTACAAATAACAAAGAGTTACAAGTAGAGTGTTTCATGTGGGTGTTTTATACTTCCATTATTTTAGGTTGTGGTTAATTTTTATTTCTCTTGAACTCAAAATGAGAAGTGCCAAGGATCACTTGGTTAAATGGCATGGTGTAGGGGGTGCGGCTTGAGTTTGGAAGGGTGTGGGTTCGATCCGGATTGTATAATTAAATATAAATACATCTACAGACTACATATATTATCATATCGAAAGAAAAACTCAAAATGAGAAGAAAAACCTAATGGCCTTATGTGATATTATTTTTTGTCATTTTGTTTTGGAAAGTAAAACGGGCTGCAGAAATTCATTTTAGCTGATATGTCGACATTTTTTTTAAATTACAAAAACGAAAGGTGAAAAATGTTACTCAACAAACAATTAGTCGCCTTTGAGTGTTTTTGTTTTTTTGTCGTTTAGACCTTTTGATATGGTCCTCCCATCTTGCAGGAATAGCGTCATGGCACTGAGCCATGTCAGGTCGTTTAGGAGCCAGATAGTTTGTAGGGAAGCAATTGGGTTGGTGTTGTGGCGAACGTTTGCCGCTGCTGGGGGTAAAGGCAAGAAAGGCTCAAAAGGTGGCGCTGCAGGTGATGGACCGAAAGCATCATCGCTCAACAAAGAAGTGAAGTCAACAACTGTGGTTGCTGCAAATATTTTCAAAGATGGAGCTGATCCGAAGATATTGCCAGATTCCGAATACCCCGATTGGCTCTTCCATCTACTTGATAAACGCCCTGCTTTGAGTGAATTGCGTGGGCAGAATAAGGAAACTCTCTCTTATCAAGATCTCAAACGCTTGGTTAAGCTTGACACCCGCGCAAGGATCAAGGAGAACGACTCCGAGAGGGCCAAGAACTGATTTTTTTTTTTCTTTTCTTTCTTAAAGGCCTAAAGTTTGTTGAGAGTAAAATAATATCTTCTTTTATGAATGTCAGCGGGAGAAAATGGAAATTAATAGTTTTTTGTATGAATTTAATTCCTTTTTTGGCGGCTTAGTGAGGCTTTTTATTTTAAGAATGCTCCAAAATGTCTATTATGTGATATGTAATATGTGGGAATGCCTTGACACCAAAACTTGGAATGATTATCAACTTAAAAGGTTTGGGATATTTCGCTGAAGGTGTGTTCTTGAGAATAGGTGGAGGTGTGTGTTTAGTGGACTTAAATTGACCACGCACATTTTGGAGTGTCTAATACTTTTATGTAAGCTAAGGAATTATCAGGTTCACTTTCTTATGATGAGGGTCCTTATATGGTAGGGCTTCATACTAATAATGCACGTTTTAGAGCGCTGGGTATGGTTAAAATCATATCAAAAGAGAAAACAATGCAAAACAGACCGTTAATGATACAAATATGACAGAAGGAAATCTACTGGTAGTTTATGTTTTCAAATCCTACATGTTGCATTTTCTTTATGAAAAAGCTTAGTGTGCTAAAGATGTATTGTTGCTGTTTTCTGCTTAGACTGTAGGTTGTCTTTTGGTTCACTATATTGAACAGATAACTTGTTACCATACTTGTGAAGCAAGTGGTATGCTTTGAATTGTTATTCGTCAAAATGTTTGGAGATTCAAAAGATTGAAAAGAAAACATTGAATTTTGAGACCATCAAGACCGGCAAATAGGTAAATAATGACAATTGAGTAGGCTTTCAAGAGGTAAAAGTTCTACACCGTGCTCACAATTGCCAGCTGAGTCTTTTTCAAGTTTGAAAAGAAGTGGATATCAGGGTGGAAAGTTAATGGTGAGAATTTTGTCTAACAAAACTCATGCTCAAGTTTCTTTCTTTTTTTTTTTTTTATTTTTTATTTTTGTCGGAAAGTCAAAGAGAAAAGCGATCCTTTTTTGTTGGCTTTGTTCACAAGATATAATTGAATTGATGAAGGATCTTGCTCGAAACAACCAAGTCAAGATATGGTTCATCATGACACCTATGACGTAAGCATACTGTTGAGCCGACAAAGATAATCGTCAACGCGTCTCTCTAAATGCTTGTTTCATTAAACCTTTTGAAATATATATGATAATCCAAACAAGTGGAGCACAATATATGCTTTTTTATTTACATTATTGTGATTTAAGAAAATAGTTGTGGCCAAAAAGGACAATAAAACGCGACAGAAATTGGTGAAGAGTAGTACAATGTACTACGAATCTAAGGACTTGCTTGGGACATGTTATCTTTTTACTTTTAAATAAAGAATAAAAGAGGCACATATTAGAGCTTTTTAATTAATATTTAAATAATACATGAAAAATATTGTTTGATTTCAAAAGAGTTTTAAAATTTGTCTAGTTAAATAATTCAAAAGTCAATTAATACAAAAGTTAGTGTAATTTAAAGATATGGATGAAATTTTTAATTTGTTATTCTTAGGTCAATAACGTAAATAAAAAATTTTTAAGTTAAAAGTATAAACAAATTTTTTTTTCATAAATGTAAGTTTTTTTCATAAGCATTATTCGTTTGGCTTCTCCAAAAATACCTAAAAGTCATACGTATTTTTTCATAAACCATTCAAACAAACTTATAAATAACTTTTGGATATATTAAACTATAAGTAGCTTAAAATAACCTATTCCAAACCGCCGCTGAACCTTTTTATTTTCTCCATAACATGATTACAATGCGTACAATGCTTCTAAGAAATGTTTGGCTCTTAAAAAAGATATACATGTGACTCCTTGGGATTCAGGGCAATTCCATTTCCTGTGGTGGCGCATGTAATTTTTGACTGCTGGACACACACACCGTAAGTGTGTGCATAAATATATATATATATATATGCAAAGTACTAAGCAGAAGCAATTACCAAGAAGCTTAACAAAGATATTTGTATAAAGATGCATGTATATATGTGTACTTGTACATGCATGATAAAATGATGTCGTCACTTGCTTTTACACAAAGCATAAAAAGAAAATGAGCGTTGAAGAATTCTCCAATGGACAACCATTTTATTGTTTCTTTTGAAAAACCATGCGTTGTTGGATTGGACCACGACCACCCGGTTTATCTTCTTGGATGAATGAAAAGACGCCCCTTTGCCTTTGGCGTATGGCTCATAGAATAGAATAAGTGAGAATTATACTGATCATTTAGTCATAAACTTTGAGACTTGAGAGAGACAAAAGAGACAGAAAGAGACCATTTGGAGAGCAAAACATGAGGACACCGTGTTGTGAGAAGATGGGACTGAAGAAAGGACCATGGACTCCTGAAGAAGATCACGTATTGATTTCTTTCATCCAACAATATGGCCATGGGAATTGGCGGGCTCTTCCTAAACAAGCAGGTAAACTGAAACCGGCTCCTAGTATACACACACACGCATATTTCTTGGAGTAAATATATATTCTTGATATATAATTCTACTAGGTAGCTTGCTTATTCATACGTGTTTAAGTAGTCTTTTAATTTGGTGCTCGTTGGTTTCTATTTAATAGTAGTATTTTCATGTTAGAATTATAAATAACCACTCTCTTTCTCTTCTTGATTTTGATGATATATATTCTTGATGTATATAATTCTGTATTTACAAGGTGCCCATCGGTTTCTCTTATTTTATACTACTTTCATTTCAGAAGCAACCATTCTTCTTGATTTGATTTCTTTGATGTCGTTTAGGCCTATTGAGGTGTGGAAAGAGCTGCAGGCTTCGGTGGATTAACTACTTAAGGCCGGATATCAAACGAGGAAACTTCAGCAAGGAAGAGGAAGAAACCATCATCAAACTCCATCAACTTCTTGGAAATAGGTACTAAAATCGATTACATAAAAATATATATGTTACGAATTTACAAGTTTTGATTTCAGAACAAACATAGTACTGTTTATGATTTATTTGCCCCAAGTATCTTACAAGATATTAATGTAACTATCTAAAATTATTGTCCAATGTTATAGATGGTCAGCTATAGCAGCGAAATTGCCAGGAAGGACAGACAACGAGATAAAGAATTTCTGGCATACCCACTTAAAGAAGAAGCTTCAACGAAGTAGCTCAGCAGCCACTAATACTCTAATGATGAATAGTGATATTATTTACAGACGCTACTGCTCTAATGGGTTATTATTAGAACATGCCATTCACATGAACAACAGTGACACATTCAAAACAATCACACAAAATGTTAGTCCTCGCCCAAGCACTAATACAATGGTTGTGGCATCATCAGTACAGTATCTATCAATATCACATGCTGATCAACCTTCTGCAATATCAACGGCCAAAATGCAGCCAATCAAGGAAGATGCCAAATGGAGTGCTGCAGATGGGAAGTTACCAGGGGTGGCCAAGTGCCCAACTGACCAGTTTGCTCTGGATCATAGCATGAAAGAGAAATATTACGACAATGTTGGTGAAAAGAAGATTAATAAAGACATGGATTTTTGGTACAATCTTTTAGTGAAATCAGGAGAGATGTCACCACCTCGTTGAGAACATCATGTTTCTAAATGTGTGGCTTGAGAATTTATCCATACTATACAAAATGCTATTTTCTTCCTTTGCTTCTTTGTTTTTGGTTTTCTTTTTCTTTTTGTAGATTTTTCCATGTAATACATTATGAAATTTTTGGCCTTCAGGTTGAATACTTCAATGGAAGAAAGTTAAAAAGCTTACACATTTTATAACTTTTTGACTTCCTTTGTCATTTATTTATTGTTTTGACACTTCAGTAACGAGTTTAGTACTGTATGTTAAAAAAAACGAGCAAGCACTTAAAAGGGCTTCTTAAAAAGGAAAAAAAAAAGTCCTATTTGGAAGGAGACAAGTTCTTTGTAGACACCTACATAGATGAGCAAATCCTTTTCCATGCTAGCTAAAGCCTAAATGAGATTATATGATCACTTCATGTTGGCAAGACTGGTGCTATATTTGACATTCAAAAATCAGAGCAATGCTATATATGAGAGCTAGTAACGTTAACTTCAACGTATTTGGTAAAATCAGTTTTAACTAAAACTTTTAGTTGCTAGAGTTTAAAGCTCTCATGAGCTATAATTAAGGCCTAAATGAGATTATATGATCACTTCATGTTGGCAAGACTGGTTCTATATCTGACATCCAAAAATCAGAGCAATGCTACACATGAGAGCAAGTAACATTTACTGCATGAGTGTTTGGCAAAATCAATTTTAACTAAAACTTTTAGTTACTACAATATAAAGCTCTTACATGTTATAGTTTTTAATTGCTATAGTTTTTTACTTCGTAAGTTTCAGTTTCAATTCTAACCACAATTCTTAAACATCTTGTATGTCTTTTCAAATGATAACAAATTTACAAATCAATTTTCTGAACTGCTAATTATAATACAATGTCTCCAGCTGGTAGTCTTATATGTTAAGATATAGCTTATTAAAACATTAATGAAGAGCATAAACAATTTAAGAAAAAAAAAATGAAAGAAAATCGTTCACAGTGGGACTCAAATTCACAAATCAATTTTCTCAACTGCCAATTATAATACGACGTCTCTAGTAGTCTTCTATGTTAAAGATATCGCTTATTAAAAGCATTAATGACGAGCATAAACAATTTAAGATAAAACATGGACAGAAAATCGTTCTCGTTGGGACTCGAACCCACAATCTCCCGCTCCGGAGGCGAGCGCCTTATCCCGTAGGCCACGCGAACAAGAGTTCTTGAGGTTTACATTATTTTATATAAATAATTTGGTCCATACGTATCACTTATCTTTTAACCCACGTGGGAACAGTGCGAAGTTCAATTCATTCATTTCGCAGTAATTCAAAGGTTTTGCAAAATCACAGTTCGAAGCTTAAATCCCTGTTAAACCCTCACTTGAAAAAAATTTGGGGTCTCTTTTCTTTCTTTTCTGTTTTTCTGAGGTGAGAATCAAACCCCAGATTCGAAACAAAGCAAAAGCCAATGGCTTTGGCAATCTCCAATTCGCTTCTTCACTGCCCCAGCAAGTCGAAGCTCCAACCTTCTCGGACGAATCTCCCTCCAAATCCCTCTCTTTCCAGTTTCCCACACACTTTCCCCAGGTACAACACTTTTCCCTGAAAATTTTCAGATAATTCTTATCTCTGTCACTGCCCTTTACACGTTTCCTTTCTATCAAAACAAGAACTTTATCCAACCCTTATTAGTTGTTCAATTTATTGTGATTTTAAAAGCATGAATTTGACATTAGTTTTGAAAATCATCAGATTTTTTAGGACATTGAAGTTTAGGGGCAGAGTAATTTGTGCCGCTGCTTCTGCAGGTGGAAGTTCTAGTCCTGGCAGTGACTCGAATCCTTACGAGGTTAGTTGATTTTGAGGTTATTATAATGAAGTTTGAACCTTTCTCCATTTTTTTGGCTGAAATTTGACTTCGAATTTGGGAATTCCTTTGTGTTCTTGTTTTTTCGTTCAGGTTCTTGGTGTTAGTCCACTTGAGGGGTTTGATTCGATAAAGGTGAAATATGGCAGAAAGCTCAAGGAGGCCGAAAGGGCCGGTGATGAAGCCACTGCTGCCAGAGTGGGTTGCCAACTCTTTCTCTATTGTTGTTTTACTTCCTAGAATGATAACATTTGGATGACTTTCCATTTGTGTAGCTAGAAAAGGCGTATGACAAGATCATGATGGCACAATTGCAAAATAGGAAGAAAGGTGTGACCTTTGGTTCATTCAAGGTGAGATAGTTTTGTATTTTCGGTTACCTCCTTATGCAGTTGACATAGGTTGATTAAATTGTTATCATTTGTACAGTCCTGTAGTGGCGTTTCTTATGGAGTGTTTGCAAAATGCAGGTCTCGAAGGACGTTAAGTATGCAGATAAGCAGCCAATTGTACCATGGGGCCCAAGGTTTGTGTTTCCTAATGTGATCGACTGATAATGAGTTGCGCTGCCAAAGGGCGAAGAGTGCTTCTTCAAAGTTAACCTTTTTCAAAGTTTCATGATTTTTAACTGTCTTTTATTAATTTTAGAATATAGTCTTGTAAATTTATTAGTTGTGTTTGTATGAGTTGAAGGGCTTGGCTTCCATGTAGTTGAAAAGCTAGTGGATAGGTATAACTATACAATGTTGTGATGTTGCAATCCGCTCTTGTGATCACATTTTTATTTCTTTCCAGATTCACAAAGTCTTCTTTACAGGATATCCGCATCAACCTGGCAATAGCTGCTGTATTTGTAAGTTGTAAAGAAGTGGATTATTCTCTTTATTGATTTATCCTTTATTTGTTAGATATTGTTTGGTCAATAACGATCAGTAAAAACTGTGATTATGTTGGCTATTCTAACGTAGTATACATCTAAGTTAATCTAAATAACTAGAGGTTAACTTTTACCAATTGCATATTGTTTGATTGTTAATGTCTGTCTTCTACAATCATCGCGCAACAAGATAATTAACTATCCATGTTCTCTTAAAACTTATGGTCCTTTTGCTTTGATCTCTTTTTGCATCCTCATATTTTACTCGTCTTTATTGCAGACTGCCTGGATTCTGGTCAAGCAAAATGCTGACTATAAACCGTTGCAGTTTCTGTCTTTTGCATTTGTTTATCGGTTATTTGAGAAGCTGAAATCTTTTGAGCCACCTGTTTCACCAACATATACAGTGAGTACAATTTCTAAAAACTAGATAACTCTGCTTGCTCATTTTCTGTTACTTCAGTAATAGGGATTTCTACTCACGTTCATATCTTGAGTTATGAGTTAGTTAATATACAGGCTAATATTTGATGCAGGAAGATGGTGAGGATACAGGGAGGGGACTGAGAATGGGGAAACGGCTGCTTCGTGCTCTCTCTCTAGTTTTTGGCTGTATTGCTGCTGCTTCTCTGGTATGATATCTCATTTCAACTTCTTGGTGCGTGTTATAATAATAGGCAAAAAACTGTAAGCTGAACACCATTAACTTGCATAGTAGATATCTTTTATCTGCTCTTTATGCCGTCTAACAGAATGTCTTAGGCCGTCTTCTCCCTCATCTTAATTTATATTCGCTTGGTATCTTCATAGATTCTGCATAAAAGCCTCTAGTGGACGTATACATGTCTTTTAGAACGTGATATATTCATATCAATTGTCAAATCCACATTTTTGATATAGTTTCTTGTTTTTCATGTATGCTGTAAATTCTATATTTATTGCTGTGTTTTCATTGCAGGCATACACTGGTATATTGAATTTGATAGAGATGATGGGTGGTTTTATACCTGCTTTTCTTTACAATAACCAGGTATGTGGGTTTACATCTTGGCTGGCATGAGCTTTCACTTTCATATCATAAGTTGTATCGTATCAAGCATGGTATTAGTTTTTTAAAGCAAATGCTTTTACGTTTCTCTTTCTAGTCTTTTTCAAAAACACGCATGATGACGTTCCTGATGATTTTTGTCTTAGAATAAATTTTGCAGAAGCTAGTCCATTAATCTTTTTTTTTTCCCCTTGAAGTCTTAGCTTGGCATTATCTTATTTCCAAATGCACAATCTGTTAGGTATTCAAATTTCTAATTATACAAGATTTCGATATTGCTACTGAAGTTGTTCTTTTGTGCACAAAAGGGAACCATAATTGAGCATTTAAGTATCGGACATCCATTTAAATGACACACTGAACTTGTTCGAATATCCTTTACCCTTAATGTGCATTTTGCTGTTTTGCAGGAACCGCTGATCACTGTATCAGCTTCCATCATGTTGTACATTATGGCGTCATATTATAGATGATGAGTCCGTTCAAGAAACTGATGAATCCGCGGCTATTTATCATGATGAGTGTACTGTTTTCATTTTCTGTTAACTTGGCTGTGAAATTTTTCAATTGGGGTCATAATTATTCTTGTGAGGTAAAAAGTGTTTGTAAATTCTGTTTTATCAGTATTGGTTGATATGAGTAGTTTCAAACTCGCTTGGCGCTGGGGTGAAGGATATATGTCGTAGAATCCACTCTTTGGCTTAAGTTTAAAATTTTCTTTAAAAAGCAGATCCGTCGGCCTTCTGATTCCTCCCTCGACTTTTGCATTTTTTTAAAAAAAAAACTTTGGCTTGAGAAAATGTACTATGATATTGTTGAAATGAGATTTTAATGAGCATAAACCTCTAAATCTTAATTCAATTTTGGTCCGAATTGTTGGCTAAGAAATTCTCCAAGTTTGTTTGGAAACCTAGTGTGAACCACAAAAAGCTAATTTGGATTGGTTTTGCCAGAAGATTTTTCCTTACATAATTAAATTGCTATATTGTTTGAAGTTTGAATTGTTGAATGGAACTGTGTTTTACCAAACGGAAATAGCTCAAGTTTGGTCACGGCTGTACCGAGCGGACATATATACGAGTAATAATTGTCCGAATAAACATGTGTCTAGAATGATAGTTTTAGTTTTAACGAACTATAGCGTAAAGCTCTTAATAACTACATTAAAACAAAAAAAATTGTTACAGTGTAAAATTTTCGTAAATCATAATTTTTAAATTTAAAATTTTAGTTCTAACGAACTTTTCAAACTTCACTTAAGACCAACAACTTATGCGATGAGCCTGATCATAAGACTAGCACGCGTTGGCATGAGAGAAACGATGTCGCTTTTCCTGTGGGGTTTGTGTTTTCTAAAATTCCTCCGTAAACTTTGTTGGTTATCAAATTTTGTCGTTAAAAAAAAAAAAAAAACCAGACATATTGTCGTTTTGGTGTTGAACGACATGCTGTTGTTCGAAAGTTCGAACTGTCGTTCATATTTCAAGTGACAAACGACGTTGAATGACATGCCGTCGTTTGAAAGTAGATGGTGCATTCAAGTAAAATATGCTACATGCCGTTTCTTCCTGTAATTTCTTGTCGTTTGCTTCAGTAAACGTTACGTCATTTGTCGCCTAAAGTTAACTGTCGTTTGTGCGAGAAATTTCCTTTCGTTAAAATTTTAAAGTAGTTTAGTAGTGGAAAAATTTACGTCCTCATTCTCTAACCTCCAGTTTTCTCAAAAAATTTTGTTGTCGTGTATGCGTGAAATTTTCCTTACTTTCAGGGAATCACGACATGTCGTTTCTATCAAACCGTTTACAGTTAAAAAAATGATTAATAAGAACTCATAAATCCGATGGGGAAGAGACAATGGGAGGGAGGAACCCAAAATCCAAATCTAGACACGGTGAAAGTGAAGCTGTCTAGAGAGAGAAAGCGAGTGAGGAGAGAGAGCGCTAGGGTTTAACCGATCTTCCTCAACCTCATCACTCTATCTATCGGAAAGCTTGAATTTTTCTCTCTGCAGATAGAAAATCCTCTTTCTTCTTCTTCGCCGTCTTTTTCGTCTTCGATAATTTGCGGAGAGAAGGTGAACTGAAAAAAGAGAAGCGAAAATGAGGATTATGATAAAAGGTGGTGTTTGGAAGAACACGGAGGATGAGATCCTCAAGGCGGCGGTGATGAAGTATGGCAAAAACCAGTGGGCTCGAATCTCTTCGCTTCTCGTTCGCAAATCGGCCAAGCAGTGTAAGGCTCGCTGGTACGAGTGGCTTGACCCTTCCATCAAGAAGGTATTTCCCCCTTTTTCTCTTTCTTCACTCATTGATTAGCTTTACTTGCTTGCTCTTTTGCTGGATAAAATCAATTCTTGTCTGGTTTGTGCTTATTTCTCTTTGCTTTTTTTTTTTTTTTTTTTTTACTTTGTTAGATTTGGCTACTAGGGCGTCGTGGAACCAATGTTCTTTTCCTTTTCATGTTTTCTTTAAAATAAAAAAATGTGGAATTTAGATTTGATTGAAACGGTTCTATAAATTTTGACCTGGTGAATACATAATTGCAGGACAGAGACTCCTAGTCGATTGTGGAGTTGTATGGTTTTTTTTTTTTTTTGTCGGTTTACTATTTCTACTCGATAAATTGAAAAGTTATTTGTCTATATGTTTTTGAAAATTTAAGATGAAAAATGAAAGTTAGAGGACAAGATAGATACTTTTTCTTATATAGTTTCTTATGAGACGAAATGGATTACTTTTTATTTTGTTGTTCTCACCATTTTATGAGAAGTATTTACTATCTATGTTTCATTCAATGTGCCATTTTCAGCCTAATTTTCTGTCTCTATCTCTGGTATATATCATCACTGCACGGATTTCTCCATTTGGGTGAGTGTGGACTGATTATTTCATACCAATGAATCTGTAGACTGAGTGGACTAGGGAAGAAGATGAGAAACTACTTCATCTTGCAAAGCTCATGCCAACGCAGTGGAGAACTATTGCCCCCATTGTTGGCCGTACTCCATCCCAGTGCCTTGAGCGGTATGAGAAGCTCCTTGATGCAGCCTGTGCTAAGGATGAGAACTACGAACCGGGTGATGACCCGCGGAAGTTGAAGCCTGGAGAGATTGATCCAAACCCTGAATCAAAGCCTGCACGACCAGATCCTGTTGATATGGATGAGGATGAGAAGGAAATGCTTTCAGAGGCTCGAGCTCGGTTAGCTAACACGAGGGGTAAGAAGGCAAAAAGGAAGGCCAGAGAGAAACAACTTGAAGAAGCTAGGAGGCTTGCTTCATTACAGAAAAGGAGAGAACTAAAGGCTGCTGGAATTGACACTAGGCAGCGGAAGAGGAAAAGAAAGGGAATAGACTATAATGCAGAAATTCCTTTCGAAAAGAAGCCTCCTCCAGGCTTCTTTGATGTTACTGATGAAGACAGAGCTGTTGAGCAGCCACAGTTCCCAACTACCATCGAGGAGCTTGAAGGGAAGAGAAGGGTTGATGTGGAAGCACAGTTGAGAAAGCAAGATATTGCAAAGAATAAAATTGCACAAAGGCAGGATGCCCCATCAGCGATATTGCAAGCTAACAAATTAAATGATCCTGAGACAGTTAGGAAGAGATCAAAGTTGATGCTTCCTGCTCCCCAAATTTCAGACCAAGAATTGGAAGAAATTGCAAAGATTGGTTATGCCAGTGATCTTGCAGGTAGTGAGGAACTCACAGGAGGGAGTGGCGCAACACGTGCTCTGCTTGCAAATTATGCTCAGACACCTCATCAGGGAATGACCCCTTTACGAACTCCACAAAGAACACCTGCTGGTAAGGGTGATGCCATCATGATGGAAGCAGAAAACTTGGCAAGGTTGAGGGAGTCTCAAACACCCTTATTGGGTGGAGACAATCCAGAGTTGCATCCTTCAGATTTTTCTGGGGTCACCCCTAAGAAAAGGGAGATGCAAACACCAAATCCAATGCTGACTCCATCTGCGACACCTGGAGCTGCAGGTCTTACTCCTAGAATTGGCATGACCCCATCAAGGGATGGCTATTCTTTTGGTATTACCCCAAAGGGTACTCCAATCAGAGACGAGCTTCGTATTAATGAGGATTTGGAGATTCATGACAGTGCAAGACTTGAGCAACGAAGACAAGCTGACTTGAGAAGGAACTTGCGTTCAAGTTTGAGCTCTCTACCTCAACCAAAGAACGAGTATCAGATTGTCATGCAGCCTGTTCCAGAAGATAATGAGGAACCAGAAGAAAATATTGAAGAAGATATGTCTGACAGACTAGCTAGAGAAAAGGCTGAGGAGGAAGCACGGCAACATGCATTACTTAGGAAAAGATCAAAAGTACTTCAGAGAGATCTTCCTAGACCTCCTGTTGCTTCTCTGGAGTTGATTAAAAATTCCTTGATAAGAGCAGACGGAGACAAGAGTTCCTTTGTGCCACCTACATTAATCGAACAGGCAGATGAAATGATCAGAAAAGAGCTTCTTACCTTGCTTGAGCATGATAATGCAAAGTATCCACTTGATGAAAAAGTGAGTAAGGAGAAAAAGAAAAGTGCTAAACGCTCTGCAAATGGACCTGCTGCTTCTATCCCTGATATAGAAGATTTTCAAGAAGAAGAGATCAAAGAGGTATGTTTATGTTCTTGTGCTCTGTTTCTGCTTCTCAAGTCATGTTCTGCTGCTCTTTGTTCTTCTGCACCTGCTTGATAGCATGTGCACCATCTTTACAACTGTAAGCATGAAGAATTAATTTAAGCTCTATCTTAAAGTGCCATTGGGATTATTGTTATATTTTCTGGAAAAGTGCCATTGCGGTATTAAGTTGCCAGTTTTGATGATAATGTACTTTTGCTATCAGGCTGATAATTTTATAAAGGAAGAGGCTCAGTATCTTCGTGTAGCAATGGGACATGAAAATGAAAACCTTGATGAGTTTGTTGAAGCACACAACACGTGTCTAAACGATCTCATGTACTTCCCTACTCGTAATGCATATGGCCTATCAAGTGTTGCTGGAAACATGGAGAAACTTGCTGCCTTGCAGACTGAGTTTGAGAATGTGAAAAAGAATGTGGAAGATGATGTTAAGAAGGCAGCAAACCTTGAAAAGAAGGCTAGAATTCTAACAGATGGTTATGAGGTATACTGATCTCTGGAATTGTTTTTGCATCTTCTTATCTGGGGTTATTTTCAATATACCTTAGCAGCTTAGGGTTTAAGGTAACACCTCTCGAAGCATGTCCCTAATGGGACATCTATGAGCAATGTTCACTTCTGCATGACACTGACGTTCAAGATTTGAGCCCTGGATTAGGTTGGGAAAAAAAAAAAAAAAAGAGAACGAAAACCAACTCCTCCAGAACTGCAAACAAGAGTTGTGTAGTGGTATCTGAGTAATTAATGCAGTCTCCCAAGTCACTTTTATTGTTATCGGTGGTGTTGGTCTGTTTTTATGAGTCCACCTAACAGGAGTAAGTTGCATAGGGAATTTAAACAGATTAGGGCTGTCAGTTAAAATCCATTTTTTCTCTATGTTTGCTACTTCAATGAGGTCGCTTTTTTAGCCGTCTTTATGCAGCCCAATCTTATTAATAGAACTCTAGTATTGCTGCTTACAAAACCAAAAGAAAAAATAAAGTAATTGTTACTAATTTTGTGTTTCATATTTATTGTTTAGATGCGGGCCAAAAAGAGTCTTTGGCCACAAATTGAGGAGACCTTTAAGCAGATGGACACTGCTGCAAAGGAACTTCAGTGCTTCCAAGCCTTACAAAAGCAAGAGCAATTGGCAGCATCACATCGGATAAATAATATCTGGGAGGAAGTTCAGAAGCAAAAAGAGCTTGAGCGAACTTTACAAAAGCAGTATGGAGATCTCTTGGCAAAGCTGGAAACGACACAACACCTAATAGATAACTACAGAGAGCAAGCGCAAAGGCAAGAAGAAATTGCGGCAAACAACTGTGAGCCTGAGCCAACTGAATCTTCCGCAAATCAAACTGATGCACAGAGCACAGAGAACTCAGAGATAACGACCGCGTCAGATGAGCTCAGAAGTTCTGTGCCCATTGATCAATCTCATGATGTAACTGCTGGTCACCAGATGGATTCCGTGCAAAATCACAAGGGGAATGGTTTTGAAGGTCCTGATGGTCAATGCTCCAAGCCGGATGGCACGGGAGAGGATCCTCCAATAGAGACTGTTGCTGGGGAAAACAACATTGCACAGGACTCTGTCAATGTGTCGGCTAATGACAACACGACCACCAATGAGATATCCACGGAGGATCACCATGTCAAGAATCAGCCAAACTTCAGCGAGAAGGAAAGCAGTTTGCAAGAAACAGCTGTTGATGGAGATGCTAGGGAGGTTTCTGGCAGTGAATTGGAGATGTGAATCCGCTTGAAGAGGTCATTGATGAGAATCCTCACTTAAGTTTGAGGAGAAATCAACTGATGGATTGGCATCTAAATCGGACACAAAAGGGAGGGGCGACGCCATTGTTTGCTTAAAAATTGTTCTACGGAGGTTCTTCCTGTCCTGAACCATGACTTCTCACAGCTGATGAGAAGTATCGATGGTTAATAGAGATAGATGTTTGGAACTGTTATTGTGTTCTGAAAAATTTTGCATCCAGCTTTTTACTTGAAGGGGACGTGAATTGTAGATTCTGTTTAGATACTGACGACCACACCCGAGATAAAACTTTCATATTGATCTGGTCCTTTGTCCGGTGTAACTGTGCTATTAGATTCGAGGAAATCTTTATTAGATCTCTTTCGTGAGGATTTTATATAATTTCTCCTTTTCGACTGGTCATTTTATACCACAATGCGACGGTTCGTGGTTGTTTCTTTGGTCAAATATTCAAAACCGATATCCAATTTTGTTTCTTCTTTGCATTACATTAATTTATCATCTATTCAAGCTGATACTTATTTTAACCAATGGTCAAATTTGGACGAATACGTGTGGTATCTAAACTCATATTAGATTTTCATGCTGTTGACTTACATTTACTAATTTCCTGCGCATTTTGTTAGGTGGGGACAAGTTCTTATATTCCTAGAAGTAATGTGTTCTACGGATCTTAAAATAATTTTTTTGACCCCTTAAACTATAAAAGTAGGGTTCCAATTAAACTCTGTTTATGATGAATTTGGTTTAAACTTGTGGTTTGTTAAACTTTAGAAGTACAATTTTCAGCCGTCGAAATAAAGCTTAATATTTTATTGAAAATATAAAATAATTCTAATCTGAAAAAAAGAGCGGTTGCAACTTGCGAATGAGTTGCTCCAGAAAGGACAGTCCCAGTGACCACTTTTTTGCAATCGTGTTGTGGACACTTACGTGTCAAAAGCTAAAAAGTTTATAAAAAATGTCGATGGCCTCAATGAAAGCCCAAAAGTTGAAATTATTAGCAAGTAGGCAGTCCAGATGACAATTCCAACTAAGCGCAAGGCACGAATGAAAATGAAAATGAACCTTTTTCTAGCTGCTGGATAAGCTCATGCGTCATGCCCACCCGTTTAGCTCCCATAAAAACCCACCTTCCCCTCCCCTCATTCTCAAACTCTTTCCTCTCCTAGTTCTTCTGTCGTTTTTACAACCTCAGATTGCAACCGATCACCAACATCCAAAAACAGGTATGACTGTCACTTTGTCACTGCTAACACATGTACGCTTCAAAATGATTTGTTGTTTTCTGTATTACACATATATTATATATATGTGTCATGTATGTATGTATAAATGTTTGGTTGTAGGAGGATTCTAGAGTGATAATGATTCTTTCATGGGCCTCAAAGTCTTTTTTGCGAACACGTAATTTCTTTTCAGCTTTAGTGTTTGTCCCAAACAAAGGGGAAGCCAAAATGTAATTTTCTTACGGACATGAACATGAAAAGACGCCTTCAATTTCAGTAAACGAAAAGTCATCTTTACGTTGAAGAGTAACAAAAACCAAATTTTTGGACCACCTTTGGATACCCTGAAACAGAATCTTGAAAACGAGAAAAAAAAAAAAAAAAAAAGGTGATGGTGGGTGGAACCTAATAATACAAAATGATGAAAGAGTAGAATTACCAGAATATTCAGACTCTAATATCTGTCTAAACAAAAAAAGACACAGACATACTGTAGGTCCATTGACTGTTAATAAAAAATGACTCTTCAATATATATATATATATATATATATATATATATGAGGCATAAGAAGCAAAAATGAGAGGTTGAGAAGATAGAGATTTGTGTGTTGGTAAGTGGGCAGTTTTAATTGCAAGCAGAAAGTTTAATCAGTTATCGTGTTTTGTATAATGACACCACTATACTAGTGCTTCATCAAATATTTGTGGCTTTTCATGTGATTCACTGCCCTCTTTTTGAGCCTTTTTTTTTTTTTTGGTGTGTTGACCTCCGCATGAACTACAAAGCGGCCAATATAGGCTCCGCACAAATATTTTGCAAAAAAGTGGGGTTTTTTTTTTTTTTTATGGTTGTTTTTTCCCCTCTGTTTGGAATATTCTTGCTCAACAATAACTTGTGGGTTCTTGTTCCGCAGGAAGTAGTGGAGTCTCCATTGAGTCACTTTAGAGCTTAAAATCGGTATACTTGAAGGTGGGTTTTTTTTTTTTTTTTTTTAAGATTTTTTCGTGCTTTTAATTTCTCTTGCGTAATTATTGGGATTTTGATACGAAAAATCGTTTACAAGTTGTTATAAAAATATACAACCAAAATATTTTTAAGTTAATATTCGGTGTTTAAGCCGTTCAATTTAGCCTGCAGTATATTATTCAAGGTCTTTCCCTCTTTATCAATTATTTCTTTTGAATTTTATTAATTACTCGAATTAGTTTGCATGTTTGTGTTGAACGTTTCTTGACTCTACAAGACTCCGAATTTTGGTTTTTTAATATTATTTTTTCTTTTTTGGCTTCAAAGGTGAGGAGCTCTTCCTGGTATTATCACGTCTCTCTCTCTCATCTTCCATGTTGATTTTGCATATGCTTAGTGTGCTCAATTTTCCATGAGAATGGTTCAAGACAAGTTGACACGTATGCAGTGTATTTAGTCAAGAAAAAAATCACTAACCAAGTCCTTACACCTTAAATCGCTTTGTTTTTTGACTGTCACAACTTCTACACAACTCTGTTCTCATTTTTTGCTTCTCACAAAGAACTCTGATTTTCTTCCGTTTTTGCTCAACAATTCTATTTCTTTGAACAACATCTTGGTCTTGGTAGAGAACAAACAAAAATGGTTGCAGAAAAAAACCTTATGCAAGCTTCAAGAAATATGTTATGATTACATGTTTAGTGCACATACCATCTTTAGGATTAATTTGTAAAACATTTACATTTTTCTTCATTTGGGATATTTCTTTTTTCAGCGAAAATGGTGACAAGAAGAGTGGATCTCCGGTCAGACACGGTGACCAAACCAACGGAAACAATGAGGGCTGCCATGGCTGCTGCTGAAGTGGACGACGATGTTTTAGGCAACGACCCCACTGCGTTTCGGTTGGAGACAGAAATGGCTAAGATAACGGGCAAAGAAGCGGCACTCTTTGTTCCCTCGGGCACAATGGGCAACCTCATTAGTGTGCTTGTTCATTGTGACATTAGGGGAAGTGAAGTAATTCTTGGAGACAATTCCCACATTCACATTTATGAGAATGGTGGGATTGCAACCATTGGAGGTGTACATCCCAGACCTGTGAAGAACAATCCTGATGGGACTATGGATATTGATAAAATTGTAGCAGCCATTAGAGACCCTAAAGGAGAGCTTGTGTACCCCACTACAAGGCTTATCTGCTTGGAAAATACGCATGGAAAGTAAGGATTATTTTTATTTTTATTTATGTTAATATAAAGGCTTTTGGATTGTGTTGGGATATGAGATGATAATCATTTTGTTGTTTACATTATTTTTCTCATACTGCATTTGGTTATGTATTATACTTTGCTTGTTTTGTTGGAATTGGAGTAATTGGAGCTCATTTTTACTTTTTTTTTTTCTTATGACAATTGGTATTGTGCCATGTTGGTAAATAACTTTTGCTATTACTGTCTTCCACTTGCATGTAGGGTTGATATTGGCTGCTTCCTTCTCTGAATAATTTTTAAGGAATTTGAATTATTATTATTATTTTATTTTAAAAAAATCCTGGTGTTGTTCGTGGTCAAATAAGAACTAAACCACAATCATTTGGGCTTTTAGGGTCTGTATATACATGATAATCTTTGATCTTCTCTGGTTAAATATATTTACAAGGATTTGTTCTGTGTCCAAAGTAAAAGACCATTCTGTAGGTTTTTAGCAACTTCTGTATTTAGATGGTACATTTTCATTGTTGCAAATGCTTTGTTTTCGTTACTATGTTGTTTTCTTTTGTTCCTCGAAAGAGTCTGAATGGTGTCATTTCCAAATGCAGCACTGGTGGTAGAGTCCTGTCTGTGGAATATACAGACAAAGTGGGAGAGATAGCTAAAGAGCATGGTCTGAAGCTTCATATTGATGGGGCCCGCATTTTCAATGCAGCAGTTGTGAGTACAATTTCTTTGATGCTTTAATGATAAAAATGTACAATTTATACTTCTGTTTAGTACACTTGACAACCAATTGTGAAGTTGTGATGAGGACAGGATGGAATTTAGACCTAGAGTTCATCTCTTACCAGCCCTTTGAATTTTAGAAATATATTTCCCCAGCATGATAATTGTATTAGTGTTTGAGTTAGTAATCTAAAGAAACTGAATTTTCTTAGGGATCATGACGTGAACTGAAACTTCTGGTATGAATTTGATGACCAGGATTAATGAATCAATTCATTTCAGATCACTGGTCCAAACATTGTGTTTATCATAATTTCTACATAATACAACATCTGAGTTGGGAAAGGATTTATGGAGTTGGTCATGTGGTTCATTGCCATTTCTAATACCATTTCTTGTTTTTTGTCAAGTAGTTTTCTTGCATTTTCTTTACATCTAAACAACTGTGAAAGAATTTGGTCATTTTCAATTTCTAATTGAAAAGGACTGGTTTTACAGGCACTTGGCGTCCCTGTTAGTAGGCTTGTGCAAGCAGCAGATTCGGTTTCGGTATGATTGCCAACATGCCTTCTTAGTTAATCTTCATTCGTTTGGATTTTGATTGTCTTTAATTTTTCCTGATGAAACTTCATTTTGGCTCTTATTTGACTTTGTGTTTCATGTATCAATATCGTGTTGCGGTACCAACTCTGTTTCTACAAATTTGTGAACCCAGGTATGTCTGTCGAAAGGCCTGGGAGCTCCGGTTGGAACTGTTATTGTTGGTTCGGAAAGCTTCATCAAGAAGGTAAAATAGAAAAGCTTTCACAGAGAAGTAAACAGCAGCTTTATAATAAGAAAAATTTACCCAATGTAGGAATGCTGATAAGCCCAAAAAATGAAAACGACTCTATAGTGTTTCTTTATTCTTAACAAAAAATGAGACCAGTTCTAAACCATATAAGCTGTTTTCGAAAATACATACGGACAATTCACAATTAAGCCCTTTCCAAATCAGTTACTCAAGTAACGCCAAAAACCCTTTGAAAACAGAACCTAACAGGCCTTTATATTCTACCCTGTCTCCAAATACTCTTGACATTTGATGACTGCTTCTTAGGCTAGAAGGCTCAGGAAAACTCTAGGTGGTGGAATGAGACAGGTTGGTGTAATTTGTGCTGCCGCTTTTGTTGCTGTGCAAGAGAATGTTGGAAAACTCGAGGCTGATCACAAGAACGCCAAGTTCTTAGCGGGTATCCCCTCCTTTCTTAGTAAACACTAAACAGTCCTTACCTTTATCTTTGACCTTTTCTTTATATCTTTTTTGTTCTCACTTATCCAAGTTGTGGATTTCGAATTTGCTTGTGAGTTCAGATGGACTGCATAAAATCGAAGGACTATTCGTAGATGTTGCCTCAGTGGAGACCAACATTGTAAGTCCATATTGGCCAATATTGCATATATGTGTGTATGAGAATGTGGATCGACCTATTTGGATTTCATCATCATTAAATAATGTTCCTTGATGCCCAAGAAATGCATAATTTGTTGAATTAATCCGGAGTTAATCAAGTTCTTATGTTTGTTACTTTTTTATGCATATATGACCAGATATTTATTGAAATAGAAGAAGGCTCCAAAATGACTGCTGAAAAGCTCTGCAAGCACTTGGAAGAACATGGTATATTTGTGATGAAAGAGAGCTCATCAAGGTCTGTTATCAGTCATATATCACCCCAAAAAATATATTATTACACCCATCACTTTATAATATACAACCACACACAAATACACGTTTTCTAGCTTGATCAATGTTAACAAATTTAACAAATTAAGTAGAAATAGAAATCGAGCTGATGTCGATGCTTTCGGTATTTTCAGAGTAAGAATTGTTTTGCACCACCAAATTTCACACGAGGACGTGAAGTTCACCTTGTCATGCTTTCAGGTGATTCAATATTTCAGTATGTCACACTTATTTCTTAATGCATATTGTTTCACTTTCACCAACTCCTTTTGTTTTCTTTCGATTTTTTTTTTTATGTAAATTTTGCAGCAAGCTTTCAAGGGAGTGCATGTTGAAAATGGCAACTAGACTTGCCCCTCTCTTTCCAAAGGAGATGCTGTTTTGATCTGTCCCTTCAAAGTGCAGATGCTTAAACTTTAAAAATATTAACAATAAATTCAATCTTGTAAGATTGATCCATTTTTTTTTATGTATAAATCAAGCTTTTAGACTTACTTGAGATTTTAGTTGTTCATTGATATTATGATTTATTTATATTCCATTACCCTTTGGTGACCAAAAATTTCCAAGCATAATCTGTACATGGCCAACAAAAAATCGCATTTCTGACAAACTAAATGATCCAAAAAAATCTATCCGAAAATCTGAATATTCATTTGAAAGTCTTTTCATGGCTAGAGAAGCAACATGATTCCGGCAAAAGTTATCGGAATATATTCTTTTTTCCTTTTTATACAGAGTGGAAACTTCAAAATTATATGGTCTAAACATGAGCAGCACAAAATTTTGTGGGGTCATCCACTTTTTTAATTCTTTTTAACCCATTTCATTTTTTTTTTTTTTGGTTTTTCATTAGACATTCATCTTCCTCTCTGTAGGGGATGAAAATAGAACAACATTTTTTTTGGTAGAAGAAAATAAACCATAATTAGTGATGGAGTAGCAACATAGTTTTTAGACTCTAAAACTAGGGAAACAAATGACATTATACAGAAGACAAAACTATGAAGCGCGCCTAGTCCCTTAACCAAGTCGTTGTGACTAAAAATATAGGATCAAAGTTTCATATTAACATCGGAGTTTTGAATTCACATAACATAAATAGACTACTCAAAAAGCGTCATATAAATCCGAACCACGAAAGAGTTAGCGGCGCATATTGAAGGCCGTATGAAAGTTATGCCTTTGCAACCTAAGTATGGTTGGCTGCTGATCAAACATCCCCCCTAGAGGCATATGGTGGATAAGAACATGCATCTTGGATACTATGCATGCATAGTCCAATATTTGTTGTTGGGCCCATAAGTTAGTAACATGGATTTTCACAGGGGTTAGGTCAGGTTTCAGTTGCATGGGTTGGTGGGGCCTTCAATAGCTACACACACATATGTATATACGTATAGGGTGTTTGGCTGTAACATATTTTTCCACTGTGTTATAATATACGAATGCTTTATACTATATATAAGAATTTCAGAGTTTCAATGACTCTCCCAATTAGGGTTTAAGATATATACGCATGAAAAACCCTTCTTATCTTAGATAAAATCATAATCTCATTGCTCATAAAACTAAAAACCCTGATTCTAATATATAATGTATCTTTTAAATCAAGGCTTGTTGTGGTTATTTGGCTGAGTGGTAGGAACTACAGTTTCTGTCACAAACTCAATTATAAATAATATAAAGCTCTCACATGCTTTAATAGTAATATAAAAATTATTATAATATATAGTTTTTATATATTACAATAAAAATGGTTCTAATTGTTAGAACCTTTTACACACCACATAAATAGTCGTTAGGATTGCTTTATACACACATATGTATATAATCGTGTTATATCAGGCACCGGCATAGACCCTATAGTCATAGTCATATAGACCCAGGAGGCTGCTATGCTTACACCAGAAGTGAGAGCAAAAGGAGGAAGAAGAATACAGCTATACATTAAAGGGATCTTTTCAGATTTGAAAATTCAAAAGATTGATTTGGACATTAATTACGAGAAATGAGGAGAGCACCACCTATACCACGTAGAGATAGGCACACTGTTCATGTCAAAAATATATGACAACAATTATAGACTATAGTGTGATATTATCTTTTTCGCATTTTTCTATCGTAAGTCATAATAGTAGTTAAGCTGGCCGTGAATCTATAATGGGGAGATTTATATACATACATACATACATACATACATACATATATATATATATATATAATTTTTTATGCGTGATAGGGAATAATATTGGTCCTGTATGTTATTTACTTTCAGATCATAACAAACTGAGAGAGATTAAAAAAAATGTTCTTGCACATCTGGTGAAAGGGTCTAACAGATCATAAATAGTGGAACCTAACTAGTTGTGGGTTTTTTTTTTCTATATTCTATCATATTTTTTTAAATTTAATGCCACATCGTTAAAAAAAAAGAAGCTCTTTGTTAAAGGATTATGATTGTTAAATGAATAATTTGCGGGTAGTTAAACAAATAAATTGGATCATTAATAATGAAAATATTGACGAAGATATCGTATTTAGGTTTTTTATGAAATATTAATGTCGGTAAAAATTAATGTAAATTTCCTCCCTACAAATTTAATTTTTAAATAAAATTTCTAAAAAACTTTGAAAATATGATCATTAGAAAAAAAAAAAAAAAAGCTTTAGGAAGTTCGTAAGTATATGAAATACTTACTGGTTTATAAAGTTTTGGTACCAAAAGGTGGAGTTTAAGTTTACTTTTTTATGTAATTTTTAAGGCAACTTTATAGCGAAGAATTTTGTTAACAACCACACGATTAATAAACAAAGAATCGAACGGCGAAGATAAAAAATTTGTATAGACCCCCCCTATGTTGAGTTTGATCAAAATTTTAAAGAGTCTAAACAATAGACAATTGCTTAAACTTTTAAGGTAATTTAGTATTGTTTTTAAAATAAATAAAAATATTTTTATTTAAAAAAAATTAAAAATTATGTTAAAAATGTTTTTAAAATTTTTGTTTAAAAAATGTGTTAAAAATATTTTTAAAAATTCTTAGAGCAAAAAGAATTAGGGCCTTTGTTTTCCTTGGGAGATTTTTAAAAATCACTTTTTTGAAAAAAAATTTTTCGTCAATGATTTTTTATTTTTAGATAATTTTTGACACAAAAAAAACTTTTTAGATATCAAAACAGTTTCATTTTTTTTTATTCTGTTGTTTCTTATTCTGTTATAGTTATTTTTTTTATTTTTTAAAAAAAAATTAAGAGAATTTACCTATAAAAAAAAAAAAGCATGTTTTTTTGATTAAAAAAAAAAAAAGACTTTTACCCTATTTAGATTTCTTTTTTTGTCCCTTACGTCAAATTCTTCCGTTTTTGGTTCTCCGTCACCTCCTCCGTTTTCTTTGACAACCTACCGCATCTCCAGCCACCTACACCGGCATGGATGATGGACTTGGCGGCGACCGCCTCGGCCGCAACATTAGGCATAGAATACCAATGTCGATGAAGGCACGATCTGGAAATTGCCCTAACACCACAGGGAAAAAAAATCAAAATCAAAGCCAAAAAGAAGGAACAATGTAGCAGAGCTGGGCTCGCACCGGCGAGCGTCGGATTCGGTCGTGGCAAAGTTGGACTCCCATCGGCGAAACCTCGTGACTCTACACCATGGCCTAAGCAAACCGTCAACGGCTAACGGCGGTGGACGAGCCCACCTTCGCCATGTCATACCTCCTCCCTATCGAGGGCGGTTCAATCGAAGCACTAGGCTCACGAAGCATGCTGCAAATCTGGGCTCGACAATGGCATTCTCCACATCATCCCCCGGCCACACGGCGAGTTGCTCTGCTACATCGGCGACAAAGATAAGAGGAAGAATAAGAAGAAGGGTCTAGAGAAGGGAAGAAAAGTCAGATCTGAGTTTTTCGACGATATCTGGTAACGATGAAGATGAGGGCCGAGTGGCGATCTGGCGAGCGGCAGGCGGTGGTGCAGGGCTAATGGTGGAGATAGGAGGAGACCGGAAGAAGAAAGATCGCTTCATGTTTTAATATTTCTAATAAATATAAAATAATCATGTGTGGTTGTGTCTATTTTTACTTTAAAGATCCTTCATAATTTTCTACAATCAAATGTTGATCTAATGATATTCATTCTCCACCACCACAGAATTATTTTGTCTTTTTATATCATGTGAATGGGAAAGCATATAAAATCAAGTCCCACAACTACGCATAGTAAATTTAAATTAGATCATATTCAAATAAAATATAAAATATTAATATTTTACAAAAATTTCTGTAAAACATCCATGACACCTTCACAAAATCGTCATTTAATACTACGTTTTTCATGAAAATTTTCTAGATATTTTACGGAAAAAGAATTTTACAACATTAATGTCAAAATACAAATCTTGATTAGCCGTTCAAATCTTGATCAGCATGCACAATTTGAACCATCACATAATTTTGTTAAACTCGCAGTTATTTTATGTGATTTGATGAGCCAAACTTGTGTAGTTGCTGGGTATTTTTCTGCACTGTGCCAATATAATTGAAAGGGAAACAAGTGGGTAGGGGCAGGGACCATATATATTAATATAATAGTTCAAGTTTTATGTTAAAGGTTGTTACATTGTTTAAACATGGGCATAACATCCTCTAGTAATTTTTGAAGATGAATAATTACACGACCATATTAAACCACAGCAGTACTATCTGTTGGTAAGTGGGACATCAAGAATCTCCCCTTAGATTATTGATTTGATATTGATATCCAATAATTGTATTGGTTGTTGTCCAATCAATAAAAACTAAAAACAAAAAAAAAAAACCTAACCAACCCCAAATTTATTGGTGAAAAATGAGGATACGGATTTACATTAAATTCATGCACAGTACAACTTAAATGCCAAGATATCTTAGTTGAAACAGTCTTTGAAACGCCAATGGTAATCATTTCTGATGTGAATTAACGTTGGGTATATGGTACTTTTATGTCTTGAAGATAAAAAGAAGGAAAACCACCAATGAGAGAGAGAGAGTGTGGGCCAAGTTCATTATATATGGATATCAAGGGTGACAAAATAGGTTAACGGGTCGAGTTTGTGTCGGTTTAGAGTTAATTTTTACAAAATTAGGTCGACATTAACCTGACTCGTGACACAAATGGGTTCAGAATTCTCAACCCTAACTCGATCTGTTTTGACACGGGTTGACACGAACACGACCCATGTCAACCCGTTTCTTATGCACAGTGTCAAAAAATAATAACCCGTGACTCGATTTTGATCCGTAACCCGATTATGACCCGCAACCCGCCTCTAACCCGCCCACATTAATATATATAATATTAAAAAAAATAAAATTAGAAGAGTTTCATACAACTTCAACAAGAAGATGAGTAATAAGAGAGGTATGGTTTGATATTTTAAGAGCTTATATTATATACGAAATAATATTAATTTTTTAAAATTTAATTAATTAACTACGGGTCAGAAACGGGTCATTTTAGTGTCAGATGGGTTGACCCGAACACGACCCATTTTTTTACGGGTCAGTTTCGGGTCGACACTAAAATGACCCGTGGTTGAATTTTCCGACACTAACCTGCAAAAAAACGTGTCAGATTCATGTCGTGTCGCAACCCATATTGTCAGCCCTAAATATCTCAAACCAATGCAAAAATCTCAAGTTCATTGCGACTTTGTGAGGGATAAATGTACTACTGAAACTATCACACTTAATGACGAAGGTTATATAACACGAAAATCACACAAAAATGGCTTCAAGAAAGATCAAATATTATTACTTGTATCAGGAAAACGTGTTAATCAAGAGTAATGGACTAAGTTGATGGTGATATAATTTTTGCCATCACTTGTGTGTCCTTTTTTAGGCCCCCCACAAAAAAATGTTCATCCCCAAGGTGGTTGTTTGCGTTAAAATTAAAAGCATTAGAAATATTTGGTTGCTTTTCCCATTTTTCTCTCAAACCAGTTCTTTATCAGTACTATAATGAGATTGGACTTAATAAAAAGATTTTCGATGAAAGTTGGAAGGGAATTGCCTTGAAGGTTCCCAAATTTGTTGTTTTTTGTTTGATCAAAGTTTTGGGTTTTGTTAGTAATAAAGCATTTGTAAGTGGCATATAAGGTAAAGGCATATAATATGTAGATATATACTTTTGTCCCCCTCTTTAATTCAGTGTCAAAACTTCTCCAAAACTTTTCATCAGTTTTCTACTTTTTTTTTTTCCTTTTTTCGCACCAACTTTTGCTCACTTTCAAGATTCCTTAACTTAATGTCCTTGCCCATTTATTGGAATTTTAGGGAAGAGGGGTTATATCAAAGATAATTGCGGATTAATTACAATGAATAAGAATAATATCTCTATCCACACTAAGTATAGAATATTAATCTCTGATATCTTGCACTATGTGCAGTAAGATTACATTACATGACTTGTGCTTTCTTTATTATTCTAATGTCAGTTTTAAATCAAACCCTTTATTATCAATATATTCTTTTTTAGAAAATCAACCACTTAAATTATAACAATTTATGGGTGTTTAGAAGTATTGGTTCAAACGAATTTTGGTTAAAACAATATAGCACGTGAGAACTTTATAATCTAGCTTATTTTTTCTTGACACTGTATTATATAAAAGCCTTATACTATAACAACTAAAAGTTTTGGTTGAGACTAAGAATGTCGAACACCCTATTTTAGATAGCGCTATGCATATACATGTTAAGACGTGAAGCCTAATTTATTGTGTTGACGAATTATTTGTTGGCTCCAAGGTTTCACAAAGTTATTTTGATGATAACAAATACAATTTTTTTATTATATGTGCAAAATATTCTTGTAAACAAATTATTATCTTGAGTGTCTCTAAGCTTACGTTTCAAGAAATCAAGTGAAGACAGTTCAAGAAAGCTTGTGGAAAAAGTCTTTTGAAAGGGAACTCACAAGGACTTGAAGATTACAAGTTTTATTCTATAGTCCAGAATTGTAAGTGAGCAATTCTCAAATTGAATGATCAAAAGAAAGCTCAAGAGCACACACTCACATTGCATACTTGCATTTAATGTTATTTTTGAATTCATATTGCATGTGAAAATTATGATTTAAACTGTTCTAGAAGTGCTTAAATATGTTGATATAAAACAGGTTTCAAAATCAGGTCACATAGGCTTTTTGGCCTCAGGCAGATCGGCCTGCCGACCAAATTTGGTCGACCTGTCGAATATGATCGGCCTGCCGAAAATCCTGCTTCGGCCTGCCGATCTGGGGATTTTTTTTAACCCCTCGCTGCAAAGGCTCTGCCGGCCTGCCGAAGTTATGGAGATCGGCCTGCCGAAGTTATGGAGATCGGCCTGCCGATCTGAGGGTTTTCAAAACCCGTTTTTGCAGAAGCTTTAGCGGCCTGCCGAACTCAACTTTCGGCCTGCCGATCTGGTGACCGTTGAGAAATTGATTTTAGCGCCTCATTCTTCGGCCTGCCGATCTTTACTTCCGGCCTGCCGAACTATCTGTAACGGCTAGTTTTCTGACCGTTGGAGATCCATTTGTAACGGCTAGTTTGACTCAAAATTGATTTATTCAGATGTTTCTAAGCACTAGGATGATATATATACCTATCCATTCAATGTGCAATAGATGATGAAGCAATAGAAGTGAAATTTGATATTATTCTACATTGTTCTTCTCAAGCATTCATTACATACACTTTCTCTTGAGCCAAAATTGTTTCATACTCTAATTGAGAATTACTCACACCTCCAAACACACACCATACTTGTATTTTCATCTCTTTCTGTTTTGGAGTGTATATCTTGTGAGTGTACCAAAATTACAACTACATTATTTTCATTGTTGGTTTCCAAAGCCTTGTAAATTTGGGGAATTCTTGGTTAGACAATCTCCAGAAAAATTGTCATTTTGTAAGAAGGTGTGGTGAGCCTCGGGTTGAGCAAGTCACCGGTTGTATAAAGGAGTGATCGTGCCGAAAAGACGGTCTATTAGTGCAAGAGGTCAAGCAAAGGAGTTTAGCTTGGCGACAGTGGATGTAAGCATTTTGGCCGAACCACTATAAATAGCGTTTGCATTTCTTCTCCTTACTCTTCACTTTATTGCTGCTTAATTGTTGCTTGGTTGTGCTCGTATTATCTCATTCTCATATTTACTTCTTAAGCATTTTACTTTAGAAAAGTTTCAATAATTGTAAAAGTTTCAAAAACCCAATTCACCCCCCCTCTTGGGTAGTTATTCTTGGGATAACAATTGGTATCAGAGCCGGAAGCTCGTTTAAACTTTTCAAAAAGATTTTACAATCTTGAGCATGGCTACCCAATGTGTAGAAGGTCAATCCACACATAGACCTCCGTTTTTCAATGGCACCGACTATAATTATTGGAAAGCTAGAATGTCCATTTATTTTCAATCGATTGATTTTGATCTTTGGGATGTGGTTGAAAATGGTCCTTTTCGACCTATGAAAGAGGTAGAAAATGGTCTAGTTCCTAAGGATCGTAAAGAGTATACCGAGGAGGATAAAAAGAAAATTTCTTTAAATGCTAAAGCAATAAATACTTTTTATTGTGCCCTTGATAGAAATGAGTTCAATAGAATCACATCCTGCACCACGGCACAAGAAATTTGGCGCACTCTTGAAGTGGTTCATGAAGGAACGAACCAAGTCAAGGAGACTAAAATTAACTTTCTTCTTCATGATTATGAAATGTTTAAAATGAAGGAACATGAATCTATTACCGAAATGTACACTCGTTTTACTGATATCGTTAACGGTTTGAAATCCCTTGGTAGGAACTTCACCACAAGCGAATTGGTGAGAAAACTTGTGCGATCACTACCACCTTCTTGGCATGTGAAGAGGACTACACTAGAAGAAGCCAAGGACCTATCAACATTGCCTATTGAAGAATTGATAGGATCACTCATGACACATGAGATTACAAGGAAACAAAACCAACGAGAAGAAGAAGACGACAAAAGAAAGAAAGGGATTGCACTAAAAGCCTCCGTCACCGATGATGATGAAGAGGAGGAAAAGGAAGAGGAAGATGGCCTAAATTCAAAGGACCTTGAAGAATTGGCAATGATTGCCAAACGATACAAAAAGTTTCGTCATAAGGTCAATCGTGGAAAAGGTATGAAAAAGAAGATTGATCGAGGTGAGAAAACTAAAGATGATATTATTTGTTTTGATTGTAAGAAACCCGGTCATATAAGACCGGATTGTCCTTTAAGAAAGAAAATTGGCAAAAAGGAGTCAAAGAAGGCCTTACAAGCTACATGGGATGAGCTAGAATCCGAGGACTCTGACGATGATGCACCAGGAGAAGTCACTAACATGTGTTTCATGGCGATAGATGACGACAATGAGGTAAGTAGTTCCTACTCATCCAATAGCGATAATGAAATTGAAATTGATGAATTGAGAAATGCTTTCAATAATTTGCATGATGATTATGAAAAGTTGGTTTTCAAAAACTCTTCTCTCAACAAGAAAATTTCTATGCTTTTAGAAGAGATAGAGAGTTTGAAAGTTGAGAAAAACAAGCATGATTCCTTGGTTATTGAAAATGCATCTCTAAAGGAAAAAGTTGATGATTTGACAAAGACCATTTTGAATTTCACGAATGGAAAGAAAAATTTTGAACTAATGCTTGGAGAACAAAGATGCGTTTTTAACAAAGGTGGTTTAGGATATAAACCACATATTGATCAAAAGTATTTTAAAAATTACTTTGTCAAGGCATCAACAAGTCCAAAATATGTGTGTACATATTGCAATAAAGATGGACACACATCCTTTGCTTGTCCAATTAAGAAAAATGCCTACTTTGGAATTAAATACAAGTGGGTTCCAAAAGGCAAGAGCACTAACAATGATGGACCCAAGGTCATGTGGGTACCGAGAATCAAAACTTGAATCTTTATTGTAGGTACCAAACAAGGAGAAAGCAAGATGGTTCCTAGATAGCGGTTGCTCAAAACATATGACGGGGGACTTATCACTCTTCTCCAATTTTGTTAAGAAGAAATGTGGAAGTGTTACCTTTGGAGACAATGCAAAAGGAAGAATCCTTGGTATAGGTGATATTGGTAACAATTCCTCTACCTTAATTGAAAATGTATACTTGGTTGATAATTTGAAACACAATTTGCTTAGCATTAGTCAATTGTGTGATAAGGGGTATAAGATTATCTTTGAGTCTTCTAGATGTTTGATTGAGAATGTTTGCAATGGTGAAGTGGTGTTTATAGGTGACCGTCACAATAATGTTTATACAATTGATATTGAAAAGCATTCAAATCAAAACCACTGTTTTCGATTTTAAATGATGAATCATGGCTATGGCATAGAAGACTTGGCCATGGAAGCATGCATTTGATTTCAAAAATCTCCAAAAATGATATTGTTAGAGGTTTACCAAAACTAAGTTTCGAAAAAGACAAAGTGTGTGATGCATGCCAATTCGGAAAGCAAGTCAAAATTTCTTTTAAATCCATTTCCGAAATTGCTACCTCTAGACCCTTGCAACTTTTGCACATCGATCTTTTTGGCCCTTTTAGGACCACAAGTCTAGGTGGTAAAAGGTATGCCTTTGTTATAGTTGATGATTTTTCAAGATTTACATGGGTTTTGTTTTTAACAAATAAAAATGATGCTTTACAAATGTTTTCATATTTTTGCAAAAGAGTTCAAAATGAACAAGGCTACATAATCACCTCCATTAGAAGTGATCATGGAGGCGAGTTCGATAGTGATGCCTTTGAGTTGTTTTGCAATGAGAAAGGCTATGAACATACTTTTTCGGCACCTAGAACACTACAACAAAATGGAGTTGTTGAAAGGAAAAATAGAGCTTTGCAAGAAATGGCTAGGACTATGCTAAATGAAAATAATTTACCAAAATATTTTTGGGCCGAGGCCGTTAATACTTCTTGCTATGTGATCAATAGAGTTCTTATTAGACCAAAATTGAACAAAACTCCAAATGAGCTTTGGAAGGGTAGAAAACCCAATATCAGCTATTTTAAGGTTTTTGGTTGCAAATGTTTTATTTTAAACACCAAAGACAATTTGGGAAAGTTTGATTCAAAATCCGATGTTGGCATCTTTCTCGGTTATTCTATCTCTACCAAAGCTTATAGAGTGTTTAACAAAAGAACTCTTATGGTTGAAGAATCCATGCATGTTGTTTTTGATGAAACTAATGCTTCTATGGAAAGAAGAGAAGATGATGATGATTTAGGTTTGGAGAATCAAATGAAGAATCTAGAAATCAAAAACAATGCAAAGGATGCAAAGGATGACTTCATTCAAGCTTCACCAAAGGATGATGAACAACTAGAAGAAACTCCTAAAGAAGAAGGTACTTCACAATCTTTTCCAAAGGAATGGAGGTATCACCCTTATCACCCTCAAACCGACATTATTGCTCATGATAGTCCAACTCATGGGGTGAGAACTAGAGCATCTTTTAGAAATTTATGCAACAATTTAGCTTTTCTCTCTCAAATTGAACCAAAAAGCTTTGAAGAAGCAAAAAATGATGAGTTTTGGATTTTAGCAATGCAAGAAGAGCTAAATCAATTTGAAAGAAATGATGTTTGGGAACTTGTTCATAAGCCTAGTTCTCAATCCGTAATTGGAACTAAATGGGTATTTAGAAATAAAAAGGATGAGCAAGGTCATGTTGTGAGAAACAAGGCTAGACTAGTGGCCCAAGGTTTCAATCAACAAGAAGGTATTGATTTTGAAGAAACTTTTGCACCGGTTGCTCGTCTAGAATCCATTAGAATGTTACTTGCTTTTGCATGCTACAAGGGTTTTACTCTTTATCACCTGGATGTTTGATAAAGAACCTATGGCTAAGGTTATTTTTGAAAATGATGATGGGAGTCTACCTAGGAAAATCAATGCAGCATCTTTACCTCCTAGGAGTCGAATTCTCCATAGGCTTATTACTACCAACATCTTACCTAGAGCTGGCCATAAGGACGAAGTCCAGTTTATTGACCTCCACCTTATTTATTGTCTTCTTAGCGGTACCAAAATAAATTTACCCCTCTTGTTGGTGCGACGGATGATTGATGTCGCTGAAGGAAAGAAAAGTGCCGACCTGCCATATGGAATGCTTCTTTCTAAAATTTTTTATTCATTTAATGTACAAACTGCTGATGAGAAGGACGTGGCTCTCTATAAACCCCATAATGCTTTTGGTGTCCTAACCATTAGCAAAATGGGATTTGAGGAAGTTCACGGGCAATGGATGCCAGCTGGTGGGCGAGCCGTTCCTCCAGGTGCTCAAGCAGAAGAAGAAGAAGAGATAGCCAACATTGAAGCTCAAGGTGGCCAAGATGATGACGAAGAGCCTATCACTCTTCAAAAGCTTTACTCGCATCAACAGCTCCTCTTTGAGCAGCAGCAAAAGATGGGGGCCGACATTGCAAATCTGTAAACCAGTCAACAAGAGATTCTTAATCTTCTTCGTCAAATGCACTTTGGCGGAGGATCATCAAGCCAACCATAAAATCCCTCATCATGCTTGATCATTCTTTTGACTTTGAAAATTTTATGAACTCTACTTGTGAATTAATTACTATTTTGATTATTTTCCTCTTTTATATCAATTGCCTATATTTTGTTTTTCTTCGTTTTGTTGATGACAAAAAGGGAGAGAATATGCATATTTTTGATTGTGGAGCGATAAGGATTGTGGTTCTTGATTATGTTTGATGATTTATGTCTAATGATTATGATGATTATGTTTGATGATTGCTATACTTCATTTGGAGATTGTTTATTGTGGAGATATAAGGTTGGTGGCACTTGTGATATATTTTTCTAATCCTTTATTGGTTTCTTGACATTTGTAATGAAAATTGCTGTAAAGAAAAAAAAAGCATATTTTTCAGGGGGAGCTCTTTCAAATTTTTTTTTTTTTTACATGTTGTATCCCTGCACATATTAAGGGGGAGCTATTGCAATTTTTCAAAATCAATCAAAAATTGTTTTGTCATCATCAAAAAGGGGGAGATTGTTGGCTTCAAGGTTTCACAAAGTTATTTTGATGATAACAAATACAATTTTTTTATTACATGTGCAAAATATTCTTGTAAACAAATTATTATCTTGAGTGTCTCTAAGCTTACGTTTCAAGAAATCAAGTGAAGACAGTTCAAGAAAGCTTGTGGAAAAAGTCTTTTGAAAGGGAACTCACAAGGACTTGAAGATTACAAGTTTTATTCTATAGTCCAGAATTGTAAGTGAGCAATTCTCAAATTGAATGATCAAAAGAAAGCTCAAGAGCACACACTCACATTGCATACTTGCATTTAATGTTATTTTTGAATTCATATTGCATGTGAAAATTATGATTTAAACTGTTCTAGAAGTGCTTAAATATGTTGATATAAAACAGGTTTCAAAATCAGGTCACATAGGCTTTTTGGCCTCAGGCAGATCGGCCTGCCGACCAAATTTGGTCAACCTGCCGAAAATCCTGCTTCGGCCTGCCGATCTGGGGATTTTTTTTAACCCCTCGCTGCAAAGGCTCTGCCGGCCTGCCGAAGTTATGGAGATCGGCCTGCCAAGCTCCCTGCTTCAGCCTGCCGATCTGAGGGTTTTCAAAACCCGTTTTTGCAGAAGCTTTAGCGGCCTGCCGAACTCAACTTTCGGCCTGCCTATGGTTCAAAGTTCGGCCTGCCGAACTGTGAACCGGCCTGCCGATCTGGTGACCGTTGAGAAATTGATTTTAGCGCCTCATTCTTCGGCTTGCCGAACTATCTGTAACGGCTAGTTTTCTGACCGTTGGAGATCCATTTGTAACAGCTAGTTTGACTCAAAATTGATTTATTCATATGTTTCTAGGCACTAGGATGATATATATACCTATCCATTCAATGTGCAATAGATGATGAAGCAATAGAAGTGAAATTTGATATTATTCTACATTGTTCTTCTCAAGCATTCATTACATACACTTTCTCTTGAGCCAAAATTGTTTCATACTCTAATTGAGAATTACTCACACCTCCAAACACACACCATACTTGTATTTTCATCTCTTTCTGTTTTGGAGTGTATATCTTGTGAGTGTACCAAAATTACAACTACATTATTTTCATTGTTGGTTTCCAAAGCCTTGTAAATTTGGGGAATTCTTGGTTAGACAATCTCCGGGAAAATTGTCACTTTTTAAGAAGGTGTGGTGAGCCTCGGGTTGAGCAAGTCACCGGTTGTATAAAGGAGTGATCGTGCCGAAAAGACGGTCTATTAGTGCAAGAGGTCAAGCAAAGGAGTTTAGCTTGGCGACAGTGGACGTAGGCATTTTGGCCGAACCACTATAAATAGCGTTTGCATTTCTTCTCCTTACTCTTCACTTTATTGCTGCTTAATTGTTGCTTGGTTGTGCTCGTATTATCTCATTCTCATATTTACTTCTTAAGCATTTTACTTTAGAAAAGTTCCAATAATTGTAAAAGTTTCGAAAACCCAATTCACCCCCCCTCTTGGGTAGTTATTCTTGGGATAACATTATTTCCTATGTAGAGGATTATAAGGATCAAAATATTACCCGAAGGGTAATCTAAGGATTTCATACTTGTAAAATTCAGTTGTCATAATAGTTTTCTTATATATAAAGGGGGTGTCAAATGTGGGTCTAATAGAGAGGTTAAAGAAAACTCAAAGAGTTGAGTGGTGTACAATATTTTTTGTAAACTTCTTTTTTCATAGTGAATTTTTTACAATGACTAAAAATGAACATAGCCTTTACATTAAAAATAAACCACGGTAAATTTTATGCATTCATTTTTCTACTTTTTTTTCATGGATTTTCTACTTATTTTTCCTTCATGCATTTATTTGCTCTATATTAGGCTTCTAATTCCTGACAATACTTTTTTGAAGTAAACAGGCAGTGTAAAGTAAATTATGTCAAGATTTGTAAAATCATAAATTGCTCCATAATAATCAAAACTATTTAGCGTAAATATGTTAGAGTTGAATTAGGTTATTTTTTATTCTGGGTTTTTTGGTGAAAGACCTAAAGGGTTCGTTTGGTACGTTGGATTGGATTATAGAGTTAGGATTGGATTGGACTGGATTAGATAGGATTATATTGAATCTTATCATGTGTTTGGTGGACATCGGATTGGACTAAATTAAATATCATGATTTAAAAAAAACAATTATTTATTGATAAACAAATACTTTTTTATTAATCTCGCTTGGATCTCACTTCACCCTTTTTTTTTCCTCCACTTTCTTCTTCGTCAATCAAATCTCAATGGATGCCTGCTTGACACAAAGCTGATAGAAACAGTATGGATGGCTGGTGGGGTGTATGGTTCAATGGTTAGCTGATAGAAACAGTACAATTTATTTTCAAATGAAAAAAAATCGTAATCCTGATTAATCCCATGTTTTGTTAGGGATTATTAATCTTACATCTGTGGGATTATTTTGCACTATTGGGATAAGTTATCCCAACCATATTCAATCCAAAGTAAACAACAAACGTGGGACTAGGATAAATAATCCTAGTCCCAATCCTAATCCTAGGTAACAAACAAGGCAAAAGGGTCTTAATAAAAGTGCTTATTAGATGTCCAAAATCCAATTCTAACCAATGGGCTTGTTTATAAAGGTAGAAATGTTGGTAAAGTAATAAAACAATATTATGCCAAATCATGATGCAAATAAATTATTTGATTTGTTGTTGATTAGTACTTGATTTTAACCAAGCATTTACTTGTGCCGACCATATTATATACTCGATCCATAGACGTACACGCATAAACACAAAAGCATAGGAAGCAAAATACGATAATCAATTTCTAAAATAAAAAATTTAATCTGTTTACGCCCTTTTGTATTGCATTTGGTACTGATACTAAAAAGAGTAAATATAGGAAAAACCAATAATATATGTTACAAAAATGTGACAATAATTTTCACTAAAAACAAAAAAACTATTTCAAGTTCATTACACTACAAGAAAAATTACATTTAACGACATATTATTTACGACATGTAGTTTTTGAATGTCGTTGAAAAGTACATACAACGATATCTTCAACAACGATGTCATTAATGACATTTAAAACAATAATTAATGACATTTATGTAGATGTTGTGTTAAATGTCTCCTTTTAACGACAATAGTTTAGTGTCGTTAAATTATTTAACGACAAGTAGGAGATGTCGTCAAAGCCTTGGAGATTTCACGACACCCTTTATAGACGACATTGGTCGGATGTCGTCTATAAAGGGTGTCGTGAAATCTCCAAGGCTTTGACGACATCTCCTACTTGTCGTTAAATAATTTAACGACATTAAACTATTGTCATTAAAAGGAAACCTTTAACACGACATCTACATAAATGTCGTTAATTATTGTTTCAAATGTTATTAACGACATGTTTATTGGAGATGTCGTGATATGATAAATTATAACATTATTAAAAAATATATATGCAGATATATATATACCCACCCCTACTGATGGTGGTAGCATCATAACAAGGAGGTCTTATTTGAAGACTTCAGCGATTAACAAATAAGAGGTTTGAGTGTCGTATTGCACATAAGCAAGTAAAGTGTAGAATTGAGTTTGCTAAATATCACAAAAAATTTATCTTATAGCATAAACCATATACTGATAGACTTTATATTAAACAAAAATAACATTGATGCGGGAGCGTAAAAACACTATTGGTCTATTTTTTACAGGGAAATATATATATATATAGTCCCACTCATGAAAATTGGCAACTGAAGCAACTTTTATTATCCTTGGCACCATGCACTATAGAAAAAAGTAAATTATTATTAATATATATATATATATTTTATTTATTTATTTTTTTTTTTTTGAAGTCAAGAGTCAAAAATGCTTTTGTTCCCTCAATGTGTTACAGCTCAGGCCAGGGAAAATAGGGGAACCTTTTGGTACTGTGCTCTTTCCCCTGATAGGAACTAACATGCCTATACATGCAAACTTTTTTCCTTGACATCATTATAAAATTGGCTAAATTTAACGTACCCATACTATAATTCAATCTATATATATATAGCTCTAGCTAGGTTGTGTAGCAGAGAGCTAGGAACTGTTTGTAGGATTATTATTGGGCATCCAAATGAGATCATATATGTGTGTGCAGGTGTGCAACATAATTTGTGGGATTTAGATTCCAAATGCAGGGAGTCTGTTTCTTACTCTAAGTGGAATGCCCTACAATTTCCGTTTTATAATCTAATAGCCATCCCATGTAAGCAAGCACGAGTGTCTATATATGCATATATATACCTATACATCAGAGACATATATATTAATTCTTTTTTATAGATACGGTCGACTGTTGTATAATGTATACCATACATTTATTTGTTTCTAATATATTATTATTTCACAGGGTTCTACTTTTTTTTTATCGTTCCGATTCTTTATATTTTAAGAAAACATCACGTTAATATCTTTAAGGGTAAAGCCAATAATTTTTTTCAGGAGCGTGTAAATTGAACAAAAAATTTTAGAAGTTTTAGAGTCCAAAAAATTATAAATTTATATTAAAATATAGTAGAATTTGGATTTATTTGAGATTTTAAGTTTAAAATGTGGGTACTTAAAAATCAAAATTTAGGGTATAATTTAAATATTCAATAAAAATTATATAAAAGTTGTAATAAAAAACTTAAAGGGGACAAATAAAGGTAAATTTTTCTAAAATTTTGGCTTTGAGGCAAATTCTTTAAAGGATGCTTGGGTTGTAGGGGCATAGGTTGAGATATTTAGGGAATATATCACATAAAAATTAAGTGGATTGAACTTTGTCATATCCTAAAAAGTATTACATTCACTGCTATGTTTTTAAACAAAATTACTTTGTTAGAAAATTATACCCTTTTGATCAATAAGTATTTTAACCAAAAAAATATAGAGCTTAATTAACATGAACTATGGAGCTCAAGAATATTTTTGTATTTTAAATATATTGTATGACATTACTGTTGTATTTTCTACAAATATTTTTTTTCTTTGAGACATAAATCAATCCAAACTTAGAATTTATAGCATTCTTGTAAAGACCCCGCGTAGGTTAAATTCACCAAAGGACCCGTTGGGCCCGAGGGCAGCCTAATGTGGCTCCGCTTTTGAGTACCTTGCTATTTATAAAGTATCAAAACGATACCTTGTAGTTTTTAAAAATATAATTTTGGTACTCTGAGTTTGTGCTTTTTGATGTAAAATTTCCTTTACACCATTTTATCAATGAACTCTAAATTAATTTGTAAAACTATAATAGAAAATCAAAACAAAAGGTTAAACAAAACTCATTAAAAAAGAAGCATATATGTCGATTTATACCTTTTTTGATATCGTTTAAATATATTTTATTTAATAAAAAAATAATTTGGGATTCATTAATAAAAAGGGTATGTTAGGAACTTCACGTTGTAAAACACAAATTTAAGATACTAAAATAATATTTTTAAAAACCACAAGATATCATTTTGATAGTTTTCAAAAGAATATGATACTAATGTGATGATTCTCTAAAACACATGTACAAAAATAATAATAAACTTTTTTTTCTTTTTCCATTTTCTTTTTCCTGGCAATTATCCAAATGAACCATGCAATGAGTTGGGAAAGCCTGGACAAAAAAAATGAAAAGTTATAAATCACCATTGTTTCTCTCTATAAAATAAAAAGAAGAACAAATTTGAAACCGATTGACAACACCGTTAAAAAAATATTGTTCTAACTGTTATAGTATAGCTCTTTTATGTTGCAATATAAAGCAAAAATATATTATAATATAAAGCTCTTATATACTAATTTTAGTTTTAACTACGTTATCAAATGCACTTATTGTTAAGGGGGCGGTCCAAGACTACACCTTCAGTAAATTCTCTCAACTTTTAATTATGTCAAAATTCTTTTAACTTTTGCTGATCTTTCTTCTCACTTTTCTTCCTTTTCTCATATGAAAATACTCCTCTTCGCTCTTTTATCTTGTCAAATCCTAGATAAAAAGACTCTAGATAGACCACATAATATTAACCCAAGCAAACTTACAAAATAATAACTTCACCCAAACTAATAAAATTACATTTTACTTAACTGCGATTTTAATGTATATGAACGTGGAATCTACCAGAAAAATGTTCAATGTACGTCCATATACATTAACTTATGGGAACAAACACTTCTTTACTGCCTTTCTTAATGATCGTAAAAAGCCTTAAAGAAAAAGTGGCCTTAATAATTTGAAGAAATTAAATCTTATTCAATGGCAACTAATATATCACAAGTACCCTTTTTTGATGTGGTATACTAAAATAAATGAACAAAGTTATATTTTTAATATTAAAATATTATAGTATTTCGATAATACTAAAGTGATGAAAATTTAACACGTGGTTTTATGAAGCCTTAATGTACGTCCATATACATTAACTTATGGGAACAAACACTTCTTTACTGCCTTTCTTAATGATCTTAAAAAGCCTTAAAGAAAAAGTGGCCTTAATAATTAGAAGAAATTAAATCTTATTCAATGGCAACTAATATATCACAAGTAACCTTTTTTGATGCGGTATACTAAAATAAATGAACAAAGTTATATTTTTAATATTAAAATGTTATAGTATTTCGATAATACGAAAGTGATGACAATTTAACACGTGGTTTTATGAAGGTCCTGTCACGCCCCGAAGTACGGGAGATGGCGTGACGGATTATTTAAATTAATTAAAAGAAGAATTTAATTAAAATCAAGAATTTTATGGGTTAAATTAAATAATAAAAATGTGAAAGTTTCAAAACAATATTTTATAAAAGAATTCATAAACATTAAGCATGTGAAATTATTAAGCGAATAATAAAATAATAAGGGACTGTGAGTATGGGTCCCACTGACCCACAACTTATACACCCACATTGTACTGACAATATAATAATACAACTACAGTCCAAGCACAAAGAAAATTAAAAACATTACATGCCTTGTTCAATTTATACAAATAACCTACTAATCCTTCTACTGCTCCTAAGTCTTGTCCGTTGAGTCCTCCCTAAACCTAAATGGGAATCCACCTAGAGGGGGAAGTTTTAAAAAACAAACAAAATGTGAGCGAAAGGTTCAGTAGGACTATATTTTATTAAATCATTTAATTTAAAGAAAAATCTCACTATTTAGGGAATTATTTAAAAGAAACATTGAATAAATAAGTAAATTTAAATAAAACCGTTCTTATCCAAAACAGTTTATTCAGTCGACCAAAAACATCATTTTCTTTTCCTAGGCAAACTATATGAATATCACCACCGTAGTGGCCCAGCTGGATTTCAGGACCTACCCCCAAGGTCGATCGCTACACAACCCGATCTCTGATATGGCATCATGCCCTTGTGTTTATTTTCATCATTATTCAAAACCCATTTACCTAGTTTTATCATTTACATTCATTATGAAGTTCATTTCAGTTTACGGTTTATTAAAATATAACCAATAAATTCATTTTTAATCAACCGTTGAAAACATTTTTATAGAAACCCTTTTCAAAGCCAAATCATTTTGAAACTAGGCTACCAAAGAAAAGGTAGAAGCCCTACCTCGATACTCGTGTCGATGCCCTACATCGTAATCCTGGTCCGCTATATGTTAGCTCCGCGGAACCACGAATGATCCTAGACACACACTAAGTCGATCAATATCTAGTTCGAGACATTCTATGTTACTAAACCATTTCACGGTGTCCTAGTGTGCCATTTGTGTCTTTAAAACCATTTTACAAGGTTAGAATTTCAATCGAGGTTCAAAACAGTGAAAACATGTGAAAAATCATAAAATTTTCCCATGGCCTGACGGACGCCCTGCTTCCGCCGGCCGAACTGTGCAATTCGGCCTGCCGAAAATCAAGCTTGGTCGGCCGAACATTTTTCAGGTTCGGCCTGTCGAACGAATGAGTCCGGCTTGCCAATCCTTTGAATCCGGCCTGCCGAACTAGAAAAACCCAGAAATCCCAGCCACGGGTTTTGGTTCTCCCAAAATCCAAATTTTGATTTTAACCTGTTTTTCTCAAATCTCAGGCATGAAAAACATTCATAGATGATAGAAAAACATATTAGAACACTTTTGAACTCATTTAATTAAGATTTGAATACAAAAATCCCAAAAATCTGAGAATGGGAGAAAATGAGGAAAAAATGAAAAATCTTGAATCAAATTCGTTTTTCTTCAATCCAAGCTTAGATTCTAGGTGTTCTAAATTTCTTTAACTCAAATCAAGGGTTTTCTAAGCTCAAACAAACTTAGATTTCAAAAATACATGAAAATTAAAAATTTAGAAAAAGTTTAGAAATCTCAAAACTAACCTCAAATTCAAGCTTCAATCTACGTTCTTGGTTGTTAAATCGAGCTCCCGAGCCTCCAATCCACCAAAACCCAAAGCTTGAACTTGATTTGATTCAAAATTTTGAGGAAAAATTGAGAGAGAAGAGGAGAGAGCGAGAGAGAGAACGAGAGAGAGAGAGCACTGGTGAGAGAGAGAGAGAGAGTGAGAGTGAGCCAAAGAGAGGGAGAGGAGAGAGAATAAATAGAGAGAAATGATGGGTGGTTTTATTGTGCGAAAACCATGTGTTGCCCACGTTTTTGTAAAACAGAATATTTTTAACATTTTACAAACTGTTGTGTTTTAAAACTCAAAATAACATTTTAAAATAATAAGCAATCATTCGAATTCATTAAATTAACAAAACAACGTAAAATTTAAAATTTAACCAAATGATCAAATTAATTTTGAAACATTAGTTATGGCACACTAATTCATCATTTTACATTACAATATCATTAAATTAATATCGGGGCGTTACAGGTTCAGTCTAATAATACCACATAATGCATTGTTCAGTATTCCGGTCGCATATTACCCGTTATTATTACAAGTTATTGGCTTATATAGAACTATTTACCTTCTTTTATCTAATCTCGTATTGACTTTCAAACATCGAGCTAAATTAAAACCAAACACATAATAAGAATTAACTGAAGCAATGGGCTTGAACCTAAGGTTTAGAAACCAACTCAAACCAATTATTTGAACATAAAATATTATAGCAATTCATCGTTTTACATTCGCTCATCCTTTTTTTTTTTTAAGAAAAAGACCTGACATAATATGTAACATAAATGATTTCTTTTAACGAACTATGAGAATATCTAAGAATTATGTTTTAATATCAAAGTTTCAATTACTATAATGTAAAACCTTCACATATTACAGTATAAAAGCAGAAGTGTGCTATAGTGTAAAAGCTTTACATGCTACAATAATTAAGTTTCGACTTGCTTCCTAAACACTTGTTGAGTAAAAAAGCTAATAGCTCGTTCATTAAAATAGGATAGTATTCCAATCTCTTATAGGGTGTTTAGCTAGTGGTGAGAACCATTGGTGGGAACCGTTTTTACTGTAGCATATAAGAGCTTTACACTATATAATTTTTTTTTCTTTTTACTATACAATATGAGAACTTTATACTGTTTATAATTGAGTTTGTGGTGTAAACCACCCTTAGCCAACCACCCTCTAATTTAGTTCAACTATGTGATAGGAATCAAACCTAGTAATGGGTACAAACTAAGAATCATATGAAGAACCATGCAGGATTTAGGCAAGTTGTGAAAGCGTCAAATAGAGGATTAGGTTAGACATTATTAATATTACTACTTACCCTCATATGGCTAATATATTTAAAATGCATTGGAAGCTAATTGTACAGAATCATTGATTAATTTGTGTAAATATTGTATGTATGCGTGTGTGTGTGTGTGATTTTAACAAAGTACTGCAGAGGCAATTGCCTTGAAGGTTCCACCATACGTGCGTTGTGGCCATCAAAAATATGTTTATCATTCCTACCAAAAAGAGAAAGGTACACAAAGAAGTCTATTTTCTTGGCTCGTGCCTGTTGTCCCCATCTTCCCATGCCAACTTCGGACAGAAAAAATAAATAACAATAATAATAATACTAATAATAATAATAATCGAAACAATTCGCTCAATTATTTCTTTGCTTTTTTGCTGGGAAAAAAATGATGTCTTGTCAAACGTTGATGATCGGTATTTATATACCCAACTTTTTGCTTTGTGGCTATAGAGCTCCCAAAATTTTGCTTCGTGGACTCTATTTTTCCCGCTGAAAAGTTTTGCTTTATATGCTATGTGTATAAGCATATATTACAGTAGTTCTCGATCAATTTAATCAAATTAAATGTTAAATGTGCCTCTATTATATACATAGTTTTTTAGGATGTACCCAAAAAACGTAGTCATATACCAACTGCAATTATTGCATGTCCATATATATACGCGACTTATATATATGTATTTACAGTATTCCCAGTGGTGTATAGTTACTAATCAAAAATAATGCTGCATATTCCTTATTAAAATTACCTGTTAAAAAGCACTGTGAAAATAATGCTTCACATTCATTATTACAATTACCTGTTAAAAAGCACCATGATTTGTTAATATTAGTATATACTTATGGCAGTGAATAGATATACTGTCACGTGCTAAAAAATTTAACTACCAGAAATCTTAAATTGTTGTAATAGTTTTGATGCACTACTTATATATAATGATTGCATCAACAAAATGATTAATAAAATTCCTTAAAATATATTGTAAAAGCATTTGTGGTAAAAAATTAATGTCCTCCTAAAATTTTTCAAAATAGAAAAAAATAACAAATAGCGTGTGTACGTATAAATTCCTATCTAACAAATACCTATATAAATTTCACTTGTTCTCTTTTCCATAAATTCTGAGTTTTTTTTAGGTGAATTCATAATGTACATGTTTAAAGCAGTGTTATTCTGTTATGCATTCAAAGGGAGTCGTTAGAAATGTTTCAATTCATATAAATCTTTTTTAACCCCTGGAATTCGTGTATATATTGCACAACCATATGAAACTTATATAAAATAAATATTTACCGAGTTTATAGTTGACTTTTTGAAATCCATATTACTAAGTGTATTTATTAAAAAAATAGAATAATTAAGAATTGAAATAGTATACTATCGAATAAAAAAAGAAAGTGATTAATAACAGAATAGGGTTTAGACTAATCATTCAGGTACCGAGCACTGCAATAACAAGTTATTCCATGTATAAAATGACACTTAAATTAACCAGGATCATTCTACAGCGCTATTGCTGCATTGGTGCAAATTACGCACATATATCACTTCTAATTTAAAATTCTAAAAGTACGTTGAAGGGGAATTTCCACAAATAAGCTATATATCATCATGAGTTAAAGAGAACTCGATAGAATAGTTGAGTTTTTCCAGCAATCGATTTGTATAACAGGATTAATCAATGTATTAAAAAAAGTGTAACAGAAAGCCCATAAATAAAAATGTATAGAGAGGAAAAATAATACCCCAACGATGATACAACTCTAAACCATTCGATTTATCAAATTGTGATGTTTTAAATTGTCGCATTTTTTGATATAAAATGATTACTAATTAATGTGTTGGAATATTTAATTTTTTTTCTTATCCTCCCACAAAATTGTAAGGAAAAAAAAAAAGTCGTCACATATTGTTACATGATATGCATACTCATGTAAATAATATAACATACACATCAAATAAATTTCTTTAATCCAGACAGTTTGTACTCATCAGCAAGATTTTTTTTTTTCTCCATTTCGTGCCGCAAAATTGTAAGAAAAAAAGTATTGATCAATACGGTCTCTCTCTCTTTTATTTTTCTTTTTTAGAGGAGCTCAATGATATATTATAGAAAAATCCTTTTTATGTCGTAGGGTTATAATTTCACTATTAACAAAACAGTTAGACCCAAATTAGTATATAGTATACTTTTTAAATTGAGTCCTACTATTTTATTAATAGCTAGGTTATAACTTTGTGGGGTTAACTAGGATTACTTTGTGTTATATTTATGTCTAGTTTGTTGGTTCATATGAATTTGAGCCCACGAGCCTAGTTTAAACTGATGTTTGGATGTATATTTGACTGTTGACGATTTTAAATTTGATGTGATATTTGAACTTATTGAAAACCAATATCTAGAATTTACTCTCCTCTTTAAATTCTCACGCGTTTAATTCTTATAGTAAGACTGATTTCATTTTTTATTTTGATGTAATTTTGATACTATTCAATTATTGATTTTTTGATGTGATATTTTATTCTTTATATAAACTTTAAAAAGTGTTAGAAAATCAATTTTCAACTCTAAAGTTTTAACTGTTACAATATAAAGCTCTCACATGTTACAGTATAAAACAATAACATGCTATAATATAAAACTCTTATATGTTATAATATAAAACAAAAATATGCTACGTATAATATAAATCTCTCATATGTTAAAATGTTATAAAATTCAACTTGATCCCATAACATCTTCTTATTCTCTTAAACATTAATTTAAATTATTTAATAATTGATTAAAAAAAGTTTGCAACCGCACAAAAAAATGTTAGATATTATCAATTCTAACTAAAATTTTTTAATATTATAGGGTAAATCTTTACATTAACCTACAATGTAAATACTTATATGCTACAGTACGACGAATGCTTGCGTATAATCCAAACCGGTGAAGATAACAATAATGCTCACTACGTCATGTAAACTTTAATTTATTATTATTATTATATTATTATTATTTTGGTTACTGGCACAATATGACATGTGATTAGACAAAGATGGAAAATTTACTTGGCAATTTTCAAAGGAACCAGGAAATGAGAATTTTTACTACTAGTTGATGATAGGGAGTGGTTACACGCGCTGATGGGTGAGTTTTGGTGATGTGCATAGGAACCTACCTATGGTCACATCATCTTCTGTTCACTGCCAAACTTGTCCTATTATGGCAAAACACTCAGTGGTCATCTCCTTACTTCTTACTTCCCAACTCCGAGTCTTTGTGTGTTGTGTGTGCAGAGACTGAAAGCTCCTCTTGACTCGCTCCTTTACCCTCTCTTCTCTTTCTCCACTTTCCTTTCCTCTACAGTACTTTGTGAGTGTCTTTAACTCTCAGTTTGCCTTTTGCCTTTGCCTTTTCCTGAAAAGAGAAAAACATGATCATGATCTGAAAGCCCCTATTAACTCGGGCAAAAAAAGAAGTAAAAAAAAAAAAAAACCTTTCCTCCACACCCAATAACTGCAGTTTCAAGATCTTTTTTTTTTTTTTTGGCGAGGCCAAGAGTACTGTTTTTAGCTCAAAAGCATTACCCTTTCCCAACCCCAAGCCAAAGTTACATAGATAGTGAAGTTACAAAACATTATTCTTTTATTCTCTTCCCAATTTCCCCATCTTTCTCTTTCACTCTTTTAAGTTTTAATTTTTTTCCCCTTTATACAATATCCCATTCCAAATCCCAACTCCTCTTTAATTCCCCAGTTCTCTCTCTGACAAATAGATATATATGGCAACCATGCAAATGCAAAATCTGGCAACCATCTAGCTATAGCCCTTCAATCAAACTTCCCACTTTTAGCACCAAATGATAGATTCACCACCACCATCATTTGAAACCATAAACAACAAACCCTAATTTTATCAAAACCCCAACAATCCAAGAAGATCCAACCCCAAAAAAAGAAAAAAAAAAAAAACTACCCTTAAAACCAAAAAAAAAGGAAGAAAAATCACCAATATTGTTATCATATGGACATAGTCTCAGAACTCACAAATAATCATCCTCTCTCCACCGCAACTCGTACTTCTATAATACCCACCACAATGAACACCCACAACCACAACGACATGATCTCCACAACTCCAATACTCCTCTCTCCAACCTCCAGCATATCCACCACCGTCGTCGGCGGCGGCTCCACCCCGGCGGCAACAGCAGCAGCAACGACGCCGAGCCGGTACGAGAACCAGAAGCGGCGTGACTGGAACACCTTCTGCCAGTACCTCCGCAACCATCGGCCGCCTCTTAGCCTCCCCATGTGCAGCGGCGCGCACGTGCTGGAATTCCTCCGGTACCTTGACCAGTTCGGGAAGACCAAAGTTCACAACCAAACTTGCCCTTTCTTTGGCCTGCCGAATCCGCCGGCCCCATGCCCCTGCCCGCTAAGGCAGGCATGGGGCAGCCTTGACGCTCTCATCGGCAGGCTCCGGGCGGCCTACGAAGAGCACGGAGGCCGCCCCGAGGCGAACCCGTTCGGCGCCAGAGCTGTCAGGCTTTACCTACGAGAAGTCCGGGATTTTCAAGCCAAGGCCAGAGGAGTTAGCTATGAGAAGAAGAGGAAGAGGCCCAAGCCCAAGATGGTCATCATTACTAGTAGTAACACTACTACTAGTACTACTACACCTCCACCTCCTAGTGCTAGCAGTTCCAGTTAATTATAAGAAAAATGATCTGTGATGATCATATGGGTAACCCTTTTTTTTTTCTTTTCTTTTCTTTTGATGATCATTATATATGGGTATATACACGTGGCGACAATGAGTTGATTTTTTTTGTTTTTGGTTTTTTTTTTTTTTTGATGTATCAGAAATATTACACATATTATTAGACGTCTGAAAATGGGGACAGTGGCAGTGAAGAGGAGCTGGGGACGGTGTGGTGGTGGCGGCGGCGGCGGTGGCCTTGCTGCTCTAAGTGGTGAATGGACTGTTCGCTGAAATGATGGTTGTACTTGAAAACTGCATACCAAAACAGTAGAGCTCTCTCTGTAAAATATTATGTGTTAGTTTTGATCACTTTGTTAATTTCTCTTAATTAAATGGTGAAATCTTAATTATTATTATTACTACTATTCTTAATCCTATATGTGCATGTTGTTTTGTGTAATTGATCATTTTAATTTGTCAAGGTAAATTATAAAAATTTCTTGATATAACGAGGATTTTATACGTTGCTTGAACATATACCGTTTTCTCTATCTTGAAGAAATTTAAGAATTAAGCTAACTGAGAGTATAATTCCCACCCGTGATTTCTTTTTAGTGTACAGAAACTGTGTGTGTGTGTGTGTGTGTAATTAGGAATGGAAATGGAGTGGGGAATTAGTGGAAAACTCACGAGACTATTTTTAGTCAAATCTGGTTAGGTAATATTTAAAGACAATCCTATGAGAGATCTATAATAGGTAAGAAGACAAAGCCCAGATTGATCTTTTTCTATCATAGCTGCCAGCTACAAGCACTTTAACACATATGCATGTAGTTATAAAAGTAATTAAAAAACAACTGAAGTCGTCAAGGAATGGAATATAAATTATTAGATATGGTTTTGATCAGACATTCTCTTTGCAAATATATCTAGACCTTAACTTAAATGTGATTACAAAAAAAATGGTTTCTTTAAGTAGTCTTCTGTAATTGGCTTATCCTTATAATAGCATTAGCAGCGATTAATCTTAATCTTAATCTTAAAGAGAGATAAAATATTCTCAAATCTTATAATTAGGTTAGTCTTTTTTGTGTGCAGAAGCTACTGGACATACAAGTGTCAGCATATAGATGTCCTCGTTTTTCCAGGGTATTTTCATGATCAAGGACTGATCAGAGAAGATCATGAATGGTTTACTAGCTGAAGAAAATTGTACACATTTTAGGGGTTCAAAAAAAAAATATTCTTCAGGAATTTACATATACAGGTTTTGAGACCATAATTTGTTATATATCTATCTACTATCTGTTTTTTGCTGGAAATTATATGCTACTACTTGTTCACTCCTTTTAACAATTTAGCTGTCATTGTCGTTTTTGCTGAAAAACTAGGTAATTTTTTTATGTTTACATCGGGATATGTTGTTATATATTTGCTTTTTAGTGTTGTGTAAACAAATCAATTTGCACACTGTTAAGCATTTGTTGGTCGTTTTTTCCTTTTCGATTATCAGTTATATTGATGGAAGATGCTCTTAAAATTTAGCAAAAATGTTGCAGCCCCTAAATGTCTCAGATTGTGGTTCTTTCAATCTTTTTTATTTGACGGAATGACTGTACATTGATTCATTTATCATATATTTAAGAAATTCTAATTCTTTTTTCTAGTTAATTGCTGAATCCATTTGATCTATCTATACATGTATTAGATATCCGTATGCACATGCAGTTACGTATGTCCTATGCATGTACGTGGTCTTTTGTGTATCTCATGCATTATATTGATTGTCTTGTGTAAAAAGTACATAATGAGTGAGAATTTTTGTATATGTCCTTGCTTATTCTGTGTCAAGTAAGCGTGGACGTAATATGAGTTTTTTAATTAATTCTTCATTTTGTTTTATGATCAGATTTAATTATAAATAGCATAATTTATCAAGTTACAAGTCTTCTGTAGGGCAGTTGTAGTTTTGTTAATTTATATGAATTTCAGACGCCATTTTTGGCTGGTTTCAAGTACCAAACCAGTATTGTGGCATTGGCTCATCTCTTATGGCTTGTGTCACTGAGCTAGCTAGCTTTGTAGCCATAAGGAGTAAAAACATGGTAAACCAATAAACGACGTGACCCGTAAAATTTAGAGGGAGACATATTGAGCTCCGATGACTTTTAATGATTACAATTACAGTAAATTAAACATATGGATCGAATGCAGTTTGATTAGATCTCTTAGGAGTGTTTATTTGTATGTGCGAGACAATTTCATTTTGTTTTTAGTGTTTACTAATTTAAAACTGGTAATTTTATTAATATAATTACTAAAATATTTTTTTACATTGCTAAATAATCATTGAATTATAATCAATGACAGAGCTAGAAATTTTTGTCAGTAGAGGTTATTAATATTGAGAAACAATCCAACATATTGTATATTCAATTTTTTAGGGGGCTTTCATGCAATTTTGAATGTATTATATACGCTTATTTATACTTATATAGGGATTAAAAAAATTAATTTACCTCCATTCTTGATTATAACAATTGAATTTAGACATTTAACTATATGTCTTTTTTTTCCTTTTATAGGAAATCAATACCCATAAGAAAGTGAAGATTGATATCTATTTTTCTCATTCTCTACTAGAAGGGTTCATGAAACTCTCGTCATTATTTTGTAAGTAAACACGTTATTAAAATGGAAAGGGTTTTACTCTTACTTTCCCCTTTCCTTCAACGCAAAGTAAACGCACCTAAATTACCTCGCCATTTCACAGATCACGCCGGGAGAATTATGTATGTATTGTTCTTCCTGAAAGTTTTCCCATTACATGTATGTTAAACTTTGGTGCAGCAGCCCTTAAATCTTGATATAAGAAGCAGATAATCGTATTATCAGGGTGAGAAAATAGTATATGATTTAAGCAAAAATCAAGATATTTCTGTCATGGTATTTGGCATGAAAGAAACCAAAAAAAAAAAAAAAATTCTCGCCACTAGAAAAGCTAGTTTTAATCTTGTCACAAAAAATATAATTTGTCATAATTGTCTATTTTGTCGGCAATTCATTAGCAAAAGTTTAAAAAAATTTCAGATTGAGATTGTAATTATGGTTATTGAATCAAATAATTTTAAAGGTCACGCTCTCAATCTATAACATCTTCCTCCAAAATCCCTCCTACCAAAAAAATTATTGTCCAAAAATCCACCCATTCCACCCCTGCCTCTCCTTTCAGTTACAATCTTCGAATGGAAAACTTAGATCTTTGCAATTAAAACAGAAGTATGATGCGGCAATTCTAATTTCCAATTTCCTTGGTAACAATACGAGGAAAGTATAATGCCCTTGGAACTATACTTTTGAGATCATTATTCTAACATACACGAAAGTTAATTATTGCCTTTCTAACATTAATCCGTATATAGAGTTGATCGTTATATAGTTGAATTTGCAAGGCATTTGAAAATTCAATTAGAATTAATGATTTGACCTGAAAATACTGTAATGTTTTAAATTTTATGAAATAAAATATTATAACAAATTTAGTTTCAACTAAAAATTTTAATGCCTTGCCTAATGATCAGGGATAAAATTAAATAGAATGTGTGTGTGAGCTATTGTATATAAATTTATCTGCTAATATATTGATCAGATTCTTCAAAGAGCATTGAGGAACAATGATTAGGTTTTTCTATATCAATTGGTAAAGGAGAAAATACATGATCACTCACTTGTGCAATTATTGAGAGTTGCGGCTGATGATCAGTATGAAAGAATATATATATATATATATATATATATATATATGGCTGCTCGCACGTGGATTTAGATAGAGAAATCATTGATCTATATATGAATTTTCAAAAGGTTTTACTTTTGTTTGTTTGTTGGTTCATCGTTTATGATTGCAAAGGGTTTGGTAGTTCTGATTGAAAAGCGTGGCCGTCATTGCGGAAATAAAGTGACGAATTATTTGAAGTTGTTCTGATGGCGTTATAAGTTTTTACATTTATTTCTCTGTTTTATAACGAATCTGTAAGTAGCTTCCTTTGGCCTTTTGGTAGTTTTTTTGTTTCTTATAATTCAAAATAAGTGCAGATGAGCTAATTAGCAACCATCTCCACTACATAAATATCAATGACCATGTTATAGTTAGTCAAAAGAACGTGTTCTATTTACACCTCCAACTTGACTATTTACATAATTTTTGAAAATAAAATTTCATATTACTAAAAAAACTCTTTAATAAAATGACAAAAAAAGAACAATTATAATTGACCTAATTATATAATTAAATATTTTTTATGAATAGAAATTAATGATATATTTTTTTCCTTCTACACACCTATATGTAAGGATAAAATCTAATTTTTACAATTCAATAACTATTCTAAAAAATATAAGGAGGCATGATCATTTGTTTATTAATTTGTTCTTTTTTTTGTTAAGATTCAACGATTTCATTGAATTATTTGCTTTATGTATCATCAATTGGAGTAGTAATTTTGATGTTTTTGTTGCTCATTTCTTGTAGATTGGCAATGGATAAGTGCTTGTTTAGTTAAATTAGTCAACATAATAATAAGTAAATAATATTTTTAAAAAATATAATTAGTAGATATAATATTTTTAAAAAAATTATAGTGAATATATACAATTTTTAATTTAAAATTTTTTTATGTATGGAAAAAGGTTCAACAAAAAAAAAAATAGAGAGATAGAGACATATGAATGTTAAAATAATGAAAAAATAATGGGTAAAAAAAATGAAGTAAAAGGAAGTAATTATCACAATGGTAGTTAGGGGGTACAATAAGTAAATTGAGTTATTTTAGAATGTTAAAGGGGTGCAAATAGAACCACCCTAAAAAGAATAATAGTATATTTGATATTAATATTGACCTATTTTATGACAAATTTAACAATACTTGGTATCAAATTTGACCTCCAGTATAACCTATGTCAAATTTAACATCAAATATTGTATTTCATTAAAGAGTAATTTTCTTACTTAAATGGTACAATTTAGCATTGATACATTAATTTGGCACTGTATGGAGAATGCATTGATTAAGATAGTAAGAACAATTGTTATAAATGGACTAAGATTAATAGATGTGATAACTATGCCATATTTATTTGCTTTTTTCGTTAGAAAATTGAGTAACTATTAGGCTTCCTCGTGTTGGTAAGATTAAAATGTTAATATGTTTATTTCCTTTGAAATGGAAAGGAGATTGCTTTAAATATATATATATATATATGTATATATATAATTAAAGAGATAAATATTTGCTCCACTCCTCCATTAAAAATAACTTAATTATGTATTTAGCCAAAAAAAACTTAATTACCCAGAGAAAAATGTAAAAAATGTATGTCTTATTGATCATTTTGGTTCTTTTTCTTTATTTATTGTTAGAAAAATGTATTTTATTTTTATATTAGGTTAATCTTACAAATGGTCCTTGATATTTATCTTCGGTCTTATTATAGTCCTCAATATTTTAAAGTCTCATTTTAATTCTTAATCTATTACTTTGTTTCATTTTGGTCCCTCTATCAATTTGGTGTTAAATATTGAATGGAATTATTCTTAAAATCTTCTATTTTGATCTTTAATCTATTACTTTATTTCACTTTTGGTCCTTAATCTAGTACTTATATATTGGTATTAAAAATTCAACTTCTCTTTTTTTAAAATTAAAATTCATCTTACTAACAATATGATAAATTGTTTTTTTAATTATATACGTCAAAATCGTTATTAGTTTTTCACTTTAAATTTTTCAACTCTTAATTATAATAGAAAGATCAAAAGTGACACAAAATAATATGTTGGAGAATAAAACGAGAGATTTTAAAAATTTTTAGTGCAATATTTAATACCTAACTAATGGAAGGACCGAAATTGAAACAAAATAATAGATTAGATACCAAAGTAGAATTTTTAAAATATTAGAGACTAAAACATGACTGCGGATAATCTTCATAGACCATTTGTAAAATTAATCTTTATATGTTTATCAAAATTTAAAGAATTTTGATTTTCTTTATAACAAAAAACTTCGGAGTAAATGTTTTTAATTTTGCACCTCACGATAGATTTAAGCGAGGAATTATGTTCAAGCTATGCTGCAAATAAACCACAAATTTTTTATTCTCTGATGTATGATTGTTTCGAATTTGTCCTAGACCTTTGACAAAAACCCATAAAACTCATCATTATCTGAAGGACATTTACATTCTCAATTCCATCTCAATAACCTTAGTCGTCAAATAATAATTCATGGGTGATGCTCTAATAAATCCAACGAAACAAACATGTTTCATAACCCGTTGAAATTCTGTACATCCTATAAACATTCAACGTGATTCAAGCTTTTATTTCACAAAGTACTACAAACATAATTTGGCCACTGGCTGTATGAAGTAGATGTTGAACCATTAAAACAATAATAAATATTTTGTCACCGCTTTTTACGGTTCTTAAAGTTCTGAAAGAGACAACCATTTAAAACCAAATTTCAAGTCTATGTAGTGGCTAAGAGTATTGCCTTTGCAAAAATGTCTTCTTGACAAGACGTGCCACCAAACGTTTAACCCGGAAAAGAAAGAAAGAAAAAAAGTAAAAAAGAAAAGAAATCATGCCTTTCCCTCAAATTTGAAACTTTTTTATAACATTATCTTTATCTAAGTTTTCTTGTTTTTGTCCAATTAAATTATGATATACAGCCTACACAACGTAATACACTGAGGCCTTGTCTGCTAAAACAAGACAGGATTTCGACTCCTCCTTTGCCCTAATCTAATTGCAGAAAAAGCATGTCACTTTCTCAACCATATTTATTTTAACATAAAACAATTAGTGGAGGCATTGATAGTAGAAGTCTAAACATTCATGACTAGTAAGTACTCTTTAAAGAGCTTGTCTCTCTTGTTTACTACTAATTAAAATTTGTCAGATGATAGCTTAAATTTTTATTTTGAAAAAGCTACTGTGTTAGTTTCGAGGCTTACTTATAGTAAATCTTGACTAGTTGAACACACCCAAAAAAAAAAAAAAAAAAAAATTGGAACTACAGATTTCAATTCCACCTTAAGTAGAATACAATTTTGTTTGTTTTTAGGAGATTTTCTTATATGTATTAAAAAATAACCTATTAGTAGATATTTGTTTCTCAATGTTTAGATTTGTAAGGAAAAAAAAGATAATTTTGATCATATCTAATAATTTTAAAACAAATATCATCAGTAAGAATACCCGTCAAAGAAAACCCTTTAATTAATAGAAAACTGAAGAAGATTTTCTATCAGCAGCGAAATTTACATTTTCTCCCTTCAAAAGAAAAATTTACATAACAAGCAAGTAGAGCGCAAAAGTACGATATGCATGCTTTTTTTAATAAAGCGCACTACAATTTTCATGCATTTCCCTTGGTTGAAGAGGAAATTATGTGAAGGAAAACAACAACAAAAACCATACGGTACTACTAACCCGTTTTGATTAATCTTGGAAGCAAAGCAATAGTTACAATTTCAATAAAAACAAATAAAAAAATTCAATCTGCCGACAAGAAAAAATAGTTAAAAAAAACTTGAAAAGATGGTTATCATATTTCAATATATAATTTTCTTAATAATTCTTTCCTCTTGCCTTGTCCATGGGTAATCCTTTTCCTTTTTGTTCTTTGAATGTCCTTCTCACTTTCTTTTTCCCCTCTCACATATTGAAAAGATAATGTAGTTAAACTCAATGTGATGCCTGTCCACATCCAACTCAAATGCTCCAAAAAGTTTGCTTTCTTTTTTTTTTTCCCCCTTTAACCCGATAGATGCTCATTTCTCTTTATCTATTGGATGTTTTTTAATTTATTCACACACCCAAAAAAAAAAAAAAATCAATCAAGCATAAACCATACAATAATTAAAATAATTTACTATAATAAAACAAATATAATAATTGGCCATTAATTAAAAAAATCAACCACCAAAAATCTTTTTGCTCTTGTCAAGCGCACAAAAGCTACCACCTTTGGCACGAAGGACGAGGCGGAAAGCAGGCCGTACAAAGATCCCGCAATCCACGGGGCCAGCTAGAATGGGGGCCCCTCAGGTGGTTGACACGTGCGCCTCTCGTAGGACCCACGCACCTCGTGCATGCACGTGGACACCCGTACTGGATGTCGGGAACAGTCGCCTCCCCCATTTACGACCTGCTCGCAATTCGCGAGCCACTACCTCCGACTGATCTGACAAGTGGAAGTGTCAGCAGCGTTGGATGATAATTTTCCCACGTGGGCACTTTGGGACCGTTGGATCTATTGATGTTTCGTCCGTACGAGGTGTGTTGGGGGGTTTTGGGTGATCGTGTATTTCCATCTTTGGCCGTAATCGGTCTTTGCCATATATAGACGTTGGGAAGCAACGGATCAGATCTCTATGGATGTGGGCGTGGCGGGACCACTTTCTTTCCTATTTTTCTTACATTTTCTTGGAGATCATTTATATATTTATTTTATTTTTTCTTTTCTTTTGACGGGGAAGTTTACTATAAGGTAATTGTGGATCTATGTTCTGTTACATGACCGTTACAGTGGGAATTCAAAATGCAAATAAATTAAGGTATTAAGGTGAGTGAATTGATATATTTTTACAATTTACAACCAATATGCGTGCCTTGTTTTATTGAATATTCTACTTTCGTTTTAGTATCTAGTAAATAGAGGGTGATAAAGATTCCGATCACATGCCTTTTTTTTAATTATTATTTTGTGTCCCTGATAATATTACATTATATGTAGTTACAGGTATAATCTAACGGTAAATCTACACTTAACTCTATTAAAAAATGAAGAGTTTGATCTCTCTAACTAAAAATACATTATATAAATTGAAATGTTTTATATGATATGGTATTTTAATTGTTATTAACATTTTGGTTGATTGACATAAAATAAGACAAAAACAAGAGAATATGAGTGTCAACTTTATGATAAAATCCTTTACGTTCTGTGTGTGTATGTGTTTAATGTGTTTGGTAGGAGGGAGGAAGACGGATGGAGGGAGAGAGCCTTAGTCTATTATTTCACTAAAGAGAAGAGTGGATAAAAATGAGAGATGGAGGGAGAGGCTTTTCCCTTGGGCCCTACATGTTAGATCATCCCACTAATAGAAGGATTTAAGAAACTTTCAATCAAAAAGACTTGTTACGCTATAAAATAAATTATTAGCAAATATTCATTTAGACAATTTAGTAAACATGCATATAAATATCATTCATCCTTTTAAGTTTCAACTCTCATTCCCTCATATCAAACAACAGAAAAAATCACCATAATCCTCTCAATTCTTCACATTCCTCCTCCCTCTTACTCTCCATCCCTCCTAACAAATAGAGCCTTAAGCTTAATTGTCCTTTTTTTATAATTAGCATAATGAATTCCAAGTTATCCCAAGTTGTGTTTTATTAATTAAAAACTGAAAAAACGCATTTACTACATTCAACAAAAAATGTAATAAATAACTTGAAATCCTTGCATTGCTACTAATAAATTTTTAAATTTTGGAATGAGTATTTTATCAAATTTGTGCGATGACTGATGATGATAGCCATTGGCTACATAAAAGGACCAAAAGAACAATGGAACTAAGACCTATTACTGGATTTTGACCCAATGTCAAGGATAGCTTTGTTTGGTGTTTGGGATAGCATTTGAAACTGGTTTAAGGATAGCTTTGTTTGGTGTTTGGGATAGCATTTGAAACTTAAAACGTTGGTTTAAAAATTGTAGCATATAAGAGATTTACACTATGAAGTAATTACACAAAATGTCTAATTTGAGGACCTTGAGTCTAAAAATGTCGATTTTTTTACAATATTATAAATATGTCTACTTTTAAAAAATTATGGACTTGTGATGACGATTATGCCTTTTTTGCATATATTGAATATATATGTACTTATATTTTGTTTTTTTACTATCATTTATAATTATTAAAGAATTTATAATCATATTTTATTACGATAATGATTGAATTTATAATCCTATTTTATTAATATAAAGATGAAACCATAATGCTCTTGTTTGTTGATCAATAGTTATGCCCTTTTTGCTTATATTGAAAATATATGTGCTTATTTTATTTTTCACATTTATTTATAATTATTAAATAATTTATAATCATATTTTATTATTATAATGATTGAATTTATAATCCCATTTCATTAATATAAAAATGCAACCATTATGCTCTTATTTGTTGATCATACGTGTGTGTGTGTATGTCTATATATTTGTTGTCCAACATTAATAATGAAAATCATAATTTAAATTTACAAATATTTATGATAATGAATGTAATCATAGTTCTAGTTCATTGTCATACAGATGTAATCATTATGATATTATCGTTGATCATATATATATATATATATATATATATATATATATTTCAGTGTTGAACATTAATAATGAAAACAATCATAATTATAAAGTTGTAAATTTTTATAACAATGAATGAATCAATTTATAATCTTATTTCATTATCATAACGAACATAATTATAAACTTACTTTAAAATAAATTATAATATATATTTTGCTATTCTTCTTTAGTAATAGCGAAGGTTGTGTAACGCCCCTATATGGGGGTTAACAGTTTTTAATGAGATAAAATAAAAAAATAAATAATAAAAGTAAAACCTTAAAATAAAATTTGCCCGGGACTTAAATGAAAACTCTCAACTCAAAAATAAAAATATAAACGATAAATAAACCACAGTTTTAATGTAGCACCTTAAATTTAATAATATAAACTGTTGTCATCATCATTTTAACCCTCAACACATTGTAATACAGTCACAGAAAGTAACAATTGATGCTTACATTATCATGAAGAACATTCTCAACAATTGAAGCAGTCCCAATGTAATATAGCTACATCACTTCCTCAACTATATTTCTCGTAGCCACCTCACACTTAGTGAGTCCTAAAAAGATATAAACATAAGGGTATGAGCAACACTATGCTCAGTAGAGAAAGCCATTACTCACCTTTAGGTTTTTATCATTACCACATTAAAATCTGCATGGTTAGTAAGTCACATCATATTCCAGATTATGAGGTTTATTATGATCACATCTTATGGATACCGTAGTTAATCATTACCAAGTGTCATAATTACACATTTATACAAATATTACCAATCATCATTGTTCCTAGGTATCCATGTTAAATTGAGTATCACTCAACTCATCGAAACCCAAATGGGCGCACTTGATCACCCTATACATTCCAAGGGTGTTCCGGTGAGGGGACATCAAGCCCTGAGTCCTCACCAAATCGATTCCTGTACAGTGTGTTCTGGGACTTTCAACCCAAGGAAGCGTCATCACCTTCCCCCTATTTTACCTTTTAGGGTATTCATGCCCAAGGACGTAACCGTCGCCCTTTTCATGTCTCACAATTTCTCTATATTAAATCATTATTAATAGAGTTAATTTTCCTAACCATGCTTCTCAATTTATAACATGTGTCAATTCATTATGTTCCTCGCCGTACAATACAAGACGAGTCCATGTCATAGTTTCATATGTGATACACATATAATATCAGTTCAACATAGATATATATATATTGCGGCAAAACAATCAATTTTAATTCTATAAAAACCTCACAAAAGATGAGTAATAGAATCCCTACCTTTCAAGCTTATCAACAGTCTCTTAATCCTGGAATCAATTAACTTTAGCTCCATACTCCCTTGATCTTGAACTCCAAGCAAAACAGATCCAGTTGTATCTCGCTGTATCTACGAAGCATCCTCTGTAGTGCTCCTCGAGCGACTATGAATGGCTAGGAATGCTTCCTGGAGATCATACATTCTTGAAAACGTCATTCTGGACTCCGATACTGCTGTTTGAATTGCCTCGATTCGCGTGCAGTCGGTACCGGATGATTTTCATCGGAGTGGAATTTGCTCAAACGGAGGTCACCATTGCATCCAGAGCATCGAAACGAGTCGGGAGGCGGTCTCGAATCTTCGATCGGAGGTCTGGATCACAAAATCCCATTTTGGCCTTTGACCGGCCGTTGACCGGCGTTGACCACCGTTCACCGGCGTTGACCGACTTTGACCGTCGTTGACCGGCATCAATCGGGGTCCGTTGGCAGCTGGGCTCGGGCCCACCCCCCCTAAATCGACCCTTCTGAGTCCAATGGCGGGGTCAATTTCACCCAATTCTGCCTCTAACATAGCGGGTCGTGAAGTACAACGTCGGTAGAAATGGATGAGCTCCGATCTTGATTCTCCGACGATGGAAACCTGAAATTGGCTGAGGGCTTTTGCTACCCATCCTCCTATGAGCATTTCCCCTCATCCAATTTGAAGAAACGTGGCTGGGAAGAGCCAAAACGGAGGCTCCCGCGGCGGTTGACGGCGGCGTTGGCCGTTCTCCGGCGAAACCGGCTCCTTCCGTGCAATTGATCGAGGGGTTTTACTCCCCTTGATCCTCTGAACTCATTGGGAGGGGTGGTGTCAGTCACCTCCTCCGGCAAGGCGGAGTTCCACCATGGGGGCGGCGGTGCACGGCGGCAATAGGCGGGCGGAGCAATCCGGCGGTTGTTGAGCTGCCACCAAGGGTGGGTTTTGTTCCTCTCATCACGGTGGTCGTGTAGGAACAAGAATCACGTCGATCGGACGTCGGACGGCGAAGATATCTCGTCGGAAAGAAATGGGTTTTGCCGCCACTTTGGGCGGCGCGTGTGGTCTCCTCCGGCGGCGTTTTGGGCGGCGCGGCACCTCGTTGGACTCAGCTCATCGAGAGCTTTCCATTGGTGCGGGAGGTGTCGAAAACGGATACCGAAATCTCAGACGATCTTTGAGGAGAGAGAGAGAGAGAGTTTCGAATTATGAGAGATTTTCTGATTTTTTTTATATATATACTAGGTAATTAATCTAATTACCTTAATACCCTTAGGAGAATAACGGGTGTCACAGCTCTACCCCCCTTAAAGAAATTTCGTCCTCGAAATTTCAATTCTAGTAATACTAGTAAAAATTATGATTCCAATTCCGAGTCTAAACCGTTAATGTTGTTTATCTTCCAAATTTAAGTCATCGTATCTCCACTTATTTACTTGCATAATAAATCTTACTCCTAAATCCCTCAATGAGAGTATTTCTGACAAGTTTCAACTTATAACACTGTATAATAGTCTAAGAATCTGATCAGGCATACATATTGACCATATCATGATTCCAGTCCTTCATTGTCCATGGACTGTGATTTACAATCACATTTAAGGAGATTGCTAGAGAAATTTTATATACTTCATCTTTAGGTTCCTTTTCCTTTTTGAGTAAGGAAAAGTCAAATATATTTGATTTCATACCTCAACTAATAAACTAAAACATAATCATAAAACATATATCACAAACACTTCTATTCAAAACCATACATTAAACTTACTCATAGAGATATTAAACGGAATCTCAGAGTTGCAAACATACTCGACATATTTTTCATTAAACAGCTATCCTCATGACACAAACATTCAACCCAAATAATATATTCATATGGAATATGGAATATCCCCATAACTGACTCTGGTACTTCCACATAATATTAACAGAATATTACACATTACAAACATAATACGGATACGTTTCGAGAGTACAAGGCACTCCATATACCAGCTATCCATATCATGCATGCTTAGAGGATACAAAAACATCGATAAACAAAAGATCGGACCTTAAGAATGATGCGTTTCGAGAGCATCAAGTACTCCGTATCCAGCCATCCCGGCATTAGGCTCAATGAATCTAAAAGATTTAACAACGACGTACCACAAGAAACACAGAATACAAGGCAAACGGTTATTCGTAACACACGAAATACCGACACACATGCCTACATGCCAAAGATAAAACAAAAAGATTACAGATGGAGATTCAAATCAATTGGCCGCTCCCGGCTTTCCCTTTCCCATTCAAGCTTGGATGTTGCAGTGTCGGATTCTGTATGTACGATTTGCATTTTATCTATCAATTCCTCAGCTGTTGAAGCAGTGACAAAGATTTGTCTCTCCGATTCTGTAGTGATGTTTTCTTCCACAGCGTAATCTAGAAATTTCAAAAGACCGTCATAAAAACCCTTTACGTTCAGCAGTCCCAAAGGTTTGGAATAAAAGCCCAACAATTGCCCACAAGCAACTATAAATATTTCCTCAAAAGTACCTAGACCACCAGGTAATGCTATAAAAGCATCAGAATTATAGATTATGTCTTTAAAATTTTTAGGGATACTCCTGACTCCTTCTCCCTTACCTATGGCTTCCTTACAAAGGTTTCCTTCAACTGGAATATGAGGCCAAATTCTTACATCAGTAGCGTCGCTAGACCTAGCTGCTAGTGCCATATTTACCATCATTTTTATACTACCACCCCCATAGATTATGTTAATCTTCTTGCGTGCTAGGACTTGCCCTAAGTGATTTGCAGCTTCTAAATAAGCTTTATCTTTTCCAAGGCTGGAACCACAAAAGACACAGACATTCTTTATTTTCTTCGTGGACTGGGAGGTAGACATATTTGGTTTATAGAAGTGGTTGCTTAATGTCTGCTCCACTTAGACTTCGGGTTCTATATGAGATTTTAAAGATGAGAAATATACAAAAAGGGCTAAAGAGATAGACGAGTAGGTAATGAAAAGGTAATCCAAAGATTTAAACAAAATCTTGTGCGGATAAGAAAGTAAGATAAGGTGATTGATAGTTTACAGAAAATCTGATTCACTTTTTGAAAAAGATTAGACTCTAATTGTATAACTTTTGACAATTGAGAACAATTCGACAGAAGACCCTCTTGACACAACTGTAGACTTTTTGACAAATATACACCAAGTCTAGAAATTTAATATAAACGACAAATACTGTAGAACTTTTGAAATTTGAGACACAAATCTTGAAATATCTGGATAAGCTTTTCAAAATTCAAACATATTACTGTACCGTATGTGACGTGTCTGATAAGATAATATATTTTATTATATATATATTTAAGAAAATCATAAATTAAATAAGATATTAACACTTACTGTATCAATCTAATAATCACAATTATTTCAAACACAAAAGCAAATATTCTGAGTAAAAGAAAAACACAAACTGTTGAACATCAGCTAAAACTGCTTCAAATAAGTAAAGACTAAATAACCTTTATAGAGCGATGACTTATTCCCCATCCAGTTTTCTTATGGCTTGGCAAACAGGATCTAGAAATACCATATTCCTGAGGCGTTGTCTTTCTGTATAAAATTTAGGCCAGAGTTTAAAAATAGCTCCTTGAACATATCCACTAGGGTGACCGTGAAGAGGAGGATGGATGCTATCCAAGTTCTCCTTTGAAAGTCCATCCCTACAAAACCTTATTTTATCCTCTCTATTCGTAGACATATAACCAGGTGAAGTACATTTACCGTTACAATTTTGTCTTCCACATTTGTTACAAGTGACCACGATGGCACGAGCTCTTCTTTTCATTGCACTACGACTGGTACCTGTTCCTGGTAAACCGACATCTTGACTAAAGTCACTCGGACGGATTTTCCCCTCTATTAACATTCTCACATCACAAGGGATACCAAAACGCATAAGAATCCACAACCGAGTAATTCTAGCCTTGTATTTCTTTCTGAGAATCTTTTGGGAGAGTGATGGGAAATACTTTCTCAGGTGTTGGTACTTTGGGTCCATGATGAGATGAAAGAAGAGTAAATAGAAATGAAAAATTAAGATAGTAAATTGCAGAATCCTAGAATTCCTTCTTCTTTTAGAGAAAAAGAAGAATTTTTAATGAAAAAGAAGAGGATTTGCGATTTAGAGAGAAAATAACAAATTAAGAGAGAAAAAGTGAACTCGGAGAAATAAGCTCTTATGCACAGTAAACGTATTTGTAAACAATAATTAAACCACTGTATATGACACGTGTAGAGATCACGTGAGAGAGACATTGTGAATCAAACTGATTTAGGATTTGAACTAGGCCCAAATGTTCTTAGTTGAAAATGGTCAGGTTGTTTCGGGCCTTAACACATTTAGAACGAGTTAAATAACAAACATAAAATTGAAAACCAATTCGTATGAATCTTAAACTCAATTCAAAGTCCACTATAGATAAAGTTAACTATAAACAACAAATCTAATTTAACGACAACAAGGATCTTCCTGAATGATCCAGCAACTCAAATAATTTTGTTTTAATCAAAACCTTATTGAACAATGCATACACCCATATGTTATTCCTAATACTCAACATCTATCAATGGATTCATCATCATTGCTACCAAGGGTTTAGAATGTGACTAACCTTGAAATCAATACGATTTACGTCTTTCAACGTAGACCATATCAATGAACAAAGACACTTGATGTTACTACTTAAGAACATCTACAATCCCCACAATTCTACTCATACAATATATAATTTCCTCATATAACAAAACCTTAGGTAACCAAAAGATTCACTGATACACTTAAATACAATGTACGTAACAAAATATTTCAATTTTGAGATTCATGCATTCTAGACTTTACACAGTCTCAACAGACCAAAAGTCTAACATTTATCTCTCTCAAGATTCAATACCATGATTCCCAACTTATATCATATTCCTCAAATATATAGAACTTTTAAGAAAAGACATTGACACTTATGTGCTCCATCGAATCCACACATAATCATTACTTAGGTTTGAATCAATTACGAAAAATTTGGCATATCTATGTCAAACTTTAAAATCAATAAATCAAGCCTTATATTTCTTATTGTTTTTCACGAGACAAAAGGCTTTTAAATCCTCGTATCTATACGAATTTCTCATCGTTTATACGAATTAGATATGCTTATAGATCCAAATATTATACGAATCTCTCATAAGCATTCTACTTAAAAACTCATTCCATATAATTATCATTCCCTCGTAACTATTAATACTTTCCTTCTATATAATTATTGTACTCATATAACTATTAATATTTTCATTCTATGGCCTTTCCATGTTACATCCTTCTAGACTGTATAAATCAATGTGAAGGTTCATTTTGATGATGACAATAAAAATTCAGCTTCAAAACCATCTCAAAAATATATTTTTTTAAAGTGGTGCTACACTCCCTAGGTTAACCGAACCTAGGCTCTGATACCAAAAATTCTGTAACGCCCCTATATGGGGGTTAACAGTTTTTAATGAGATAAAATAAAAAAAAAAAATAATAAAAGTAAAACCTTAAAAATAAAATTTACCCGGGACTTAAATGAAAACTCTCAACTCAAAAATAAAAATATAAACGATAAATAAACCACAGTTTTAATGTAGCACCTTAAATTTAATAATATAAACTGTTGTCATCATCATTTTAACCCTCAACACATTGTAATACAGTCACAGAAAGTAACAATTGATGCTTACATTATCATGAAGAACATTCTCAACAATTGAAGCAGTCCCAATGTAATATAGCTACATCACTTCCTCAACTATATTTCTCGTAGCCACCTCACACTTAGTGAGTCTTGAAAAGATATAAACATAAGGGTATGAGCAACACTATGCTCAGTAGAGAAAGCCATTACTCACCTTTAGGTTTTTATCATTACCACATTAAAATCTGCATGGTTAGTAAGTCACATCATATTCCAGATTATGAGGTTTATTATGATCACATCTTATGGATACCGTAGTTAATCATTACCAAGTGTCATAATTACACATTTATACAAATATTACCAATCATCATTGTTCCTAGGTATCCATGTTAAATTGAGTATCACTCAACTCATCGAAACCCAAATGGGCGCACTTGATCACCCTATACATTCCAAGGGTGTTCCGGTGAGGGGACATCAAGCCCTGAGTCCTCACCAAATCGATTCCTGTACAGTGTGTTCTGGGACTTTCAACCCAAGGAAGCGTCATCACCTTCCCCCTATTTTACCTTTTAGGGTATTCATGCCCAAGGACGTAACCGTCGCCCTTTTCATGTCTCACAATTTCTCTATATTAAATCATTATTAATAGAGTTAATTTTCCTAACCATGCTTCTCAATTTATAACATGTGTCAATTCATTATGTTCCTCGCCGTACAATACAAGACGAGTCCATGTCATAGTTTCATATGTGATACACATATAATATCAGTTCAACATAGATATATATATATTGCGGCAAAACAATCAATTTTAATTCTATAAAAACCTCACAAAAGATGAGTAATAGAATCCCTACCTTTCAAGCTTATCAACAGTCTCTTAATCCTGGAATCAATTAACTTTAGCTCCATACTCCCTTGATCTTGAACTCCAAGCAAAACAGATCCAGTTGTATCTCGCTGTATCTACGAAGCATCCTCTGTAGTGCTCCTCGAGCGACTATGAATGGCTAGGAATGCTTCCTGGAGATCATACATTCTTGAAAACGTCATTCTGGACTCCGATACTGCTGTTTGAATTGCCTCGATTCGCGTGCAGTCGGTACCGGATGATTTTCATCGGAGTGGAATTTGCTCGAACGGAGGTCACCATTGCATCCAGAGCATCGAAACGAGTCGGGAGGCGGTCTCGGATCTTCGATCGGAGGTCCGGATCACAAAATCCCATTTTGGCCTTTGACCGGCCGTTGACCGGCGTTGACCATCGTTGACCAACTTTGACCATCGTTGACCGGCATCAATCGGGGTCCGTTGGCAGCTGGGCTCGGGCCTACCCCCCCTAAATCGACCCTTCTGAGTCCAATGGCGGGGTCAATTTCACCCAATTCTGCCTCTAACATAGCGGGTCGTGAAGTACAACGTCGGTAGAAATGGATGAGCTCCGATCTTGATTCTCCGACGATGGAAACCTGAAATTGGCTGAGGGCTTTTGCTACCCATCCTCCTATGAGCATTTCCCCTCATCCAATTTGAAGAAACGTGGCTGGGAAGAGCCAAAACGGAGGCTCCCGCGGCGGTTGACGGCGGCGTTGGCCGTTCTCCGGCGAAACCGGCTCCTTCCGTGCAATTGATCGAGGGGTTTTACTCCCCTTGATCCTCTGAACTCATTGGGAGGGGTGGTGTCAGTCACCTCCTCCGGCAAGGCGGAGTTCCACCATGGGGGCGGCGGTGCACGGCGGCAATAGGCGGGCGGAGCAATCCGGCGGTTGTTGAGCTGCCACCAAGGGTGGGTTTTGTTCCTCTCATCACGGTGGTCGTGTAGGAACAAGAATCACGTCGATCGGACGTCGGACGGCGAAGATATCTCGTCGGAAAGAAATGGGTTTTGCTGCCACTTTAGGCGGCGCGTGTGGTCTCTTCCGGCGGCGTTTTGGGCAGCGCGGCACCTCGTTGGACTCAGCTCATCGAGAGCTTTCCATTGGTGCGGGAGGTGTCGAAAACGGATGCCGAAATCTCATACGATCTTTGAGGAGAGAGAGAGAATTTTTTAGAGAGAGAAAGTAGAGAGAGAGAGAGTTTCGAATTATGAGAGATTTTCTGATTTTTTTTATATATATACTAGGTAATTAATCTAATTACCTTAATACCCTTAGGAGAATAACGGGTGTCACAGGTTGTCATTATGCTTATAAACATAAATTTTTGTGATAATTAATATAATTATAATTGTTTCATTATCATAAATCTACAGTCCTTATGCTTTTATTCGTTAATCATAAAGTTTCTATTTATATATATATATATATGTATTTATATTTTATTTTTCATAATCATATATAATTACTAAAGAATCTATAATCATATTTCATTATGATAATGATTGAATTTATAATCTTATTTCATTAATATAAAGATGTATGCTCTTATTTACTGATCATGCGTGTGTGTCTATACACACACACACACAGACACACTCCAATATTAATAATAAAGAAAATCATAATCTTAAGTTATAAATCTTTATGATGAAAATAATTTAGTTCTAGTTCATTATCGTAAAGATGCAATCATTATGTATTGACATTTATCATATACATATATATATATATCGGTATTCAACGTTAACAATAAAACCAGTCATTATTATAAAGTTACAAATCTTTATGATAATGAATGGGTGAATTTATAATCATATTTTATTATCATAATAAACACAATTATAAACTTATTTTATTATGATAATGAAAAAAATTATAATTTTATATATATTTCACTATCATACTTTAGTAATAAGAAAGGTTGTCATATATAATTATAAATTTACAAATCTTTATGACAATGAATATAATTATAATTATAGTTCATTAATGATGCAGACATTTTGCTTTTATCATTGATGATCATATGTGTATATATATAGGTGTTCAACATTAATAATAAAGACAATCATAATTATAATGAAAGAAATTATAATGTTATATATATTTATATATGTATATTTTACTATCCTACTTTAATAATAATAAAGGGTGTCATACATAATTATAAAGTTACAAAACTTTATGACATTGAATATAATTATAGTTCTAATTCATTATCATGAAGATGCAGTTATTATGCTTGTATCATTAATAATAAACAATTATAATCTTATTTCATTACGACAATAAAGAAAATATAATCATATATTAGTTTATTATATAGAGGTTAATTATTTCGTATTACAATTGAATGCTATAATGGTCTTTATATATAAAATAATACATAGTTTTGTAATTAAGATAGTTTGTAGACAATTTTAAATTCAAGGTCATATAATTAGATACTTATGCAAATCACCTTTTATACTATAATAATTTTTTACTTTTTACTATAGCTATTAAAAGTTTTATATTTTTTGTCGGGTGATTCTAAATGTGCTAAACCACCCATCAGTGATCACAGGGCTAAGTCGCAGCGTGCCTGAACCTTCTTTAGTAGTGAGCCGTACCGAGTAGCTCCTAGCAAGGGCTTCAAGATCACAGTAATTTCCGACGAGAAACTGTTCCTCTCCATTACCCTCATCAACCTATCACTACTTACGTAGACGGCTAAGCGAGTCAACTACTGACTCATGGAAGTTGCAATTCATCGCAATAATTGAAAGCAACACTCTGCTTGACAATTGCAATTGCAAAATTATAAATGCCAAGATCTCTGTATTGAAAAAAAAAAAAAAAAAAACCTCTGGTTCTATATCTTTTTTTATTTAGTTCAAAATGTCTGCTCGATGACCGTCTTCTACAATGTTATGAACAAGGCTGCTAAAAAAACAAAAGCTCGAATGAAGTAAAGAAAAAGAAAAATCCGAAAATTAATGTAGCCCCATCCTGCTATGACAATGGACACCAAAATCACAAAAAGTAGGGCATCCAACGAACAATATTCCAGCAGAATATGGTAGTCCAACAGGATACCAACCTGTTCCCCTGTTCTTTTTTCTGTTTCTCTTCCGCTTCTATAGGCCAAAAAGAATGATTGGGTTGTAAGTGAGATGTGTGTGAATTTGAAAGGGACAAAAAAAAAAAGAAAAGAAGAACATGATATTTACAGGGTCAGTAACGGCCATGGCAAAGCAGGGTCAGGAATCATGATGAGACGGATCTATGATTAATGAATCATCTCGGACGACTGTTAATCTCTTCATTAAGAAGTCGAGTCACCAAGTCTCGACCGACTCTCAACCGACTGTCGCTCAAAATTCTGTACAGTGAGTTTAGTTCTTCTACGTTAGCTTTCTTGAAAAGGCCCCCAAGTGTTGTATCTACTCCAATAGGCAGCATATGATTGTCAGAATCCCCTTGAACACTTCCTTGCTCTGATGTCCTACCGCCACCGGTGTCTTTGGATCGAGAAGTTTGCAGAATTTGTACCTGAGGCCGAGAGTATGGTCGAGAATCCCAGTACTCGGAACAGACTCGGTTTCTGTCCATTGCCTCTATCACCTGTTTCACAAAGTCAGGGAGGCATTGAAGTCAAGTATTCGCAATAATATGCAAGAACTAGAAAGCAAATGAGTTTTATATCGCACTACGTATAATCCACTTCTAAAATAAAAAAACTGGAGAAAAACTAACATAACCGCATGTGTTTAATATATTCATTACTCTTCAGGTAAAATATATAAGTTGGCCACCAAAGATGCCAGATATGAAAAAGGTAAGAAGATCAGTCCTTGACTCAAGTCATCAAAGTAGATTAATAATAAAAGAGTACCTATCTTAAGTTGAAACCAAGTAAATATACAGTAGTATTCACCTGCACGATAGCTGGAGAAGTAAACCCAAACATCTCAAAGCCATCAAGACTGCCAGGAGGTTGTAAAGGAGGAAGGTTCAATCTTCCTGATTTATGCTGCCTCGTGATCTCCTGATTTACTCTTTCTCTTACCATCTCCCAACACTTGCTAGCGGAATTATGGATGAACATTTCACTGGGACAATTCTCCAGGGAAACCTAAAAGGAAAGAGAGTTAATATTCAGTGACAGGTAATCATGTTTTCTACTTTTAAACATTCAAAATTCGTCCTAGGAACACAAGATGAGCCGAATGCATTCTCAAAATATTAGCCATTATCTTTTCATTGTCACAAATCACAATTAATTAATGTTCCATCATGAAAAGAAAACTTTATAGAAAGGCAAGATGATAAGAATATATAGCAAAAAAATTTCCATTACCATGAAAAGAGGCTCATCCCGTCCTGCATCGAGTACTTCTGAGATATAATAACACATGTTTGAAGGATCTAGAACACTCATGTATCTGACACGGCTCTTAAATCCTGCACCAAGAATTGTAAAGTGTGAATGACATAATCGTGATTTATTGTTTATTTTTTTACGACGTGCTTATACATAAAAAAAGTACAAAATATACAAGTGACAAACCTTTTGGAAAAATGGCCTGGCTGTTACACCATGACTTCCCAGAAAGCACAACTCCGAATTCCAAAGGCTCAACCATGCAGTTGATTCTCCGCACAACTTTTGCGATGCGGGGTCCCTTCTGACGATAATATCTGTCCAAATTATTTTGGCTGGAGGATGCATTTCCAGTCGAAGCTCTTGCATTTTCTGGTAAATTTGTTGCCCCACTTTCAGGTTTTCGACTGCCACAAGGATTCGAGTGCTGAGAATCGTTCCATATTTTTGTGATATTATGATCGTTGTTTTCACTAACAGCTGAAGAAGTCTGAGCATTTCTACCACATTCTGGACCCAGAGGACCTACATTTGGAGACAAATTTTGTGGATTAGATCCCACCAGTCCATGGTTTTCTTGAGGTTCCTTCTTCACGTTGATAGAGGAAGATGAAAAACCATTCTTTTCTCTGTCAGGTAATGAACAGCCAACATTTTTACCAGTTCCTGTAGCAACAGTTACAGACTTGGAATGAATTGGATCTTTACTATCATTACAAGAGGAGGCCTTATCATCTGGACCTGTCAACCTCTTAGAAAGATCTAACTGCTTGGCAGCAGAAGTCTCTTTCTCTTTATCTGAAACTGGATTTTTTAGGTCCTCGCCTTCATCATCACTGAGAAGTATAACATCATCATGTTCCACAGCTGAAGTCTTCTTCACCATTGATCCCTCTCCAACCGGGTTTGTGGCATATGATGTGTCTTCTTGTGACAACTGACAGATTGAGGTTCTTGCATTGGAATCCAAATGAATAGTTTCTTCTTTCTTGAACCGAGTATTATTACTCATCGCAATTTCGTATGGACTACGAGAGTTAGATGACGGCACTACATCTTTTGAAGGCACCGGAGCTCTCAGGGCTAGTACTATCATATTCTGATTACTCGATTTTGTATGCTTCTCTTTAGAGATACTTGATTTTGTATGCTTCTCTTTAGGGATTTCTGTGGCCAGTTGATTTTTAAGAGGAATAACTAACGGTTGTGAATTCATCCCTTCAAGTGCAGCTCCTCCGTCGGAATGAGCATTGGCAACATGCATATTGTCTCTGTTGACATAAGAACTCAGGGCCAGTCCAAGATCCAGCCTGGCCCATCTGTATATTGAACTTAATTTTCCCTCCAAAGCCTCAACTAGGATATCTAATTCACTGATGTGATAACGAAAGAGAAAGAATTTATCACCCCAAGCACAAGGACAAAACTGCTTTGCATGATTCAAGCATGCATATTTATCTGGTGAACAATTACACCCAGCAGCAGAGAGATGCAAATCAAAAAGGCATACGCTGCATTCCCTCTCACTAGCAGCATCAAAATTGCTCTCCATTTTCACTGCCTGTGAAGAACTGCAAAGAAATTCCCTCCTCATACGCTCCATTTCAACACGGGACTACAAAGGGAAAAAATGTCAAAGAAGCAATTGTAAGTTAACAAAAAAAATTCACAAAATAAATTATTGATGACAGAAAAAAAGACAACAAAAGTAAAATAATAAATTATTACATTATACAGCAGGGAAGGCCTTGGGTGGGTAGTTTGGTTGGTTAGCTGTTAACAAGGTATGATGACAGTTGGAAGGTATTTTGAGAGTATAAATAAAGGGAAAATCAGTTAAGAGAGGCGGGAATTAGTGGGAACTTGTTCAGCTAAAGCTGAGGGGAGAAAGAAACAAAATCCTATCAAAGCTAGTAAACAATTCTTTCCAAGATTCAACACAAGAATCCTTCTCTTTTCTACTCTTTCTTCTATTCTTCTACTTTTATCGTGAATTTCCAGAAAAATAGCCATACCTATCAGAAAATTAATTAAACCAGTGATATTGAACTACGACTACTCTCCTCCCATATATTCATTAATAATGTAAAAATAAAACAAAATTTGGATCCACGATCTGATACTTTTTAAAATCCCATGTTGACAAGGATTTTAACTGGATACGTACCAATTTACTTTACAAATCTCAAGATTAACATCTGCAAATCTTGAAACTATCAACACAATAATTATATAACACTGCTTTCTTGTCTTAAAACCATAGATTTTTTTTTTTCCTTTTGCATTTGCCCCTAAAATTTATTAGAATTCCATCTATATCCAACTTCCAGAGCCAAATAAACCAGTATACCAAGTAATCTCTGCAACTAACAAATCACAAAGTACAGAATCCCACATAGAAACCGTTTGAAATCAACATAGGGATACAAAGTTAAGCATTTACCTTGAGAGCTTTTACTAAGATCCCATCCTTTCCACAGACATCTTTCCATCTTAAATTATCTGAAGTATTCTTCTTCAGCAAGTTTAGTTCCCAATGCGCTCTTACTGCTTCCCTCGCTGCCCCAAGTAATAATTTATCATGGGAAATAGAAGTCTTCCGTCCCTGCTGACAGTAAAGTTCTATTGCAGTCTGCCCATGAGGCAACCAGTCAACAGGAGCTACATTAACTGCCTCTGCACAATTGAAGCCGCAGTTGAACCCTGAATGGTATGCTCGAGGGAATGTTAAAACAAACTCTCCAGGATTCTGAACGCATCTGTAGACAGGAACGCCTTCAGATTTTAGTATGGAAGGGGAGAGCTGAGTGACCTGAAATTGAAGGGTAGGAAAATCACCAGTTGAGGGCATCGGTAGTATGCAACGTTAGAAATAAACTTCAAGTTTGAAATGGAAAGTACATAACTTAGGCTATTTAGTAAACATCCAAATGGGAAGATTTATTACAAGAGTGTCAAGATTACTGCTAAAGAAAAATCAGCAAAGGGCAGAACTTCATTCATGTAACGATATCATCATTTTCTTTTAGATGATAATATATTTACAATATAGAGACTATAGACATAGACAGATATTGGTGAAGTTATATCTTCATGGGAGCATGTCACCCATAGCCACAATTTTTCAAACATCTCACACAATTACCACAGAGCAGGAACTTCTACTCACCAGCTTATGAAGCAAGTCAGGTTGTTCTTCAAAAAGGTCAGGCAAATGCTTTCGCATAGCCTCTTCCAGTTTGCAGGCATCCTTTCCGGGGACACCATACCACAACTTTGGAGCTCCCCAATGCATATAGTTCAACGAATATAAATGGTGATCCTCGACATGCTGCTCTCAAAAAATTATAAACAAAAAAAAAGGCAAAGGAAATTAAGCACTCTTCAGCATGTAAAAGAGGTATATGAGTTAAATAAATTAATTAAAAAAATGCGTGTGCGCACACATATACCGTCAAATCTAGTCTAGATTAAAAAAAATAATAAGTAATGGACGTATTGATTTGTTTGTAAAGTATGCTTCCTTCTATAACTTGACCAAAAAAATATTTTCATTTCTTATAAGAAACATCAAATATGAAGAAGAGAACGAATTCAAAGAGGACAACACATCCAGGAAGACCAAGACAAATAAAAAAATAAAATAAAATAAAAGATAGAAAGATAACGAAAGTGAAAAGCAAGTCAGCACATTCAAGCACACTCAGCCATAGGATTAATAATGGTGACTTGTAAACGAGAACTATGAATGGTGTGTGCAACTATCTATAGTAATATTTAGCTTACCCAACAGAATGAAGAAAAACACATGCCTATATACAACCAAGGCACCAGAACTCCAGAAATGTCACTGCTTTCATAAGAAAGGACAGATCCAGGAAGCCTAGGAAAGTTGTTCAAGTTCCAGCCAGACTTTATATACTGTTCTTTGGGAGCAGAAGAGTCTCGACTGGACATCCTTGGAAAGCCACTGCCAAAAGACCCAGTTTCTAAATCAGCCCCATATAGCACCTACAGAAAAGCAAAAGAGCAACCGTAATTAGGCCCTTTGCACAGTTGGCTTAATCATCATGACCATGTTTACAAAACAACCACATAGTTAAAGATAGAGAACATAATGAATATTATTACAGATGAATAAACTCAATAAGCATACATATTCGACATTTATAACGTCCCTTAAGCAATACCTCAATTTCTTCTGTAGGCTTCTGTACTATCCGCCAATATTCCCCCTCAATATCCTCCACCGATGGTTCGTTGCACTCTTTAGACATGGTTAAGTTACCTCCCGCATCAGCAACATTTGCATTTTTGCTGAAGTATTGTTTCTTGAAGTCATCAGCATATGTTTCAAATGTTTCCAGGGTAAACTCTGGACCAGGTTCAAACCCAAATGTTTCTGCCTCCGGATACCCAACATCACCAGGTCCTCTACCACCAGCCACACAATCAGCCCCCATTTTTGTGCATCTCCTCCTTTTCCTCTTCATTTGGTTTTGAATTGACATTTTTCTGAGTGAATCTCGATTTTGAAGTTTGTCAATTCTCTGGACACGAGAAGCAAATCTAGAATTCTGCCAAACTTTTTTCTCCTTAAGGGAACAAGGAGGTCTCCAAGAAGGAGGAGGAACAATGCGACAGATTCCATAAGGTTCAGCTTTTGCTCGTATGCTTTCTATATATCTCAGAGTATCTTCAAACTCCTGAAAAAAAGTAACAAACTGGTTCACATATTTTAATTCTTCAAAACAAATAACATACACAGGTAATGAGGGAAACATGGTAAAAATTTTATAGCACAAATTTTAAAAGCAACAACAGAAACCTCTTCGGTCGGGTTGAAGACAGGAGCATCCTGAATGTCAGGTTTTCGAGCACCCTCTGGACGCCATCTTGCAGCAACCTAAGGTTAATCGTAATTAGAGTTAGTTGGAATGTTTCGACAAGGTATTCAACCATTCAATAGGACAAGATAATGTTACTAGCAAAAATGATCAAGCAAATAAATTTTAAGAAATAAACCTTTTGGCAAGTACTGCACTCAGAACATCCACGGAATACCCCCTTGGGAAGTCTTGTAGGGAAATTCTACAAAAGACGAATGGTTATATTAGGCACCATAGAAGTACAACAATTTTCTGTAGGAAATGACACCAGAGCTGATCAATCACTACGCACCAAAAACAAAAAATCCAACCAAAAAAAAAAACCCACTTGCTTAAGTTGCTCAGAATCACACTCGTCCTCTGGATCACAATCATGTCTCCCATAGTTTATCCATGGTTTGTGCCGGAGGGACCTAGTAATCTTCACAGCATCACTAGCATCAACATTAGTTTCCATCTTGATGGAGTGTGGCTCGCAAGCACCAGCGGAGGTCGAACAGCCAAGCATGCTTTTAGTATCTTGGTTTTCCGCATCATTTATCCTCTTTAAGTTGAAAGATGTAAATGACTCAAAACCTGGTGGTACCGAGGGAGAGTCATCATTGTCTTCTTTGATGCAAACTCTCATGAGTTCTGTCCCCATTGAGCTGTGAAATTAAATATTCGATGGCAGTCTTCTATACATAAGATCAATTAAAGGAGTCTCTTGGGAGCATAATCGCTTCTGTTTTGCATATAAACTTCAATCTGTGAAATAAAAATGGATTTTGTTAAGAAGTTGCAACTACCAAACTATTCCACCAAGCCTTGGAGGCTCTATACTGATAAGCACCTGGTCTGAGAAGTTACTCTGATTCCCGGTATGTTCATACAAAATGTAGAGTAAGGTCGTTTATCTGTTCTGCAAGACGAAAAGTTAAAATTCAACCCATGGTATAGTTGAATAAAAAAAAGTGGACAAACAAGATCAACAAGGGCTACAATTGTAGAATGACAACAAGAGCCGAATGTAGAATAACAGCAATATACAATTGCAGAAAAAGTAATAATGGCCAATTGACAACAAACAAAAATCTTCAAATATCTCAACAAATACTAGCCGTTAAAATCTTCTTTTAACATTCACTTTTTAGCAGCAAATACTTTCTGATTTAACCATATCTGAAGACCATAATTCTCCATAAACGGTATCCTTGGTTTGAAGCCCTAGTCAAAAATCCTTTCCTCAAAGGGAAAAAAAATAACATATGCTCTTGTCCACAATTCCCCCTATTTATCTCCAAATATGCTATCCTAGCCTAGTATATGCCTTTTCACCCTTTATCACCAACAACTTCACCAGAAAACAAAAAGGAAAAGAAATTGCTTGCCTATTTTTTTTTAGCGAGAAGACAATATAGACAAAAGAACGAAGTTCGATTAGCAGCAAAAGAACGGTGATTTACCAAGGAAGGGTATAAAACTCATCCACAAACAAGTCATATTGAGTTGAACAAAAGATTTATTACTCACATAACGATTTTCATCACAGAAACAGTATTTAGTTGCTAAAGTTTGGTACCACATACTTGATCCAAAATTTAGGGGGAAAAAAAATCGAAAACTTCTTCTTCATAAGAGACACCAGAAAACATCCTCACAAAATAATACCCTTAGACACAAATACATTACTATTTTCACATCATAAACTTGAGACCTAAAGAACTGGCAAAAAATTCTCCAGAATTCAAATCTATCATAAAATTTCATATTGCAGTGACAAGGAAGATCCCTAAATTGTAACTTTATCTACCAACAGGAGCAATAAAACAAGGATGCAGAAAAGGACAAGATACATCAAAATTTAGAATTAAATTATTTTTATTCTTGATTTGCATTATTCTTTACAGAATTTGGCCGTACAAGTCGTTGATCCAAGGTCTGAAACTCTCTTTTCAGCTAAACCCAGCTCAGAAACTCCATTTACTACCCCCAGATTTTCAAGAAACCTAACAATTCAATAGAGTTGACTCAAAAACACAAAAATCTGATCCAATTTAAAACTATAAATCCTTGTAAAAACTCTTGAATTTAAAGATAATAACCAGAAAAAATGGTGAATCTAATTGGGCAGATCCAACCCTAACCCTAACAAGACAACCAGAACCGATGGCAGAGAAATAGTAATCGCAATCAACCTTTTCAAATTATAGATAAAATCAGAGATGTTTCTATGTTAGCAAAAAATTAAAAAATATATATTAATAATAATTAAAAAATACACAGAATAAAAGAGATTTTTGTAGACATTTACCAAGAATATAACAGGAAAATAGATTGCCAGGGATGATTGCTCTGTAGGCAGAAATCACAGATGGATAAGGGCAAATCTGGAAGAAACCTCAGGAAGAAGAATTGTAAATTTTTTGGAGAATAAAATTGGGAATAAATTCCAAAGTCCTAGAAACCCTAGCTTAAGAACAACACATTTAATAACAAAAATATGAAAAATTAGAAAAAAATAAAATAAAATACATGTTACAGATTTCAGTACCAGTTACAATATATATTTCTTTAGGCACAAAAAAAAAATGAAAAAGCTTTTGCCTAAACAATAACAATGATGTTCTTTTATTGTTTTCACTTTTTGGCCAGTTTTACGTGCCAAGGGAAACAAAAACTTGGCACAAAGTAATGAAATATGAATATTTTTTTCTTGATATAAAAAAATAGAGATTTCTTTTTTGTAAAAAAAGGAATAAAATAAAATAGGGATTTTTTTGGTCTCCGTGATTTTAAATTAATTAAGGGGTTGGTAAAATTTAGTACCTTTGTTGGAACGATATTAATTTTTGTAATAAAAAACAGAGCGTGAGAAATTGACGATATTTTGAGTTGCGTAGTTTACCTGACACCGGTTCTGTATTTTCGGGTCGTGTTTCTTGCTTACGAATTTGCGTGTGGGGTGTGAGAAATGACAAAGGAGCGGAGCACAAAGGCCAATTGTCCCAATCTCTCTCTCTCCTTCGCTTATAATAACTGCTCAATCAAAGCGTGTTTGGAAACCTTTAACGTGAAAGTTTTAACTATTATAATACAAAATTTTTATATGTTTAAATTTTAATTTTAAATTTGATTCTTAAACATACTTTAATTTGAGTTAAAAAAGAAAAAATCTTTAAAAGAAACAAATTTTTAGGTCATTGAAGCAAAAGAGCAAATACGTCATGCCATAAAATTGATATTTTTAACTATTATAGGATGTTTAGAAAATATGATTAGAACTAAAACTTTTAAATTGAAAACTATAGCATATAAGAGCTTTATATTGTAACTTATTTTTTATCATTATAACATGTGAAACTTTATATTATAGCAAACAAATGTTTTGGTTAGAATTGATTTTACCAAATACCCTTCCAATCACTAAACATGCTTCAAAATTATGATTAAAAAAGATCATATAAGATGCATGTGACACATTTAGAAGAACGGAGACAGGATTTCAAGCACTACAAGAATTAAAAATATACATATAAGCCAACAAAATTGTTAAAAATTACTAACAATTATATAATACCTATTTGTTTTGGTTGGGTTATTTACCTTTCTATATCTTATATTTTAGGTTTATTCAAGCATTATAGATTTGATTTTTAATCTCATCGAAAGGTTATCTTCATACTAAATTTAATACATAAATTTATATATTTTCTCAATCAATTTTCAATTTTGACCTAAAAATTGTCCAAATACCCTCAAATTAGAAAATAAGAAAACTTTAAGAACTTAAACAAACTTTATACTAAGATTTTTTACTTAAAAATATATAAAATACCTTTAAAATAAGTGTTTTATGTGCTTTTGTTTTCTTAGTTTTTGAAAATTTTAATTTTTTCCCCTTTTACTTAAGATTAATTCAGTCATTTTAAAGATCAAAATCGACTGTTGAATGAGTAGGTATATATTTGTGTATTAAATCTAATTTAAAGATATACACTTGATGAGATTAAAAAACCGAGATCATAGTTTTTGAATTACCCTGAAATAGAGGGTATAAAAAAGGTAAATATCCTTTTTTGATTTAATTTAACTAGCGATTTGTGACTAGGACTTAATTATTACATTTATAGTTAAGTTTAGGGTCTTGATTGTCAAGAAAAAAATGTCCATGTGTATAAAAAGAAAAATGTTAGATGACAAAGTGCCAAAAACTTTTTTATATATATATTTTATCGACAACCAAAGAAGAATGTGCTAGATTATAGTGAAAAACTTGTTGGATTTATTTATGAAATTATCACTTGGTAAGGTCACGTGAATTGGAGGTAGTGAGAGGCAAGGCAGAGAGTATACTAACATTATCAAGAAAAATTAAATAAAAGATATATAAAACTTTAAAAGGGGCAAAATATTATTCTAAGAGAGAAGGCAGGCTATAATTTTTATAAATTTTTATATATAATATTGAAAAATAAATAAACGGGGTGGCTGTCCACCTCGTTCTTGTGGATGAATTGCATAAGCATGAATTTTAAGGATTTTGTAAAACTATAATAATTAATGAACTCCATATTTCTCTTTTTGTCTTTTTATTGATGAACTCAAAGTAATTTTGTAAAACTATAATAAAAAATTAAAACATAAGATTAAACAAAACTCATCAAAGAAAATTATATACGTGGATTTATTTATTTTTTTTGGTATTTTTGTAAATTTTCTTTTAGAGTTCATTAATAAAAGGATAAGTCAAAAATTTCACATTACAAAACACAAACTTAAAGTATCAAAATGATATTCTAAAAAACTATAAGATACTTTTTTGATATTTTATAAACAACAAGGTAAAAATGTGATACCTCCTCAAAATACAAAGCATTAAAATGACACAAACATTTTTTTTTAGTCTGTTAACGTTTAAATGGTTGTTTAGGACCTTTTTTTTATCATTGATTATTCAATATAAATTATGGAATAAGGATAATCAATTTCAATAAACAAATTATTGATTTACTAGTGATAAATTACTGACAAATTAACAGTGAATTTAGTGATAAACCATAATTCATTATGGTTTCTTTAAAATGGATTGTTTTATAAAAAACAAAAAGTTCGATCATTTGTCTAAAAATATATGGAAAAAAATTCAATCATTTATTCAAAAGGATATCCATTTACTTGAATTATCTCTATCTTTTTTTAAGACTGGCCAATTTTTTTTAAATTATTTTAGGAAACTTTGTTTATTTACTAAAAACTAGCCTTAAAACTAGTTATTTCTGCTTTGATTCATAATTTTTGTTTTAAGCAGAACATCAACACTACTTCTAATTCAAGAGATGAAATTTACGATGTAAATAATTTATGTACGTGTACAAGCGTTTGGCGCGTTTCGTGTTCTACAACAGTGGGATACAAATTGGTAAGTATAACTTTTTCTTTTTTTTTTTAATCTCACAAATAGGTTTTCAACTTTATTCACAATCTGACTTTAGTGTCCCTCTTTCAAAACATCTCAAACTTTCTCCTAATCTATCAGTTTATTTTAATTTTAATCATTTTCATCAATTAGATGTTAAAAATAAGACGAAATATGCTCGTGATGCTGATAAAAAAAAAAAGAATTTTGCTCTCGAAACTTGTAGCATTCTTGTGATTCTAATGCAAAAAACTAAATTAATACTTTGCTAATTGAACACAACTCATGCTATGTTATGATTTCAACATCTTACTAATGAAAAGAACAAAATTGAAACAAACTAATAAATCAAGAGTATTTTGGTGGAAGGATTAAGGAAAATAAGGAAATGGTACAAGAGAAAGTGAAATAGGAATTTGTTAATCTCTTGTTTGGTGTAGGGGATTGGTGAATGGAAGGGAGTGGGCTGAGGATCTCCAATCCATAGGCCCCACCAAAAGTCAATCCCCTCGTATTTCGACAATTAAGATGGAAATTTAATATTGTGAGTTTAAGTAGCATGTTTGGGAGTTATGATTCAAATCGTAAATTGCGATTCCAACAATTATTTCAACAGGGTTTGTCTCGTATGCTATAGTCTTTTTAATTCATAGTCTTAATTACAACTTATTACCTAAACGTCTTAAAAAACTAAAGTGAGATTGATGCAAAATTCAAGGAACATTTTGTTGAAAAAATAGTATGCAGCAAAATTTTGAAATTTTTTTATACCAAAATATTTTTCAAAATACAAGTTTGACATATTATATGTATAAATTAACCCGATCTTACTAACTTCGTTTGCCGAAAAGCTCCCGCAGTCTATGAAGAGAAAGGTGTTACAGAGGAGCCTCAACCAATTGGTTTTGCTATTCTCTATCCATGATCGGAGTGCATGTGGGCCTACGTCATAGAGCTTTCTCCCGATGACTCTTCTTCCAACCATTCGAGGAAATCCAGAACTAAGGTTCGTGATTTAGCTCTCAGGGAGTTGCAGAGACTCATAGACTAGAGTGCTCACTCTTAATTCCTCAACTGATCTGAAATAACTTATGAGTCTCACTCCCTATTTATAGAGGTTGGGCCCAAGGGTTAGTCCTTATTAGATAAGGTCTCAAAGATTCAAATCAAAATCAATATTTGATAAAAATCACGTCTAAAAACGCGTGATCATAAATCATTCGATCGACAGGCCTATCTTCAGGTTTGACCTGCTGAACTTACAATAAATGATCCCTACGAATATTTTATTTTCCACCCAAGATTCTTAGGATAGAGCTTCAATTTCAATTCAAATTACCCAATAGAAAAATTATCTGATTAAAACAGTCATATCTAGATAATCTCTAAAAAAATAAATATTCCTGATAATTCAACAAGTTATCTTGAATTAATTTACTTAAAATTAATTCAACTGATAAACAAGCATGAACCCAATAGAGAAATTATTTGATTAAAACAGTCATACCTAGATAATCTCTAGGAAAATTAATATTCTTGATAATTCAACAAGTTTATCTTGAATTAATTTACTTAAAATTAATTCAACAAATAAACAGACATGAATTATCTGATCTCGATAATTCAACAAGTATATCTTGACTTAATTTTCACAAAATTAATTCAACCTATAAACAAACATGAATTATCTAATCATACCGAATTTCAGCCAATCTGATAATTTGATATAAGTCACCAATTTATTAGAAAAGCACGCCATATCGTTACAGGATTTATTATGAGCTAGCGAAGGGAATCGATGGACCTATATAGTTCAAGCTTCCGATAATTATAAAATCCAATATCCCAGATATATATTTCATAATTATCAACTCTAACGTTACTTTACTAAAAGCTTAGAACTGCACTCTCGAATTATATAGAATTACGAAGCCTGAATAGCTAAGTCTTCATGACATATTATAATGTATTATATCCCCATAGGATAATCCATAATCATCTTAAGGATAAATTATGTTTTACCTTCCCAATTATTTTTATATTACGTTCCATTATCTTACCATCGAAAAACTTACCATCTAAATATAATATACCATTCGGTTACACCTATGTATCAAAATGGTTGAACGCTCCAGTTTTTCAATTACAAGATAACACATAGAAGAGGATATCATCAACTCCTAAAGAGGAGTTATGGATTCCATATCTATGAATAACAAGTCTACGCTATCAAGAGTCATGCCTCCAACGTACCAGCATGCCTATCAACATAAAATATGGATGTCACCCTTTAGTACATCAAAAGACATAAGTCAAGACAACGGGTCCACTATTCATCTCAGGAATAAGATACAACACATATGATTTCTAAAGTAAATTGATTTGCCGATACAGAATTATTAATCCAAATCAATTACATTTGTCTCAACCCAATGCATCATCACCTATAACAATTGTAACACCCTAGCATTTTTAATACACTAAAAATGCAATAGTTTAAGGACATGTTAAGACAAAAAGACAGCTTCAAGAAAAATATTGTATAATAACATAAAAAATTATACAGTATTAGAATAATGTAGTATAAAAAAGTACACTGATAAAGTTATACAGTATAAAAATTACACCGTAAAAGTAATGCAATGTAAGAATTAGACTGTTTAAGTTAAAACAGTGTAGAAATAATACTGCTTAGAGAATATAGATGAATAAGAAATGTTATGTTTGGCCTCAAAAAATAAACCAGAGGCAAGTAAAATATTTTATACAGTCTAGGAATATATTTTTGTACTAATTTTACCACGACATTATAAGAAAAATACTGTGTGATGAAAAATTATATAGTGTAAATTTTAGGGCCCACTAAGTGTACACCCAATTGAATTTTATTAGGCCACCAAGCCATGAAAGGTGGCCCAATTGGCTTGGTGGTCCAATCCCATGGAGACACCAAGATGAACTAATGGATTACTCTAAGTCACCACAGTAAGTTTTCGTTGTACCAAGAAAATGTTTTCCCACTATTTGATTCAATGTTTCAAAGTTCAAAAGGGTCAAAGTTTTGATAAAGTCAAAGTATTAAGAATTGTTTTCAAAGTTTTAAGATACAGTTTATGAACTCTTTTATGTAATTATAAAGTAAAGTTTTAAGTCATGATTTAATAAATGTTTCTTAATAAGTTTTAAGAAATGATTTGAAATGGTTTTAAAGTCAAGTGTTGAGTGGTGACTCAACTTAAATGGTGACAGAGGTCGCAACAGTTTTTAAAGAACATTTTAAATGATGTTTAAAAAAAAATTATTCCAGCATTTTTCTTACTAAGTAAGTAAGATTACTGTTTAAGTAATGATGTTTTAAGAAAGTAAAGTGACTACCAGAAAAGGTGGGTCGTCATAACAATGTACCAATGTTTCTATTCACAGAGTCTACCTTTGATGGCCATGACAAATCATCTCCCATTAAGGATATAGACAACATAACAATCTTTGCATGAATAAAGCGTCCAACTTTATTCCCTCGATTGCGGATCTTATGATTTAGACCGTCGCCTTTAGAATCATGTATTCTACATAATCTGTCTATTATATGTATGATTCTAAGGGTTTAGACTGACAATCTCAAACTTTTGTTTGTTTATCATACATTCAATAAATATGAACGTAAATAGGACAACAATTTGGTATATGAATAATAAATAAATTATTTATTAATAAAAATGTCTCCAAAAATATATTACATTTTTACTCCTTAGGACATACATGTCTAACACATTTCTATTGTTAACCATCTTATTAATTATAAGGTTATTAACACTAATGACCCTTAAACTTTATGATCTTTTTCACTTTATTCCCTTGAACTTTAAAAATCACCACTTTATCCCCTGAATTTTTAAAACTCCTCGCTTTGCTCCTGAATTTAAAAAAGTGAGAGTATAAATGTAAAAGAAAATTTAAAAGTAATAAAATCTTATTTTTGCTTCTATAAGTAACCCATATACAAATTATGTGGGCAAAAATAGGTAAAACTGATAAAACTTAGGAGTGACAAAACTTTCAAAAATGGGGAGCTTTGAAATAAGGGCAAAATGGTGATTTTTAAAATTTAGGGGGCAAAGTGAAGAGTTTTGAAAGTTTTAAAGGGTAAAATTGTGGTTTTTTAAAGTTTAGGGGTAAAGTGAAAGAGACTCTAAAGTTTAAGAGTCATTAATGTTAATAACCTAAAAAATTAATGAAAGGAAAAATTAGATGAATGATTAATTTTGGCCATCCCTTTCTATTAATGGTTTATCACTTATTAATTGGTGTAATATTGATTTAGCAAAGGCTTGTTACTAATAAGCTGACAAAATATTGATTAAAATTAGTCAAATAGTGATTAACAAAATTAGAGGAGGACGAGGGAATTAGAACAAAAATTTATAAAAATCATTATTTTTTTTAGAGTGAAAATGGACATTTTTCTATTCTTTAAGGTTCATTTTTATAGTTTAAGACAAATTTAGTTGGAAAGAAAAAGCCTTAAAAATACGATTAAAAAAAACCTTCAAAAAAGGACAATTATTATCAATTTTTTTGCTAGTAAAAAGCGACAATTTACTTGCAAACCGCCGTAATGCGGACCGGTAGAACGAGAACCCATTAGAATAACACATACGGCTCGAGAAATTTCTAATCCCCGGGTCCCAAATCTCCCCACCCGCCCTTCGCCTCTCAAAATCAAAGCTCAGAATCCTTCCCGAAGCGATCAAAATCCAAACCCAATCGCCAAAATTTCGTCTCTCCTCGAACTCACCCCCTCTCTGTGACTGCGAAACCCTAGATTTCCAATCCTCGCTTCAATGGCGAGCCAGTCTTCTTCGGCCGCTCCCTCCTCCTCCGCCGCCGCGTCGTCTTCTCAGTACACCTACGCAAATGGCTCCTCCTACTTCCCTATGCCCTTTCACCTCCAGCAATCGCCTGCCATCTCTCAATACCCCACAGCTTACGCCGCCGCCGCCCCGCCTATTCCAATTCCGCCGGCGCCGGTCGTGGCTCCGGCCTATCCAGCTCCGGCTCCTGTCGCCGGCGTCTACTCTCTTCCTCAGTACCAGCAAGTAAGTATCAAAACCTCATGATTTTTGTGGTCTTGAATTTGCCTAATCTTGATATTTTTGCCCCTTTTTAGATAGTAGTTTAATTTAGGGATTCGAATTTGTTCATATGCGAAGCTTACTTGTTCTTTTTTGGTCGAAATGAATAGGCACATCAATTGTTTCAAAGGGATGCACAGACAATTACGCCTGAAGCTCTTGAGAGCGTGAAAGCTGCGCTTGCAAACAGCGAAATCGAGTACAAAGCAGAAGCTAAAAAGAAAGCAATTCCCCGCAGAGCTGCTGGGCAGACTTGGGAGGACCCAACGCTTGCTGAATGGCCAGAAAGTGCGTTTCTTTTTGCTCATGACGTTTATTGTGCATATTTTTATTTATCTACTCACATTATAGATTCAATAGAGATCTTTCAATTTGGCATAAATTTATCTGTTGTTGAATGATCCTTAATTCTTGTGGAATAAAGAATTCTACCTTTTTCAAATTCAAGAATAATTGTTTAGGGTCGTTTATCAAACAAAACAATGTTTTCGAACAAGGTTAACTTTTGTCATTCGTTTAGATCCAATTTTATCTGATTCTTTTCTTCAAGTATGTGCTTCTCTTATTTCTTTCGTTGCCATTGGTCTGCTGCAGATGATTATCGCTTATTTTGTGGCGATCTTGGTAACGAGGTGAATGATGATGTGCTATCTAAAGCTTTTGCTCGATTTCCTTCCTTTAACATGGCCAGAGTAAGTATATTCCATTTATTCCGTCTAGATCTTTTGTTATTTTCAATTGCTTCCTTGGTATGAAGTATGAATATTGTGCATTTCTTCTTCAGATTTTTATTTGAAGTGTGCAGAGCAGTTAATTTTTTGGATGTTTTAGGTAGGTATTGTCTACAGTTTACATAATTATATGAAGCCTATACTATCTTGGAATATGCAAAGTTGAACATAATTTTTGAAAATAATTTTTGTTTCCCCATATATGCATTTTTTTTTGGTTAAAAATGATCTAACTTATGTGATTACTATTTACTATGTAATTTTTGTGATGTTTGTTGATTGATGCCATATAAAAATGATCAAACTTATGTGATAACTATTTACTATATTATTTTTGTAATGTTTGTTGATTAATGTCATACATGTTAGCTATATGGATTATGCCGCTGATTTTTAAGTTCTGTGTAATTTAAAGTGCTTGTTTCCGAGTATGAGGTTTCAAAGCTGATTAAAATCAGGTTTGACCATAAATTGGGAGGACAGCTGGATTCAACATGTGGAGCTTGAGTTGTTAATTTGACCTTATTCCTGTCCTAGCTTGGTTTGTTGTTTGGGTCACTTTGAACGAGTTGGAGTCTGGTTAGTAAACAATTTGAGCCTTCAAAAGGGTTTTATTTTCTGGATATTTGTGAACCAGGGAATAGGATTCTTAGTGTTTCTTGACCTCTATGGACACGATGCTCCGCAAACTATATCTTGGACTGTGAGATCTCATATTAGTCCTAAAAGCTCGGGTATAGCTGTAGCAATTAATGGATTTAAGGCTTGGATGCACTAAAAAGCTGTAAAGGTTCACTGGGATGTTTTATAGGGAGTGGCCTATTAGATGGTGGCATTCACTCATAGGGTGGCTATCAAAGCACCTCACAGAAGGAATTTGCTATATATGTAGTTTTTGTGTGGAAATACTGGAAATACGCACCTGGTAAACGAGCCAGCTGGATTTGGTTGATATTTTAGGGGGGTGGTATACTTGCTCAAAACAGAGGAGTTTCATGGTAGACTCATATAACGCGGTATTTGTTTGAATAGGAGCACTGTAACTTTGGGAGAGTGGCTTAAAGATTGGTAATCGTTAATGAGAGCTGAAGATCATTTAACAGGCAGCTATGTATGTAACTTGTGGCACGAATAGGCACAAAATATGCTTATGTCTTGAATAGTGCATTTCAAACAAATTAAACAATAAATTCTTCCATGAAATTGTTGAACAGTAGTACTGTCAGAAAATTTGGTTGAAGGTTTTTCTGCTTGATTTCTTTCCATACAAGTGGCTTCTTTGAAGTTGGATTGTGGTGCTCTGTGTTTTTTGTTTGTATTGGTGAATGGTGGTGTAATTTTTTTCTTGAAATTGTTGAAATATATAATTGTCTCTTGTTTTTGTTGTGAGTGATAGTAAGCGGTGACAATCTTGTGGTTGCCTAGTTTAGCTCATTTTTGGAATGTGCTGGTATTTGTAGCATGCATTCGTAAATCCGTGTTGCATTTATGTTTGTGCTGTCTGTTTCTTGTCACTTTTGCTAATCTTGATTCTTTACAGTCTCGTTCAAAACTGATAACCAAGTAATGTTTTATAACATCTTTAGGTGGTTCGAGATAAGAGGACCGGCAAAACCAAGGGCTACGGATTTGTCAGCTTTGCCAATCCTTCTGACCTCGCTGCTGCGCTTAAAGAAATGAATGGTGAGAAATCTTCATCTTGGACTTACCTTCTTGCATTGAAAAAAAAGAAGAAAAAAATACCATCTACGATACCCCACTTAGAGCGCTTAAAGGAATGAGTTAACTTCGCATAGGACCTCTTGTCAACTTATTTTATTAGTGTTCCATAAATTTCAAGCATTCCATTCTTTTGATTTTTTCCCACCGCATAAAGTGATTTTTTTTTTCTTTTTTCCTTTTTGTTTTTTCAGGTAAGTATGTGGGTAATAGACCAATCAAACTCCGCAAGAGCAACTGGAAGGAGAGAACAGATTACGAGGCTCTAGAAAGACACAAGGTAACATTTTTGGCTTTCTTCTTTGTTTGAAAATTGTTCCTTTTTTTATATAAAAGAAAGATTAGTTACTATAACTTAATAACAATCATATCTCTGGATTTGTGGCAGAACCAATCACAAAAGCGGCCGAAGCTTTCGAAGAAGAGTGTATTACACAAGTAATAATTTGCCATTTGCCATTTGCCTAAGTTGTAAACTTGACCGTGCTGGAATTGGAGTTGGGAACGAAATGAAATATGTACCCCCATTTATATGTCAGCTTTTGATTCCTCTTTTCATATGTATGGATAAAACTGGATGTAGAAAAGTATTGTGAAGCTCATGATCAACAATTTTTTTAATGAATGAAACAGATGCTTCTAACTTTTGGTGTCACTTTTTTTTAGTGGAAATGCCCTTACGCGTGGTTGTTCCTTTTTTTTTTTTTTTTTAATGATTGTGGTTGTTCCAAATTTGAAGTTAAATATTATCGCTGGTTTTCCCATTTATTGTCGTTTTACGTTTCTGTGGCTCACTTGTTATTGCGTTTTTGTCCATTCATGTTATTATAGTTATGAAATTGTTTTCGTTTTCTACAGTATTGTTCTCTCTCTCTCTCTCTCTCTCTCTCTTTTTTTTCCCTTGTCCTTCTCTCTCTCGTTTCACACAATTCTGTCCTTTCATCTTGTTGTCGTTTCAAATTGAAACAAGGTTTGAGGAATAAATACAATTAGGAGATATATATATATATATATATATATATATATATATATGTAATTAGTGCTTTGTATTTTTGTGGCTTGCTGGTCGTTTATAGGTCTGTCGTTTTAGCTTGTTTGTTTGTTTTCAATTTGTCGTTCCTTCATTAGTGTCGTTTGTTTGTTTTTTTGGAGGGGAAGTGTCGTTCTTTTCTATGCTCCTCCATTTGTCCTTTTCCTTTATTTTTTGTCGATTTCTGTCGTTTATCTCCCTTAGTGTCAGTTTTCTCTTTGTTGTCGTTTTGATTATAGTTATGACATTGTTGAGGGGTGTTTTGCATGTCGGTTTAGATATTTTTTTAATTATAAACAATGTAAAATTTTTACATATTTTAATAATAATAAAAAGTCATTACAATATAAAATTTATACATTTTCACATGCTATAATAATAATAAAAAATTCATTACAATATAACACTTTCATATATTACTATAAAAATATTTTTAATTAACTATTCTAACTTTTTTATCAAACACCCCATTGGTTAATTTTCTTCACTTTTACCTAGTTGTTGTCGTTTTATATATCTTTGTCTTTCATTCCTTTTTTAATATCCTTGTTAACCGGCATTTTTAATGTCTTTTGCTTTCTCCCTTGTCATTTTTTCCCTTATTGTTTATTTCTTTCGGTTTCCTTAATCCCCTCCGCCTCGTTCCGAAATTATAGCAAATATCTTTTTTTTTTTCAAAATTAATTATAATCAATAAAAGGTTTTAAAAATATTTATACACAATAAATAAATTTAAAGTGTAAAGAATTAATTTATCCTTTGTTTATATTATAAATTATTCTTATTTACAAACTAAATAAATTATCTACATCTTAAATTTATTATTTACTATAAATATATTCAAAACCTTTTATTTATTTCAAAAAGTTTCAAAAATTTACTATTTTCCTCGTTCTCTCTATACCGTTTTACTTTGTTCTTTCTATACCGTTTTATTTTGTATGTTCTTGTCACTTCTTGTTGTCTGTTGATTTGTTTCATTTTATTATTTTTTGTCGTTTTTCACTAAACAAGTGTTTTGACAAGTGTAGTTAAAACTAAAACTTTTAAACTAAAAATTAAAAATTATAACATACGAGAGCTTTACAATGTATTTTATTTTATTTGATCATTATAGTATATAAAAGCTTTACACTAACAATTAAAAGTATTAGTTAAAACTGATTTTCTCAAACATCTTGTGAGCGGTGCGTGCGGTTTTTTCTTCCTTTTTTTTCTCTTTTTTTAAAGGTTCCATTCTTGGTTATTTCTTCATAATTACGCCATCTTTTAAGATCAAGAAACCCAATACTCCGTATTGAAGTCAATCTGGGTTGATTAACGACATCTATCCTCTCCGCTCTACCCTTTTGACAGGACTACGTAACATGCTGGAACCGCCTTTCGTGGTAATTAAACAAACAGAGCAAGTTCAATTTCTCAGAAGAATAACAAATGCCATTACTCAGAATCACTTGTATGGAATCTTACAATCAAATTACCCGGAATATTCACAATCAAAAACCAACACTTCTTCTGTACCAAAATTTTTTTTGTACACCCATGTGACAATGAAAATGAAAAAAAAAACAAAGAACAAAATTCCTACCCGTTTCCCTCCAAGAACTTGTACGCATGCATGGGAACGGTTGGTGACGCATTTCTACTTTGTCCGCAAAAATCCTCGAACTTCAATGAGAAAGGTGGTTAAATTTTTCCTAAAGATCTGATAGTTCTTGCGTTCGAGTGTCGACGGAAGCTGATTTGAACTTGTTAAACCATGCAGTGCATTCACCAGCCGCGATTTCAGCGTCTCATTTGGCTGTCTTTCTATCAATTCATTGCCCAATTTCTGAGACATCAAACATTTCAACAAGGATAAGCAAAACAAGAACAAATATAAACTGGAAATGAACACGGTCTGTTCTTTTGTTACGAAAAGTTTCTTGCAAACAAGTAGAGCCTTTTTTTCCTTTTTGAATATGTAAGAATGAACGTACCTGGGAGAGGCCGTGTTCACAAAGTATCAAAGGGAGAACAGCATCCGCTGCACTGCTGAAGGGTCCGGACTGAAATTAAAAACTGAGCTTCAAATTAGGTGAAACTTAGAAGGAGCAAAATAAAACCTAAACAACCAGCCATATGAACAGGAACAATAGCCCAGAAAGGTAAATTTCCGAATGCTTTGAATGTAAAAACCGAGCAATTAAGCCCATGGATCGTAGACTCAGCAGCATCGGACCATATGACGGGAAATAAATCATTGTTCAAAACCTTTAATTCCTGCCCAGAGGGATACAAGGTTCGGATAGCAGATGGCTCGGTTTCAACAGTGGCAGGGAAAGGTTCAATTAGTATTTCAAACAACCTAATGTTGCAGGAAGTGTTATTTGTACCAGAATTGACATATAATTTGCTGTCCATTAGTAAACTCACAAAGGATATGAACTGTATTACTAAATTCTATTCTACTCATTGTGAATTTCAGGATTCGGGCTCGGGGAAGATGATTGGCAGTGCTAGAGAGGTTGAAGGGCTCTACCTACTGAAAGTGGATGATTCTCACATTATTCCTGTGTTAGTTTCTCAATCAAATAGGAATTTAGTTTATGATCAAATAATGTTGTGGCACTATAGACTAGGCCACCCTAGTTTTCAATATCTGAAATGTATATTCCCAACTTTATTCAATAATAAAAATGTGGATTTATTTCATTGTGAAGTGTGCCAATTATCTAAACATTGTCGAAATTCTTATCCTTCACAACCCTACAAAGCATCACACCCTTTTTCGATCATACATAGTGATATATGGGGTCCATCTAGAATAAAAAATATATCCGGGTCTAGATGGTTTATTTCATTTGTTGATGATCACTCTCGGGCTACATGGGTGTTTTTAATGAAAGAAAAATCTGAAGCTGGAAACCTATTCAAAAAATTCCACTCCATGATCAAAACCCAATTCCAAGCAAAAGTTCAAATTTTTAGAACTGACAATGCTAGGGAGTATTTTCACTCTATTCTCGGGGACTATTTATCTGAAAATGGGATTGTTCATCACAGCTCATGCGTAGACACCCCACAACAAAATGGGATTGCCGAACGAAAAAATAGACACCTCCTAGAAGTAGCTAGATCCCTCATGTTTACATCCAATGTTCCCAAATCTTTTTGGGGGGAAGCCGTACTCACAGCTGCATACCTCATTAACAGAATGCCATCTAGGATCCTGCATTTTCAAACACCCATCAACTCACTTCTAAACATTTTTCCTCATACCAGAATTATTTCTTCCATCCCACCTAAAATATTTGGGTGCTCGGCCTTTGTTCATATTCACTCCCAACATAGGAGTAAATTGGATCCTAAAGCTCTAAAATGTCTATTCTTGGGATATTCTGCAACACAAAAAGGATACAAATGTTACTCCCCGCTTACCAAAAAATTTTATGTGTCCATGGATGTTACATTCTTTGAGCATCAACCATTCTTTCCCAAAACTCATCTTGAGGGGGAGAATGGTAGCCTAGCTCAAGATCTTTTTTGGGAAACAGTATCACCAATTCCAACATTGTCCCCACCAGTAATGGGTAACAATGAGTAAAGTTCTTCAAGACATTCAGTGTGATCAACGAGGCCCCTGCACTATGAACAGGTAAAATAACTTCAGAAATGAGCAACTGTGGCAGAGCATGTACTCCGTGCCTTATTATGTTTGTCAATAAAGAAAACAGAATGCACAAGACACGTCAAGAAACATGGAAGCGTCGATAAAGAAAAAAATGTGAACTTGCTTTTTTTTTTTTTATTGTCATTATTGTTGTTGTTGTTGTTGTTGTTTTTGGTTTTGTTTTCTTCATAGGGATAAATGAGTAAGCATTGATTGCAAAGCAAGACACAATTAAGATTCGTGCCCCTTGATTAGCTTCCTATGATTGAGATCTAATTAAACGCCAACCTCTGCTAAATCACCAAATCCTTGTCACAAAAGTACATAGCACAATGCTATTCATTCAACATCAATAAGAAATGCACGGTTCTTCTAACAAATTTCCTAGAAAAATCAAAAGGCAAAGCAACACCTAAGTAACCCGAGCAACGGCCTTAGTAAACACCCCAGTGAGAAAAGGAATTGTCACGTCACTTGCTGCACTCACAATAAGGGCGTAGGAGTTCAACCTTTCATCCATGGCTGCCATTATCAAGCAACAAGAACTTAAAGACTAATGCAAGTCATACAGCATATTGAAATCCTTACAGTCCATTATACCAGTTACATTTTTTAGCTAATCCAATTGATGTGCCATATGTAAGTTCTCATAGTATTCTTGCATACCATAAATGGAAGCCTGAAGGTAGTTCGAGTCAAGATCGTCGTTAAATGCCGATGCAGAAGCAGCTATACCACAAAGGACAGACTACTACTGGATATTAAAAAAAAAAGTAATTGCCCAACCAAGGTTTTAAAAGGCAAAAACGGGAACTGAAGAGTTTTGTTTAATCGAGGCGAGGCATAAACCTCAAATGTAAAATAAACAATTCATAAAATTGAATAAAATTCATAAACATGCCATACAACACACAATTAGTTCATCACAAAATCATAAAACACACAATAAGAAAGTGCATAAAACACATAGAATATAATATATATGCTACTGCTCTTCTTATATAGTTATACTTATATGGCTTTTATAGCACACAAAAATTTCTTTTTTTGAGAAAACGAAATAACTATATATGTAAATGAATAAAAAAATATATATATTGCTCTCTTTATATGACTTTCATTTTACATAAAATTATTTTGTATAACACCTACTTCTATACAATATACATTATTGTAGATGGGTCATCGCTCGGTCGCCTGTCGCTGCTCAAAGAGAAGTGGCCTTGGAAGTTGTAGGGGTTGATGATGAAGAGAGTGTCGATGATGAAGATGGGGATTGATGATGAACAAGTGTCAAAAAAAGATGGTAGACTTAAGGGTTTCAAAATCTATTTGCATAATTTTATCAGATTAAAGCCTAATTTTGGTATTGGATTGACTTTCTTTAAAGGAAAAAAAAAAAAAAAAGGAAAAACAGGCTGGGTTGAAAACCAGCCCAAAATGGTTTTCAATTTGAGGCTCAAGCCTCATAAGCCCTAAGGCGAAAACGCCTCAAGGTACATGCCTCAGTGAAAAAATGACTCATCTAAGCCATTCAAGGCTTAAGCCTTGAAGCGCTGATCAAGCGCCTCAAACTGAGGCATGCCTCGAACACCTTTTTAAACCATGTGCCCAACTAAAATAGGAGCAAAGATGACATATCAAAAAAGTTACCTCTTAGCTCAGACTCCACAATTAAGGCAAAGAGATTAGCTGCAGCACTTTTTCCTTCACGTGGAAGCAAGGCATTACCACCATTCCTATTTATTGGCTGAAAGAAGATGGAAGAGATTATTAAATCTTTTAGATGAGTTATGAAAAGATGCAAAGTTACAAAAAGCTTCAACAGTTCAGGCAAAAGATTAGATTATCGCCCTTAAGATTGGTAAGATGCAACATAAAAGAAATTGCGTTGCCTCCTTATATTTATAGAAGGAAGATATGAAGAGAAAATAAATACCACGAGAAGGGCAGTTCATGTATCTAGTAGAATATCACAAGCCTCCCAGCTCCACGTCTCTTCTTCAGGGTTATTATTCATGAGATTCTTAACAACTTCAATCATGAAGGTGGATAACAGGGCAAGGGTATCAAATGGCCTGAACAAAGTTCCCCCCCACCAAAAAAAAAATAAAGTTGATACTATTCAAGAATATTGCAGCACATGATTTTCCCTTAATCAAAATCATTGAGTTAATAATAAGTCACTCTGCTACTATCCTTGTTGGTTTCAAGAGCTGGTCAAACACAGCAGGATATGTAATAGTTGCAATGAATAACAACGCACAACAACCATCAGCATTTCACTGAAATCAATAAGAGTGTCAAAGAGTCAGAAATATAAAAGGAAAAACTCAATAAAATGGTGAAATATGGTTGTGAGGTTCATGAACCTTTCACTCCTTCCAGATTCGATAGCTTTTGAAACAGCTTCAGGAGGATCAATTTACTGTATTATCCCAGAAAGCAGTTGAAGCAGATAGTGCTCATGCATTTGCACGTTATCTAGAACATTGAGCAAGTTACCAATTGAACTATAATGATTTTAATAAAAAGAAAATATTGAGAAATTCCAAATTACTGAGGTCACTATAAGAAGTAAATTTAAAGGTTGATTGCTTAGCCAGAAGTGATTTTTCTTCATATTAATTTTTGTCATGGCTTAAACATAAAATATGTAATACTTACGGTACAAGTAGATAAGGAAATAACTTTACCTGAAGGAAATATTGTTCCTGTCAAGGAGCAGAACTGAACAATTAATTTTCGAGCAGCGACAGCAATAGGACAATCCAGCCAGTAACCATCACATGAAAACTTCTGTCTCAATGCTGCATATGAGTTCATAAGCCATCCGACATGCCCACTAGTAACCAAAATTTTGTGCCACGCAGGACCAGGCTACAACAACGTAATATGAGAACAAGACGGAAGTTTTCATCACGGATCATGGGGAGTTAAAAATCACTGTCACCTAGAAGATTGATGGTAAATATTGAGAAAAAAGAAGAACTACGAAGGTTGGATGCTGCCAGAAAAAGCAGTGACACGTCAACATAATTAGTTGACCACTAGTAGTTGCTGATACCAATGAAAAAAAAATACTTTTCGGCTAATTATAATGAATGTATGTGCAGGAAGTTACGAGAAGGAATTGGTTATTATAATCTATCAGACTGAGTGCTATGAATCAATGCGCTTACCATTAGCATTCCTGTAATACAAATAAGTTCGACTACAAACAGAAGCATTTTAGAGAGAATTAGATACCTGCACCAGATTACACTCAGACCTCTTAGGTGAATCGTTATCTTGCCTGACTCCAGCTGAGAATTCACCAGATGCTGCACCACTGCTCTTATATGGGAAATCCCAGTTCAGGATTTAAAGCATGAGCTGAAGTGCAACAGTGCAGACTTTGACCTCAGGAATCACAGAATTGGACTTGATTATTCCATTTGTGACACTTAAAGCAGTATCTCGTGCCCAGCAGTAGAATGTCTATTATAAAGGGACATTAAGAAATGTCATGGAGAAAAAAAAAATCAGGAAAAATCCAAATACAACTAGGTTTATAGTCTCAAGTAAATTCCAGTCATATCAACAGTAAAGAACACCTTCAAATGATCTCGCTCTAATGATTTTCAACATTGCTCATGAAACTCCCTTGAAAGGCCCATTGCACTTGATGTGGATGGGGAAAATTCAGATACCTAAGACCAAAGACAATCTTAGCCCAAAATATGGTAACCACTTAAACACTGATGCAGAACTAATAAAAACTAGAGCTAAGGAAGAATACAGTTTGGAGAAAAACTTGTCAATAACTAATATTGCTGAAGTAATCCAGAGAAAGACATATACCAGAGATTCCAGGAAATTTATTCCAGAAAGCTGCACGTCAACACCATGGATTCCAGAAATAGCCTGGTTATCTGCAGCTCTGAAACGATTAGAGGGGAAAAAAAAAGGCCCTGAAGGAAAGGATGCCTGAAAATCAAACAGAAGTTCTAGACCAAAGCAATCAGTGCTATGTTTGGTAATATGGGACAGCCGCTGTAGTGAAAAAGGATTACCACAAAGCAATAACAAATTTGTCATCTTAATTACCGATACATATACTAAGAAAGTTTAGTACCTGATAGAAAAATGACTCCTTCTCAGCAGCTGTAAAATCAAGCCTACATGCAAAGTATCGCTACATAAGAGGTACTCATTTCTTTTTGTCAAAATAATAAACTTGAATCAATCAGACTGTCTAATTTATCATTTGACTTGAGAGTTATAATAAATTGCAACAAAAGCTCAGTTCTGAAGTAGGCACAAAGTATAAGTAACTCTTCCTGGAAATAGCCCATATCCATGTGAAATAAAATTACAACATGATGAAACAAAATGCATACACTAAGTGCTTTATCAGGCGCATGTGACTTAAATTGTGCGCTACTTACCAGCCCCTTTTCAGCGGTTGAGCAGCCACCGAAGAAATCTTCACTTGAACATAGCCCTCAGGAGAATTAGCATGCTGCATAGTGAAGCACAAACAAAAACTGCAAGAAGAAACATAGTTATGGGATGATCAGCAAGCATGTCTGTTAAGTTGAAACATATATCAAAATTAACATTTTCATAATCAGAATGAACAATCACATACAAAGCGAAGTATGCATATGTGCAGATCATTCCTAGAAGTTGAAAGCATGAAAAGCATATAAGCATGACATAACCTAATCAAGTTTCTCTTGTCATCAGGACTAAGGAAGCCCCATTCTCTTATTGCTGCATCTCTGATTGCACCCTGCAGCCTGAAACCTTGCATTTGCCACCTGAGAATTCTCTGATACAAGAAATCATTATCAGCCATTGGCAACTGAAAGTAGAACTACCTAATGAATATCAAGACTATGACCAACTCTGATCATTTTGCAGTATCAACTAGGATTGCAATCCGTATTTTGGCTATATATGTTATTCCAAGTGTAGATCAATCTTTTTTGTCTGACTCTATATTCCACATACTGACTAACAAGTTGCGTTACAATGAAGAATGACAAGCTAACTAGTCCAGAAACAAAATTTCAAGCTTATAGCACGCATACAAAATTTCACATTTACATAAACTTACTAAGAATGAATTTACAAGCTTGATATGGCTGGTGGGACTAGGACAGCGACAATATAGTTGCCTCGGCCTCAGCAGGATTCATGTGCATCTGCAAAATGGCAACAACCATGTATTAGTGCAAGTTACAACATTTGATACAAAGAACACAATGTCAGCATCAATGGCAAACGAAAAAGTAACTATTTGTCGGCACAAATACAGAGAAACCTCATGTTAACACTTTTAAAGCACGTTTTTCAATTCATATGTAAATCATACATTCATCATTTCCAGCTTATACTCACTACAATGCAAACTTTTCAGCATCCTAACAAGCTAATCTCATTTCCGTTCTTTACAACTAAAGTTCCAAACACCCATCTTCATGAAAACTTAAAACGCCTTCTCCACACCAACTCGGATCTTGGGCATCAAATTTCTCTCCCCTCCTTTCAACTTTTCTCCTCATTCTTCTTCTCTCACACACATTCTCAGAAAAAAAAAAAGGGAATGTGGGGTTTTTCCGATTATCACAAACATTCCCTGATTACTTTACTAAGCAACCAAACAGAACAAGAAAGAGTCAAAAAAAAAAAATCTGAATGGAAGTGCAAGCAAGCTCGATGGCGTGCATGGTGGACTGAAGCTGGGCCAAATCGGGAGTCGTCCCACCTCCTCTCTCTTGAAACCTTTGCATCTCCACTCCACCTGCTTCACTCTGCGACTCAAAAATCAATCAATATCACATTAAAGATTCAATCTTTACTACTTCTTTCAACAAAAACTTCTCTTTTCCAAACTATCAAAGACATGGAATTGAAGAATTAATACAGGTAGATCAATACCTATTGCCTCAATATTTTTCGATCACGAAAGAGGGATTATTGAGTATTGTGATCTTTTCACAGTTCAACGACGAGGAAATTGTGGGAAGGAGGGAAGATTAAAAATGCATATTGTATAGTTGGACAGGGTTTCTCCTTTCTGTTAGAAGGTGGCTTTTTGTCTCACTCTCACATGTCCTGTGCCTCCTCTGAGAGGCTGAACTCTCAAGTTTTCAAACTTCACAAACTACCCTTTTATTGCTCATTCTCTATCTCGCCCCTTATAATTCTTCGTTTTCATTGCCGTCTTCACATTTTTAGCTCCCATTCTGTGGTTAAAAAAAAATTCATTTTTTCCCAACATTTTTTAGTAAATTGGGTTTTCTTTTTAATTTTTTTCCCTCTCTGTTGGCTATAAAAAAGCAAAGGTTTTTTTTTTATTCCCCTGTCTTTCGTCTTTTTTGTTTTCCTCCCTCGTATTTTTCTTTCCCATTTTGTGGTTAAAAAAAAAAAACTCATTCTTCCCCCAACATTTTTTAGTAAATTGGGTTTTCTTTTTATTTTTTTTCTCTCCCTCCTGTTGGCTATAAAAAAAAAAAAGAAGCAAAGGTTGTCCCTTAAAAAAAAAGGTAAATAACTTGTTGGTCCCTAATTTTTTAAAAATATGTAATTTGATTCTTAATTTTTTTGTTTAATTGGGTCTAGCTTTTTAAAAGGGGTGCAATTTAGTCTCTATAGTTAGTTTTAGACAGAAAAGTTTGTTTTAACCACTTAAGTGAGAGTATTTTAGTAAAATACTTGATATGTTTTAAAAATTAAAATTAAAATATAAAACAATAAATATAGATTCTTAAAATTTATTTTTTAAACAAAAATCCAAACCAAAGTTTTTTTTATCTCTCTCCTTTTTTTTCTGCTTCCTTTTTCTTCTACTTCCTTCAGGGCTGGCCGGGGTTTGATTTGGAGGTCACCGGCTAGGGAGAGGTGAGTAGGAGGTCAGGAGCTAGTCGACGGGTCACCAACGAGTGGGGGCCTGATTGGGAAGTCGCTGGCGTTGGGGGGGGCTAGGTTCTAGAGGCTACGACAGGAGGCGGGGTTTTGAGTGCCGCTTTTTATTCACAGTAGAGAGAGAAAGGAGAGGGAGAGGGAAAGTGAGAGAAGGAGAAAGAGAGAAAAAGAAATAAAAAAAATTGAAATAAATTTCTTTAATGTATCAATTAGTTTGAAAAGGTAGTATGTTAATTTTGAGTTTAAAAAAAAGTCAAACCAGCTTTTTCGTCCAAAATTAAACATAAGGTTAAATTGTAACTTTTTTTTAAAGGTTAGATTTAGTTAAATAAAAATATATTAAGGATTAGATTGTACCACTTTAAAATGGTTGAGGACCAACTAAGTTATTTATTTAAGAAAAAAAAGGTTTAATTAATTGGTTGTTTGGTTAAGTGGTGATAACTATGGTTTCTGTCACAAACTTAGTAATAAACAGTATAAATATTACACTAACAATAAAAAAATTTATTAAAGCATAAAACTCTTATATACTATAATAAAAATGGTTCTAACTAACAGTTTTCACCTCCTCTTTAAAACAACAAAGTAAAATAAATACTAAATATTTAAAAGGGGTAAATGCGAAACCTAGTTATTAACGCCCCTGTCAACGTTATCAGCCTTTTTCGTGGAGTCTACTTCTTCTTCTTCCCTAAACGCCCAGGAGGCTGAAGTGTTCAGTTCAGACTTCTGAGCCCAGAAACACATCTAGTTTCTCCTCTCTTTTTTTTTGCGGAATTCCTGGTAATATTCATTTCTCTCACAAATTTTTCTTTTAATTTTGAGTTCGATTCATTTCACAGTAGTTAGCCAAACACCCAACCGGCTTTTCTTTGTTTCCCATTAGTTTTGAAGTCAACTAATGGCTCTAGTTACTTATTCTGTCATTGGAATTCATTTTAGTAGTCTTGCAATATGTGTATTGAATTTTGGTATTAATTGTCAATTTGGTTTTATATTTATTTTTTTTTTCTCTTGAAGGTTTTGAGCGCTGAAAGTCGATGCTTTTCTCTTATTTATTTTTCTGAATTATTTAACTCTTTCCGCTCCATGTAATTTCCTGATATTGAGATTATTGCTTTTTGAACTTTTGCAGAGTCTGGTTTTTATTCTAACGCAGAGACGTATTGTAGCTGTGTAGTTCATCTTAAGGCCATGCCATTTTTTTGCAGAATCCGTCCTGGTATGAAATTACTCGGTCGTAGTAGTACATGTCTTGAAGCTCTTTTGTGGTTCTTTGGTGTTCATTTACTGAAGGATAAATGGGGTATGTAGTTTCCCAACAGAATTTTCTGGTTGGTGGTCATGGTTTGCCTCGAATTCCAAAACAACATGATCCTTATTGTGGCACTTTTCACATAAATTGCCTAAGAAAATGTAATCATAGTACTCAATTTTTTTTGCAATGGGGAGTAGATTTTGGTTCCAAAAGAGGTGTGCATTTTTCGGGGTGTGTAGGTTTGCAGAGAAGTGTTGGCATTAGTAGTTTGGATGAAGTTGAGCAAGATGAGTGGACTTCTGAGAGTTATGAGATGGATGCTGAGAGAAAATTTGGACAGGGTACAAGTAGTACAAGGAGGCCTCGTGAAGCTTCAACTTTGAATTTGGAAGGACGCTTTGTTGGGAACAACGAGAAAACCAACAATAATATTCTTCAGCACTTTTGCAGCCGTGGGAAAGTGATGGAAGCAGCAAGGTTGGTTGATGTTATGGGACGTCGGAACCAGATTCCGCACTTCCCTTCTTGCACGAACTTAATCCGGGGCCTTATCAAAATTGATAAGATAGATAATGCTTCCAAGGTCCTAAGAGTCATGGTGATGTCTGGTGGGATTCCGGACATCATCACGTACAACATGATGGTTAGTGCTCTCTGCAAGAGAGGGGAATTGAAATCTGCCATCGATCTCTTGGAAGAAATGAGCTTGAGTGGTTGCCCTCCAGACGTCATTACTTATAATACAATCATAAGATTTTTGTTTGATAATGGGAATTTTAGCCAGGCTGTTGGATTTTGGAAGGACCAATTGAGAAAAGGTTGTCCTCCTTATCTTGTTACCTACACTATTCTCATTGAGCTAGTCTGCAGGAACCTAGGAGCTGTGAGAGCCATTGAAGTACTCGAGGAGATGGCAGTTGAAGGCTGTTATCCTGATATAATTACCTACAATTCTCTCATCAACTTTACTTGTAAGCAGGGAAAATACGAGGATACAGCTTTAGTTATGCATAATCTTCTGTCTCATGGAATGGAGCCCAATGTTGTAACCTACAATACTCTTCTCCATTCTCTTTGTGGTCATGGCCGTTGGGATGAAGCAGATGAGATCCTCAACACGATGAACAGAACCTCTCATCCTGCTACAGTTATTACTTACAACATCTTGATCAATGGTTTGTGTAAATTCGGGCTTTTGGATCGCGCCATTGACTTCTTCGTTCAAATGATACCCAAAAATTGCTCGCCAGACATTGTGACTTATAACACACTCCTAGGCCCTCTTTGTAAAGAAGGAATGGTGGATGAGGCACTTCAACTACTTGATCTTTTGAGTGGTACCAGCTGTTCCCCTGGTTTGATCACTTATAACATTGTGATTGATGGATTTGCTAAAATGGGTTATATGGAGAAAGCCTTGGGACTGTATGTTCAAATGACGGAAATTGGAATCTCTCCCGACGATATTACGCTTCAGTCTTTGATTTATGGGTTCTGCAAAGCAGATCTAGTTGAGGAAGCCGTAGAGATATTGAAGGAGATGCGTCGGAGACGTCAAAAGGTCAGACATAGTACTTACAGATCTGTGATCAATGGCTTATGCAAAAATAACAAGGTGGAAATTGCTATTCAAGTTCTGCAAATGATGATATCAAGTCGATGCATGCCTGATGAGACAGTTTATTCAACCATCATCAAAGGTATAACTGCTGCTGGTATGTCAAAAGAGGCTGATGAGCTGCGTCAAAAATTGACTAGATTGAAAGTTTTGAGAGAGGAGACCAATCATATTGGAATAAACTGAGTTTCTATGCAAAGTTTTGAATTTTTTTAATTCTAGACATGTAGGAGAGTTGTTTCTTGCTTTAAGTTGTGTTAGAAATCAATTTTGCAGGTGATTGATTGTTCTTATTGTTGCGATGCGTTGATAATCAAGCATATCTTGGTCCCAATTTGTCATGCATATCTTGAATACTTTGGGGACTTTTACGTATGGTCTCGTATGTCTTTCTCTTTGAAAACCCAAAGGGTAGTTGGGTAGACTTTTTTCAAAAAGAAATGGCACTACTATTTCTTGTAGCAAAAGTAACTACTTAAATGAGAGACTCTAGTGTTGTAACTTTAATATATTTTCCGAATCATTCTGTCCAAATTCTGGAAGATTATTTTTACTATGCCAGTTACCTTGGATGCGTCAAAATATGGAGCTCTCTTTGAAAAGTTATAACAAACTTTGGCACTTTACTGCATGTATTAGATTATATGTATTAGATGAGCGAGCACATAGATGGGTAGATCTCAAACACATCTTTTCCTCCTTGTATTTGATTGTTAAGGTCCCAGTGACTCTGTCTGGAGCTTTCTTACTTTTTATCTTTCCGTCCAAACTTTTCAAAGAATGGAGCGGACTTTGTAAGCTTCTTTTAATTAATATGTCGTTTGACAATCATAGTTAGAACCATGGTTGTAGTTTAAAACACTATAATATGTGAAAGTTGTATTAATTTTTTTTTTTTGTTGTAGCATGTGAGAGCTTTTTACTATTTAGTAGCTACAATTATGGTTCTAATCATAGTTGCCAAACATCAAGTTTTCATGCTTCATGAAATTCGAACAAAGAGATTACAACCCAAGTATCCAACAAATATCACGAGAAAAATAAAAAGACGAGACCATTTAAAACGGCTCATAAAAGGAAAAAAGTCATCATAAATTAGTTCTCAATTTCCGATAAAGTGAGCTCTTTATAAACATCAAGCATAGGGAAGGTCTTGTTCAAACGTTTGAATGAATTTTCCGAGATTGCTTCTAGACAAAAAAGCGAGTTGGCGAGCCCCATAGCTTCAACTCGCCATCCCGCAAATCCAATCCCTTCGATCAACAGAGTGTAAGTAGTTTCATTTGGCTGACAACCCTTTCCAACCATTGCCGCGAGTAACTCAATGGCATCATCAATCCTACGCGCTTTGCACAACCCGAGAAGAACAATGTTGTAACTGATAACAGAAAGCTTGAATCTAGCAGCTTCCATGTCTATCAGCAACCCAATAGCCTCATTCACCATGCCATCTCTGCACAAGCAAGATATGAGCGAATTATATGTTATTTCATCAGGGTTAATCCCTTTGCTAACCATCTCCAATATCATTTCCAAAGCCTTGATTCTCTCCCCACAATTCCACAACGCACTAAACATTGTGTTGTATGAGCTCACAGTTGGAGGACACCCCACTTCCCCAAGCTTCTCAAATATCTCCAAAGCATGATCAGCATTTCCATTCTTACACAAAGCCGCCAAGATAGTGTTGTAATTCACAATATCAGGCAAACTACCGTCAGATATCATGTAATCCATGAACTCAATAGCCATATCCAATCTCCCCTCTTTGCAAAACGCCGAGATCAATGGATCATAACTATAAGCATCTGGGGTTATCCCTTTTTCCTTCATGGCCTTAAATACATTCAACGCGTCCTCGACTTTACCTTCGCGGCAAAGCATGCTGATCAAGATGCTGTAAGTCACCACATTTGGCTCACACCCTCTTGACACCATGTCACCGAGTAGCTTCTCGCCATCACTCCATTTCCCTCGGTTCAAAAGCGCCCTTAACAAGATGTTGTAAGAAATCACATCAGGATTACAACCTTTAGCCTCCAAGCTTCTCACAAACTCGAAAGCTCTATCCAACATTCCTTCTCTACACATCCCTCTAACTATTGCATTGTAAGTGAACATGTCAGGCAACAGTCCTCGTGACAGCATCTCCTCCAAAAGCTCCATGGCATTGTCGATCCCGCCCTCGCTAATCGTCGCCTCGATCAATATCGTGTAAGTAATCACAGACGGCTCGCAATTATCCCTCAACAACTCATCCAAAACCTTGAAAGCCAAATCAACTTTCCCTCTGCTGCAAAGACTCCCAATCATTATATTGTACGTGATCGTATCCGGCGAGAACCCCTGCGCTCGCATCCGATCGAGCACCTTGTTCGCCAATTCCACCCGATTCGCCTTGCAAAAGCCGCTGATCATGGCATTGTAAGAGAATAGATCAGGCTTGCCATGCTTCTCCAGAATCTCCATGACCCGAATCGCCTTCGGGATATTCCTCGAGTTGAAGAACCCTCTCATTACCTTCGTGCAGAGAATGACGTCGGGGTTGAAACCCTTGCCGATCATGAGCTCGATAAAGTAAAGCGCTTCGTTGTACTTCCCCGATTTGCAGGACCTGTGGATGACCTTCAGCAAATGAGACTCCTTGAAATCGCTGTTGCTCTGCAAGTTGGGGGATTTCGTCTCAACGGAAATCCCGACTCTCAGTGGCTTAAACTTCTTCTTCTTTCCGTAGCTGTCGGCGGAGTTTTGGCCAGGGTTTCTGCAGCTGAGAGAAGTGCTGTGACTGTGCGATTGTGTCGAAGTTGAAGAGGGTTGTTTCGGTTGGGGGGAGAAAGGGAGAGTCTGAGGCAAAAACTCGGTGGAAATTACTGCCATCGATGGGTGATTTCGTTTTTTCTTTGTTATTTTGTTTCTTTCAGTTGGTTATGGAGTTTCAGAGATAAGAAACCATGGTTTTGCAGAAAATGATTGGAAGAAGAAGAGGAAGAGGAAATGGAGCAAACTTTGGAATTCGGCGGTTGGGTTCGCATACGGCATACCACATAATCAGAATCTCGGACAGGGATTTCAATTGGATTTCTCGTGGATAAGGGTCGTATCACGTCATGTCCCGAAATTTGGGCCTCAGCCGGGCTTAATTGGCATATCCGTTAGGAGGGAAAATACTGAAAATAAAAGTAAAAATTAAAAATAAATTAATATCTGATTTTATTATATAAATATTATTTATATGTCTTTTTTTAATTTTATATATTTAAAATTTTAAAATATCCTCTAACTAAATATTATTATATAATTAAATTTTTCTAACAAATTTTTTTAATTTCTGAGTAGTTAAATTGGGGATAAAATATACGCGTATATTTCTTATTTTAACATATTACATTGATGCATTATCATTATCACTTGAAGTTTTAAAAAAATAAATGAATGTCATTGAGTATCGTTATCATTACGTATCATTAACTTAATGATATAACAATTATATAACTTATAAGATACACAAAAAGACTTAATAAATACTACATCATTAATTTAATTACATATCACAAAAAAACAAGAAATATCATTCACTTGAAGTCTTAAGAAATGAATGTCATTGTGTATCATTATTATTACGTATCATTAACTTAATGATATATCAATTATATAACTAGTAAGGCACATAAAAAAATGTAATAATGTTGTGTAATTAATTTAATTACAATACTCTAATTTTGATTTGTTACCAAAACTATATTATTAATTTAATTACAACACCCTAATTTCAATTTATTAGTAAATCCAACTTGTCGATAAAAAAATTTCATCTTTTTAGAGAGTTTTAAAATCGTTATTTTAAACACCAATTTGAATTTAAGCAATAAACATGCTAATTTCAAGGATTTTTTTAAATATAATGATATCATAATCCGTTTGAAATCTTAAATACGTATATGATAGTTATTCTAAAAAAATAAATTAAAAGTAATAATATCGTTATTATGGTCATTAATGTCTTTATACATATGCATTATAACATATAAATAATATTTATGAACTGTAGACATACTTTAATTTTATAAATAAAAAAAGGTCACATGTCACATTAACCAAAAATAAAAATGTTTGAATTATGATTTACACTACTAGTAAACAAACTACACAACATGTTTTTGAAACTTAGGGTTTGTTTGTTGTGCGAGTTTAAAATGGTGTGATTTATAGAGTGTTTGGAAAGGTGGTAGGAATCGTTGGTTAGAACTACTTGTACTATAGCATGTGAGTACTGTAGCATGTGAGAGCTTTATACTGTAGTAATTTTTTCAATTGTTACTATGGCTGTGAGAGCTTTACAATGTTTATAACTGAAAAAGTGGTTCCTACCACTTTTGCCAAACAGGGGTTAAAACCTTATGATTTTAACTATTTAAAATTTTGTAGTTTAAACAGTAGTTTTGAACTAATATTTAGAATGTAAAAGCCTAAAACGAGAATAAAACATCACATCAAGTTTAAAACGAGAATGGATGTTTAAAAAACTATGATTTATGAAATAAAAAAGGAGAATAATAATAGTTTTTACCTAAAGAAATGGTTCAAACTATGTGACTTACAGGGAAAAGTTTGAATTTTGATGGTTTTGACTGATTTAAAACTGCCTCTATGATTTAAACTACCCTCATAATTACTCTACCAAAAGCCTATATAAACCGCCTCCATGGTTTGAACAACTCTAAAGTAATGCATCAAATGTCATGTTATTAGTTTTAACTACTATAGTGTAAGGCACTCATATGGTACTATGTAAATTAAAAGTTTATTGCAGTGAAAAACTCTCACATGCTATAATGTTTTGATTCTAACTTTGTTCCTACACACTTTATAAGATGATTGAGAGTTCCAACTATAAAGTTTAAACTACACACTATAATATGTAAGAGCTTTATAATATAGTATATTTTTCTGTTTATATTATAGCGTATGAGAGCTTTATATTGTTTACAATTAGAATCACATAGTCTAAGCCATTCTCCTAAACAAACAAGTCTTTTATAAATACCACATATGTTTAAATGTGACACAATTAGTGGCAGCGTAAAACAACTTTTCAAAATGTAACATAAATAAGCACAATTTTTAAAACTGTGGTATAAATGTAACTTTCTCTTCTCATCAATATTATCTTTTAAAACTTACTTTTTATAAACGTCATTTGTTTGAAACTTATTATGTCACTAAAAAAAATTCTCATATATAAGAGAAAGTTGAGACGGTATTAGGATTTATCAATTTGAATTGGTTTGGGAAAATGATTCAAGCAGCTTATATTAATTATTTTAAAATAAGTAGTATGAGAAGTAATGAGGAACTGCTTTTTTTTATTACATGTGAATAAACATGTTTTTTAAAAGCGCAGTAGTATAACACGTATTTATCTCCTTGGAAACGAGGCTCTTTGCAAGCTTGTCACAAAATGGAAGAATAAAGGACATAACATATTTAGATGAAGAAATAAAAACTAGAGTAATTTGCATCAGTGGTCCCTCGACTCTTTAGTAGGTGACACTTTAGTCCTTTTTTAAAAATTTTAGCAAAAAGATCCCTTGACTCGTTAACCCTTGGCGATTAATGGACTTCCATCAAAATCTGTCAAAAACTAATAGAAGTAGGCATGTGTTTATCATGAAACCTAATTTTAAGGGCCATAATAGTAAAATCACGCAATTTATAATTTTTAAAAACTTAAATTAAAAAAAACTAAAAAAAACCCAAAAATTTAAAAAACTGAAAAAACCTAAGCTCCTCTAGCTCTGGTGTTCTTGGTCTAATGGCTCTTGGTTTCGAAAACTAGGTCATTAAGCTCCTTCTCGTCGAAGACCATACAAACAGCCCGATTTGGAGGAGGTTGGTGAAGAAAGTGGTCAAGCGAGGCAACAAAAGAGGTTTCGGGGTTGAGAGTAGAGGTGAAATCGTGGGGATAGGGTGGTGGTTAGGTAGTTATATAGGTAGTAAGATTGTGTAGGGACTCCAACCACCGTCGTGGGTAGAGATGCCAAGGCATGGGATGGAGGAGACATTGTTGGAGAGCTGCTAGATCCGACAATTGTGCCATTGATATTTGGATATCTTCGGCATGAGTGCTCTTCCACAGTTCTACACAATCCCTCTTTCTTGCTTGTGACATCCGTTATTCTCCTAACGGGTATTAAGGTAATTAAATTAATTTTTAGTGTATCAATTAAAAAAAATTGCTTCATTTAAATTTTATTTTTACAATATTTATTTTTATCTATTTTTAAATTTTCTAAAATTCTCTTATATTTATTTAGTATGTTTACTGAAAAGCCTTAGAACTTCTAATAAATCTCAAAAATGTCATATTGGCATTATGTGCGCTAAAGTCTCCAGATGAGACATAAGGATATCTTTGCCAACTACTCTTGACCCTCATTTTCTTTATTTCCTCCGTGACATGCTTCAACATGTCTCCTCTATAATTGCTTCTATCACTTATCTTCAAAGACTTCATCTTTTCTTCCTTTCTCTTCCACGGTTCCCGCAGTCTTCTTCTCATTTCTTTGCTGAAGCAAAATACTTAGGGAACTTCTTCAAGGCAGCCATAAAAATCAGCCACCATCACCTTCCATTGGAGCAAGAATTTCAGTCATACCGAGGTCAAGGAACCTGTTTTGAAGCCATTTCAAGATTCAAACTAACCATCATCTGAGGTTAGAATCTTATGAACAAATTGAGTCTTTCATTTATAAATTTTTGTATATATACTCAAGGATTATTCAAATTTGCATTCTTAAACCTAAGTATATGTTTGTCGCTATTTTGGAGCATATGTATAAAGTCTAAGTGTATATGCCCTAGACAGAAAATTTATATTGTTAAACTTTGTAACACTTCTATGGGCAGTGGCTATTTCTTGAAATTCTATGATTAAATTAAAATGAATTTTATAAATTGGTTTGCATATTTAAAAAGTAGACATCCTAAGCTTTCTAACGAGCTATCATAAACCTAAATCGGAGTTGTATTTTATTTTCTATGAATTATTAAATTTTTGGATTGGAAATTAGTAAACCTGCCAGTTTGTTATGGTATACCAGTTGCTAACCTGAACCAAGAACCCATCTTTGTTCACCACCTAATTCTTTAATGTCTTGCAACCTTTCCAATATTATCCTAAGTGATTGATGAATCTTATTAGGGACTAAAACATATAGATTACTTGTTTACATTTTATATTGTGTTAAGACAAAAATTGTTTACTGTGGTATTCAAAAGAGATTTACATAAAAGCTTTAATGGCATACTAGTAAGATAGATTTACACATGATTTATTTATGAATGTAGTTGTATGTTGTGCTTTAGTTTTAATTGTCCTTATGCACGCCTTAGGATCAAGGGAATATAGAGCTAACGTTCATTGATTCTAGGATTAAAAGATTGTTGATAAGCTTGAAAGGTAGGGATTATATTACTCATCTTTTGTGAGGTTTTTATAGAATTAAAATTGATTGTTTTACTGTAAGATATATAATATATCTATGTTGAACTGATATTATATGAGTATCACATATGAAACTATGACATAGACTCGTCTTGTATTGTACGCGCGAGGAACATAATGAATTGACACATGTTATAAATTGAGAAGCATGGTTAGGAAAACTGACTCTATTAATAATATTAAATATAGAGAAATGGTGAGACGTGAAAAGGGCGGCGGATTACGTCATTGGGCATGAATACCCTAAAAGGTAAAATAGGGGGAAGGTGATGACGCTTCCTTGAGTTGAAAGTCCCAGAACATACTGTACAAGAATCGACTTGGTGAGGACTCGGGGCTTGATGTCCCCTCACCGGAACACCCTTAGAATGTTTAGAGGGTGATCAAGCGCGCCCATTTGGGTTTCGATGAGTTGAGTGATACTCTATTTAACGTGGATACCTAGTAATAATGATGAACTATAAATTTGTATATATGTATATGTATGAAACTCGATAATGATTAACTATGGTATCCACCGATATGATTATAATAAATTTCATAATCTGAATAATGATGAGTATTAACTAACCATGCAGGTTTTAATGTGGTAATGATAAAAACCTAAAGGTGAGTAATGGTTTTCTCTACTGAGCATATTGTTGCTCATTCCTTTATATTTTTATCTTTTCAGGACTCATTAAGTGTGAGGTGGCTACGAGAAAAATAGTTGAGGAAGCGATGTAGCTATATTACATTGAGACTGCTTCAATTATTAAGAATCTTCTTCATGTTAATGTAAGCATCAATTGTTACTTTCTGTGACTGTATTAAAATGCGTTGAGGGTTAAAATGATGATGACGATAGTTTATATTATTAAATTTAAGGTGCTACATTAAACTGTGGTTTAATTGTCGTTTATATTTTTATTTTTGATTTGAGAGTTTTCATTTAAGCCCCGAGCAATTTTATTTTTAAGGTTTTACTTTTAATTATGATTTTTATTTTAATTCTGATTTTTATTTTAATTCATTAAAAACTGTTAACCCCCATATAGGGGCGTTACAGTGCTAGGGTGCAAACCACTGTTGTCACAAGATGAAGGCTAGCGATGAAGACCTAAGCTCTGCTTCCAAGCGAGACCTCTTTATTTGCTCTGACCATGGCCATATATGTTGGAGGGAGACAAATGGTGTGATTTGGGATTTGGGCAACAAAAGACAAGGGCTTAATGGATTGGGTGGCGCTCAAGTGGTGGAAACGATTCGATGGGAGAAGTTTAATTTTTGGCTTTACAGATTTGATTTGATTTTAATTATTTTTAAAGTTAGTTGATGTTAAAGAAATTTGAGGGCATTTGTGTCTTTACGCAAATAATTATATGTATGTCATGGTCATGTACTTGAATCCATCTAAAATTTAACCGAAATGGACGTAAGTCCGTTAATTGCCAAGGGTTAAAGACATTAAGAATTGTTTTTTTAAAATTTTAAAAAAATGATCAAAGTGTCACCCACTAAAAAAATTGAAAGACTACTAATGCAAATTACTCTAAAAACTAATAGCACAATTTTAGGGGACAAATATTAATAGCATATTTTGAATCTTAAATTTAAAATATTCCAGATTCACCCATTATCACTATCTATCTTGAAGCCATGACCTTCCTTTTTTTTCTCTTTTTCTCCTCCTCCTCCTCCTCTCTTCTACCTCTCATTCTGATACTTATTCTCCTTCTCTCTTCTCTTCCCCTTATGTTCTTTCTCCTCCATTTTCACCGTCGTCGAAGCTACCCACATGTGCACCAAATGCGTCCTTAAGACATCTGTTGATATCCATCATGATACCAAGTTACCAACCGGCATCCCACCATGATATCAATATTGAGACGATATCGGACGGTTACCAATTGGTATCTTTCGACATCGTCGTTGTTAGCGGCAACAATGCAGCTGAGATACATAAAAGCCACCGAAAAAAAAAAGAAAGCACAAAAAAATGCACGTTACAGTTCAAAATATTCACTAAAATTACAATAATTTAAAACAAGCTAAAATAATTTTAAAAAAATGAGATTTGCGTAAACAGTCATAGTGTTGTGGGGTGGCAAGCAACGTTGCTTTACAGGGGTTGGCAAAGAGGATATCTCAGTCTGGAGACTGATGAAGGTGGGGGAAGATCTTCACTATTTGTCACTCGGAGGGGAGGAAATTGGCCTTCGAGCAATGCGTGGAGGTCTTAGACTCCCCGAGTGCGGAGGAGGCGCACGACCGACGAGTGGCAATGGGTGGAGTTTGACAACGACAAAATATTTGTGGGCGGATGCAAGAGAAAAAATGAAGAGATCCATATGCGAGTCGCGATGGAGAAAAAAGGAAATATAGAGAGATGTCCATCATGTCTCGCTGGTGAAGAGTGCGCCGCAACAAAGGCCGCAAACATTGATACAATTTGGCTGCGCAGTGGAAGAGAAGGGGCGAGAATATGAATAAAGAGATAGAGTGTGAGAGTGATAACCTAGTATGAGTATTTGACTCATTGAGATTGGGATAAGATTGTCACCACAATTGACTTATGTTTGAAAACTTGGTCAAATGTGGCATTCAATCAGAGAGTGTTTTAGGCTGTGGCGAATATTGATCCATTAAGTGTTATATGCAGTAGGCAATGCAAATACTTCTTCAAAATGGGTGGATCAATCCGAGGATAAAATTAAAAAAACTTTTGGAAAATTGCAACAAATAGACAAATTGTTGAAATCTTTGGAAGTATATTTTAGGATTTTTGCATCATGGGTCTCTCAACTCTGTAATTTTGATACTCGGTTCTTATTTTAAAAATATGGACATTCATGCTCCCAAACACAATCTCTTAGACTGTAAATCCTCACTTTATAAATTTGACATTTAATTTCTCATACTTTTAACTTGTTGGTACCATTATTATTCATTTTAAAAATTTAACATTCGAAACCTTAAACTCTTAATTTATGGGTACCATTAGTCCCCATCTCTCTTTAGGTCCTTTTGTGCCTTGAATTGAAAAATCATAAAATTTTCTCTTTTTTTTTTTTGGCTATAAAAGTCCCAAAAACTTTGCTTTGATCTTAAGTTTACTTGTTATTTTTGTCTAAAAATTATTAAAATAGTATAGCAAAAAGTTGATTATTTTAATTAATAATAAATTAACGTCGTAACACATTAAACACATAAGAATTTAAGTACAAGCTTGTCTTGCTGATATAATCGTTACAATTGCTACTATTTTTCTCTCAAGGAAGGTAACTAATTTACTAAAACTTATGATTTTCACTCAACATAATTATGTTTGTTTGATATAAAGAATTAACACTAAAATATTGTAACAATGGAGCCTATTATTTACCAAATGAATACATGATTTTTACCATGATGGATAGTAAAAAAAAAAATTTAACAAAATGGTATTTTATGGTTTTATTTCTAAAATCAACGGGGATGCACCTCATTATTTTTTAAGAGGGAATACATCTCATTGTTCAATCGTGTTAATAAGTTACAAAGTGTTGGGCTAATAGGTTTAAATTGAATAAATGAGTTCAAAAATTGGTACTTGTGCAAGTCTTACAATGTAGCTGTCTTTTATTTTATACTATAGTTGCTGATAGCTTTACATTACAGATGCATCGAACTGTAGAGTTCAAACTAGTGTAAAAAATATAGATCCATTAGTGTTATATGCAGTTGGCAATGCAAATACTTCTTCAAAATGGGTGGAATCCAATAACAAAATAATAAAAAAAAAACTTTTGGAAAATTACAACAAATAGACCAATTGTTGAAATCTTTGGAAGTATATTTTAGGATTTTTGCCTCATGGTTAAAAATATGGACATTCATGCTCTCAAACATAATCTCTTAGCACCATAAATCCTCACTTTGTAAATTTATACATTCAATTTCTCATACTTTTAACTTTTTGGTATCATTATTTTTCATTTTAAAAATTTAACATTCGGAACCCCAAACTCTTAATATGTGCGTATCATTAGTCCTCATCTCTCTTTAGGTCTTTTTGTGCCTTGAATTGAAAAATCATAGATTTTTTTTATTTTATATAAAAGTCCGAAAAACTTTGCTTTGATCTTAAGTTTAACATGTTATTTTTGTCTAAAAATTATTAAAATAGTATAGCAAAAAGTTGATTATTATAATTAATAACAAATTGTTGTCGTAACACATTAAACACACAAGAATTTAAGTACAAGTTTGTCTTGCTAATATAATTGTTACAACTGCTACTATTTTTCTCTCAAGGAAAGTTACTAATTTACTAAAACTTATGACTTTCACTCAATATAATTATGTTTGTTTGATTTAAAGTATTAACACTAAAATACTGTAATAATTGAGTCTATTATTTATCAAATATATACAATATTTTAACCATGATCAATAGTAAAAACAATTCTAACCAAATGGTAATTTATGGTTTTATTTCTAAAATCAACATGGACGCATCTCCTTATTTTTTAAGATAGAATATATCTCATTATTCAATCATGTTAATAAGTTACAAAGTGTTGGGCTAACGAGTTTGCACTGAATAAATGAGTTAAAAAATTGTTGCTTGTGTGAGTCTTACATTATAGTTATCTTTTATTTTACACTATAGTTGTTAACAGCTTTACACTGTAGATTGTTCAAATTGTACTAATTTTGGATACTTTATAGTCGTATAATTGTGTTCAACTGATCACCATTGACAAATTATACAAGGGCTAAGGATGAAACTTGTGTAGATTTACTTTAGGCAGTAGTTTATTTTTGTTTTGTTACATTTTTATTTGAAAGTTTTTTTTTTTTTCAAGTACAACAGATTTGAACTGAAAAATATTATATATGGAATTACCATTTCCCTAAAAAGAAACCAACAATTTATCTTTGCTTTTTAATGTTGGCTAATTGTAATTTGCAATTCACAAATGTCTTACATTGGACACGTGCACCAGTCGGACCAAAAATTTTCACAATTTCATGTGTCAAATTTACAGATCTCTTTTTCCTCTCCTCAATTCCGTGGTTCATTGGCTCAGAAAATTGGCATCGATCTCAGAAGGAATTTTCCTGTTCATTTTCCCTCACTTTCCCTCCGTTTCTCTCCCCAATTACATCCCACCTTCATCCATCTATAAGGAAAACGCAGCGACTTTTCAAGCCCCCCCTTAAAGATCTAGGGTTTCCCTCCACGTCCCCAGCTTCAAAACTGGCATTCGGATTCGGTAATTGATAATTAAGGTTGGGCGTTGGAGTGAACGCTCTCAGCTTCGGATTCTTGAATCTAGGGTTCGGTGATCTGTATATGTGTTCCAATGAGCATGGAAATTGTGGGCGATGCGGCGTCGTTTGACGCCGAGTTGTTGCAGCTCTCGGAGGTCTCCCCTTTGGCCCTCAAATCGAATCCGAGTTTCGTCGAGACTCTCTTCGAGCATTGGCTTTCGCTTCCCGACACCAATCGGCTGGTACTTGTTCCTCCCATGGCCTTGCAAATCAATATTAGTAATGTTTTACGTTTTCTTGGTCACAAATCTTTTAATTTAATCAATCTTTCGGGTGCATTGTTCTGGTTTCTGAATTACGATGTTTTCCCCTTTCCTTTTGCCTTTTGATTGTCGAATTTGATTGCTATTATATTATTCGTGTTGAAATCGGAGCTGAATTTTTGTTCTTATTGATTGAAATGTTTCTCAATGGCCTAATGATCAGTAGAAAATGGCGTTCTGGTTATATTTTTTTTAATGTAAATTATTTATCTCCAATACGATTTTATTGGTTCAGAAGCAACTCTGGTAATTATAAGTTTTTGATAATTTAGTATTAGCAATGGTTTGTTAAGCTTATTGAAAGAGGGGAGGGGAAATTTAACATGGTGGTAAATTTGCTTGAGGCCTCTGGTGAAGACACCTCTTGTTTGAATAAAATTTCCCGGAGATGTTCGTTCTCTTTCTATTTACAAGTCTTTTAACGCATGAAACATTGGGTAATTGTACTCGCTCTTTAAAAATCTGAAGGAAAACGAAATTCAGCTGTCCTATGTAACTTGTGTCATGATTTTTGAAGTCGGACTCTTCCTGTCAAGATCTTAATGTACTTGTCATCTTGTACTGTAAGCTGGAAATGCCAATTAATTCCCTGCAAGTGCAGGTTTATTGTACATATATATGTATATATTTACAAAGCCAATATCTGGGCATATTTTAATTTCTTCCCGTTTCTGATAAACGTGAATGCAGGCAGCATCATTGATTAATGATGCTAAAGCAGGTGGTCCCCTGAACGTCCCTGGAAACTCGTCTAGTCCGCGTGCCATCTCGGGCAATTCTTTGCCTTCCATGTTTCCTGCGGGCAGTGCCCCGCCCCTATCGCCAAGAAGTACATCTGGCTCCCCTCGCGTAATGAAACAGAGGGCTGGCCCTTCCAATTTAGGTTCTCCCCTGAAACTAGTTAATGAGCCAGTTAGAGAATTGATACCTCAGGTTTGATTAGAACTCTTACATTCTTCCAATAGTCAGGTGGCTTCATTTGCTACTTGTTCTTTTTGGTCCTTTTTGCCCTCTTTTTCCTTTTCTTTTTGTGCACAATCTCTAAATTAGTTGTTGAACAATTCTCGTGATTATTTCTAATATGGGTGCTTTCGTTGCTTGCAGTTTTACTTTCAAAATGGACGTCCTGCTACAAAAGAACTAAAAGAACAATGTCTGTTTAGAATTAATCAGTTTTTCTATGGCCACTTGGACGGACTGCAGACACATGGTGAGATTCATGCATTGATAAATGAGTATATGTAATAGTTGGATAACTGAATGACTAATTTTTTACCTGGGATTTCAGAATTTAAATCTGTTACAAAGGAAGTTTGCAAGCTGCCTTCGTTCTTCTCTACAGCTCTTTTCAGAAAGATTGATGCAAGCAACACTGCTTTTGTAACAAGGTATTTGCAGTTTTTGTGAATGTTCAGTGAAAGTGATTTTAAAGTGCTTTGTTGTATGAGTCTTGCGGTGGACATTAAAATGTTTATGATCGTAAGTTTTACGTATGTTTTGCTATGACTATCTTCTTATGTTTTATGTTTAACTAACTCTTTTGTAGAGATGCTTTTGTTGATTATTGGATCAACAGAAATATGTTGACTATGGATATAGCTACTCAGATTTATAGTATTCTTAAGCAACCTGATCTCAAGCACCTCACTCAGGTGTCTTCTTTTTCCGTTTTATATTTTTGTTTCTCTATTTAGTCTGCTATCTCTAGGGATATGGAAGCCATTAAATTATTTGTTGTTAAGAATTAAAAATTTTGATGAGAACTGAAGAATTTTATTTATTAGCAATGCTGGATGTTCTGTGAACTATTAACATAATTCATGCTGCTCTGCCTTGATCTGATAACAGGAGGACTTTAAGCCTGTGCTTCGAGAACTTTTGGCAACTCATCCAGGGCTAGAGTTCTTACAGAGCACACCCGAGTTTCAGGAGAGATATGGTGCGTCCTCCACTTATTGACGGAGTTTTTACTGTTTGCCATGACCTATGAATTTTGTCCTATTATCAAACATAACATCACACAAGGTTTCGTCTTCCATAACACGGGCAACTTGATCATAGAGAAATTGGCTTTCTTCTCTTAATTTTTTAAGATTTATAATTTCCAAACGTGTTTTTAACATTCCATTTACTATTTACATATTTTTATCATGTATTGACTCGCATGAAAAATCTAAATTTACTTTTGAATGGATTTTTAGGTATTTATGTGCAATTTGACTCTTTAATTAACCAGTGGTTATTGAATTAGGGAGAATGTAGCTTGAAATTGGTTAGTTATGAATCTGGTTGTTTGGCTTTTAGTCGTTCAAAACGACTCTTGTAATTTTGTGTGTTGTTTCTTCTTCTTATTCATCGTATTACAGTTCAATTATTTCAAGTGATGGTGACATTTAACTTTAAAGATTTTGTCTCTCGGGTTTATAATGCTAATTACACTGTTTTTGCTGTTCTTAAAGATGTAATTCCTTATTCTTTTGGTAATGCATTTTAACTCATGGGATGTTATTGCAATGGCCAGCTGAAACTGTAATATACAGGATATTTTACTACATAAATAGGGCTGGGAATGGTCATCTTACCCTCAGGGAGCTGAAACGTGGAAACTTGATTGATGCAATGCAACATGCAGATGAAGAAGAGGACATCAACAAAGTTTTGAGGTAGGTCTTCTGGATCAAATCTTGTCCTAGTTGTGGTCCTCTGGTTGCGTAAAGTAGTTTTTTTTTTTTTTTTAAATGGCGTATGAAAGTATTTTCCATTTTGTTAGGAAAATAGGTACCTAAACTTTGTAGATTCTGAACTCTTTTTTCTTTAATTATTTTGCCACAGGTACTTCTCGTATGAACATTTTTATGTTATATACTGCAAATTTTGGGAGCTGGATGCGGACCATGATTTCTTGATCGACAAGGAGAATCTTATCAGATATGGTAACCATGCACTTACATATCGGATTGTTGATAGAATATTCACTCAGGTTTGTGTCGCTTCAATATTTCTATTTTTCTGTAGACCAAATTACCAGCTGTTTATAAAATGAAAAGTGATTATTTATCAAATACTTCTATTCTCTGTTCTCTTTCATTGTGTTAATTATCATATTAAACTGATTTATCACTTTTTTTGGTTTGTCAGATTCCAAGAAAATTTACTAGTAAAGTTGAAGGAAAAATGGGATATGAAGATTTTGTTTACTTCATACTCTCAGAGGAGGATAAATCATCCGAGCCCAGTCTTGAGTATTGGTATGTATATGTATCTCATCTGTTTTCGATAATGTTATGCTTCCTTTTATAGATTTTGGCGATTGGAGTATCTTAGCAGCTGACTTGCATGACATGTATGTTTAAGAGTTATATTTGCCATAAGCCAGAAATATTCTCTCTTTAGGAGTTTACTATATAATCCGCCAGTTAGTGTATAGTTTTCTGACATGGCTTTATCTTGTAGGTTCAAATGCATAGATTTGGATGGAAACGGAATTTTAACGCGAAATGAACTGCAATTCTTTTATGAAGAACAATTGCATCGAATGGAATGCATGGCTCAGGAGCCCGTTCTCTTTGAGGATATATTGTGCCAGATAATTGACATGATTGGACCAGAGGTTTTACCTTCTCTATCTTTGTGATTTTCTTTATTTTTCATTTGTTATTGTTGCTGTTGTTGTTATCGTTGTTGTTATTATTGCTACTACTGCCGCCGCCACCGCTGCTACTACTGAAACACACGGCGAGTGGCATTTAACTATTCTGCACTCTTTGTTTGCTGCTTTCTCAAGTGATGGATTTATGCTGTTCGCACAAAAAACTGTAGTATATGATTTTCTTTCTTCAAGAAGATTGTACGAGTGAACTTAGTGTGAATTCAATCCTTTTGTTTAAAGTATTGACCGGGCATGGCATATTATTTAAATTTTAAGATGTTGAGAGAAGGTTCTTACACTCAAGTATCTTTAACAGGAGTATTTTTCGAGGATTTCAGTTGGTCATCATTATCCAATTTCTAATGATTGTTTCTCTAAATGCATTGTTACTTGTTAGTTGATAAAGTTTCATTGTGGTTGACATCGGGTTCTTTTTCATGCAGAATGAGAGCTATATCACCCTTCGTGACTTAAAGGGCTGTAAACTTTCAGGAAGTGTGTTCAATATTCTCTTCAATCTCAATAAGTTTGTGGCCTTCGAAACTCGTGATCCATTTCTTATCCGTCAGGTATGCGAGACATGTAATTAAACTAGATGTAGCTTATAGGACATTTTTTTTAGAAGGGTACCACATGGTGTTGTGATATGAACAGGAACGTGAAAATCCAACCTTGACGGAGTGGGATCGCTTTGCACATAGAGAATATATTAGACTTTCAATGGAAGAAGATGTTGAAGATGCCTCCAACGGAAGTGCAGAAGTTTGGGATGAATCACTTGAGGCTCCCTTCTGAGTTCATTTAAGTAAGCTACTTACAGTTGTTTCCAATGTTCTTTTGTTTTGTTTTTCGTTTTTGTTTGTTTGTTTTTTCCCCCTTAAATAAAACAGAAATTGTGCCAAGGAATGGCAAGGTTTCTGATTGGGCAGGAATGAAAGTCCTCCTTGGCGCAAATCATGTGATGAGATTAATGAGAACAAGATAAATGTCATGTGCACGCAGATGCTAAAAACTTTAGCAAGTACTCTGCACTCACAAAGTTATGCTTTTAAATTAGGAGAAAAGATCATGAAGTTTTGGTGCTTGCATTTATACCTATGCTGCAAATTTTCTTGTTTTTCATTCTTATAAATATGATGCTTCCTGAGATGCTAATGCTAAGAACCATGAAATTTATCCCTGTTGTGTTGCAGGTTCTGACTATAAAATTTCTTAATTCATCTTTGAACTGGCCATCCGAGAAAGGAACTGTTAACTCATAGGATCAATTACTGAATGGGCCGTTGAAGTGTAGACAACTACAACCCTATTCAAGTGGAAACTCTGAGGTTGGCAGTAAGAAAGGCATCATGTGCCAGCGGTAATAATATTCAGATCCTGTGCATTTGTTCACGCATTATTATTGGATTCGATGGAAGCCGCCATTGCATCATACGAGTTGCAGGAGGACTAGCTGTCTGCTGAGAGGTGATTAAACAGAGCCTGATTAAAGTATTTAAGAAACATTCAATTCCTCTGTCCCTTTACCCCTTTAGTTTTGTTTTTTTTCACCCTCCAATATTTAACCTCCAGTTGTAAGTTATCAGCTATGTTGGTTTATCTCTTCCTTTTTTCTCCTGCATAAAAAAAATTCTTTTAGCTAGTGCTTGGTTCCTTAGACGCCTTCCGTTTATTGGGTCGTTTCAGATGTTTTTTCTATCTAGGAATTTTGGATCTGTCTTTGGTCATTATCAATTGATTTGCAATGTTTAATAGTTATGTTTTCGGTTCTTATGTACGTTTTTCCTTGTCTTTACTTCCAAGACTTGGTCTGTGTGATAAGTCATAACAAGACCGAATAGCAGTATTTTCCCAAATTTCATCAGGAGAGAGTAAAAAAACGTGCTACTAACTTGCAAACGATAGGTTGACACTCGATTGTTGATCGCCCAAAACAATCTTTCATGTCTGGTTTTCAAAAATATCGAAATTTTCATGGAGATTTCTTAGTCGGTATTAAAAAAGCAACATATCAATAGATATTTTTTTTTTTCAGCGGTTTAGATTTGAAAAAAATGCTGATTTTGACAAGATTTATTGGTTTATAAACGCGCCTTCTCGGTGGGATTTTCACCGAAGGACTCGATTTTCATATGGTGCAAGAGAGGCTTTGAGAGGAAAGTGAACATAAAAGTCTCAAGTTTGTCATGAGTTATAAAAAAAAAAAAGGAGAGAATTTTACAGCATGCGAGCAGATTGAAAAGCAATAGTCGGAATCTTAAGCATCGCCATCGGCAAATTGTTCTCAAGTCTTTGGCCCAGTCAACTACGAACAAAGCCAGAATTCAATTTGCTTGGGAATATCGCTGTTTCCGCTCTTCGACTCTAGTCTAGTGAAATATGTTTTATTTCTTTGCTTTGTTTTTCTCGTGCGCCCCGCCCACCTACACTTCCTTAAAAATTAACACTTTTTTTTTTCTTTTTTTTCTAAGAGGAAAAATGAACATTCTTTCAACCAGAAGCTAAAGCTGTTAATAATAGCAATAATAATTATAATAATTCCATCGTAAAAAATGGTTGTAAACGTAATTATCAAAGATATAATATAATTTTAATATTGCGCAAAGGCGTGGTGTTTTCTCAAAATATTGGTATTTTTTTTTTTAGAAAATCTTAATAATAAAAACAAGTTCAGGTCGAAAAAGTATTTATTCCCGTGGATGCATACGTGCACAAGTTAAAGTTAACTCCTCGCAAACTCGGCATCAGATAGAGAAAACGAGCTAAAACCCTAGTCTATACCAGGTTTTTGGCGTATTGCAGAGTTTTCTTTTTTGGTGGTCGAGATTTTTACGAAGTCGAAACGCAGTGATGAAGGTGGTGGCTTTAGTTAGCGGCGGCAAAGACAGCTGTTACGCCATGATGAAGTGCATTCAATACGGTCACGAGGTCATTTCTCCTTTGCTATTCCCATTTGGTTCCCGCGAAAATTGATCAATTTCTGAGAAACTTCATTTTTTTTTAATTATTATTTTAAATTTTCATCATCGTGTTTTTATACTGAGCTACACCAACGCTAATGTGTTTAGATGTTTCGGACATTTGATGTATATGTATTTTTTGATTAAGAGTCGGAGAGACGAATTGTTTGCATCAGAAAACGCAAGAAATTTGAGCAAAAATGTTTTATTAAAACGGATATAGTTCAATTTTTCTCTTTGCTTGAAGACTAATTCATGTTTGCCAATTTGTATAGATTGTTGCATTGGCAAATTTGATGCCGGCTGATGATTCAGTGGACGAACTTGATAGCTACATGTACCAGACTGTAAGTTTTTGTCTATCTCAAACTCGAATACATGCATAGATTTTTTCCATGAGCAAGTCTTTTTTTTCCCTTTGGTTCCTTTTTTCAATTATTGTCTCAATAGTTTATTCAATGATCAATATATCAAATGTAGATACATTTGGCTTGCGTTATTGAAATATTTTTAATTGTTTTGGACTATTGATTGCTTTCTGCAGGTGGGGCACCAGATAATTGTCAGCTATGCGGAATGCATGGGACTTCCGCTATTCAGAAGGCGAATACAAGGATCCACCAGGCAAGCATTTCTAGCAGGAATTTAAAATTGTTATCTTGGTTTTCAGGACTTGCTAGAAAACTGCCTTGTGATAGTACAACAAATCCATTCTTAGTATTATAAACTGGCCCATATGAATTTTCTTCGTTCATGTTGTTTCTGTGAGTTCGCTTGTAGTGTCTTTCGGCATAATATTTGGGTGTATGGGATAGGTGGGATTCCGTTCACATTTGACCAATAAGATTGTTACTTGCCACTTACAAGAGAAAAAGAAAGCCGTAATTAACGGGCTGTGTTCTTTAGAAGTGTAGAATTTTTATTCACTTTCTAATGGTTTTCGCCTATCATTTAGGCATCAGAAGCTTAGCTATAGAACGACCCCTGGTGATGAAGTTGAAGACATGTTCATATTGTTAAATGAGGTGAAAAGACAGATACCTTCTATTGCAGCAGTATCTTCTGGTGCTATTGCATCTGATTATCAAAGGCTTCGAGTGGAGAGTGTTTGTTCAAGGTTAGGGCTTGTTTCTCTAGCATATTTGTGGAAACAAGATCAGTCATTGCTCCTTCAAGAAATGGTAATTTGTATTTTAGAGATAGCAATGTAGCCATTGATATTGAAATTGTTACTTCTCAAACAATGCTTCTCTTTTCATTCTTATCAGATAGAAAATGGGATTTTGGCTATTACTGTAAAGGTATAATTTATGATTTAACTTGTTCACTTATTGTTTAGTTTGCTCCCTTCTCTTGTTTAATATGTTTTTCTTTCTCTCTTCCTCTTTCCCAACGTTTTAGGTTGCTGCGATGGGGTTGGACCCAGCGAAGCACTTGGGCAAAGAATTAGCTTCCCTGCACTCTTATCTGCATAAGTTGAAAGAGTACGTCAAATTTTCTCCTTTTTTTCTTCTTGTTCAATCAAGCATGATTGTGTAATTGGTTTGTTGATTGTCCGTCACTGGCAGGTTATATGGAATAAATGTATGCGGTGAAGGAGGAGAGTATGAAACATTGACACTCGATTGCCCTCTTTTTGTTGTGAGTTTATCCCTCCTTTTTCTTTTTAGCGAGGAAATTTATCCACTCTTTTCTTGTCTGTCATGGAAAGAAAGGTTGGAGTTATCATATGTGTGCTAAAAGTTTTTACTATTTTGGGTAATGATCTTTGTGACTAGAGGGAAACAACCATTTTTAAGTGAAAGTTGTTGTTGTTGTTCCTCCTGTTTGTGGCCCCAGAATGCTCGAATTATGCTCGACGAGTTTCAAGTTGTTCTGCACTCTTCAGATTCTATAGCTCCAGCTGGGGTCCTTCATCCCTTGGCTTTTCATGTGGAAAGGAAGAAAGCACAAGGTAGTGAGAAGACTGAAGAGTTCTGTTTGGAGAATATCAGGTCTGTGTTTGAAGTGCAAGGAGATTGCTCACAAGCACGTGATGCGATATCCCAGCCTGCAGTTGAAGTCACCGATTTAATTGAAATTGCAGAAAATAAGCTTCACATTTCAAAAACACAAAAGGGTGATACATTTTCCATTTCCTGCTGGTTGCAAGATTCACACAAACGTTCATTAGGTACAGGTAGTCAATAGAAGAATGTTTAGTTTGTAGTACTCAATCCTGCAAGCATATATCCTTTTCCAAAATTCATTTTTTATGTGTTGTGCTTTGATTTGTCTGGCCATGTTTTCTCTTTTGTGTTATTTGGTAGGTTTGCAAGAAGAGCTGACGGCTGTCCTTAGAAAAATTGAATCACGTCTTGAGGCATACGGTTTTGGCTGGGAGAATGTCCTTTATATTCATTTGTATATTGCTGACATGAAAGAGTTTGCTATAGCAAATGAAACATACGTGAGGTTTATAAAACATGAGAAGTGCCGTTTTGGTGTTCCCTCCCGTAGTACTGTTGAACTGCCTTTAGTGCAAGTGGGTTTGGGCAGTGCATACGTCGAAGTTTTGGTGGCAAATGACCATACCAAATCAGTTCTACATGTACAAAGTATTTCATCTTGGGCACCTAGTTGCATTGGACCATATAGCCAGGTATAAATTGCATCTTCGTCATTACTGATTTGTTAATCAGGATTAGTAGTATTCATTATTACTATTCGTTCAATTATTTATTCTATGTGTGTGTGTGCACACGTGTTTATTTATATGTACTTTCTGCTCTCTGAATCTGTATTCTTGTTTGCTTGTAGGCAACTTTACACAAGAGCATACTTCACATGGCTGGGCAGTTGGGGCTTGACCCTCCCACAATGACTCTACGTGAGGGAGGTGTTGCAGCTGAGTTGGAAAAGGCGCTAGAAAATAGTGAAGCAGTGGCAAAATGCTTTAAGTGTTCAATATCTACGTCCACTGTTATATTTGTCATTTACTGCTCAACTTGTACTCCTCCATCTGAGAGAAACCAGATTCAAGAAAAAGTGGATTCGTTCCTTGAGCAAATAAAGGTTTCTCATTTCAACAAAGAAAGCATGTCTGAGGCCCTGACTCCCATTTTTCTTTATGTCCTTGTCCCTGGCTTGCCGAAAGGGTATTTATCTGTAAATCTCTTTTCTCCCTTATCTCATCATGCTTATGCAACGTAACTCCCTATCTTCTTTGCTCTTTCATTAGGCTCCCCATCACACCTGAGGGATGCCTGATAAATGCCAGTACATATGCGTTGCAAAAGAAAGGAAAAATCTTTATTTGATCTAATCTAATCTATTAATTCTCGGCATGTTTCACAACTTGCAATTAGGTGAAAGAATACTTGCTTAGATTGCGTGTCTGATGAATTTATTTCCTTTTAGTGTACTAGGTGAATTTAGGGTTCTCAAATTGATTAAAATATAACACTGTTTTGGAATAGTTTAGATAAAATTGCATCATGTGCCCTTGTCTTTTTGTATTGCAGAGCACTTGTGGAAATTAAGCCCATTCTTTTTGTCCTGGAGGATCTTGGAGCAACAAACGAATCCAGTCAAGACCCGTCTTGTATGAGGAACCCTAGTTGTTGGGGTTTTCAGCAAGCAAGCTGGCACGACCATTGCGTTAAAAAATGCATTGTTAGTGGAGAGTTATGTGCAGTCATTTTGTCTATTACAAATGAACTTGCATCGAAGATCTGTTCTGACCCTTTAGGTGCCGAACAGAGCAAAGGCCATCCAAATATTTTCGCTGAGGGGCAAATGAGAGAAGTATCAAGATTTTGTATTTATCTTCTTGACAAAGTTATCATGGAAAATGGTTTTTCTTGGGACGATACCATGGTAGGTCTGCTTTACGGTTTCTGCTACATTGGTGAATATCATGGTTATTTAGGAGATTATCATTTTAGATTTTTTTTTTATTTTTTATTTTTTATTTTTATAGTAATGCATCATCTTAGCCTTTTCTGTCTTATCCTTTTTTCCCCCCATCAATGTTGTTCTCACTTGATGTCTCTTTTCTTTTCTGTAGTATTTAAGATTATATTTTCCAGCAAGCCTTGGCATGCCCTTGGAGTCATTGTCTCTCCTATTCACCAATGCGTTTGCTGAACTTGCTGCAATGGATCAGACGCTTAAAATTGGCCATGAGCCCATCTTCAACCTCGTTCCTGTAGTCGCGTCTGGGAGCTCTGCTGCAGCCATAGACGATATAATAACTTGTGAACTGTTGGCCCGAAAACTTCGAGGATGATGCTTTATCATGAAGTATCTGTTTTCCTGAACTAAATCATGATCTTTAGGGAGTGAAGGGTGATTTGAGATTTGAAAACCTTTTGAAGAACACCATCTCTTTTTTGATCCCCACCCTTAATGATTTGGTTCAATGGATTCAGGAATGACTGGGGAAGACTTCATGAAGTGTCTATAACTTGGTTTCACCAAGGGTAGAGCAAATCTAGCTGATATTATACTTCATTTCATCCCGTTATTGGTGACAGTCCATTCACACTTTCTCATTTACTTGTGGGGAATGGCAGGTCAACTAGAAATAACCCTTATTTATGATCTCTTTTTGATTCTCTCTTTCTTCCCCTCTCATTGTAAAACCTTTTTTTTTTTTTTTTTCGCTTGCTATGGTTGTACCCTTCATTTTAATTGGGGTCTTCCAATCAGGAACTTCTAGTACTTGAGACAAAAACTGGTTAACCGCTTTTCTTTTTTGTGCTATTATGATAATTTATGTCTTTGTGGAGCAGCATGATTATCTTTTTGACTAAATGGGAAGTAACATCACAAATTTGTTGACAAACTTTGCTTAGCCGCCAACTCCCATGAATCATATGTTTGAAGGTAAACTAACAAGAGCAATAGTTGTAAAAAAATATTTTATCATTGCACAACTAAACAATTAGCTTACTCCCCGCAAACATGGAACTCGACTCGGTGGCTTCTGATTTTTTGATAAACACGTAGAAGTAAAGAACGCACAACCACAACCCACGGGCACTTACAGTATTTAAGTGCTAAAAAAAAAAATCCTCTTTTCAATCAAATGGGGTATTTTAGTGGGGTTGACTTATGGACTAAGGTGTCATCTTCTCTTGAAGGCGTCACGATTGAAAAACTAGACAGATAGCTTTACACTTGTAGGCTTCATATGGGAAGTTTGTTAAAAAATTTGTATAGTGTAAGGCTCTCATATTCTATAATAAAAAGCAAAAATTTATTACATTATAAAATACTCGTATATTACAATTTTTAAGTTCTAACTAACTTTACTAACTTCTCAAACGAACTCGTAATGTTCCTCTTTAGGTTTATTTTCAAACGCAGCCTAAACATATAACAGTGGCTTGTTGCATTGCCACCTTCGGACTGTACCAATGTGATGGCTAAATGTCTTATCGCTCTTATTTAGTGCGGCTCCAGGCAGTATGGTTTTGAGAATTTGCATGCAAGTCACATCCTGTATGTCCTTTTCTTTCTAGTTATTTCTTTGGCCTAAATTTCTTTATGCATTTAACGATATCCCACTAGCAACAACTGTTTGCCCACTGCTCTAAAAAAAAAAAAAATGTTTGCCAACTGAATGATCGAATTGACAGTTATTGGCATATAAAATGTCTAAGGTTTAGCAATTCTTGTGATAAAATATCTTATCTACAAGAACTGACTATCCCAAAAAAAATACAAAAAGATGATGAAAATAGTAATAGCTTTTGTGCTGGATATTTGCTTTAAAAATGCTTCTATTGCAAATTGCATAGATTTATTTTCATACAAGAGAAATGAAACAGTGATTTTTAGCATCTGTTTGAAGTCTTCATGCATCTTATTTATCATCTGGCATCAGGAATACATTTTACAACTGGGGTTTCTGCCAAAACCCAAAAGCATGTGCCTCCCAAATAACTGAAAAAGAGGTCTTAATTTTCTCCTTTAATTGCGACCCTTACTCAGAGAAGTTACAAATATGAGTACTTTTGACAAACCAGCAATTATGTTTTGTTACCAAAGCGTACAAGAGTTGCTGTCATCATTTCATATCATCTATCACATCCTTGATAGGCAACAAATTTTGATAGTGACCTTGTACTAGAATTCACCTATCAAAGAATTTTTCTTTTGAACCATCTCCCAAAGATGAATAAGCTAAGTGCCAAGTTTTTCCCTTGTTTCCACGTCAAAGAGTTGGGGCTTTCTCTCTGAGAAGGCAAAACACAAAAAGGTTGTGATTTTGAGGCACTCTTGTTTAGCCACAACAACACCCACATGGGGGAGGGGACCATGCCATGGCTGGTTTGAGAGGGCAATGCATGTGTATGTCAGGCAAAAGGAAAAGAGGCCAAAAAAAAAAGAAAAAAAAAAAAAAGAAAAAAGAAAAAAGAAAAAAGAAACCCCACATAGGTGTAGTAGTTGAGAAGCATAAAGGAGATTAATATGAGCATAGCTCACTAGCAATGAAATCATATGGACCTCACTCATGGCCTACAAGACTCTTTATAAAATACAAATCTTAGGAGAAAAAGGCAAAAGAGAAGAGAGAGAAGATGAAGAGAGGGATGGTTAGCTTTTGTAGAGGGAAAAAAAAATAGACACTTAATGTAATTAAAAGGAAATGTAGAGCATAAGAGGCAAAGAGAGAAAATTTGTTTTGTTCTTATTTGTGCAGACACAGTTGGGTTTTTCACATGTGTGGTAGTTGAAGCAATAATTGTATAAAATTTAACGGGCAAAACTCTAACATTGTGTTTGACAAATAAGTTTAAACTTGTGAGTTTAAATCGTGCACAGTATAAAACTTAGTATAAAGTTTTTATATGTTACAGTATAAAGTTCTTACATGTTTTAGAGAATTGTCATTATCTAAAACATTATCTAAAACACCATTTTGAGTGATCTCTTAAACAGGTGGTTAAGTAGTTGGTTACTTGAACTTTTAGCACATTGTCTAGAATGGCTGCTTGAGTAACATTTGAGAAATATGATGCAGTAGTTGAGTCGTTGAGCATGCCTGTTTATCTACGATGATGACAACGGAAATGATAGAATGAATTACTTCAGTAATAAGTTTATATATATATATATATATACATGAATTACTTCAGTAACAAGTTCATACATACATACATACATATACACACATATTTGACTGTCGAACAATAATCGTTCCATTTCCTGATCTTCTGTGACAGGAAAACCAAAAAGTGCAAAATAGAATGTATGAACCAATCAATGGACTTAAAAAGCTAATGGATGTTACAGATTGAAATGATACCATAAATTACTTTAGTAATAAGTTACGTAATTTTTATTGTTTCAACAATAATCATCCCATTTACTTAACTTTTGAGATATATAATCAAGAGAGTGTAAACATAATATGTAATTAATCAATTAATGAATTTTAAAAAACCAAAAATTTATGATGTATATTGTATATGATCACACACATGGGAATTTTATTAGATTAGAAATACATGAAAAAAACCAATCAGATTTCACGTGAAGCTTAGGTGGCTTCTGAAACTAATAACAGAGAGAGAAGCGAGGGTTGCAAATCTATCATCCAAGTCAGGTAGACATTTTAGCATACTGTCGGTGGGTACAAGAGGTGGCCCTTTCAGAAGCCCAAAATCACCACCACTCTTTTTTAAGAACAAATTTATTTATTATTATTGTTATTTTTTTTTTTCCAATTTTGGCTAACCATAGTTTTGGCAAACAGATATTGGTGGAGCCAATTTCCACGATTTTTTTAATAATAAAATGCACAACTTATTATTACTTCTTTGATATTTCATACAAAGACGACATGCTTTACCTTTCAATCATATATGGTGGAAAATCTATGGTGTAATATGGGTTCGAATTGTATTGATTTTAATATTTTAATTTAAGTTGTATAATTTAAATTATATGATTTGAATTATTTTTCGAATTGATGTTTAGATATATAATTAAAGTGTTAATTTGAATAAAAAATAAAAATAAAATTTGTATTTGGATAGATAACAGAATTTTTTTTTATTTTCTAATAAATCTAACAAAATATTAATATTAATATTAAAAAATATGCAACATGGATATTGATTTATTTATCTTTTTATTATGAACACAATGAAAGAAAAATCAATAATATATAAAAAAAAGTGATAATATTTTTATCCTCAAAGTATATGAGAGAGAGCTCTAAAAAATACTTAGCATTTGGCTTCGAATCATGAAAATTTAAGGAGAGCCAAAACTTGAATTTTGGACTCAAAACTCAAATAGGATTCGAATTGAAGATTTGAATATTAATGCCACAAAACGTCTATTCAAGCCTAATCTAAAATTTTGAATCCAAAGAATAGTTAAATCTACGAAACAAACATACTCTTAAGACATTTCCGAGCCTCTAGATTACTTTTTTTTTTTGGGTATTTTGGTATTGGTAAAGTGGTTGGTTCCAATTATGGAATATTTGTCTCTTCATGACTTCTCCAGTCCGTGGCATTAACTCTTTTTTTTTTTTTTTTTTTATGACACCGGGGTCAAAAAAATTTATCTATGTATATTTACTGATGAAACCATAAAAAAATAAATAAAAATAAAATTAAAAATATTTTAAAAAAAGAATATATCTTATTTGGCTTTGTTTCAAGAATTTTTAAAAATATTTTTACATATTTTTTGAGGTAAAAATTTTAAAAGCACTCTCAACATAATTCTTAAAAAATTCTCATTTTGTAAAACAAAATCATTTTTACATATTTTGAAAACACTACCAAACGGACAAATTGTCTTTATTTTTTTCCTCAAAAAGCTTACTAGAAGATAACAAAATTTAATTCATTTACTAACTGAGTTTCAACTTATTAATTTTAACTGTGTTTTAATTTTTACGGTGTAAAACTCTTATATACTATAATATTTTAGTTATATTCTCAAACACTCCATAATAGTCTTCAAAATTTCATGGGACAAAAAAAATTGTAGAAGATATGCTCGTATTTTCTTTCATTATTACGAATACTGTAAATTTGTAAGAATTTTTCCCCCAGACTTGTAAGAAACATTAGGCAGTAACAAACACCAACAACAGTGTGGGTTCTTTTTTTTTTTTTTAAGAAGTGTACGGAAACGGAGAAACTTAACCGAAAAAATAACTGTAAGGAATGGCAATAAAGTAATATACAGGAAAACGAAGGGTGGATGGCTAATGTCGAGTCCAAGATTGCAACAGATGAAAAAGTAAACGAAAGGACTGTCCTGTACCTGCAATGAAAAATGGAGAGATAGAGTTTATAGAGAGAGAGAGAGAGAGAGAAGAGAGACAAAAGAAAAAGCAAAAAGGAAAGGAGATCTGAGTCGACTAGGGGCAAAACTGAGTTGCGGGAACGAGTGAGTGAGATCACGTCCTTTCAAGCTCTTCTTCTGTCAACATTAATATCAACTCAACGAGACGAAGAAGAAGAAGAAGGAAGATCCTGACCCTTGAATTTTAGATCCCCATCCTAGATAGCCCTTTATCGTTCCATTGTTCTTATCTTCTCCTGTCTCTATCTCTGTGAAAATCTAAAATTCGGAGCTAAATTCCTATATATTGTAAGGAATCGGAGGGAGAGAGCCTTTGAAATCCCAATGTGTTTCTTTTTGTTATTCTCAGGTACTTTCTTTATTTTTTTCCATCTTTGTTTGGGAAAGACAGAGAAAACGACAAAAAGATATTTTTTTTTCGAAACTTTAGACGTTCATTCTTTTTTGGGATTAAGGGTATTAGAGTAATGTGTGAAATTGAGCTTGATAAGAGAATCCGGTACTAGATTATTTGTATGGGATCCAAAAGATGTTCTTTTTCTTGGATTTTGAATTTGAATTCGAAATCTTTCTGGACAGCCGAACAGAAAGTATCGCTGTTAAGTTTGGATGTTGATTATTTACTTTTTGGGTTTGTATTTTCTGAAAGATTGTTTCTTTTGTGGGGTTTGAACTTGATTTCTTTTGATTGTTTCGCAGGTTTGAAGTTCCGTAGTACCTCAACTGCACGGTAATGGGGCTCAGCGTCAGGTGGTGCAAGTTGGTCTCACTGATTGAGCAGCAGAAATGGGTGAAGCTTTGGCAATCGTGAAGCATTCTTGGTGTAATTTTGGCTTGAACCGAATTTGCATTTGTGCTTGAGTAATTTAAAATATAATCTCTAGGTCTGAAAAATTGGAGTTCACAATTTTTGGTAGATTCTGTTGGTCTTAAGCCCTAGAAATTATTTGCGGTTCTTGAAACTGTGAAGCTGAAGGGTAGGAGTGTGAAGTCTTTTCCAATTTGAGTTCAAAATCTTGACTTTCATAGAAAATGGAAGGGGCTTTGGCTTAGAGGAGAAAATAGAAGTAGAATCAAACAGAATCAAATGGAGGATTTTTCGAAGTATGCGCACAGTCCGGCTCATTTGACGGTTGCTCGGCGGGACTATGCTGCCCTCAGACGCATTATCTCGAGTCTTCCTCAGCTTGCCAAGGCAGGTGAGGTTAACACCGAAGAGGAATCTCTTGAGGCGGAGCTTCAAGCTGATGCTGTATCGGCCATCATTGACCGTCGTGATGTTCCCGGTCGTGAGACCCCTCTGCATCTTGCAGTACGTCTCAGGGACCCAATTTCAGCCGAAATATTGATGGCTGCTGGTGCGGATTGGAGTCTTCAGAATGAGAATGGTTGGAGTGCTCTTCAAGAAGCGGTCTGTACAAGAGAGGAAACAATTGCCATTATCATTGCTCGACACTACCAACCTCTTGCTTGGGCCAAATGGTGTCGAAGACTTCCTCGAATTGTTGCCTCTGCGGCACGTATCCGGGACTTTTACATGGAGATAACTTTTCATTTCGAGAGCTCAGTCATTCCTTTTATTGGCCGCATAGCACCTTCAGATACTTACCGCATTTGGAAGCGTGGTTCTAATCTCCGTGCGGATATGACCCTTGCTGGTTTTGATGGTTTTCGCATTCAAAGATCTGATCAAACATTTCTGTTTCTTGGAGAAGGTTATTCTTCAGAGGATAGTAATCTGAATTTAGCACCTGGTACTCTGATAGTTCTTGCTCACAAGGAGAAGGAAATTACTAATGCTTTGGAAGCGGCTGGTGCGCAACCGACAGAACAAGAAGTTGCCCATGAGGTAGCCTTGATGTCACAGACAAATATGTATAGGCCAGGAATTGATGTTACCCAGGCTGAGCTTGTTCCCCATTTAAACTGGAGGAGACAGGAGAAGACTGAGCCAGTTGGAAATTGGAAGGCCAAAGTTTATGATATGCTTCATGTCATGGTTAGTGTGAAATCTAGGCGGGTTCCTGGTGCTATGACCGATGAGGAGCTCTTTGCGGTAGATGATGAAGACAGGATGGCAAATGGTGGTGATAATGATGAGTATGACGACGTGTTAACTGCAGAGGAAAGAATGCAGCTGGATTCTGCACTTCGTATGGGGAACTCAGATAGTGTTTGTGACGATGAGGAGCATGGGTGCTTTGACAGCCACGAAAATGGTTCAGGAGGTTCCTATGAAAATGGTGAGTCCAATGGTAGTATTAAAGAGAAGAAGAGTTGGTTTGGTTGGAATAAAAAAAATTCCAAGGCTAACGGTGATGATTCTGAAGATATAAAGAATTTGAAGAAGGCCTCAAAGTTGGTTTCAGAAGGTGGCAACCAGAAATCGCTTGATCATCAAAAACTCTCATCCGAATCATATAGGGAGGATTTGGTGGATGCCAAGAAGGGAAAAGAAAAAAGCAGTAAGAAGAAAAAGAAGAAGGGGGCCACTGGCGAGACTAAGCATGAGAGTGAGTACAAAAAGGGTTTAAGACCTGTGTTGTGGTTGACGCCTGATTTCCCTTTGAAGACAGATGAGCTTCTGCCATTACTAGACATTTTAGCTAACAAGGTCAAGGCTGTTAGGAGACTCAGGGAGCTTTTGACTACAAAACTGCCCAATGGAACTTTTCCTGTCAAGGTAATAACTCAAAACATATTTTCTGTACTTTCCTTCGGTTTGATCAATTTTGCATTGCTTTAACCTTGCATAACGTGTACTTTCTTTTGTGTTGAACTATCTGGTGAAAATGAGTCTCGCAGACAATTCTTGCTTCATATAACCCCAATTTATCATTGCCAGGGTCATGCTATTATATTTTAATGGTGAAGTCCATTAACTCGGTCGGGGTTGGGAAACAACTTTCTTTTGTAGACACACCTTACTGCTCGTTTCTGTTGCTTTACTCCATGGTTGCAATTGCTCATACTTGACAATCTCCGAGCTACAAATAAAACATGCTTGTTTTTTGAATGAGCATTGCATTTAAATGACATGGTATGAAAATTCTAAAAATGGGAAATCAAATGTTGGAGAATCTTTCATTTGCCTTTTGATAAATTATGACTGAAGTGGAGAATAAGTTGTATCTCTAGAGAAAAAAAATAAAAAGACCATTTTTTAATGACGACAGGGCAGGTAAATATTTAACTACATATTTTTATTAATCTCATAAAATGGCCAAATGTACCATCCGCATGAATTTTCTTTTTTTAGGTATATTGAATTGAAATATGAAGTCCATCTCTTATTTCAGTAGCCTCTATTATAATTTCTGAACGTTCTATAAATTTAAATGACAAAGCTTAGCAACTCCAAGAAAAAGATTGATGTATAAAAACAGTTTTAGATTCAAGTTTTGGGGGCTGATTGTTTATTTGTTAGGTAGACTTGATATGTTAATTTTCTGAACGTATTGAAAGTATGGTACGTATTGCAGAAACATGATTTTTGGAGTGAAATGCATTGTTGGCGTTAAATCTTAAGAACATTTCTTCCGACTCTCTGTTTGATTATCAGTTAATATAGTGTTGCATTTCCCTGCTGTAGGTCGCCATCCCGATTGTCCCAACTATAAGAGTCATGGTTACTTTCACAAAATTTGAGGAGCTACAGCCAATTGAGGAGTTCTCGACCCCTCTCTCAAGTCCAGCACATTTCCAGGATGCCAAGTCAAAGGAATCAGAAGGCTCTTCTTCATGGATTTCATGGATGAGAGGGAGTCGTGGCGGGCAATCTAGCGACAGTGATAGTCACCGATTCAGGGACGAAGTTGATCCTTTCCACATGCCATCAGACTATACTTGGATCGATGCCAACGAGAAGAAACGCCGAATGAAGGCTAAGAAAGCAAAGAGCAAGAAACATAAAAAGCAAACGGTAGCGAGAGGTGGTGATGTTGGGCCTCAGGTGACCGAGGATGCGGAAGATGAATTGCGTTAAAGAACTTAAATGTCACCGTACCACTTTGAAGAGCTGACAAACGGAAAGAGGAGGTAACAAGCTCATCATTCTTTGTGCACATCTGACCATTTATTCTTCCCTCTGAATCATGTGGTGGATTTGCAGAAAATTCTTGGGTGATCAAAGTGCTGGTCATTTGGAAGAGAAGTTTATCTTCTTTAATAGTTGCATTGTTATTATGTGATGTGAAAAAATTGAGAGGAACAGGCTCCTCTTTTTTTTTTTTTTTAATAGCTTATTTTGCGACCTGATTTTTCTTTCGACACCAAATCTTTGTATCTAAGTTTTATCATTTTTGTGATTGGTATTTTTTTTTTTTTTTGGTTTTGCTTGCCTGCCAATATCAGCCATATCTTATATTTTCCCTTTTTTTATTTCAAAAAATATTTGTTTTGCACGGCAGTACTTCCAACTTCTGCGTTATCCAAGTTTCATTGTGCCTTCATATCAAATGCTGCAGTCCCAGACTGCCGTTACTTTCCAAAAATATTGATAGACGGATTCGTCGTTTGTTGGGGGAAATAAGATTGCCTTTTCACCCGTGAAACCAAGAATAGTAGGATTAAATAAACGACAAAACAATCAGAAAAATTGCAACCAAAATGAAAAGAAAGAAAAAAGCTGCGTTAGTAAATTTCGCATAGAAATTATACTAGGCCTCATCCTCCTTGATTCATATTAGAATGGATTCAAGCACCGTAAACTGTCCTTTTTTAAATTACCCTTTGTTGAATCGAATTCTCAAGGTAAAGCCTTGCCCAAGTTTGAAGAGCTTCAAAGACGATAAAGACAATAAAGCACATGTCTAGACTCTAATCCGGTGTTTATCGAACTGAAACTAAAAAATAAATTTAAATATTATAATATATGAAAGTTTTACGCCGTATTACGTATTATGTTTTACTATTGTGTTATTGTGTTTTACTTTACACTGAGCCTCACTTTAAACAAGTGTGTCAAATGGAATTATACGGTGGGAGGTGAAATGGACCCCATTACGTGTTCCTCGAGCTTTTAATTGAATTTCATCTCGTTCTTTTTTCCCCCCTTTTTTTGATTATCCGTTTGTTTTCTTTTGTATGGAATCACTGACATCCTCTCCCTCTCTCTCTCTCTCCTGGGTAGCCAAGAAGCCAACCATATAATTTACTTTAGTATCTTTCCACAGGAAAACAAAATATAAAGGACGAACCACAGAAGATACTTAGCACATTGACCGTCATTTTCATCGTCTCAAGGGTATGTACATCAAACATCACATGAAAAAAAAAAAATGGCACAGTGATATGGACATCAAAACCGTTGGCCATCACGTTCAACATCACCACTGATTCATTTTTTTTTTTTTTACTCAATCGTGTAACAAGTACTGCAACAGAATATGATTGGACCAAAAATTAGATGTACTTGCTACACAACTGCTGCTATTTATATTTACATGCTTTCTCTATACAATATAAAAAGTCAGTCCCTACCAGAATCTATCCTTGTTGACGCTCAAGTAACCAGCCATGACTTTACCCCCGGTATTTCTCATCCCATCTATTAGGAAGCACCAAGTGGAACCCAATGCCCCAATGAAAAAATCTGCTTCCACAGCCATTAGGAAATTGACAATGGGGTAGTTTGTACTAGTTTCCCTACCAAGACTCCTTTCATAAGTGGCCATTGTCATGTTCCCAACTTGTCTCCTCACATTTGTGTAATAGAACTTCCAGTTTGTGTGCCCTTTGGATTTGTCAATCACTTCCTGTGTTTAAACCAGACCTGTGTTAATTAAGGTAAGAAGAGTTTGAAGGAAAGGAATTTGTGCTGCTAATGACACTAGTAATGTTACCTGCATTTCAGTAGAGAGCCAAATGCTGTTGAGATGCGGGAAGCGCCTTCTGATGCGGTTGGCGAGACGCATGTAATGTTCGAATTCAACTACTTTCATTTCGCAGGCTTTGTCTCCCATTCTTACATGCACGCTCAGCAGTGGCTGTGGTATCCAAGCCTTGTGATTTGACCAAACAAAATCTTCAATGTCAGACCTTTGATTGTTTGTAACATCCTGCAAAAATGAGAGTTCTCAATCTGGCATGTTGTTTCGAATGCAAAATGAACGTGTGTTTGGTCGGAAATAGAACATTAATTGCTGTCTTTCTAAAAGATACGGGTCTAGGCCCATGTGCTGGAAGACAAGCAGGGGACAGGACGAGAATAACAAACCTTAGGCCATTCTCCAGCAAAACCTTTGACAGCCATACTTGCAGCTTCCTTTCCAAATGCTGCATGGCGAGCAACATTCAACAAGCTGCAAGTGTACTCGCTTTGAAATCTCATGAGATAACGAACTGCCTGATATCATCAAAGACCAAATTTTAACTGATTATTTGACTAGAAATAAGATTGAAGACAAAAATATCGTTTTCCGTGGCAAATGTATACCTGTGCTCTCCACCATCTTCGATCCATTTTGCGATGATAAGCAATTAAACTGCCATTTATTTCTGTTGTTGGCTGCAGAAAACTCCAAGGGTCACCCCATATTCTGCATTTTTTTAATCTCTATGTGATTAGACATGATATCCTACAAATCACTGACTAAAATTTAAATAACATAGGTCATTATGTGTGCATTTTCTTACCTAGGAGTAGGTCCAACCCATATTTCCTTTGAATTGAAGTCTTGTTTTTCCTTTATGATTCCCGTCTTCCGTGCTTCTTCACTCCCCAGAAGCTCAAAAGCACGGTCTCGGCATTCTTGCGATGTTTCTGGGAAAAAATAGCAAGACCAGCTCGATCGGGATGAACCTATTCATTCGTGAAACAAACCAGAAAGCATTTGGGGTTAGATTTTGAATTCACCACTAACTTTAATTGATAAATGCTAGTACCTAATGTCCAAGTTTGCTTGGAAAAACAAATAAACTAAGCAATACAAAGCAAGATATATGACGTTCGGCCAGAAAAAGTCAGATAGGAACAAAACTAGATAAAAGCATTGCCTTGATAAACAAGTCTATACCTTTACAACCATCATGATCAGCTCGGTTATAGTAGTTCGTAACAAGTACCCTTTTCTCATTGATTGCAATCGCGAGGAGGCCCACCATCCCAGCAAGTTGGGCTCCAATACCAAATCCAGGTTCTCTTTCCCAATCAGCAACAAGAAACCTTACACTAGGATCCTTACAGTTCAAAGGATGCTGATGGAGCCATATGTCTCTTTGCACCTTTCTAGTTAAAGGGTAGTTTTCTTCATCAGACCCGGTTATCTACAAAAAGCTTTCTAGTTTTAAAATATTTAAAAATAGCAATATTGCCCTCAAGCATTTTTCCTTCTAAATACTAGGAAAAGGCTTAAGTTCTTCACCAAAGATCGGTCCTACATGTAACATGTAAGATTGCATTTGTTATGTATTACAATGACTTTGTAAACTATAGTATTCTAATGTAGCACTTCTCAAAAGTCATAGTCACACCATATAAATGGCATGTTATGCCTTCGATAGGATCGGTTCTTGCGAAGGACCGAAGACAAACCCCTAAACATTACTCTACCAGTAATTGGTTGTTGGATTTAGACCTTAGGAACGTACCCATGAAGGATAAGCCCCCTGAGAAGCAGCCTGATGCTTATGATTAGTAAACCGCTCGTTGGTCACAGCAGCTGGATACATTCCCAACTGCCCTTTCCAGCTTGTCCATGGAGGAAAATTATCATTCCCATTGCGTTCATCAAACTGCTCGTTTAGCTGTGTTTTTGACTTGCAGTTTTCCAAATGGGGAGCATTTGGCATATTAGACTTATTTAACCCAAGTTTCCTCAGATTCTCGTTCTCTTCATAGAGTGATCCAGTTAGTAAAGAACCCCAAGCTGAATACAGTAGCGACACCCTCTCATCGTTGGAGTTTTCTTTGCTTCTCGTTGAATCGATAGTTTTCTCTGTTGCTTTTGGAACGAAATTGCAGCCATGACCTGAATTAATACATGCAAAATGATGTCATAAGATATGCCACTTAGGTATTGTAAATGATCACCAATTAAAGATATGACAACCTTCAATGCAAATTGCAATATGAGTTAGTAATAATGGGATTGCTTTTTAAGAGGATTTCTATAGAAGGGACTTCAATAAAAAATATTTTCTGGTTTCTTTATTTTAGCCTACAGGAGACTAGGGAATTTTATGGCTTCTACGAAAAGTATAATACACTGTGGATTGATTTATTAAAGAAGAATTGATATAAGATTTCAAATTGAAAGTCAAATATAGAAGTGAAGGCTAAAAATGAAGTCATCAAGAAGCTATTCTAACTTAGACTTGCTTTGAATGCACCCTTTAATCATTATTATCATTGCTTTTTCTGCTATGAATTTAAAACCACATCACAGATCAAGTCTTAATGAAAAGGAACTAAATTACTTAATTTCATACCAAATTATATACCCAAAATGCTCTGGTATCCTTGCAAACTTTCATTGCATAATTATTCCGTTCAAAATTTTCCTTTGAAGTTAAGCAAAGGCAGATTCAGAAAAAGAAACAAACAAACAAACAAAAGAAAGAAAGAAAGAAAGACCATACTAGAAGCAAAACTATTCACCCCCCACAAGAAGAGAAAAACAAAAAACAAAAAATAAATATAAAAGCAAAAATCAAGAACCCCAGAAATGAAAAACAGATGAGGTTTAAAAAGAAAAAAAAACTTACTGATAATCTCTGAGCTTGAATTCCCAAGAGAAGTAGCGATTGAAATGGGAAACGAGATTCCACCAAGCTCAAACGTACCAAGCGATGTAAGAGCAGCAAGAAATAGAGTAGTAAGACAGACTCCACAGAGAAAACCCACCACACAAATTTGGCATGAAAACGAACTCCCCATCTGCAAAGCCTTTTGTGAAACAACCCTCTCAAGAGACTTCTGATTTACTGTTTCCATATTTCTTCTGGTTTCTTTCTCTTCTCTCCACAGATTGTCACCTCAAAACCAGAGAAGCCCAAAATCTCCAGAATCTTTTTTTTTTTTTTCCACTATTACAACAAAACGCATTAGCTAGAGTCACATGAAGGAACTCAACCTGTTTTTCTTTCTTCTTTCTTTGAAGACATGAATGAAGCAAAACAAGAAACTTTTTTCTCTCGTGTTTCTTTCTTTATGTGTATATAACTTGGAAGAGTAAAAAAGGAAGATAATTGGCTAATTCTCCAACTACCCCAGCAAAGAGCAAAGTCACCCAATTGTCGTACTCTAACAGTCTATATCAAACTTTAAATGTGGTCCATGCTTTTGTCCTTGCTTCTGCAAAATAAAACGCATTTCTTATCAGAAAACAGTGGACGAATTTTATCAATAACAATAATGGACAAATAACTTGTTCAACACGAGAGACTCACAAAGAATTTCTTTGATATCAACGACCACATAAACAAGGCTAAATTTATAGTATTTTAAAGCTTTTAAACACCCCTGTTAAGGTCTTAAAACAGAAAGATGGTGAAGAAAGAATAACAGAAAGGATTTTATAGCTTTAACTGAACAGGACAGAAAAATTGGAAGAAAAGAATAGAAGGCAAAAAAAATCTTGATCTTGAGACAAATCCCAAGAAAATAATATGCAACGTACACTTGGATGAAGGGAAAGCAAGAAAAGGAACAAGTGGGCTTCAAGCCACAACATACATACAAGTATATAACCATGCACAGACAGACAGACACACACCGCAAAGGACAAGAAAATAGTAAATTTGGAGACATAAGAATCAATATATCAACAAAAGGTGTAAAAACCATAACAACGTTCTTTTTTTTTTCACCTAGTTTCAAGAAAATGATTATGAAGCCTCAAAATTCAAGTGGGTGTTTGAGTAAAATTGAAAAAAAGGAAAATCTTTTTATGTCAACCGTATGGGGAAGAGAAAACATTGATATTTGGCAGAGAGCCATTTGCCATTGGGAAGCTGACCATTTTACAAGAAACAAACAGACATGTCATTCCTTCTGTGAAAGTACTCCATTAAATGCACGCATTATTTTTTTGTTAAAAAGAAAGTTAAAAAAGGGTTGTGTGTGGCCTAGCTGGTGTAGTCTCGATCCGTCACTGGTGGATAGAGCAATAAGAGAGAGTGGTAAATCGGGCACCCAATGGAAGGAGAGTTCAATCCGTGCAGGTGAGAATATTATACACGTCTAAAGTTGGCCCACCTCCTTTTCTTTTTCATAATTATTATGGATATCAATTCTATCTCTATTAAAAAAAGTTAATTACGTGTAATTTTTTTATTTTTAGTTTTTTTTAAACTATAAAATATTTTTTAAAATTAAAAAACTTATTTTAATTTTTCATCTTGGAGACTTTTTTAACTGTAAAAATATAATTTTGTTTTGAATTTTTTATAACTATTTAAAGATAGCTATGATGTTTTATTTTTTATTTATAGATATGAAATTAAAATAAATTTTTAAAAAATTTTAAAAATATTTTAATAATTTTTAAAAATAAACAAATTTATAAATAGTTAATTCTAAAAGGTAACGTATTAAAAAAATTATATGCATATGGCAACTCACGGATAAATAGAAGGAATCTGTTGTGGGTCTAGTTTCACTCATACTATTGTTGACCCGCTGCATAAGTCAAGCAAAAGCCTAAGGAGCATTCTGAAAAAAGATAAAAAGAAAAAGAACCAGGTTAAGAGACATTAACAATGTTGTGTATTGCACGTTAATAGAAAATAAAATGTTTAAACGTGTAATTTAAACTAATAATTTAACTTATAAATAATATAAAACTTTCATATATTATAATATAAATTTTTATATATTATAATTTTTAAATTTAAACAAATGATTTAAATTATTCTTTCTAATACTGTATAAATTATACTTACACTAAGAGCTTTGCAAACAAAATTAACCTTTTGATTAGTCGTGGTCTTTTAACTCGAATATTTAAAAAAAAAAATCTCTGTTTAGTGGTCCCCTCCTCTTCATCTCCTTAAGCATAGTCCTTTCTCGTTTATTCACCAACTTTTTCCGACATCTAATGTTGATCAGCCACGTTATCATTTGGACGGCAAAATATAGAGAAAAGGAAAAGAAGTTTCAGTATAAAATAGAAGTAGCCAGAACATTGATCAGGGCTGTATAAAAGTTGCCGCACATCCGTTAATTATTTGTGTCTGTGTCCACCTATCTTAAAAAACAAATTTATATTAGCAACTTATTAATAGGTGGGTTAAACTCGTCCATTAATATATTTAATGAGCGGGTTTAGTTTTAAGTTTTTGAAGGCAGGTTCAACCCACACCTGTCCGCTTATATATTTTTTTAAAAAAACTAATCATTTATTTTATTTTGTTCTTATTTTAGAGATGATTGAACAAGCCAACACTTCAAGCATGAGCTCGGTTGCCTCTTGACATATTAAAAATTAAAAATTCTCCTATTATTTTATAAAGTGATCAAAATTTAAATCAAGCAAATTAGTAGAGAAAGCCCTAAAAGAAAAAGAACACTTGACTTTGTTCATCATTTCATTTGTAGCATTCTATTATATTCGAACCAGTGAATAGGCTTTAATTTTTTTGGACTCTTGACTTTATTTATCACTTTATATGTAGTTGATGTTTTTTGTTGCAGTGAATGATTATGTTTCTTAATTTGTACTTTTGAATATGGTCACTGTCTTTAAGCATCAAACTTGTTGAAAATGCTTTATGTATTATCATCTTATATTTTCTACAAATTTTTTTCACTTTCTAAAAAAAAGATCCAAAAAATTACATTGGGCAATAGCATAGGTTTAACCCGCCCACTCCCACCCGCAACTACCCAAAATCAAACCAAAACCATCAAATGATAGGCAATTTACAGATTAGTTAATCGTCAACCCACCATTTAAAAAAATTGCATCGTATTATATCCGTTCAAAAATCATGAAATCATTCGTTGTTCACCCCTAACATTGATGGTTTGGGTATGGGCAATTTGGAAAGAAAATGCGTTACGTCACGTTCCACTCTCTCTTTTGATAACTGTGTATTACGTGTTACGGTGTTAGTCGCTCCAAGTCTAACAACATTATTGGTACTACTACTACTCTTCGGACAAACACTTTTCAAAAAGAGATAAGATAATATTGAGTTTTCATAATTTTTTTTAGCATACTAATAATGGACAGGAAAAAGAGAGAAAATCTAATTTAAAAAAAAAAGGAAAGGCAACTTTGCGTAATGAAATAATTTTGTAGTACATATTCTCAATCATGAAATTATCATCAGATTTACTCGTTTGGTTAAAAGTGTCACAAAAAGCGATGTTCTTTTTTTAAAAAAAAATTTTAGAAAAGGTAAAAAAAAAATTTTACTCGTATAACATAATTTTAGGCAGTTAAATTTTTTAAAAATTCTATAAATTTAAGTATTTTTTACAAAAAAAATAGAATTAAAAAATGTCAATTTTTGAAATAAATATCCAATTTACAATATAAACAACTTATTAGTTATGTAAATAAGAAATATCTACATTGTAAACAAAAAGATAAATATATTATTTAGACTATAAATTTATTTATTATGCATAAATGATTTTTATTTACGTCATAAATAAAATAATAGATAAATTATTTACATCATAAATTTAACTTTTATTATAAATATTTTTAAAATTTGACATATACTATAAGTAATCGAAAAAGTGACATTTCCTACTTAAAACTGCTTAAATTTACGTCTTTGTCTTATAAAAAATTATAATATGGTTTTTTGCCCAATTTTTCTAGCAGGGTTTTTAATGTTTGAATTCTTTAATTATTGTGCAAATTAACATGAGATAGGAGAAATTCACAAAAAAAAAAAAAAGAGATAGGAGAACGGGAATATTTTTATCCTGGGTACTTAACAAATTGTAAAGATTAGTGTTTAAATGTGTGTATGTTAAGATAAGAAGCAACATTGATTACACATAATAAGTATTGGGAATCTAATCTTAAACCAAAACGTGTTAAATACATAATTGAGAAGAAAAGTGAAATTATTAAAAACATAGGGGCCTTTTTTTAAAAAAAAAAAATCTTGGCCGCAAACTTAGGTGGTGTTTGGAAGGTGGTGGGAACCGATGGTGGGAACCACTTTTACTGTAGCATGTGAAAGCTTTACACTGTAGCAATTTTTTAAATTATTATTGTAGCATGTAAGAGCTTTATACTGTTTATAACTGAGTTTGTGGTGGGAACTACGGTTCCCACTACAATGCCAAACAAGGGGTTAAAGTGCGGGTAAGAACCGCGAAAGTGAATGGATGACTTCAGATCACGACCGTCAATGCGTAAAATGTGTGCATTGAGTTGACTTTTGAATTTCAATAAGGGCAATTGTATTGATAGTTCTTCAATTATAAGTATTCTCTCCCCCTATTTTCCGACTATTAAATGCAAAATGTTCATTTTTTAAAGAATTTTTACCTTTTAAGATATTAAGTAGAACATTTTGCATTTACTGTGATTATTGTATAAAACGTCCCGCTTTTTTATGAGAAGTTTACGTTGATGTGTTAGATTAGAGCATTTTTAATGAAATGCTAAATTGATGTGTCAATTATAAATTTAGCATTTGAGTGTAAAAAAACTCTTTAATATAATGCTATTTTTAATGCTAATTTGTTACATGTAAGTTTGTGACAATAAATTTACCATAAAGTTAACATATAGTAAATTTGACGTTTGATTCGTATTTGTTGGTAGATTAACTTTTATACTTTAATTATTACAATATTTTTATTTTTTAATTACTTTAAAATTAAAAGTATACTTTTACAAGTTTTAAGGTTTAATAATTATGACAAAAGACAAATATGACATTTTATACAGCCCTATGTATTAGAGCATAAAATCAAATAACACATTAATTATGCTATTTTTACACTTTTTAGTAGTAAATATAACATTAGCATTAGCATTTGTATTGAAGATGGTCTTATGTATGCTCTTAGCGAAGGCATTTAGTGATTTTAGGTATTATATTATTAGTATTGTTTTTTTGCTAGATATTATCTCATCACAACATTATTAGTATCATGTTATTAGTATTTTCTCTATGCGTAACATATGTAGACTCTAGTGTTTTGTTCATGCCCTCGTAATCAAGATCAAGCTCGCATGAGGCAGGACCATCCTGCAAGTGTTCATCTTCAAAATTTATTTATTAGTTCAATTAGGACCAAATGTATTTTCCCAAATAGTCAATACTCACCAGTCACCATCCATTAACCAAAAAGCAAAAAAAAAAAAAAAAAAATCTGACCAGTGAAAGTGGGTAATTCATCTCGTGCCTTGAAAAAAACGAACGAGAAAAGCGCCCTTGGTTCGGATGGTATTTTTATTTATTTTATATTCTATTTAGTATTAATTAATTTTAATTATTTTTTTAATTAAAAATAATATAAAACTTTCATATGTTATAATCAAGGTAAAAAAAATTATTATAATATAAAATTTTTATATATTATAATATTTATAGTTTTAACGATCGCACTAAACAACTTCTTTATTTGATAAGGCCCAAGGAGACAGGGAACTTAGGCTCTTTAAATCTTTATATTAGCAGACTAATGTTGACCACCAAAAGCAAGTGTCGTTTTTTGAAGTATGCTGTATTCTAAACCAGTGGAACGGAACCCCAAGCCTATGCTTCTGCTCATTCACATGCACAGACTGTTTCTACAATTTTACGGTCAACATTGCTCCATGTTGAAATTGGGCATTGGGACTACGGGGAGCAGTAACGTTACAAAACAATTTTTATTTTGGGAGGGTAATTTTGTTCCACTACTCATGTATAGGTGTTTTAATTGTCGATTTTACTTTTTAACAATATGATATATAAATGGTAATATTTTATATCACGGGTAAATTTTTAACTATAAACTTTCTTAAATCAGCATTAAGATTTTAATTCATCAGCTAAAATACCATAGTTTACTAGTGAAACAAAATTATATTTCTCTACGGTAGGAATTCTTAATCTATAATAAACAGAAGTTGCGCCCAAAGAATAAAATAAAAATTGAGTTGCTGAGTTTTGCTACATGCTACATATTCTAATGCAAAATGTTTCATAATCCGACTAAAATAGTTGTGTTACTCTCACAATGAATAGACCCCACCACTAGCAAGTTAATTTGTTAATAGATAATAAAGAAGTTAGGGCCCAGAATTTTACAGAAATTTGAGTTGCTCAATTTTGGTACAAACTATCTGATGCAAAATGTTCTATAATAAGACGGCGTTTGTTTCGTCCCTCGTAATAAATGGACCCTACCATTATGAGATAGCACGGTCCAATCCTGTCAAGATAAATAGGATTTAGGAAATAAGAAATTAGGAGACTTTGTTTTGGTGATCATGATCATATTTTTTTACAGATCTGACCAATGGAAAATAAAAACCAACGGCAGGTGTTTTTTCGGACTCAAGAAAAAGTTTTGTGGCAAAGTAGCAAGTTGGTTGGAAATGGGTCTTGTACCTTCCCCAGTTTGGATGCAAGTGCAGAGTGCATAATTTATTCCTTACTTTATAGAAAAAGAAATGTCATCTGGTCCGGAAAGCAATGTCATGATGCTGGTTCTGGAATTTCAGTATTCCAGCTGTTCTGTGGCTATGGCCTGTAGGTATCAAGCTGCACAAGACTCTCCCCACCACAAAACCCGTTTCAATAAAGAGTCACAGCTGTTGTCAATAATGTCTCATCTCAGTAACACCGTCAGTCAAAATCCTGTCAGAGTCCATCTTATTGACTTTAATCAAAAGGGCTAGCATATTTGATCAGTTACGGGTACTTAAAGCATCAATAATCTGCCAAACAGATTTGAATTGATGGTTAAATTTAAGTCAGTGTAATTTGCGTTAAAATTTTAGTTAATGATTTAAATTGATATTTAAATTTAATCTGAGTATAAAATAAATTTAAAATTTTTAATAAAATTTTAATATTAATAATTTTTTAAAAAATATACCATATAGATTATAATTTATTCTTTTTTATTAAAAATATAATGAAAAAATCATCTAAATTAGATATCAAATAAAAAAATTATCATTTTTTTCTTAAATATAAGAAAGAAAATCTTAGTTTTTACTATAGCAGAGATATTCGTATATTAAAAGTTTAGAAGGGATAAGAACTCTAAAACTTTGGGTATGTTTGATTCATGTATTTTTTGAACTCAATGGATTTAAATTTAGATTCAAGTATCAAGAATCTTTTAGATACATGTTTGTTTTCCCCAAAATCTGAATCATTTGAGTATCAAGAATCCAAATTTTCAAAATTTTTATCCCCCTTAAACTTTTGATACTCAGATATCTTTGCTACAGTAAAAACTAAAATTCTCTCTTTTATATTTGAGGAAAAAATCATAACTTCTTCATTTGATATCCAATTAAGATGATTTTTTTTTTTACTGAATTCCTAATGAAGAGAAGAATAAATCAAAATCTAGATTGCATATTTTTTAATATCATTAACATTAACATTTTATTAGATTTACTAATAAATCAAAAACTATCTTCACTACCTCTTCAAACATAAATTTTTACTCAGATTAAAACTTAAATATACATCCAAACGTTAATTTGAATAACAATTCAAATCATTAACTCAAATCCTAATTCAAATCACACTAACTCAAATTAAATCACTAATTCGAATCCATTTACCAAACGGACCTTTAGATTCTTGATACTCAAAGGATTCTGATTTTAAAGGAAACAAACACGTATCCAAAAAATTCTTAACACTTGAATCTAAATTTGAATCTATTGAAGCCCAAATAATACTCACAACAAACAAACCCTAAATAAGTATGAACCAACAAATTTTGAGTTTATACTATAGTCAGTTTGAATTTTGTAAAGAAAATTACAATAACAGATTGAAGAAAGATTTTTTGAGACTGTTTGGTATTATTTTTAAAACAAGTAAAAATATTTTTGTTTCGAAAAATAAGATTTTTTTAAGAATTATACTAAGAGTTTTTAAAATTTGTCTTAAAAAACATACAAAAATATTTTTAAATATTTTGAGAATAAAATCAAACAGCGCGTTTAGTTCAAACTCCTGTCCCAACCAACCTATGTGAGACCAACCAAAACAAGAAAAAACCGATGTAGACGCTTAGAATTCTGCTCCACTAAAGTGAAGGGCCATATATACAAGTTTCCTGTTAATCACTTTCAGGCATAAAACGCGTAGCTGTTTCTTTAGGAGAGAAAAAAGACAACCCCCTCTATCCGTTCAATCGTCTATTGAAGAACCATAAAAGAATTGACTCTCAAATACTCTTATGTAATGCCTAAAATGAAGGCATATTTCAGGATAAAAACATGTATAAATATTTCAAAATTTCAACTTCATGGTTGCCATCTGAAGCTAGACCGGCGACTCATTGAGTACCAACTAAATTAACATAGCGGTAGCCTTGGAAGGATGAAATCCTTTACGAATCATCTCTTCAAACAATCTGCCAGCCTCTCTTTTCCTCCCATGTTTCAAAAATCCATGCACTAAAATGTCGTATGTCCACTGATTAGGCTGGTAACCCCTTCGACGCATCCTATGGAACATTTCGCAGGCACTGTCGATGTTGATCAAGCTTATTTTCTCAACAACATATTATAAGTGAAAACATCAATTGGGAAGCACTTTTCAATCACTTCGTCCAAGTTATCAATGTGTTCGCTAAATCTAACACGACTGGAGAACACACCAATTAGCAGTCCAAGCATCCGATTTCCAGATATCTCGTTCTCATCCTCTATCTGATGAGTCCATACGTTGAAGAGCTCTCGACTTTGCGAAGAATGGCACAGAAATGTGTTACCTATGAAGGGTGTAAGGACACGACCAGCTTTAATGAAACCATTGACAAGAGTAATCGCCGTATTGTATCTTCCGTTTGAGCACAGCAACTTTATAAGAAGCTCGTAACACTCTATAGTTGGAGTGACTCCAGTGTTCTTCATTTCGTTGAAGAACTCAAGCGCCACATCCAACCTATCGACTTTGCATAGGCCAGTAACCATGGAGTTCCATAGTCTCCTTCCAAAGCTTTTCCCATCACACAAACTGTTGAAGAACTTCACAGCGTCTGAAATTCTATCACTCTTCAAATAACTCGTTAACATAAGAATGTCGGAGATTAAAGTGGGTCCTATCCCACTTCTCCTCATCATCTCATACACTTCTCCAGCCAGCTCAGGTTTCTTCGCAAGGCCGGCACCGTAAATGAAAAGGTCATATAATTTAGAACTGGGTTCATCACGAGACAAATGTGTCTTAAAAAATTCGAAGAATTGCTCTTCTGGATTCTCCATCTGGCATAGAGAACGAATAACAGTGCCGCACAAAATGAGACTGGGCTTGTAACCCTTATCTTTCATTTCCATAAGAAGTCTTGCAGCAATATCCCCCTATTTGACCTGCTTAAACCAACTATTAAGCTAATGTAAGTACTCCTTGCAGTATCTTGCTTTACTTTACTGACTTGGTCATATATCAGATAACCATCTTCTAGCCTATTAGCTTTGCACAAAGCCGATATAAACGTGTCATAAGCCGAACTACTTGGCATAACATTTCGGTCCAAGGCAAAGAGAAGCAACTCCTTCATCTTTCGAGTTTCCTCTCCCTGCAAAAACCATCTGCGAGTATAGAAAACACTTTTTCACCAGGAAAATAACCTTGTTCAATAGAATCTTGCAACACGTTATACGCTTGATCGATGCTCCCATTCCCACACAGCATATTGATCAAATAGTTGTAGGCCATGCTATTGGGAGAGAGCCTAAACTCGGACCTCGAATTGTACAGATCGAGAGCAGAGCTCACCATACCAGCTTTACGAAAGAAGCACAACGCCGCATTCATGGTGACCTCGTCGGGAAAAATCTTGCTTTCCTTCATCTCAATCAACAACTCCCATGCCTCCTCAAGCCGATTCTCCCACAAAAGCCTACATATTAACATGTTATAACCGAAAACGTCAGATACATACCTGTTTATAGCGTTTTGTTCCTTCAAGAACTTGAATGCGTCATCCACTCTGCCAGTATGAACAAGATTCTTTATCCACACATCATAAGCCTGCTTCATGGGAGTCATGCCCAACTCCCGAAACTCCTCGATCAACTTCCCAGCACAATCGAACTTATTACGCCTGCAAAGATGATCAACAAGAATACTCAACGCATAGCCATTACGATCTAGTCCTTGGCCAACCGCTTCGTGCAAATAAGCTTCCGCTTTGTCCAAAAGCTTCTGCTTACAGAAACTCTTCATCATCACAGCACAAGTAACCTCATTCTCAAAACCCCTCATCTGAATCTGCTTAGAAATCATCCTAACAGCGTCAAAACGACCGTTCTCAACCAAAGCGTTTAAAAGCACGTTATAACCAAAACTATCCAAATCGAGTCCACAAAACTGCATTCCGCCGAACAGTTGGAGTGCAAACTCCGGTTTTCCCGCTACGTCAAAACCCATAACCAGAGTGCTGTGGAACCAAAACCCATAAGCCCCCTTACTGCCTGGCGTAGCTATCGAGGAAGTCAAGCATGAGAGACATCAGCTTAGCCCTAGAGATGATCTTGAAAATGGCGTAGAACGTGGCACGGCTGTGGCGAAACCCTGGTTGTCGACCGGCCCAGTCGAAGAACTTGAGGCAAGAGAGAACATCGTACTTGCCGGCTCCATACTTGAGCACGTCCAACACCAACGCCTCGTTCAGTTTGAACCCTAGATTGGAGAGGGCCAAATCGGCGGACCGGCCAGGCGACACGTCGTCTTCATTTGGGGAGCTTCTGAGAATTTTGAAGATCTCAACCGAAACGGCGTCGTTGCGGCTCTTGAACCATTCCTTGAACGACGAAACCATGGCTTCCTTCGACGATTGGCTCATCCCATCGCTCGTATCGCCATGAGAGGTCGTCGTCGCTGTTCTCGAAGGTGACCATGAAGTCGCAAAGGAAGAAGAGGGAATGATGATTACACTCTTGAGGATTACAACGAATTGGGATTTGGAGAGATGATATTTTGCCCTAATTGAAAGCATTATCACTGAAAGAGAAGAAAACGATTGAAATTCAAGCAAAGATCGACACTTTACAGACTTCCATTGATGAGGAGGAGCGAAAGAACAATGTTCGATGAAATGTCTGTGTGGATGAGAGAGAATTGAGAATGCCAAGGACACGAATTGATATCTCCAAGCGTAGAAGTTTAAGGAAGATTACTCGCCTACAGCATGATTGGATATCGTATCTCTATGCCTACGGTGGTGTTCCATAGATTTAGCAAAATCTGCTAAACCCTCTCTCTGTAATAAACCCTCTTCACCGATCAGCAGGTTTTGCTAATTCTTTCTTGGAAACTAGTCTCCACCTTTTGATGCTTCACAGAAAGGAGCTTTCTTTTTTTCCTTTGGCATTTTTGCGCCGCAGATTTCGAACTTTGTAACCTTTGTTACTCTTATCTCTGTTCAAGAATTTAAACATTTAACTCCTTCGTCTCAATATCCATTTTAGGGATTTCGATGCTTAGCTGTTAAATCTCTTAATTTATTGATATTATTAGTTTATTTTTATTATTAAATGATATAATAGATATTAATATTTTAAGACTTTTTTGCTTTTTAGGTGCCAAAAATGTGTTTTTTTAACAGAAAGGTCCAAAGGCTATCTTTTTTTATTTAAAAGTATAACTTATTTTTTTATTCAAAAATAATATTTAAATGCCTTAAAATAAAGTTAATTATATCATTATTGATAAAGACATTGATTATAAATAAAAAAACAAGATGCATCTCTGAGATTAATGAAATCCCAACGGTCACATTTCACAGCTCTCAGAAAATGGCACAGCTAAACTTCCTTAAGATAAAAGCCAACATAATTAATAGGTGAAAGATTCCCAACGGTCACATTTCAGATTCTCCGACCCTTTTTCTCTTCAACCAATGAGGACTTTGTAAAAAACCATTCCTCCATGTCCAGAGCCAAAAAGGCACTCCTATCATATTCAGGTCAAAATAACTCAATAGCGACTAATCATGGGATGCTTTCCAGCTTGCTTCATTTCTAAGCGCCGAAAACGCCACAACTCAACTCCCTCTAAAGACCAAGTAAGCTCACTTTCCCGCTTGATTTTTCACAAAAAAAAAAGTAACGATTTATTCACTTTTTTATTAGTTAAACCTTGTATTATATATGTTAGGGACTTAAAACTACCGAAGCACTTCTACCAATTGAGCCTGCGAAGAGAGAAAACGTTGGGGAACTTATCAAACTCATTAGAGATTCAAAGTAAGTTATCGATTTGTGACAAATATTCACTCTTTTTTAAATGGGTTTTTCTGGATTTTGCGTTAGTCATATGAAATCAGCAAGTTATTCAAGTATGAGTTCTTTTTGTTTGACCCTTTTATATTAGGGAGGAGGTTGAGGAGCAAGTTAATTGCTTTGCCAAAAAGAGGGTGACTTTTGACTTGAACGTCAAGAGCTACGAGGAGTTATCTGTTAAGGAAGTTACCTGTGATTTGGTGGAAGGTAAAATGGAGAAAAGGAGTGGAATTGAAGAAGAAGCGTCAAAAGAAAATAAACCCCTTTTGGATCATATTGCATTAAGCAAAGTAGTATCCTTTACCCCAAACAATAGGTACCAAGATTGCGGAATAAGTACAGATGAATGCGAGGATTTAGGACTAGAAGACATTATTGATTTGGAAGAAGATGAAGATGATAGTTATGATGATAATGATAGAGGGGTAGTGGTACAAGAGGAGTCTTCCGAATCGTTGTTTTCTTTATCAATAGATTCTAGGAAACAAGTTTGCAATGCCGAGAAAGGTGAAAAGGAGGTAAACAGTCCAATGCCAATCCGCAGTTTCTTTGAGGAGGAAGTTAAGGTAAAGACAACAGGGTCATGCCAAAATGCTGGGAAAAGGTGTGACTTTGGTAAGTCAGTGTTGAACCCAGTTGAGAATTTCACTCAATGGAAGGAGGTCGAGGAAAGGCCAGTGTCAAAACTTGTAAAGCATCAAGAAAAGGAAAATATCAGTTTAGAGCAAGATCTGTTTACATTCATCAGTCCGGAGCCTATTTTGAAGCCGGTTAATTGCAGTTCAAAGGCGAACTCAAGTGAAATGAAGCATGCTGCTGGGGTGGACACCAGCCTATCTAGCTGGTTGGTTGGATCTGAAACGACAATTGAATCCAAAGCTAGTGATGACCATTCTGTGGGGAATTCACAATCCAAAGAAGAAAGAGAGCTTAGACAGGTTTCCGCTTCTTTATCTCCAACAAGGGCAAGAAGTCAGAGTCCTTGTGTAACTCCTATTATAGGCACTGTTGGAAGCTACTGGGTTCATACTGGGCAGAACATGGATTCAGATTCAAGTTCTTCTGGCAAAATAATTTCAATTACAGGAAGAGAAAAGAGAAAGGTATTACCCAAGTAGCAGATGAAGTTAATGTGAATGTTTTTCTTTTTTAATGTTTTGATTTTGTTTGTTAAATAATTGGTTTCTGGGTTGTGCATGATCAAACAGTGAGTTGCAACTCTACACCATTTGAGGCCAGATTAGGCAGAGCTTTGGACACGGGTGTTTGCTGAAGTTTATCACGTGACCCTTTTTATTTTAGATTTCTTGCTAATGAATTTGCAAGTCTAATGGTACTCTATATATCACTGTTGTTAGCATCCGTTTTGAAGATTTGCACCTATATTTGCCATAAGAGATGGTTAAAGAGAATGAAAAATATGTCAATTCATTGTCCCTTTTTTGACATACTAATGATTTTTCATTTTCCCTCACGAAAGGAAATGGTCAACATTGAATCGTGCTTAAATTTTTGTTGTCAAAATGCACAATTTGCTTAAGTGACGGAACTGACCAATTATATCCAAAGTTCAAAAATTCTGCCCAAGACTAGTTATTTTAAATTTTTAAGCCATGGCTCACTTTTATGGCACATCTGCAATGCCGTAAAGCTCATAGGAGTAACATTTCTACCACACTCTTTTCCCAAATCGATCTGTCGGTTGGAGCGATATAAGTCGATGAACATGGGACAGGTGTTCATGTCAAAGAAAACAAAATGATAGGCAAAAACTTTAGCAATAGTTCATATATCTCGATTCTCTTACCCTGTAATTGTTGGTACATCTCTTTCTTCAAAGGAACAATTATTTTCTTTGGCAAGGAGAAATGACTAAACCTAATATACATTGTATGGAACCAAGGAAAAGAAAAAAAGAATTACACTGCAAGGAATAACATTAGTACAACATTTATTTGCATCTCTTGTAACGGCTTGTTAAGCATTCAGAACGACTAGATATTCTTCCTCACAAAGGCGGATTAGATTCTCTACATATCATGAAAGAGCCTCCCAATGTGCTCGACATTAGCAGGCAGTAACGTGATCGGACAGCGCTTGTACTGTGCCAATGATTATTCAAAAAACAAAGATTACATGAGAGAGATGCACTTATTACAGTGACATACAAGTACTTGGGAATACACAACAAGAAATATGCAAGATTAATACTAAAACCCTTCTGTCTTATGCACAGCAGCAATAAAGGGATTCTTGTGGCCTCACCTGAGAAACATACATGAACACGCAAGCATAGCAGAAGACAAACCCTGAAACTGTAACTACGGATGGATTTGCCCGTTTTTGTGAACACAAGGGACAAAGTGTTCGGTCGGGTGGCACAGGAATACCCTCTTTTGCCACCTGTGTTTTATCATAATAACTTCATTAATATTTGCATTAAAACGAAAAATTAACACATAGGCAAAACCACAAGCACAGAAAGCACTTCACCTGAGGGGGAGGGGGAGGTGGGGGCAAAGGGTATACGGTTGGAGCTGACATTCTCTCTTCGGCAGATTGGTACCACCATTCCATCATCTACAAGTTAATTCAAATGAATAGAAGTTCAAAGGATAATATATATTCTTTTTTTTTTTTTGAAGGGACAATATATATTCTTTGAAAAAAGAACTGGAGGTGTAAGAAACTGCATAGCTACTTTAGTCTACAGACTCACTTTGAAAAAGAATACTGCTGCAATTAACCCAGTTTGTGCGTAATCGAGCACTGTGTACGTACAGCTGAGTAGTAGTCCTTGCACTTTCTGAATCATGAAACATTTTAGATAACTGGAATCAACTATGGACATGTAATATTTACTGAAAACATCATTCACTTAGAACAAACAAAACCATAAGAATGAACATAAAAGAATAAAATAAAATTTTGCCTCTTTAACCAACTCTAATACTTAAATGCTTCAATCTAATAACAGAATATGACCAAGAGGTAATTGTATGGCTCAATGTCTTTCCTCTCCATAAGGAAACATCAATGCAATCCACATTGATCCCGAAAAATATGCATGCCTTTTTCTACATGGATGGTAGAAACCTACAAACCAAATGACCTAAAATGAAGTCATACCTTCAGCCAGGGAGGGCCACGAAGTCTCTCACGTTCATGGCTTCTGATCTTTGAAATCCTAGATGAGGTATCCATCTACCTTGACATAAAAAAGTTGATTTTGATGTAATTAACAACATCCAAATTAAGAAAAATAAAAATGGAATTAGAAAAAAAAAAAGTCTCAGTACGATGAGTTTAGTTATACAGAAAAAACATAAAGAAATATTGATATATCATACAAGCTCTTGCCCTGTAGCTCGACAAACATGAATACCAAGCGCGTGTAGTCCTAAGGAATAGAATCTAGTTGCATCCAACAAATATAAAAGCTGATAAGCAAATGATAACCCTGCCAAAATAGGAAGGCCATAATGGATTATTTACCCTCTTTTTTTTGAAAGGAAAATAGATTATTTACCTGAGGTCCTACATGAATCCCTAAAGCAATATCAGACCTACGGCACCAAGCCGATATGCACATACCTTCGCTACTAGCATGTACCCAGGGGTAGCAAGCCCCTATAACTTTCTGAATCTTCTTTGCCAGACGTGCCCAAACTGATGATGCTGCATCAGAGGTATCTCTTGGAACAAGAGAATCCTCCTCTCTACCGATTATGTCAACGTCATTAAATCTTTCATCATCATTTCCCCATAAACTTGCTTGAAGCCTGGCTTCCCTTTCTCTATTGTACACCGAATGCAATTTCGACTTGATATATGGTAGTATAACCTGCACACATTTATTTCGCAGTTACTTACCCCACCTAGCAACAGCTATTACAAGCAACAAAAAACTTGAGCAAAAACAATGGCAGAAACAGAAAACTGTACCAGAAACACGACAGAAAGAACTTTATGGCGCTTTTCCAAACCCGAATGGTTAATCTCGCTGCCCGAGTTCAGATGGGTATCACTATCCTTCTTCAATTTTATGTTCACAGCTCTCCTTCTTAAACCATACAAGGATTCAGCAAAAGAAGCATCTGAAGATATTAGGAGGGAAACAAAAGGAAAGTAATGAGCTTCATATAACAAATACTAGAAAATTTCCCAAGTAAATTGGACAACATCCTCAAGACAACAAAGTTGCCATTAAAATAAAAATAAATGAAAAAAAGGACCTGTAGTGCGTAAGCTATGAGTCTCAAGAACAAGCATCAACAAAGCAAAGAATTCATCTTCATAGTCCAACACCTTGTGGAGAAATGGTCTTCTTAAAGCCAAAACCTATAACAATAACATGTAACAACCCTTAAACTTGAAAAATACGATTTGAAAATATTCAGAGCCCAAACGCACAAATCAAAACAAGTATTGGACTTGAAACAAGAAATGCACAGTAACGTAAATTTTATCTCTTTCTTCAATTCATAGTCAGCAAAATTAGAAGCGAAAATTTTCGAGAACTTCCACAGTTCCAATGAGAGGGAAAAAAATCAGCCATAATAATCTTTTTTTTTTTTTTTAAAGGCGTGCTTTGGTTTCTAGAAAGCAAAATGACAAGCTTGCGATGACGAAGATATAGAGAAATTGAGGAATACACGCGTCATATTTGGGAAAACGAAGAAGAAAAGAGAAAACTGAGGGAAGGAGGCTTACGCCGACGGAATAGGTGAGGGCGGCGCGGAGACTGGCCGGGAGCTGCTGGGCGGCGGCCATCTCGAAGAAGGTGGGACGTGTCCCTTGCCCTCCCACCTGAAACAGCATCTCTCTCTCCTGTATGTGAAGGTGTAATCTATCTCTGCACTTTCTGCACTTTCTGCCCTGTACTTCCTTGCCCCCTTTACAGGACAAACTTTATGTCGTTTTTATTGGATACATGTCGTTTTTATTATCAAGCAAGCATTTTATAGACATTACTAGGGCTTGAAAGCACAGGAAATATACTCCAAGAACTAAGGAATCAGATTACTTGAAATTAAGTTCTTCATGTTGATTACTTCACAGAGAAAAATTAGTAGGAATTTGGTGTTTTACAAAACTACCCATGTGTGAAGTAAACAACTAAATTTATAGGGTGTCTGATACGGTGATTAGAATTATAAATACTGTAACATATGAGATTTATATTTTAATAATATTTTTATTTTTACTGTAGTATGTGAGTGTTTTACACTATTTTTAACTGAAAAATTAGTTAGTTGTTACTTTTTCCCAAGGAAGGATTTTAATTACGTAGGGAAAAGGTAAAAGACAAAATTTTTCTTTATCAAGGGACTTAAATATTTATAGGTGGATCTCACCTCATTGGATTCTTAATTATTAAAGTAAACACAATAATTCAAAATCAAGAATTTTAATTCCTATTTCTGAAATTGACTTGCTGGTTAGCAGACGCACCCTAAGAGTAATAAGCACTCAGACATTGAATTTTGGCTTCATAGAACCCTTTAGTTTTGGATTTGAACTTTGCAACATTTGTAGCATAGATAGCTGTAAAATGCTCATTAAACTATGTATGCACCTACCTCTTTAAATTATTATTTTAGACTAAGACTTTGTAATTTGCTTATCGCTAATTAAATTGATGGTTTATTAATAATTAATAAATATTGATTAGTTATTAATTAAATTCACTTAATAACTTCCAATTTATCAATAATAAATCTTAAGTAAATCAATGATAAATCGGTTTATTAATGATAAATTACAGTTAATTAGTGATGTATTGTTGTGAAAAGCAACCACTTCCCTAAGATATGCGGCGTTGAGTCCACCCTCCCTCCCTTTATTCTTGCTCTCTTGCCGTTGCCCGCTCCTCCAACAATGACAACCAAAGGGGAGGTGGATGGATGGAAAGGTACAGTTGGGTTGCGAGATGGGTGAGTTTGGTGTCCAGTTATGGGCACTTGGAGGTAGCTGAGAGTTGGGCTTCCATGGGCTTGGTGCCAAGGTTGGTGTGTTGTTGGCCGTGGGTTAGGGTTGTAGCGGGAGGTTGGATCATGAGCTTGACATGCAGTGTGTACATCGGAATAAATTAGGTGGTACACCATGTCTTTATCAACACTATTTTAGTCTAAATTTTTTTTTTCTTTATTTGATTCATATCATTTCTTTAAGCCAAAAAGACCAAAATACCATTAAATAATACTTGTTTGTCTTACCTTAACACAAAATATTTATGATCAATTATATCTTTGTATTTTTTGAAAGTAATATGTTTAAAATTTCTTATAGAAGTCGTAAGATTAAAAAACAATGACATAGAAGTGGTATTTTTCTAATTGACCCGTGGATACAGTTTGCAGAAATGGGCATGGTGGGTGGTTGATCGGTGGAGAGGCTTGCTTTGAGGTAGCCAACGGGGGTGGGTAGAGGCTAGGAGGCGATAATGTATGATCCGATATTATTTAAGGATTGGGTTTGATTTAAGTTTTATCATTTTCATTTTACTTTTTTTTAATTGATTTAAAGAATTTAATTAGTTTTTTTTTTCAAGGGTATTACATTCATTTTTACGGTCAAAAAATATTATCAACCGATAGAGGGTATGGATTATTTATAAAATATAATATAATAATATTTATTTGATAAGATCAAAAATGAAATATATACTTTGAACATATACTTTTGATAAAACTTAAAACACAAGTAAAAAAAATAAAAAAAAATAAAAACCCAATAAAGTTAAACTTGCCAACTAGAATCTTTAAACTCCAAAGTTGTACTTGTCCCTTGGTTTCAGTCAACACAAACTATTACACCATGACTTGCCTACTCTGTATCCAGGCTTAGCAATGTCATATACAGAAAGTAGTAGCAAATTGCCATGGTATTCAATGTTAGAAAAAAAAAAAAAAAAAAGAACCAAATGCGTCTGCCATTTCATCCACTCCTTGCATGTTTTGTAGGAGCGACATCAGGCTCAACATTGCTTGAATCAGGTGCCTCGTCCGATTTGGTTTCTTGTGCCTTTCGCTTCCCGATTGCATCTTTGGAACTCCCATCTAGTCCCACGGCATGATTTCTTGGGCTGATTCCTGTTTTGGGACAATCCTGTTCTGAATTTTCCAACTGCTTGCTTTCTGCGGAATGATTCACTATATTTGATAATGAAAAATGGGAATCATTGAGAGTAGACGGTGAAGCCTTGATCTGGCTTCCCATCTTTTTATGTTGTTCAAACATCTTTTGAAGATATTTCCCTTGCTCTTCAATTTGCAACTGCAACTTTCTTTGGTGCTGCATAAAATAAGCGTTATACATTAATGTGAAATGCAAAACCAACCGTCTTTGTACGTACAAAATATTGATCCATGAAAAGAAAATTTTGGCAATTGTTGAATAGCACAACATGAAAATGTAGTTTCATACTAGCTTGGGTTCCCATAATCCATTTAGTTATTAAAGCTTGTATTGGTAATACAAGAGAAACGAAGGCGAGTTACGAAACAGCATACCTCAAGTTGTTCATGAAGGCACTTCTGGAGTTCCATCTGCAACCGCAATGCTTCTGTGATCCCCATATTCCTGCACACATTAAAACTTTTCCGCCTGGATCAACATTGCCAACAGAAAAGCATAAACTTTATGAAGCATACTAGTTTATATAGGTGAGGCAGTCATTTTGTGAGGACTTGGTTTCATGCTTTACATCTATTTTCTTTTCGCCTAAATGTGACAGTCTAGTAATCATCCGCAGGGAAATGAAAACAAAAGGAAACAGAAAACAATAACATTAGTACATATCTTTCTTTCTTATTGTGTGGTTAAAAGGAAAAATACATACGTTTTCACCTCTTCAGTTTTCACATCTGCAGGAATTGATTTTTTCTCAGAGACTCCTGCCAAAAAAACAAGGCAGCTTAGTTATAATTTTAGCATCCGATTATCGATATCCCAGATGTATTGAGAACTCCGGAAACAAAGTACCGCAAAAGAAAGCAAAGCATAATTTGAAAATACCACAAAAGTCATTTTTAGCATGGCAAGAGCGAAAAACATATGCATGAATGCCAGTACTACAGAGAAGAAGAACAAAAAAGGTTATCATCACTACCTTCAGAAGGCTCTGTTTTGTATCTGGCTGTTCTGTATTTCTAAAAAATTAACCAAAAAAGAAAAAAGAAAAAAAGAAAATCAATTAAAGCAACCTTAAAAGCAAAAAGCTTGATAAAAGGAAAAAGAGAGGACCTAACATACCTGTAAGTGGCTTTTCACGTGATAAATTGTCAAGCTAGGAACTTTCATAAGATTTAAGATACCTTTTGGAGTAGCTCCTGTATGTTAATACCGTAAGTCAATGTGGGAATGAAGTTCTGCTTTCTGAGTCCTAATAAAACATACAGATATAACGGCATAAACTGTATTACTCACTTTCACTACCACCAAGCTTGTTGACAGCTTCCACAAAGGCCTCATGAAGCTCTTGTGTCCAACGCATTCTCGGCTTCGTTGAGGGTGCAGCAGAAGACGGATCCGAAACAGTGGAGTGTTCCCCGGATTGTAATGGTTGATGCTGATAATTTTGGGGTTGCTGCACTGAGGTATTAGCAGCTTCTTTAGGAACCTGGAATATAACATAAATGTCAAACATGGAAAAGATACCAAAGCAAATTACGATAAATTGAAATCTTGAAGAAAAAAACTAACATGGATAGACGTAGCATTGCCCTAGTTTCAGCAAAAACTCTTAACAAGAATCAAAAGTCGGCTCAGTATGAGATTGTTTTCAGAAGCACTATCAAACAGGAATTTCAACAGCCCTTCAAAGGGATCAAATATCAATGAGGAATCCAGGAATTTCAGCAGTGCCCATAAAACACCAGATCTTTTGAAAATTGGGTTTGCATTCATTCAATATATTTTAGAAAATTTAGGATCATTAAACTGAGTTTGAAGCACATACCTCTCGTTTGGAATCTGTTGCATTATCATTAGCAGGTAGGTCAGGCCAATATTTATCCAGATCATCACCAATGGAAATCAATGGATCCCAACCTGACCAATCAGCCTTTTCACCATGGTCCTCAGATGTTATGACAACAGTACTGCTTTCCACCTGGTCATTCTGGACAGATTCCATTCCAGAAAAATAAAAAAAATCCTGTATTGAGTCTGAATACCAGGAAACGTCCTTATTCTCTCCAATGTGATCAATAAATCCTGGAGACTGTACTTCTGAAAGATAAGAATGAATCGGAGGCAACGGCCTTCCACCACTTGATTCGGGAATAATTGTAGAATTGTGGGGTCGCCTTTCATGAGGGGAAACAGAAAATATAGGAACATCATTTGGGATCCTGGATGACGATGAAAACAAATGCCCAGAAGCCCCAGCACTGGAACCTAATGGAGAAGCCTGTCTTGTAGATGGATTAAACATCATTTTCCTTTGTGATGGAGCTGAAAAAGTATCTGGCAGCTTGGAGTACTTGTCGTCAAGAGGGGTGGAACCAACTCGAAAAGATAAAGACATAGCTTCACCTGCTCCTCATCTTTTCCCTCAACAAACAAAGCGGGGAAAAGGTTTACTACCATGGGTGTATCAAGAGTCGCAAACGAACTTCATCAATAGAACAAAAGCACTACATTCATTGAATGGTGTATCTTAAGCCCACATGCTTTGCCAGTTCTTATGAACCACTAAAAAACACGAGGTTCTGATCTGTGAGAAGAAAATAACAAACAGTACTCCCAACAATATCAGAGCCCCACATGATTAAATTGAGCCCTAAAGAAACGAGGTTTTGGAGTGCTCAAAATGGAAGCAAAAGGCCAAAAATGAAACAATAGTGAGAAAGGACGGGAAAACAAAAAGGATCGAGCGTAGTAGTCGTCTTGCAAGCCAACTCAAACATTTTTTAGATAAAAGACAAAGATAAGCAAAGTTGAGCATGTAGAGAGCACAGTTCAAAAACTTACAAGAAAATGGCACTATATTTTCTAGTGTAGTACACTATTCTTATATCTAGGTTTTATGCCTATTTATTTGCTCTATATACTATGATATGCTAATTCAACCACAACGCAATATATCATAGCTGCCTTTACCCTATGAAAGCATAGTAAACCATCCAACTTTACCATCAGTAACAAAAAATTACTATCAATAAAATACCATCTAAAAGCATAACCGGTATAAACAGGTTCAAGATTTGATGGCAAAATACAAAGAAAAGAAGGGGACAAAGACAAAGAGTACCAAAATTTAAGAGACAGTTGACCCAAACTTCCAATTACAAAATCATCACCATGATAAGCTCAACTCCGTCCTCAACAACATAATAGACAAAGAAACACTGAAAATCACCTAGAATTAAAGCTGATTGAGCATAATAATCACGTTCCAACAATCCAATTCAAGGTACCACAGAAATGGTCCCTACCCCACGACCCCAAAAAGGCACCAATCATTGAATTTTCAATTTCCTCGTTAAAAACAACGGCCCGTTAGTTTTTTACTCAGAATTTTTAAAAATATTTTCGTATATTTTTTAAAACAAAAATTTTAAAAATAGTAACTCTTAAAAAAAAAATTATTTAAAAAAAAATATTTTCATCTATTTTAAAAACAATTAAAAACTGTCCCAACAAGTCCATAAAAACACCCAAATAAGAAAAACCCAATTCCAAAACATTACATACTAACAAATGAAAGAAAAAAAAAAAAAAACATAGGGAAAGAGAAAACTTGAACAAACTCAAACTGGGTATTGGTTAATCTCACCGAGGAAATCGAAGAACTGGATTTTGATGCCAAAGAAGCGCGATATGATCCCAGAAAGAACCCGACTTTGTTGGTAACTTCAGCAAAGGAAAGAAAAATAAAACAAAATTAAAGCAAAATAAAAGAGACAATATATGATGTGGTTTGTCTTGGTGACTTGGAAATCACAGAAACTCGTGCGATATAAGAGAGAAAAAGAGGGTCCAACATACATGTCCTAATTTCTTCCCAATCCTAAATTTCAATCGACTGTAATTGGGGGCTGTGTCAGGATGAACTAAAAAATATGAGTTTTTTTTTTTTCCCCAAAATCCTCAAGTTTTGGCCGTTTGATTCAGTTCAAGAGCCAACGAACGGAATTCGGTTGCCTCGCCGAAATTGCTTTACATAAAATATTGGGTTGTTGTTCCATTAGTTGATTGGAGAATGGCGGCCATACGAGGTTGGTGGTCCCTGTTTTTTCCTCTCTTTTTTCTTCTTGTTTTACTTTTTCCCTATGGATAAGTTGGACGTCGTGGTCTAGTTTGGAAATTTTTTTTCTTTTTTTTGCTAATGTCGTTTAGAATTTTCCTTGAAAAGGTAGATTTGTATACTACAAGGTCATGGATAAATTTTTCCTCTTAATAATTTATCCTCTTATCGTAGGGAATGGATAATTTTATTAGCTTATTTATCCTCTTATTTTAAGGTTTTTATGTTAGACACTTAATTATATGTTTTGCATTTTTTTTATGTGATATTGGCCAGGTCTAACTGTCAAAATTGTACACCATCAGTCTGAGGTCTTCTCCTAGTCCTATCATGGAAAACTTGATTTTATTATTTTATTAATAATGAGTAAACTTTTTAAGCTTTTAATTCTGACAAATTTGCTCTGAATTTAAAAAAATGATGCACAATGTTCCTAAATTATAAGAGATTAAGGATAAAAATGCTATCATAAACGCGATATGTTTCGCCGTCAGTAACCTTTTAAATGCGCTCATTTCACTCACATGAGGGTGTTTCTTTTCAAATTATAACCACAATCATTGATTTTGAAGTACTTTGCAATACTATTTAATATGAAGAGTAATTCGATAAAATTAAAAAAATTCGGGTAACAATTTATCAATCTGCATAAAGTTTAGGGTTGAAAAATGTGAAAGATCCTTAGCTAAGAATTAACTTTCCATTTTTGCACGCGTTAATTTTAGTTTGGATTTGGTCAATTGCTTTTTCCATATTGCAACAGAAATTGAAACGAAACCCAAGAGTTATACTTAAGGAAACCCAAAATCTCTATCCATATAATCGTCATGGAATTATTCTCCATGAATATTCTAACTTCTACTAATTTCACCGGTACTGCTGCTGATAACTGGGAAATTTCCCAGACTGTGATAATGTCTTAAACGGTACTGCTGCTTCAGTTTTTGTTTCCAAAAGATGAAAAGAACACACCGAGAGAAACCTTAACAGGATGAAAAAAATAAAAATTGAAGCAATTTTCTTGCTAAAAAGGCTTGATTTTTGATTAAAAATAAAAAAGAGGTCATTTGTCTAATATTTTTTTTGTTAAGGTCATTTATCAAAAGGCCCCCTAAAAACCACCATTTGTCAAAGTATGGTTTACGTGATATTAATATAACGTGAAGTATAAATTCCACATTTTGCATGTCGTGACTCAAGTGTCTACCGTGTATTGCTGGTGTTCCATATCATTCAAATCAATTAGGTTACGTTGTCTCGTCACGTGGATAACCTCAAAACGTGCCAAATGTCGCCACAAACATAGAAGTCAAAATTCACCATACAGCTAGAAAGTGGTCTTTCACTATTGGTCACGCACATATGGTCTAATTTTTCATTCAATGATACTTAGCAGCGTTGATGTTCTTGAACCTTTTTCGAACACTTTGGTTCCGTTTAATACCGTTTGATACACGGATTCGAATTGTATTGATTTTTAAATTTTTTTATTTAAATTGTATAATTTAAAATTATGTAATTTAAATTGCAATATAAGTTAGTGTTTAGTTGGAGAGATGATTCAAAATTCGAGTTGGAAATAAAATTTGTTTCAAGTATTTGCCACTTAGTTTCGAAAGCCTTGACCTCCTTGTTAAAGAAGCTGCAAGTAGTCGTTATGATGAAACTTTATTTGAATGTAGGATAAATACAAAAACTTCCTCTCCTTTTTTTTTGTCAAAATGGTGTTTCACAAATGTGTTGAAAGACCACTTCCGAAGGGATATTGGTTTTAATTTTGATTTATGACCTCCCAACAGGAAGCTTTTTAATACAATTTGTAAATTAGAAGCATAGAGTTTACATGTTCGTAAATCATAAGGGATAGATATAGCATTCTTGAAAACATGAGGTATAATGCAATATTTTTGTAAAATAGGGGAGGTTCTTGTTATTATCTAGTGTAATAAAGATGAAGTATTCTTTATCCATGCAAAATAATACCGCTCATACTGTTGGAAAAATGGAATTAAGTACAGTATCTTTCATATATTACTATCATTTTTTTACCTTTTTTTTTTCATATTTGGTCGAAAAACCTTTTTTAGCCCGAACAGGCTACAATCCGAGCCCCTCATAGAGATGGGCCCATTGGGTGGGACCTGAATAGCCGTGCTCTATTTGGTCTGCTAATGATTTCACCACACTCATGAAAGTTTTGACTCTGTGATATCATTTCTGACTTTGAATGTCTAAGTAGTTACTTTTAAGTACAAAACAAGAGAATTGAAGTTACATTTATATTGATTTCCTGGCGTGGACGATAACGTAGCCGTCTTTAAAATGCCCTCCTACCTTGTAACTTATATTGCTCATGCACTTGTTTTTTTTTTTTTTTTTTTTGGTTTTTTGCTAAAGTATTGCTCATGTACTTATACACCATTGCATGCGAATCAAAATACGCTGCTTTGCTTAGTATAAATATGTTACGATTTTCTTTATTATTACTGTGTTAAATTATTATTTATTACAAGTTCAATCCTCATATGGTATTTTGATATAGATTTTACTTTTTATACGTGGCAACTGGCAATAGCTAATTCTTTAACTATAAACAGCTGTTTAAGAATTCGATTGGAATCACATTTTACAATAATAACTAAAATCTTTATAGCATTTTCTCTAATAAAATTTAAATAACAAATCAGATTTTGCGGTTATAATAATAATTTTATAGTTCCAATTGCGTTTTCAAGCATGCTAGATGTGTACAATGATTTTCATCGTTGATCTTTTGAACCCATTATTGTCATGTGAAACTACAAATTCACAGTGAGTTCCAAAGTCAATATTCAATTACCTGTAATGCTTTAGAAACCCAATGCTTCTAAAAATAAATTGACTGTATATTTGAAAAAGAATGTCAACTATCAAAACTGTTCAATGGTTGAGACCATGGGAGGTGTTGATGCTTACCGTTGTCCGGCGTCGGATCAACACCCACGTGCGGCTGTGCACGTTCTGACCTCTTCTTAGGCTTGCCCCTGACCGGGAATGTGTACCTGCGAGAGGGATGATTTGGAGAAATAGGATTAGTCAATAGACAATGGCTCTTCGATGCTCAAGGCAAGTATTGCTCGGCAGAGGTCGGCAGCTACTTAAGTGTGAAGAAGTCTCTCTTTCCAAAACGTCATAAATGCATCCTATTTATAGGCCATCAGCTGGATCGGGCGCAAGACGGGTTTTGCCTATTACCCAGGTGTCACATCGAAGTATGTCAGGCGGTAAGTGACAAGTGTCGCGTCCATTGCCCAATGGATTGGACTCTATCGGACGGCAGCACGTTTGCCTGGTGTTGGCCTACAAGGATGGGTAGTGACGTATCTTTATGAATAAAGCGGTCCGACCCGAGCTACCGTACATCCCCGAGGTGGCAGTCTTCTTGGGGCGTGCCCTTGGATGAATGGAAGGCACCTCGGGAAGAAGTATAAGTCGTCGGGTCGGACAGTAGGCTCCCTAATGTCTGCCGAGCTTAATTGCCGACCACCAAAGTTAGCGTCCTCGGTGGTGGCACCGAGCTTACCCTCAACATTAGCCCCCCAGTTCACCTGGTCGGTGTTCGGCCGGGTGGACTATGCCGAGTGGGTGAGGTCGGCTCAAAGGAGGAAGACCAAACGACACTTAAAAGCGGGGTGAGGTGAAAAGACGCGCGGATCAGACGGGGGACGCGTGTCGCATTGTGGCCGTCTGTGCGGCTGTCAGGCGTATTAATTGCGCCTCTTGGGTTTTCGCGCTCGAGTTTCCCGCTTAAAATGACTATAAATAGGGTCCCTCCCCTTCGTAATTTGCATTTCATTTTCAGAAATCTTTTGACCGAAAAATTTTAGCTGCCGAGCTCGAGTAGTATAGCCGAGGATTGCATCACCCGAGCTACCAAGAACCCCGAGCAGGTAATTTCCCGAGTGAAGATGAGCGATTTGTCCGACTCTCAGAACGTGGAGGTTTCATGGTCGAAAAGTAGCGAGGAGAGCAGTAGCTCTTCTTCGACCTAATCCGACACCGAGATGGCGTCCCCAAGACAGGACTGGGCCAGTCGGCTGGAGCAGATCCTAAGGGTCGATTCCCAGACCGTGCCCGAGCAGGAGTTTTTAAATATGCTGGGCGGGCGCAAGCTTATCAGGCCGTCCAGGGAACAAGACCCTTATGTAGGGGCGGCGACAGCGGGTCCTTCCCAAGTTTTTCCAAGGGAGAGGACCAAGTTTCAGGCCCACGAGGATGCTCCGAGCACCTCTGGTCAGAGTGCCAGGGCCCCCGTCCAAGTTGCGGGGGTAATTACGGTTGATGTCTCCGATGAGGAGCACACAGCCGAGGAGACAGGGGCAGAACAGCCGGAGATGGAGCAGGAGGTCCAGGCCACCCGCGTGCGGGGTGTTACGGCATATCGGATAAGCCGCCCCGGGCAAACCTCAGTGGCAAGTTATACAAGCGTCATCACAGAGTCGCGGTTAGAGACCCTACCCGACGAGTATGGCATTCCTGCCAATGTGGTTCTCGCTGTTCCCGGTGAGGGAGACTCACCTTTGGACGCGCCAGAGGGATTTATCACGCTTTACGCCGAGTTCTTCAAGGCCGGGCTGCGTCTGTCACTGCACCATTTTCTCCGCCGGGCACTCAACGACTTTAATGTGTGCCCGGCATAATTAAACCCGCACAGCTATAGGTCGCTGATCGGGATGTATATTTTGTGGAAGTACCACCGGAGTACTGAGATGCTGCTAGAGGCCTTCAAGCAAGTATTCAAGATGAAGAAGCTTTCTCGGCAGTCCGGCTGGTACTACTTCACCGGCTTCAGAAAGGACTTTATTCTGGGCAACCCCGACTCGGACAAGCTGTGGAAATACGAATGGTTCTACGTCGGGGGGAACTTTTTAGCTCGAGCCGGTGAAGTTGTTCCCGAGGATGAACAAGTGCCGAGGTCATTTGAGCAGGGGCACGTCTGGACCAAGCGTCCTTGGGCACCGAGCCGCGTAATAAAGGCCGTGGACGAGCTGTTCGAAAAGCCAGAGTCGTCCAGGCAACAGTCCTTTCTTTTGAGAAAGGACACTCTATCCAGATACGGCTGGTTTGGGGAGTCCAGCAGTCTTCCCCGAGCCGGGCGTCCTGCCCGGGAAACCGGGCAGGTTACAGTTGCCCGCCCGAGTGACGCGGACCTTCCAGGGCCAAGCACTTCCCGGTCCGGGTGGCCGACGAGGGAGCCTTCTTCGTCCAGTACCGAGGACTCGTCTAGTGGCTCCTTCGATGCGGGGCCACCTATAGCCGACGAGGACCTCGAGGGCGTAGTTAGGCTCCTATACCCGTCGGGCCAACTCCGGATCGGAGGTCAGCCCGGAACCTTATTTATAGTCGCTCCTTTTTTATTCCAACCTTCTCTTGACTTCCAACCCCCTTTCTTTTTTGCAGAGATGACCGCACCGACCTCCCGTGCTGGCAGGCTCGCCCATATGGCAAGCCAGAGGAAGGGCAAAGGCCAAGCTGTCGACGCTAGCAGAAAACGCAAGCGAACGCCGGTGCCCGAGCCCCTGGCACGCACTGGGCAAACTTCCTCATCAGTCCAAGTTTCACCACCTCCGCCATTGCCAATAAGGGCCTCGCCAGAAGTCGGCCGAGCAGAGGAGGCCGCCAGGGGTTCTTCCGAGGACCTGCAGAGGAGGCACCTGAACTACCGTGGCATGCTTCTCGAGCGCCTCGGAGACGTGGCTCCCCCGGATGACTTCTTTATGAACATCCGGGGTGAGGACTTCCAAGACTTGTGCAACATGGCCTTCCGAGCGACTGCCTCAGTAAGTATCCGAGCTGACCAATAGTTTTCATGGACTTCCAGTAATATTGTCGAGGACTAACCCCTTGTAATCTTTCACAGTCAAGCGCCATTGTGCATATGGTGCACTCTATCGGGATGAGGGAGATCCACAAGGAGAAAGAGCGGCACAAGAAGACCCTCCTGTTGAAGATGGACTCCGACAAAGAGCTCAATGATAAGAACATTGAGCTAGATCAAGCCAAGGAATCTCTCTTTCGATCTCAGGAGGAAGCTCGGAAGACAAAGTCTGGGGCCGAGAATATGTCGAGGCTGCTGAAGGAAGCGGAGGATAAAGCCGCTTGGTTAGAGAATAAAGCTGCACGGCTAGAGGAGCAGCTAGCAACCCTGCAAATCGAGTACCAGCAATTTGTGGCCGGCCTCCCCGACAGCCTAGCCGCTACGGTCGAGGAGTTTAAGTCGTCCCCGGAATATACCGACCTCTATTTCGACGGAATGGCAGACCTCCGTGACTATCTGATTGAAAAGCATCCCGAGGCGGCCGGATTCGACTGGTCGGTCATCGCCGAGCCGGACCAAGGTGATGCTGAGCAACAGCGGAATGTTGAGGAGGAGGTTGTCGTTGTGGACGGTGATGATGATAGGGATGTGCAGGCTGCCGAGGGAGGCCAGGACGACAACACGGCCAGGGACGAGACCCAGGCTGATTAAACCTTTCTTCTTTTTCCCCTTGTATTCGGGCTCGGGAGGTGCCAGGTTTCCTTGTACCTCCCCAATGAATAAAATTAAAACATTTTATATCTTCCCGTTTTGCGTCCACTTTTTCTTACGTGTAGTTAGGCACTTCTCGGGGAGGATCCTAGGCTGGAAACTAGTTTTCCGAGCAGAGGTAAATGGTACCTCTGTTCTCAGTTAATCCGAGCACTTCTGTTCTCGGTCACTCCGAGTAGTTATCCTTGTCTGCTTAGTTATCCAAGCAAGTTTAGGTTTCTGATCTCGGTCGGGCAGAATATAAACGGCGTATAGCTACCCATACCCTGTTGCCCCCCGTAAGACTAATCAGACACGTAAATGTGCCGAGCAACTTAAAGGTTTGCCCCCCGGTCCGGTTTGACGAGGATGACTCCCTTGATGGGGAGTCAACATCCTGTCTTCCAAGCTAGAGTTGTGGCATTTTAGGCATACTCTTCCCTGAAAGACATTGCTCAGGTGGAATGAGATTAGGGAAGTTGTGCTCCATTAATGTAATATTTACATGGATTTTTCTAGCCCTGCTCAGCAGGCCCCGTTACAAAAGAATTGTGGCCAGAGATCAAAAAGGAGTCTGGCCCTGATCTGATCTTCTCTTTTTTTTAAAAAAAAAAATAGAATCTTTTTAAGAGCTCGGCATTCCATGGATGCCCGAGCTGATTCCCCTCCGTATCAGTCAACCTGTAAGTGCCTGGTCGCACGACACCTTCGACTTTAAAAGGACCTTCCCACTTCGGACCAAAGGACCCGAGACCGGGTTGTTGAACTGTGACCTTCTTCATCACTAAGTCACCAACTTTAAAGCTTCTCGGTTGAACCCTTTTATTATAATACCGAGCTACAACCTAGTTCCGAGCTGCATTACGAATTGATGCTCGGTTCCTTTTTTCTTCAAGTAGGTCGAGCTCGGTCATCATGAGCTTCGCATTCAGTGTTTCTTCGTATTGCTCAACCCTTAAGCTTGGTAACCCTACCTCGGCTGGGATGACGGCCTCTGCCCCGTAAACCAGGGAGAACGGTGTTTCGCCAGTCGCAGCTCGTGTAGTTGTTCGGTATGCCCAGAGCACTTGGGGTAGTTCGTCAATCCACGCACCCTTAAGCCCCTCGAGTTTCTTCTTCAGGTTATCTTTGATTGTCTTGTTCACGGCCTCAACCTGGCCGTTACTCTGCGGATAGCTCGGGGAGGAGAAAACTTTCTTAATGCCGAGCTTCTCGCACAGATGACGTAGACTCGAGGAGTCAAACTGTTTGGCATTGTCAGTCACAATAGTGTGCGGGATTCCGAACCGGCAAACGATATTTTTCCATACAAAGCTGGTGCACTTGGCTTCGGTCATGTTGGTGCAAGGCTCAACTTCGATCCACTTCGTCAGATAGTCTATGGCGACGATACAGTATCTGAATTGTGAGCGGGCCGGTGGGAGAGGTCCGATCAAGTCGATGGCCCACTTTGCAAATGGTCATGCCGAAATTACCGGATTAAGAGGCTCGACGTGTGAACCTAGCACCCTAGCAAATTGCTGGCATTTAAGGCATTTTCGTGCAAAGCTTTCGCAGTCTTGCTGCATGGTGGGCCAGTAGTAACCCTGCCGCAGGCATTTCTGGGCCAAGGAGCGTCCACCGGAGTGATTGCCACAAAGGCCTTCATGGATCTCCTTCATTAAATATTCGGCCTCCTTGGGGTCTAAACATCTTAGGCACGGCGTCGTGTAGCCGCGTCGGTACAACTTTCCCCCAATCATCGAATACCGGGCCGAGCTGTTACGTATCCGACGTGCTTCTTCCCTATCGTCGGGTAATTCGGCTATGGTCAGGTATCGGATGATCGGGTCCATCCATGTACATACCGGCTCCGCAGCCAGGTTCATGACCTCCTTATTAATACTTGGTCCGGAGAGTCTTTCGATGGGAACGGACATCGAGTCTATTCCACCCATCCCAGAAGCTAGTCGGGCAAGGACGTCGGCTTCCACGTTCTCGGATCGGGGGATTTGTTTGAAAGTATAGGACTTAAATTGCCCAAGCAACTGTTTCGCTTCCTTTAAATATGCCGCCATCGATTCTGCCCGGGCCTGAAACCCTCCAGTGACTTGCTGCACCACTAGCATCGAGTCACTATAGATGGTCAAGTGATCGACTCCAAGGTCTCGGGCAATTCGTAGTCCGGCTAGCAAAGCTTCGTACTCTGCTTCGTTGTTAGAGGTCTTAAAATCAAATCGAAGGGCATAAATGACCTTATACCCGTCGGGGCTTGTCAGAATCAAGCCAGCCCCCGACCCGTCGACACAGGTTGAGCCGTCGACGTGTAGTTTCCAGTTTTGCTCCAGGGAAAGGCCTTGTTCACTGCAGGTAGCTGTATCAGACTCCTCGACGGGTGATTTCTCAACTAAGGGAGCCACTTTTCCGGCCTCTGTAAATTCGGCAAGGAAATCCGCCAGAACTTGAGCCTTTATTGCCGTTCTTGGCACAAAATGTACATCATATTGGCCCAGCTCAACCGACCATTTGGCCATCCGACCTGATATTTTTGGGCTCTGTAAAACTTGCCGGAGAGGGAATTTGGTCGGGATCTTGACGGTATGGCCTTGGTAATATGGCCGCAGCTTCCGGACTGATGTTATTAAGGCAAAGGCCAGTTTCTCCAACGGAGAGTACCGCTCCTCGGCACCTTGGAACGCGTGGCTGGTATAGTAAACTAGCCTCTGGATCCCGTTTTCATCTCGGACTAATACCGAGCTGACAGCCTTCTCCGAGACGGCCAAATAGGCTGTTAAAACCTCACCGGGCAAAGGTTTGGACAGGAGCGGGGGTGTGGCTAGGTAAGTTTTTAAGTCTTGGAAAGCATCCTCACACTCCCTGCTCCACTCAAACCTCCCCTTAAGTGCCTTGAAAAAAGGGTGACACTTGTCGGTAGCCCGGGAGACAAATCTTGACAAAGCGGCTACCATGCCAGTAAGCCTTTGCACGTCTTTCACTGTCCGAGGAGAATGCATGTCTATAATTGCCTGAGCCTTTGCCGGGTTGACCTTGATTCCTCGTCGGTTAATCAAAAATCTGAGAAATTTACCTGAGCCAATGCCAAAAGCGCATTTTGTCGGGTTGAGTTTCATCCCGTACTCCCAGAGAATGTCAAAGCTAGCTCGGAGGTCGGCCATGTGGTCCTTCGCTTGGATAGATTTTACTAACATGTCGTCTACGTAGACCTCCATAGTTTTCCCGATCAATCGAGCAAACATTTTGTTAACAAGGCGTTGATAAGTGGCCCCGGCATTTTTGAGACCAAACGGCATCACGACGTAACAGTACAAGCCCTGATCAGTAATAAACGAGGTTTTGACTTGGTCTTCTTCGGCCATTCTTATCTGATTATATCCGGAGTATGCGTCCATAAAGCTTAGTAGCTCATGGCCGGCTGTGGCATCAACGAGCTGATCTATCCGAGGAAGTGGGAAGCAGTCCTTCGGGCAGGTTTTGTTAAGATCGGTGTAGTCAACGCAGACCCGCCACTTGCCGTTCGCCTTTTTGACAAAGACGACATTTGCTAACCATTCAGGGTATTTGAATTCTCTAATAAACCCAGCCTTTAGGAGCTTCTGGACTTCATTATTGATCGCAGCATATCTCTCCGGATTAAAGGCCCTTCGTTTTTGTATCACCTGCTTGTGGTTAGGTTGGACGTTGAGCCGATGGTTGATGACGCTCAGATTTATTCCGGGCATGTCTTCATGGGACCATGCAAAAACGTCTCGGTATTCGGAAAAAAGGGATTGCAGGTCGGCCCGGATCTCAGGTCGTAACTGTGATCCGAGTTGGACTGTGGGCTCTGGCCTTTCGGGGTCCAGAGAGAACGGCACCAAGTCTTCGACCGGGGTACCCCTTACCTCTTCCTCGGGCAACCTAGGATCCAGGTCCGCGAGCATCTTCAGCGCCGGATTGGTCGGGAGATCGGTCTCATCGACCGAATGAACGGCCAGAATTCCATGTTGCTGAGCTGAGGCTGCCCGGACTGCATTTGCATAGCAAGCCCGGGAGTCCGTCTGGGATGAACGGATCACTCCAACGCCACCATCGGTTGGGAACTTCATCGCCAGGTGATATGTCGAAACCACGGCCTTTAATCCGTTCAAGGTCGGCCGGCCGATGATGATGTTGTACTGGGAGGGTTTATCAACGACTAAAAAGTCGACAACCCGAGTGACCCTCGCGGCTCCTTCTCCGAAAGTTACCGGGAGGCTGACCTTCCCGGTTGCCCGGACACATTCACCAGCGAAGCCGAAAAGTGGAGTCCAAACCGAGACCAAAGGTGCGTTGCTTATCTTCAACTTGTCGAACGCCTGCTTAAAGAGGATGTCTGCCGAACTGTCGTTGTCAACTAAGACACGCCGTACAATATTGTTGGCGATAGGCAGTTCGTAAACCAGGGCATCGTTATGAGGATGCATTAATCGGTCCGCTTCTTCTTCGGTGAAGGTGATCGGGGTGTCTTCTTGACGGCATATCTTGTTGATGTGCTCGGACACATTTATGAATTCACCCCGTTCGACCCGCCGAGCTTCTCTGACGTAGGATTGCCGCCCACTCGACGTGTCCCCGGTGACAGGCTCGTCGAATATCGTATGTACAATATTCGGGGGTTCCAGGGCGTTCCCACTATCGATCCTGGGTCGGCTTTGTACGTCTCGGCCTAACGAGTCGTTCCTTCCAGAGGTTCTCGGGGCTATAGCCCGTTCCACAAATTCCTGTAACAGACCTTCTCGGACCAACCTCTCTATCTGGTCCTTCAGCTGGATGCATTCTCGGGTAGTGTGCCCCATGTCTTTGTGAAATTGGCAAAACTTCGACTGGTCACACTTCACCCTGCTACCTCGGAGCTTCGGCGGTGGCGTCAGCAAATTCTTGTCACCAAGCTGGGCGAGCACCTCATCGATGGTTGCCACCAGGGGTGTGTAGTTCTGAAACTTGCTGGTTGGCCCCTTTGGCTTATCAGCTTTCTCTTTCTTCTGCTTCTTTGCATGCTCGGTGCTGCCCTGTTCCGACGCGTTTTTCTGCTTCTTACCCTTTTTTGTTCCGCTCGGGCCAGCCTCTTCCCGGCGGCTCTTCATATACTCGGCAGCGTCCGCGTGTCTCTAGGCATACCGAGCATTTGCGAAAACGTGTTTGGCTGCTCAAAGGCCAAGGACCATGTCAGTTTCTCGTCTCGGAGGCCCCCTACGAAAATATGTTTGAGGGTCTCATCTTCGACGTGCTTGACCTTGAGAGCTGCCCGGGTAAACCGATTAATATAATCCCTGACGCTGTCGTCTCCCTGCTTGATGGCATACAGGCAAGTTATCTCTTTCCTCCGCGTCCTGGTTGTAGAGAATGCGGAGGAGAAGGCATCGGCTAAATGCCAAAAAGAAGAAATCGACCCAGGTTCGAGTCGTCGGAACCACTGCCGGGCAGGGCCTGTAAGAGTAAGTGAGAAAGCTTTACACATCGCAGCATCGCTGGCGTTCTGCAGCAGCATGTGTCCCCGAAAAAGTTTGGCGTGCTCATCAGCGTCAGTGGCTCCATCATAAGGCTTGATCTGCGGGACTTTGAACTTCGGTGGCATAGGCGCCCGTATTATATGATCCGGGAAAGGCGGGTCCTGAGCTCCGATTTCATCTAGACCGAATCTACAATTCCGGATCTCATCGATCTGTCGCTGCAGTGCCCGAAACTGACGGCTATTGGTGTCTTCGGGCAGTTCGACCCGATAGGGTACTCCGCCCACTGCACGGCCTCCAGCCCCGGCCTGACGATTCCGGTTAATTCCTTGAGACCCGAGCCGGTCAAATACCGAGGCTCGGGAGCCTTGTGGTGAAGGGGCACGAGCCGCTTGGCGACCCACACGGTGTTCTTGAACTTGCCTGTTGTCAACTGGGATTCCCCTAGTGGATCCCGCAGACGGCTCGGATCGGCTTTGCTGTGGGTTTGCTGCACTTCGCTCAACCCGACTTCCAGCCTGGTCATCCTGGGCCGGGAGAGGCAGAGCTGGTGCAGCCTGTCGCTGAGCTTGCTGGGCGAGCTGCTGAGTTAGGATCCGGACCGCATCTGTAAGCTCACAGATCGGATCTTGAGCGACTCGGCCCTCGCCATGCTTCCTTGTCCCCCGGATCGAGATCTCGCGGTCCGAGGACGGCCCCTAGGCCGGCCTGTAGCCGGTTGCCTATACCTTGCATCACCCGACCCCTCCGACCGGGCGGTATCGTCTCTTGCGTTACCTCGTGTCGTCATCTCGGGAATTCGAGGTATAATATAAGTTGGGCGCATTCGGCCCTCCTTCTAGCGCCAAAATGTTGATGCTTACCGTTGTCCGGCGTCGGATCAACACCCACGTGCGGTTGTGCACGTCCTGACCTCTTCTTAGGCTTGCCCCTGACCGAAAATGTGTACCTACGAGAGGGATGATTTGGAGAAATGGGATTAGTCAATAGACAATGGCTCTTCGATGCTCAAGGCAAGTATTGCTCGGCAGAGGTCGGCAGCTACTTAAGTGTGAAGAAGTCTCTCTTTCCAAAACGTCATAAATGCATCCTATTTATAGGCCATCAGCTGGATCGGGCGCAAGACGGGTTTTGCCCATTACCCAGGTGTCACATCGAAGTATGTCAGGGGCTAAGTGACAAGTGTCGCGTCCATCGCCCAATGGATTGGACTCTATCGGACGGCAGCACGTTTGCCTGGTGTTGGCCTACAAGGATGGGTAGTGACGTATCTTTACGAATAAAGCGGTCCGACCCGAGCTACCGTACATCCTCGAGGTGGCAGTCTTCTTGGGGCGTGCCCTTGGATGAATGGAAAGCACCTCGGGAAGAAGTATAAGTCGTCGGGTCGGACAGTAGGCTTCCTAATGTCTGCCGAGCTTAATTGCCAACCACCAAAGTTAGCGTTCTCGGTGGTGGCGCCGAGCTTACCTTCAACAGGAGGGTTGAAATATTGGACCAAAAAAAAATTCTTTCTCTGTCTTTCAAAAATATTTAACCTTCGATCAGTAAAGACAACCTAATTGGTTGTAAATCCCTCCATTCTATTATAGATTAAGGGTTTAAATTTTTCGAAAACCCACTTGAATGTGGTAGTATTCGTCCTCCTTGTATTAAAAAAATAAAAGATTTGACCTTCTACAACAAAAATGCCATCCGTCAAACGTAGAATCAATCAGGTCTTTGGCATCACTCTTCCGGTCATTTCAAATCCTGTAACCATAGACTTGTTTCCTGCAACAGCAAACATTCATAGTTATTATTTATTGGCAATTAAAATTAGTAGACTTGATAGAATTAAAAAAAAAAAAACTAGTAGAGTTCAGGAATAAATCCCAAGTGTTCAGCAAAGAAAGACAAGAACAAATAATGATCAGATGTCAAGTAATTTTGTATATAGTTCTACATTTCTATAATGAGGATGCCTAAATAATTATGCATATAGTCTTTACATTTCCACGTCTTTCAGGCTCCATTTTGACTAAAAGTCTAAAAGCATCTTCAATACAGAGTTAAATTAGTGTTGTAATACTAAGGATCTTTTTGTTTGAGGTTCAAAAAGTTTGAACTCATTTTGTGAGCTGAGCAAGCGTTTGAAAAAAAAAAAAAAAAACTTAACCTCAACCTCAAACATTAAACTCAAAAAGTAGGATGGATTCTATTTAACACTTCTAATTTCAAGATATTTAAACTCAAATTTTGAACCCTTCTCTTACAAAAGTCTTAATATCTAAACATAGTTTCAAGTTTTATTTTTTTAAACCCAAAATCATTAATTGACATCCAAACATCGATTTGGATTATAATTTCAAACCATACTTTGCAAACTCTCATCCTAAACCAAAAAAATTCAAACTACCACGTTTCCATATTTTTGATGCTAAATTCATAGTGTATACTGTCCCTCCGTCTGGTTCACTAGTTCAAATTGTGTTAATTTGAACTTTTCTAATTTACACAGAAAAATCCAAATTGTATAGTTTAAACAATAATCCAAACTAGCATTTAGATGTGCAATTAAAATGTTAATTTAAACATGATAACCAGGCTGAATATGTGTTTGGATGAGTATTAATAACTCTAGTTTAAAGCATGAAAAAAATATGTAATTAAAGAATAAGCATGAAATATGTAAAAAGAAGTTATTTAATTAGAAAATAATATGAAATAATAGTGTTAAATTATAAATACAAAAATCTAAGAGTGAAATTATTGTTTAATATTTGTTCAAAATGTTGAAATGAAAGGGATTTGAATTTTAAGTTGTGTATTTTAGACCAATTTGAACCATCAGTTTAGTTCAAATTAAATGTTTTACTAAACATTAATTTAAACGGTGATGATTGTTTATACTGAGCCGAAGTGGACTGAAGAAGTGAAACAAACACTGCCTATATTTTGCTATAAATTTTGTGTCAATAATAGCATGTATTTGTATTATCCCTTGATATAATGATTTTTTAATCCATTTAATCATTACAACATTGTTAGTATTAAATTATTTTAAACTTTAAAATTTAATCTATAACTTCAAAAGTTTACTAATTATGACAAAAAATAAATATAACATTTAAAATAACATTATGTAAAGTATAAAATATATAAGAACATCTCCAATACAATACTAAATTAATGTGCCAATAAAAAATTTAGCATTTGAGTGTAAAAAAACCTTTTGAATGAAATACTATTTTTAATGTTAAATTTGTTATATATTAGACTTGATGGAAATTTTTTCACTAAATTTGACATATAGCAACTTTAATATTTGATTCTTATTAGTTAATATATTGATTTTTTCTTTAATAATTACAACATTTTTGCGTTTTAATAATTTAATATTAAAAGTTTACTTTTATAATTTGTAAAGTTTAATAATTATGAAAAAAAAACAAATGTGGCATTTCAATTAGCATTATACATTGGAGCACAAAATAAAACAACATATCAAACGTGCTATTTTCACCTATTTTAATAGCAAATATAACATTGAAATTGACACTTGTATTGTAAAAAATCTTATTTTCACTTTTTAACATCAAATATAGCATTGTCATTCACATTTATATCTCGGAATCAACAGACCCATAATTTTTACAAGTTAAAACTAACCTTTTTAATTTCTTATCTCGGCAATTTTCACTTCCGCAAGAACAGCTAAACGCTTCAAGAGGATGATCTATGTCATCAAAATCAATTCCATAGTCCTGTAAGAGATGTTAACCGATCATCTCGCGAACAAAAATACAAGACATGCATGCAATCTCAGTAAAACAAATTAAGTGTTTGGTAAGCATCGTTACAACCAACATTTTAGTTCATTGCATGTGAAAGCTTTACACAGTAGTAACCTTTTTTTACTGTAGCATGTAAGAGTTTTACACTATTTAGTAACCAAAAAGTTATTTTGGTAAATTAAACATTGTAATAAAAGAACCAGCTTTACACTTTTTGTTTTTGGTAGCAACTTTTTGGTTCTAACTACACTTACCAAACACCTTAACAATAAAATAATAAAGGCCTGAACTATCAACATTGTAATATCCTGGCCTCTAAATTTTTTATTTTTGGTAAATTACTCCTTAAATTTTTATTATTAATATTTTTGGTCCTTAACAATAAAATTGATTAATGATTCCAAAAATTAACATTGAAATTTACATATTTATCATATAGTAACTGAAAATTTTACATAAATAGTTATATTAAGTGCAAAATATTCTAGTTTCAATAGGTTTTTAAGATTAATGAAAGGAACATTTTGAACATAATGAAACTATTTTTTGTAAAATTTCAAGTTATTATGCGTTGGCCACATAATTACCCATGTTAAATTTCAAAAACCATTTGCCAATTTAAGTGTTAAAGACAAAAATAATCTGTCCAAATAAAAAAAAAAAATCAGAGGTTAAAATGACACTATGTTTAGAGTTCAGAGATAACATTGTCAATAAGTCAAAAATTAAATTCTCTTTCAAATCCACCTACCCAAGTCAGCTCCTCCAAAGCAGCCACTTTCCTAGTTGTAAAAAAAGCAAGCTGCATACAGGGGACAAACCAGCTTAGAAGTGCCTCGTCATTGATAAATAAAAATGGCATAAGTTGAACTTATTATACGTTAATAACGAGCATTGGTGAGCTTACGTATACATATTTATTGTTTGGAGCCATAATTGATCCACCTTTGTTATACACATGAGAGGATCCCTACTCTTAGGGCCGTTCATGCTTTTACTGATTAGTCAATTATTTAAAAAAAAAAAAAAAAGGAACAAGAAGTAAAACTGTGACTTTTCAATAAGTGCAAAACTATATCTTTAAAAGAAATTGAATGAGTGAAAAATGGTTTTAAAATTTTTTGGTAAGTAATAAAAATATCATAAGGAAAGTCTTGTTAAAACTTTGGTTTAAATCTTAAAGTTTATTTCAAAAGTCCTTTTTTGAGAAACTATATTTTGTGGCTTTGACTAGAAGCTCTTTTATAGAGTTAAAAAACTAGTCACATATTATCCAAACATTTTTAGAAACAAATTTTAGACTCGAAAAGCTAAAAGCAGTTTTTAAAAAGCTAACCTATACAACCTTAAATTGTTTACAAAGAGATGTTTATTGCATATAAGCAAGTAAATAATTCATTTAAAAATAAAAATAACAAAAAAAGTTAATTTCACACATTAACTTGAAGTCAAAGAAGCATGTTCATCAAGAAAAATATGGTTCATATTCCAACGTCATAAATTTAACACCACCCAGTAGTTGGGAGGCATGGAATGAGGTTAAGGCCTCCAGGTTCAAATTTTAGGAGGAACAATTTTGAGGAGGAGGTACATGAGATGTATTTTTGTCTAGAAAAAAAAGTCATAAATTAAAAAAAAAAATTATAAACATGTTTGCGTAATCAGGCTGTTAGACATTGAACACTCATGTGATGAACTAAAATATTGTTCACAATCTAACGTGCTATAATTTCTTAAAAAATGGGATTTATAAGCATTTTACTGTTGGTGCATGGAGGGATTTCAATGGCGCATACTCAGGCTGTTAGACGTTTGCCTTTTGCATAATACATCTCAAACTTTTAATCTTAGCAAAATACACTTTAAACTTTGAAATCAGTGCAATTGAGGTCCAATACCTAGTTTAATATCCATTAAGTACTCTATTTTTAGCGTGCTTGGGAAGTGCAGTTAGAGCCACTGGTTGAAACTAATTTTAGTTAAAAATACTATAGTATGTGAAAGCTCTATACTGTAACAACTTTTTGTTTTTTTATTATATCATGTGAGAGCACTTTACTATTTGTTGGTCGAACCAACAGCCAAGCACCCAATTCATGTGTTAAGCTTTATTTTTTTTTCCTTAAACCAATGAGCTCTATCCTTAAACTCACGTACGAATCCCCTGACCAAAATCGTCCATATGTTTTAACACTTGTTAGCTATTAGACCTCAATTATTAATAATTTCAAAATTCAGGATGCATTTTGCCCGAGTGAAGGTTTGGGATATATTATGCAAAAACCGTGTAGTTTAGGATTAACAATGCAATTTACTCAAATATATGTATGCAAAAGTAGTTGAGAATAAAGCAAGACAATCCATACATGGTAATAATGGCGATCGGGTGTTTCCACTTCTACCGGAATATCAACCAAGTTTGCATCTGAGCATCTGCAGCGATCAAGAGGAACAAAAATAAAATGTAAATAAAAAGTAAACCAATATGTGAGGTTCTCGGTACCAAATTAGTGTGTTAACGTCAAAATTAAATATTTAAATAGAAAAATTACTCTCTAATATAATGTTCTTTTTGGTATTAAATTTGACATAGTTATAACCCAATATATCATATGTCAAATTTTGACATTTGACTACTACTAGTTGATGTATTCATTTTTTTATTTTTACAACATTATCATTTTCAAATTACTTTAAATTTAAAAGTTTTTTTTTTTTTTTACAAAATATAATATTTAAAATAATATTATGAATTTAATTACAACATAGAATAAAATATCAAATACATCATTTTCATACTTTCTAGTATAGATATAAGATTGATATTTTCATGTCCATTAGAAATGGTCTAACATTCCTCAAAAGTAATTTAGTTAATATGTCGGGTCTTCTTCCCTCTATGTCAGCAATGAAGAGGACAAGCATTTGCCAACTCACATGCATGCACAATAAATTTCATCACTCCGGTAGCACCTAAGCCATAAAATCGCTAAGAACCAAGTTCTACAGATAAAACAAAATGTTATTTACAGGATCTGATAGAAAACTTTACCTATGGTTTATGAATCTGGCAACATTTCCATTAAATGTGGCATCCAAACAAAGTGCCTCCTCATCCCTTAGAATTCCTTCAGAGCCCCAATCTGCATCAAGTGTTACTGGATACGTATGTCTCTCTTTGCTTATTCCCATATTGCGCTCGTACAACTCCGTATTGGTTAGTACTTCTCCTACGTATTCACATACGAATGTTCCCTTAGGCAAGGCCTCAAGTGATCTAAGACCCCAGCCTTTTCCTTCACTAGTCAAGAACACCTGAAACAAAACCAACATTTACTCGATATAAAGAACAAGAACATAAACAGTAACAGACTCTAAACTTCTTGTTACTGATTCAAAACTAATTAAATAGATAGCAAAAAAAAAAAAAAGGCTATCACCAAACATGCGGGGCCATGTGGCATAGTGTTTACTTGTGCTTTTAAGTGAAGTAAAAGTTATGACTTCAGAGTTATTGTTTGAAAGAGGAACCATTTTTGTGAAAGAGCTTTACATAACAAACATAACCTGTTTGTTTTGTTGGTTCTAAACCACATTGTGGTTCAAACCATTTTGCTTAAAAGTTATTTATTACAACATATTTGGATTTCCGTTCAAACCTATGAACCAAACAACCAAACATGCCAATAATTTTTAAGCTTATGGATAAGTACAAAAAGTGTTAAAATTATGTACGCAAAATTTTATGGAAGCTCTTGTACTGCAAATTTTGAAGTCTTTCGTGAAAGAGCTACTTGGGAAGACACATTTCGTGGCGCGTTAAAGCTCTTTTGGAAGGTTTTTCAAGTACATATAAGCAGCTTTTGGATCCCGGGGGCCATAAGATGCTTCTAGAAAACCATGCCAAATAGGCTCCATTATAAAAGTTTATGCTGAAACTGACCTGCAATTTGCATGAAATGCCTCGTTGGACTACCCTGTTTCCACATTGCATGTCACAGCCACACTTTCTCCAGCATTCTTTGATGAACTTCCTGATCAGGTGTCCCTTGCATTGCTCAGGATCGTAGTCATTCTTAGCCTTCTCAAGAGGGCAGTCTTTACAGAAAACAAAATGGTCCTGCTGTGGCTCATTTTTCATAGCCACACAAGCTCTTAAAAACTCTTCTTTCAAAAGGCCTTGTGGTGTGTAGGCAAACTCTCCACCAGTTTCACGGGCACAGGCACAAGGTATTGATGACGAAAGACAATCTCCGGAACAACTTGAGCAGCAATCCTCATCCACAATTCGGGCCAGAGAAATATTTATGTTTGCATTTTGATAGATTAAATTATGGGGAATGTAATTAAACTTTGGAAGAGTCTCATTGCCGATATCATCTACCAATGATATTCTCACCTTTTCTGTCCCTTTTGTGATGTCATTGAGAAAATTGAACAGCTTTTTCTCATCATGAGTAGTAGGATGTGTACCTGTATGCTCGGAGCTACTTGCACTTTTGCCTTTTATGTCCGTTGCAGCAAGACCAATGACAAGAGGTTGCTTCTTTTGTTCTGTAACATGAAGGGCATGCAAGATTTTTGTTACGCCTACCAGCGAACACATAGCCAATCGAATTATCCATCCAGAATGCATAAAAAATCACTTAAGAATACTTGAAACAAATACAGAAAACGGAAGTTTAATTTCATGAACATGTAAGATTTCTTGAGGACTGGAATTGCCACTTCTAATGCATCAAATTAGCAAATTCCCCCACAGGGAAAAGAAAAAAACATAAACAGAGAGTACATAGGAAAGAATCCCTAGACAATATGAGCATCTAATTGATCTTAGAGATACTGAAAATGTTAGAAAATACCTGGATGGATCTCTGAAATGGGTTTCTTAGAAAGTGCCAAGTTGTTAAACCCCTTGTCAGTATTGCTTAACTTTGTCAAACGTTTCTTGTGAATTTCACTTGATACATTTTCGCTCCGGACAAGAGAGCATCTAGGCTCATCCATTGGCTCTGCTGGTAAGTCCCCTGAAGACTTTGCTTTTTTATCTCCATGGAGCGCTAGAGATTTAGATTCTAATCTACTACCACTTAAACATGGTTTAGAAGACTTCATTATTCCTTTCCTAACTTCTGAATCCAACTCTTCGCTTGAGTCAACCGATGAAGGAGAAGCATGTTCTTTTTTTCCAGCCAAGTTCTGTCTTTTAACCGGTCTGCCAGACCCATCACGCCCTTCAAAACGTCTACTTTTATCTTCCTTTCCCTGTAAAGGAAAGGCACATACAAACATCAACAAAATATTTAACAAGGAAAAATTGAGAAACGTAAAGAACAAACATAATGTGATAGGCATAGATACTACAAGATTAATCAACATCAATAAAAATTTGACAAGTGTGTAGCACATTTTTTCTCCTAATTTGGGTTTGAATAACAGAGCTTAGAATGCGGAACAATTCATTAAAAAAAAAATGCTTGTAAGATAATTAATATTGGGACTAAGCCAACTATACTTTCAATAGAATTTAAAACCAATCCAAAGACAAGCATATGCATAAAAAATGTCTAGTAAACAATAACCAGAGATAAGAGTTCTTGTATTTATTTATTTACTTTGCATGATTAAAAAACAGAACTTGTAGAGGAAAGTAAAGGAGGAATTACCTTATCTTCCTTGTGCTCAAAATATGCATCAAGAAGAGTCCGGTAGTTGTCTTCTGCAATGTGTGTCCAGTCTTTATCGTATACTCTCAATAGATGCTTCAAAATTGGTTTCACCTCTTCATCGGGAATTCCTAAAGCCCTCGTTACATTCAACGCCTTCCGTACTGGGTGGTCATCAACCATTTTGTTTGCTTTCTGTCAACAGAAGACAACCTGCAAAATTTTGGGTTGTTAGTTAAGCATTCTCCAGAGACCTGCAAATCCCCCGTTGTTAATTAGTTCATATAACAGACAAAAAGTTGTATTTTTGTGTTCATAGAGAACTGGAAACTTTCAGGCCGTTAGAAAAGACACAACATCAAACATTTGTCTTGGGACACTTGTCTTCAATTTCTATGTTTATCTGTCTTCCTCAATTTCCGAATAAAAATTAAAAATAAAAGCCCCTGACAATCACATTCAAAAGTTGGAAGAACCAACCTTACACCTAAACTGAACCAATATAAAATAGCACCGAATTCAGATAAACTATCCCCTTCATGCAAAGGTAACCCAAAAAATTTAAAAAAAAAATAAAGCATGTTCTGTTTTTGTGAAAAAACTTAGAATACTTTCTTTTTGTGAAGCTCTTTTGAAATCCTTTTCGAGGACCCATGAAAGTAGACCGGCATATTCAATCTTAAACTCCTCAAGCGTAAAGAGCTCAAAAAAGTGTAGAAAAAAGAGGGGAAAAAAAAAAAGTCAATCCCTCAAATAAGACCAAATGTGCCTTCAAATGGCTGACAAAGTCAAGAAAATCATTTAAAATAACTAGCTTTATAACCTCATTTTATCCCCATATATTTCCTCACAATGCATGCAAGGTACGGAATGAAACGAAAAGGCCAAAACAACAAATTGAAAAAACTCTGCTTGGCAGCCGACAAAAAAAAAATCGCAGGTGAAACAGTTAAAGAGAAACATTACAGAAAAAAGAGAATTGACCATAATACACGCATTTCCTTTAATTACTTGTACCGTAAGCATTTTCCATAACCAATAAATCCCGCAAACAAAACTCCAAAAGAAACATCGTAATACCAACAGACGCTATGTTTGGTACCGAAGAAAGCGCAGGAAAATAAAGAGACCATCGATTTCTTCTTCACATGAAACGAACAGAAAAAGAAGAAGAAGAAGAACACGAAAGGAAAGTCGAAAAACCCACAGTACTGTTAAACCATTACGTATTCGGTTCAAGAAAAAAAAAACTCGGAATCATTTTTTCTTTCTTCACATTTCAAATCCTTTTTCCCTCATACGAACTGGCAATTGACGAGAAATGAAATTCAAAGAGAAAGAAGGAAAGGTATAAAAGGAGATTTCAGAGAAAGAGGCATACGCTTTTTCCAATGAGAACTCCAAACATCGCAGAGCAGCGGCGGAGAAAACGGGGAGGAGAAGGTCACGTGAAAAGCACGTGACCAGTGACGTCCTTTCTCACAGGAGTTGCAGAGACGGAAAGAGTCGAAGCAACAGTGAGAGCGTGAGAAGACGGAGGAATTTCACTCTAATAAAATATATATATATGTATATATATCTATATACAGATGTACGGAAAGATGTGTTGGATGGAGAGAGTGAGCTGGTGTGAGAGCGGGTACAGCTGATAATTTGTGCACTTTATTAAATGTGGTACGGTCTACGGTGACTGCCGTTCATACGGTTTCTTTTCTTTTTTTTTATGAAGGGACCGTTGACGTGGTTTTTGATCGGCAATTAAACCGTGATCTTTTTGGATCTTTTCGGATAGTGGAACGGTGTACAGAGGACAGTCCATCCGTCCGCATGGAAGGTTTTGGAACGGAGTACAGAGGACAGTCCATCTGTCCGCGTGTCAATAGAATTGCGGCGATGGATGTTTTCTATTGGTAGAAAGGGGGCCCTACACCTAGAAAGCCGGAAAGTTAACTTGGATCATATTTATTTTCTTGACCGTAAGATCTTTGATAATCAAACACTTACAAAATGGATTGGTGTCCCGGTAGATGATGCACTTAGGGTTTTGATACTTCACAACTCCATATGAGCATATTTATCCAAGTAACGTGTTCGGGTAAAAGTAGGTTGGGTCTTTTATGTTTGAGATCTTTTTTTTCACTCTCTCAATAATCTAGTGACATTATAAATTATTATTTAAGTAAAAAATAAAATGATAGAGTTCACATTCAAGTAGTAAATAAAAGAAGTGTAAAAGAGCATGAAAAAAGGGTGTAGCTAGCTTTATTGATGGGCTTCGAGATGACTTTTGAAGTAACAAAAGAGACGGGGGAATTTTCATAAATGACATATGTTAAAACTTATTTTTTATAAATGTCATATATGTTTATTTGTAGTAAAATTTAACATGTTATATGATTGATAGTATGACATAAATAAATATAACTTTTAAAAATATGACATAACATGTAATTTTATCAAAGAGATAAGGACAAGATGACACCAATAATTTTTTTTAATTCAACAAAAAAGGAAAACACAAACAGGAAAAAGGTTGCATCAATTACAATTGTATTTCAGCTTAGCTTTAAAGAATAAGTGAAATATTATTCATGATTCCTATCATGCCTTAAGTTACTAAAATTAAAAATAAATTTTTCATAAGTTTCATGTGGTTTTTTCCTTACCGATGATTTAAGATTGTGCAAAAAAGGTACCATGTAACCTTACCCACAATTATATATTTATATATATATATATATATATATATATATATATATATATAATGAATTTTTACTCTCTTAGAATTTTTTGGATAAAGATTCCCATTCATAACTTTTTAAGGTAAAAAACGCATGCAAGAAAAATTGTCAAAAAGATAAAAAAAAAAAATAAAAATAAAAACGTTAAGAAAGTATTTATTCGACCATACAATTCAATTTTATTATTGGAATAGGACTTCGTCTCCTAACCAGATGTTCACATGTGGTCTTTGATTGAGTATTTTTAAAGGGTTTGATACTAGATGCAGTCTACTCCCATTAAAGATAAGTATTTTAAAATCTTTGCTCAATAATACAAAGCTTAATTGATCATTTATAATCATTGTATTTACTACTTTTAATCAAGAAAAAAATTTTCTTCTTTTTGATTTGTATTATTTATCATGGTTGATATAGTTGGTTCATCTCAACTAGTTGCTTGTAGCTATGTGGGAGTGCTTGATTCAACTCGAGTACTTGACTTGCTCAAAAATGGTTGGCTTCACAATTCTGCACAGTATCTCATGATTGTTTAGGCATGTTTTCAAGATTCTCAAACCACTTCTATACTACCGGGTAAACATGGACAAATGGATAACAAGCCCATGGAAATCCACACTTGACCCTAGGAATTTTTATAAATATCATATATTTTAAGATTTACTTTTTATAAATGTCATGCATATTTATTTATAACACAACTTAACATGTAATATGAATAATAATATGACATAAACTTTTCTTAGTATAAACACAACTTTTAAAAGTATAGCATAACATGTAATTTTCTTTGACCCCGTAATCTGAGTCAGTGGATTAGGCCCATAGGCTATCTTTCATTCTATAAATAGGTCTACATTAACCTGTTGAGGGTGTTCCATAATTTTACTAGGCAAAAAGCACTTGTTGTAATATGAATTTTATAAAAGAGTAAAATATATTATTGTACCTTAAATTATTTGCTTTTTATATAATATATCCTGAACTTTTAATATTAATAAAATTCATAAATTTTGAAATCATTTACAATTGAGGTCTAATAGCTAACGAGTGCTATAAGGCATAGACGATTTTAGTCACAATATTCGCTTGTAAGTTTTATTTTTAAGTGTAGATCTCATCATTCTATTAAAACAATTGAAACTCAACACGCACAAAAGATTATTAAACAGAGATTAAAAGCAACTATTGAATCTCAATTGCTAATAATTTTAAAGTTCAGAATGCATTTTGTCACAATTAAAAGTTCGAAATGCATTTATGCTAAAATTAAATAATTCATGATATAACAATATAATTTACTCTTTATAAAATTTGTAGTAAAATCATCTTCACTAATGAAGGTAGCTTTAATTACTAAGTGAACCACTACAAATTTTAGTACGAAGATTTATTTGTTGCGTTTTTGTAACGCCCCTATATGGGGGTTAACAGTTTTTAATGAGATAAAATAAAAATAAATAATAAAAGTAAAACCTTAAAGATTAAAATTTGCCCGGGACTTAAATGAAAACTCTCAACTCAAAAATAAAAATATAAACGACAAATAAACCACAGTTTTAATGTAGCACCTTAAATTTAATAATATAAACTGTTGTCATCATCATTTTAACCCTCAACACATTATAATACAGTCACAGAAAGTAACAATTGATGCTTACATTATCATGAAGAACATTCTTTACAATTGAGCAGTCCCAATGTAATATAGTTACATCGCTTCCTCAACTATATTTCTCGTAGCCACCTCACACTTAGTGAGTCCTGAAAAGATATAAACATAAGGGAATGAGCAACACTATGCTCAGTAGAGAAAGCCATTACTCACCTTTAGGTTTTTATCATTACCACATTAAAACCTGCATGGTTAGTAAGTTACATCACATTCCAGATTATGAGGTTTATTATGATCACATCTTATGGATACCGTAGTTAATCGTTACCAAGTGTCATAATTACACATTTATACAAATATTACAAATCATCATTGTTCCTAGGTATCCATGTTAAATTGAGTATCACTCAACTCATCGAAACCCAAATGGGCGCACTTGATCACCCTATAAACATTCCAAGGGTGTTCCGGTGAGGGGACATCAAGCCCCGAGTCCTCACCAAATCGATTCCTGTACAGTGTGTTCTGGGACTTTCAACCCAAGGAAGCGTCATCACCTTCCCCCTATTTTACCTTTTAGGGTATTCATGCCCAAGGACGTAACCGTCGCCCTTTTCATGTCTCACAATTTCTCTATATTAAATCATTATTAATAGAGTTAATTTTCCTAACCATGCTTCTCAATTTATAACATGTGTCAATTCATTATGTTCCTCGCCGTACAATACAAGACGAGTCCATGTCATAGTTTCATATGTGATACACATATAATATCAGTTCAACATAGATATATATATATTGCGGCAAAACAATCAATTTTAATTCTATAAAAACCTCACAAAAGATGAGTAATAGAATCCCTACCTTTCAAGCTTATCAACAATCTTTTAATCCTGGAATCAGTTAACGTTAGCTCCATACTCCCTTGATCCTAAGGCGTGCATAAGGACAATTAAAACTAAAGCACAACATACAACTACATTCATAAATAAATCATGTGTAAACTTATCTTACTAGTATGCCATTAAAGCTTTTATATAAATCTCTTTTGAATACCACAGTAAACAATTTTTGTCTTAACACAATATAAAATGTGAACAAGTAATCTATATGTTTTAGTCCCTAATAAGATTCATCAATCACTTAGGATAATATTGGAAAGGTTGCAAGACATTAAAGAATTAGGTGGTGAGCAAAGATGGGTTCTTGGTTCAGGTTAGCAGCTGGTATACCATAACAAACTGGTAGATTTACTAGTTTCCAATACAAAAATTAAATAATTCTTAGAAAATAAAATACAACTCCGATTTAGGTTTATGATAGCTCGTTAGAAAGCCTAGGATGCTACTTTTCAAATATGCAAACCAATTCATAAAATTCATTTTAATTTAATCTTAGAATTTCAAGAAATAACCACTGCCCATAGAGGTATTACAAAGTTTAACAATATAAATTTTCTGTCTAGGGCATATACACTTAGACTTCATACATATGCTCCAAAATAGCAACAAACATATACTTAGGTTTAAGAACGCAAATTTGAATAATCCTTTAGTATAAAAGAAAATTTATAAATGAAAGACTAAATTTGTTCATAAGATTCTAACCTCGGATTATGGTTAGTTGGAAGCTTGAAATGGCTTCAAAACAGGTTCCTTTACTTCGGTATGACTGAAATTCTTGCTCAAATGGAGGTGATGGTGGCTGATTTTTATGGCAGCCTTGAAGAAGTTCTCTAAGTATTTTGCTTCAGCAAAGAAATGAGAAGAAGAGTGTGGGAACCGTGGAAGAGAAAGGAAGAAAAGATGAAGTCTTTGAAGAGAAGTGATAGAAACAATTATAGAGGAGACATGTTGAAGCATGTCACGGAGGAAATAAAGAAAATGAGGGTCAAGAGTAGTTGGAAAAGATATCCTTATGTCTCATCTAAAGACTTTAACACACATAATGCCAATATGACATTTTTGAGATTTATTAGAAGTTCTAAGGCTTTTTAGTAATCATACTAAATAAATATAGGAGAATTTTAGAAAACTTAAAAATAGATAAAAATAAATATTATAAAATAAATTTAAATGAAGCAATTTTTTTTTTATACATTAAAAATTAATTTAATTACCTCAATACCCGTTAGGAGAATAACGGGTGTCACAGCTCTACCCCCCTTAAAGAAATTTCGTCCTCGAAATTTCAATTCTAGCAATACTAGTAAAAATTTTAATTCCATTATGATTCAATTTCGAGTTTAAACCGTTAATGTTGTTTGTCCTCCAATTTAAGTCATCGTATCTCCACTTATTTACTTGCATAATAAATCTTACTCCTAAATCCCTCAATGAGAGTATTTCTGACAAGTTTCAACTTATAACACCGTATAATAGTCTAAGAATCTGATCAGGCATACATATTGACCATATCATGATTCCAGTCCTTCATTGTCCATGGACCGTGATTTACAATCACATTTAAGGAGATTGCCAGAGAAATTTTATATACTTCATCTTTAGGTTCCTTTTCCTTTTTGAGTAAGGAAAAGTCAAATATATTTGATTTCATATCTCAACTAATAAACTAAAACATAATCATAAAACATATATCACAAACACTTTTATTCAAAACTATACATTAAACTTACTCATAGAGATATTAAACGGAATCTCAGAGTTGCAAACATACCCGACATATTTTTCATTAAACAGCTATCCTCATGACACAAACATTCAACCCAAATAATATACTCATAACTGACTCTGGTACTTCCACATAATATTAACAGAATATTACACATTACAAACATAATACGGATACGTTTCGAGAGTACAAGGCACTCCGTATACCAGCTATCCATATCATGCATGCTTAGAGGATACAAAAACATCGATAAACAAAAGATCGGACCTTAAGAAGGATGCGTTTCGAGAGCATCAAGTACTCCGTATCCAGCCATCCCGGCATTAGGCTCAATGAATCTAAAAGATTTAACGACGTACCACAAGAAACACAGAATACAAGGCAAACGGTTATTCGTAACACACGAAATACGGACACACATGCCTACATGCCAAAGATAAAACAAAAAGATTACAGATGGAGATTCAAATCAATTGGCCGCTCCCGGCTTTCCCTTTCCCATTCAAGCTTGGATGTTGCAGTGTCGGATTCTGGATGTATGATTTGCATTTTATCTATCAATTCCTCAGCTGTTGAAGCAGTGACAAAGATTTGTCTCTCCGATTCTGTAGTGATGTTTTCTTCCACAGCGTAATCTAGAAATTTCAAAAGACCGTCATAAAAACCCTTTACGTTCAGCAGACCCAAAGGTTTGGAATAAAAGCCCAACAATTGCCCACAAGCAACTATAAATATTTCCTCAAGAGTACCTAGACCACCAGGTAACGCTATAAAAGCATCAGAATTATAGATTATGTCTTTAAAATTTATAGGGATACTCCTGACTCCTTCTCCCTTACCTATGGCTTCCTTACAAAGGTTTCCTTCAACTGGAATATGAGGCCAAATTCTTACATCAGTAGCGTCGCTAGACCTAGCTGCTAGTGCCATATTTACCATCATTTTTATACTACCACCCCCATAGATTATGTTAATCTTCTTGCGTGCTAGGACTTGCCCTAAATGATTTGCAGCTTCTAAATAAGCTTTATCTTTTCCAAGGCTGGAACCACAAAAGACACAGACATTCTTTATTTTCTTCGTGGACTGGGAGGTAGACATATTTGGTTTATAAAAGTGGTTGCTTAATGTCTGCTCCACTTAGACTTCGGGTTCTACATGAGTTTTTAAAGATGAGAAATATACAAAAAGGGCTAAAGAGATAGACGAGTAGGTAATGAAAAGGTAATCCAAAGATTTAAACAAAATCTTGTGCGGATAAGAAAGTAAGATAAGGTGATTGATAGTTTACAGAAAATCTGATTCACTTTTTGAAAAAGATTAGACTCTAATTGTATAACTTTTGACAATTGAGAACAATTCGACAGAAGACCCTCATGACACAACTGTAGACTTTTTGACAAATATACACCAAGTCTAGAAATTTAATATAAACGACAAATACTGTAGAACTTTTGAAATTTGAGACACAAATCTTGAAATATCCGGATAAGCTTTTCAAAATTCAAACATATTACTGTACCGTATGTAACGTGTCTGATAAGATAATATATTTTATTATATATATATTTAAGAAAATCATAAATTAAATAAGATATTAACACTTACTGTATCAATCTAATAATCACAATTATTTCAAACACAAAAGCAAATATTCTGAGTAAAAGAAAAACACAAACTGTTGAACATCAGCTAAAACTGCTTCAAATAAGTAAAGACTAAATAACCTTTATAGAGCGATGACTTATTCCCCATCCAGTTTTCTTATGGTTTGGCAAACAGGATCTAGAAATACCATATTCCTGAGGCGTTGTCTTTCTGTATAAAATTTAGGCCAGAGTTTAAAAATAGCTCCTTGAACATATCCACTAGGGTGACCGTGGAGAGGAGGATGGATGCTATCCAAGTTCTCCTTTGAAAGTCCATTCCTACAAAACCTTATTTTATCCTCTCTGTTCGTAGACATATAACCAGGTGAAGTACATTTACCGTTACAATTTTGTCTTCCACATTTGTTACAAGTGACCACGATGGCACGAGCTCTTCTTTTCATTGCACTACGACTGGTACCCGTTCCTGGTAAACCGACATCTTGACTAAAGTCACTCGGACGGATTTTCCCCTCTATTAACATTCTCACATCACAAGGGATACCAAAACGCATAAGAATCCACAACCGAGTAATTCTAGCCTTGTATTTCTTTCTGAGAATCTTTTGGGAGAGTGATGGGAAATACTTTCTCAGGTGTTGGTACTTTGGGTCCATGATGAGATGAAAGAAGAGTAAATAGAAAGGAAAAATTAAGATAGTAAATTGCAGAATCCTAGAATTCCTTCTTCTTTTAGAGGAAAAGAAGAATTTCTAATGAAAAAGAAGAGGATTTGCGATTTAGAGAAAATAACAAATTAAGAGAGAAAAAGTGAACTCGGAGAAATAAGCTCCTATGCACAGTAAACGTATATGTAAACAATGATTAAACCACTGTATATGACACGTATAGAGACCACGTGGGAGAGACAGTGTGAATCAAACTGATTTAAGATTTAAACTAGGCCCAAATGTTCTAAGTTGAAAATGGTCAGGTTGTTTCGGGCCTTAACACATTTGGAACGAGTTAAATAACAAACATAAAATTGAAAACCAATTTGTATAAATCTTAAACCCAATTTAAAGTCCACTATAGATAAAGTTAACTATAAACAACAAATCTAATTTAACGACAACAAGGATCTTCCTGAATGATCTAGCAACTCAAATAATTTTGTTTTAATCAAAACCTTATTGAACAATACATACACCCATATGTTATTCATAATACTTAACATCTATCAATGGATTCATCATCATTACTACCAAGGGTTTAGAATGTGACTAACCTTGAAATCAATACGATTTACGTCTTTCAACGTAGACCATATCAGTGAACAAAGACACTTGATGTTACTACTTAAGAACATCTACAATCCCCACAATTCTACTTATACAATATATAATTTCCTCATATAACAAAACCTTAAGTAACCAAAAGATTCACTGATACACTTAAATACAATGTACGTAACGAAATATTCCAATTTTGAGATTCATGCATTCTAGACTTTACACAGTCTCAACAGACCAAAAGTCTAACATTTATCTCTCTCAAGATTCAATACCATGATTCCCAACTTATATCATATTCCTCAAATATATAGAACTTTTAAGAAAAGACATTGACACTTATGTGCTCCATCGAATCCACACATAATCATTACTTAGGTTTGAATCAATTACGAAAAATTTGGCATATCTATGTCAAACTTTAAAATCAATAAATCAAGCCTTATATTTCTTATTGTTTTTCACGAGACAAAAGGCTTTAAAATCCTCTTATCTATACGAATTTCTCATCGTTTATACGAATTAGATATGCTTATAGATCCAAATATTATACGAATCTCTCATAAGCAATCTACTTATAAACTCATTCCATATAATTATCATTCCCTCATAACTATTAATACTTTCCTTCTATATAATTATTGTACTCATATAACTATTGATATTTTCATTCTATGGCCTTTCCATGTTACATCCTTCTAGACTGTATAAATCAATGTGAAGGTTCATTTTGATGATGACAATGAAAATTCAGCTTCAAAACCATCTCAAAAATATATATATTTTTTTTTAAAGTGGTGCTACACTCCCTAGGTTAACCGAACCTAGGCTCTGATACCAAAAATTCTGTAACGCCCCTATATGGGGGTTAACAGTTTTTAATGAGATAAAATAAAAATAAATAATAAAAGTAAACCTTAAAGATTAAAATTTGCCCGGGACTTAAATGAAAACTCTCAACTCAAAAATAAAAATATAAACGACAAATAAACCACAGTTTTAATGTAGCACCTTAAATTTAATAATATAAACTGTTGTCATCATCATTTTAACCCTCAACACATTGTAATACAGTCACAGAAAGTAACAATTGATGCTTACATTATCATGAAGAACATTCTTTACAATTGAGCAGTCCCAATGTAATATAGTTACATCGCTTCCTCAACTATATTTCTCGTAGCCACCTCACACTTAGTGAGTCCTGAAAAGATATAAACATAAGGGAATGAGCAACACTATGCTCAGTAGAGAAAGCCATTACTCACCTTTAGGTTTTTATCATTACCACATTAAAACCTGCATGGTTAGTAAGTTACATCACATTCCAGATTATGAGGTTTATTATGATCACATCTTATGGATACCGTAGTTAATCGTTACCAAGTGTCATAATTACACATTTATACAAATATTACAAATCATCATTGTTCCTAGGTATCCATGTTAAATTGAGTATCACTCAACTCATCGAAACCCAAATGGGCGCACTTGATCACCCTATAAACATTCCAAGGGTGTTCCGGTGAGGGGACATCAAGCCCCGAGTCCTCACCAAATCGATTCCTGTACAGTGTGTTCTGGGACTTTCAACCCAAGGAAGCGTCATCACCTTCCCCCTATTTTACCTTTTAGGGTATTCATGCCCAAGGACGTAACCGTCGCCCTTTTCATGTCTCACAATTTCTCTATATTAAATCATTATTAATAGAGTTAATTTTCCTAACCATGCTTCTCAATTTATAACATGTGTCAATTCATTATGTTCCTCGCCGTACAATACAAGACGAGTCCATGTCATAGTTTCATATGTGATACACATATAATATCAGTTCAACATAGATATATATATATTGCGGCAAAACAATCAATTTTAATTCTATAAAAACCTCACAAAAGATGAGTAATAGAATCCCTACCTTTCAAGCTTATCAACAATCTTTTAATCCTGGAATCAGTTAACGTTAGCTCCATACTCCCTTGATCCTAAGGCGTGCATAAGGACAATTAAAACTAAAGCACAACATACAACTACATTCATAAATAAATCATGTGTAAACTTATCTTACTAGTATGCCATTAAAGCTTTTATATAAATCTCTTTTGAATACCACAGTAAACAATTTTTGTCTTAACACAATATAAAATGTGAACAAGTAATCTATATGTTTTAGTCCCTAATAAGATTCATCAATCACTTAGGATAATATTGGAAAGGTTGCAAGACATTAAAGAATTAGGTGGTGAGCAAAGATGGGTTCTTGGTTCAGGTTAGCAGCTGGTATACCATAACAAACTGGTAGATTTACTAGTTTCCAATACAAAAATTAAATAATTCTTAGAAAATAAAATACAACTCCGATTTAGGTTTATGATAGCTCGTTAGAAAGCCTAGGATGCTACTTTTCAAATATGCAAACCAATTCATAAAATTCATTTTAATTTAATCTTAGAATTTCAAGAAATAACCACTGCCCATAGAGGTATTACAAAGTTTAACAATATAAATTTTCTGTCTAGGGCATATACACTTAGACTTCATACATATGCTCCAAAATAGCAACAAACATATACTTAGGTTTAAGAACGCAAATTTGAATAATCCTTTAGTATAAAAGAAAATTTATAAATGAAAGACTAAATTTGTTCATAAGATTCTAACCTCGGATTATGGTTAGTTGGAAGCTTGAAATGGCTTCAAAACAGGTTCCTTTACTTCGGTATGACTGAAATTCTTGCTCAAATGGAGGTGATGGTGGCTGATTTTTATGGCAGCCTTGAAGAAGTTCTCTAAGTATTTTGCTTCAGCAAAGAAATGAGAAGAAGAGTGTGGGAACCGTGGAAGAGAAAGGAAGAAAAGATGAAGTCTTTGAAGAGAAGTGATAGAAACAATTATAGAGGAGACATGTTGAAGCATGTCACGGAGGAAATAAAGAAAATGAGGGTCAAGAGTAGTTGGAAAAGATATCCTTATGTCTCATCTAAAGACTTTAACACACATAATGCCAATATGACATTTTTGAGATTTATTAGAAGTTCTAAGGCTTTTTAGTAATCATACTAAATAAATATAGGAGAATTTTAGAAAACTTAAAAATAGATAAAAATAAATATTATAAAATAAATTTAAATGAAGCAATTTTTTTTTATACATTAAAAATTAATTTAATTACCTCAATACCCGTTAGGAGAATAACGGGTGTCACAGTTTTTATTTTCTTATGCTTTGTTTGACAACATCATTGGAGTTTGTTAATTCCTAGTGCTATAGTATAAAGCTCTCATATGTATGAAGTAAAGCAAAAGACTGCAACAATGTAAAGCTCTTATATGTTATAGTATTTTGGTTCCAACTTATTTATTCCAGTTGCATTCCCAAACACACTCTTACTAGTATGCTTATTTAATTTATGTTCTAATCTTATGCAATCAATCGATAATGAGAACTTAACAATTAACGACAATCCCAACTATTATAATTTAAATCGATTTAATTAATAAAGTATTATTCTATGTTCTTGTAGATCCACTCGTCTACAGTTGGTTTCGAAAATCGTAATTAGTGAATACACCGAAAACGTTAGAACCATGTATAATAAAAATGTTTCATAAAACTTTTGGCCATATTATATGGCTATGTTAATTAATGTACAATTAATATATAAAATAACAAGAGTAATACCTCCTTCGATTAGATCAATAGTTTGTTCACTTGGAAAATTATTCTTCATTAATTCCACAACTCTTTCACTCCTAGTCTCCGAATCGTATGAATTCACGTGTGGGTGTCAATGGTTTAGAAATGAATCATACACTCGTGGTTTTAGGACCTTGCTATGTTCTCAACACATGAGTAAGCAAGGGATGGCTATTGTTACAGGATATCTCGACATCTCAGAGCTTGTGGACGAGATAAAAAAACCCCACCTTGGTCTAGCAATAGAGGTCGAGATAACTCCACTGGTCTAGTAGTGGAGGTTGAGATAACCCCACTTGGCCTGACATTTGAGGTCGAGATAACCCCAACTTGGCCTAGTAGTTGTGGTCGAGACAACCCTATAGTGGACCATTCCAGAAGGGAGCCGAGGTTAAACTGACATCGTATTCTTTACTCGTTAATGCCCCCTATTTCCAAAAGCAGACAAGAGTGGGTAAAGACGACAGTCGAGGCAGTGCGCCTGAGAATATGGTCACTACCATGAGGTTCGATGTACTTGTCTAAGCAAGTAAAGACACCAGGAGCGAATATTATGGGCTGGCTTAGAACACGAAGATTTTTGTCTCCACTATCAATATTTTAATCATTGTCCCATAATGCATAAAAGCTATAGTAGAAGACAAGGAGAAAATGAGGGGGCTAGACTCTCGGTAGAAGTATAATCACAATGATCATCCCTCTCCCTACCTTGATAGACATTATTCTGCTTCTTCTTCCATTTCTAGAAATCCTTTGTACTGTGTTCATCGTATTTTTTATTAAGATCAAGAACTACACTATAGTAAACATAGCTCATTTAAGAATAAACCACTATAAATTCTATGTCTCTATTGTTGGAAACAAAGTACGCAGCGAAATTTTAAAAATTTTTCATCAGAGTATTTTCTAAAACACAAGTTTGACATGTTATATGTATAAATTAGACAGATCTTACTAACCTCAGTGTGCCGAAGAACCTCCGCAACCTGTGTAGAGAAGTAACGTTCCAGAAGAGCCTCAACCAACTGGTCTTCTTTGCTATTCTCTATCCACAACCGGAGTGAGTGTGGGCTCACACGTACAGCTCTTCCACCGGTGACTCTTCTTCCAACCAATAGAGAGAACCCAAAGCTAGTGTTCGTGATTTGTGAACAAAAGCTCTCAGGGAGTTTTCAGATGCTCACTAGAAGAGTATCACTCTTAATCTCTCAAATTGATCTAAGTAAATCATGAGACTCACTCCCTTTTTATAGCTATTGGTCCTGGGGTCAGTCCTTATCAGATTAGGTCTCAAAAACTCGAAACAGAATCAAGTTTGGATCAGTATCTGATAAGATCCGCGTGAAAATACGTAATCTTATCTCCCGCTGATCGACAGGCCAAACATTCTGATCGGCAGTCCGATTAGGCCAATTCGACAAGCCGAACATATCATCCGGCAGGCCGAACTCCCAAGAAAAAATCTCCTCGAATTTTTTATTTTCCACCCGAGATTCTAAAGGATAAAGTCTCAGTTTTGATTCAAAATAACCCAATAGAAAAGTTATCTGATCAAAACAAACTTTATCAAGATAATCTCTAAGAAAATAAATCAATTCACAATAATTCTACAAGTTTATCTTGTTCTAATTTATCCAAAATTAAAACAACCGATAAACAGATAAGAATTATCTGATCGTAATAATTCAACAAGTTTATCTTGAACTAAAGTCTTACAAAATTAATTCAACCGATAAACAGAGATGAATTATTTGATTCTTATAAATTTTAAACCAATCTGATAAATCCGACATAAGTCATCAATTATTGGAAAAGTACGTCGTGTCGTTACAGGATTTTTGTGAGCTAGCAAAGGGGACCAAAATGGACCTATAAAGTTCAAGCTCATGATAATTATGAAACCCAATATCCCAGATATACATTTCACAATTATCAACTCCAACGCTACTCCACTAAAAGCTTGGAGCTGCACTCTTGAACTTTATAGAATTACGAAGCTCGTGTAGCTAAGTCTCCATGACATATCAAAGTGTATCGTATCCCCATATGATCATTCATAATCGGCTTAAGGACAAGTTTTGTCTTACCTTCCCGATTATTTTTATCTTACATTCTATTGTCTCACGATTAGAAAACTTACCATCCAAAGACAGTATACCATTCGGTTACACCTATGTATCCAAATGGTTGAGCGCTCCAATTTTCAAATTACAGGACAACACATATAAGAGGATATCATTACTCCTAAAGAGGAGCTATGGATTCCATATCTATGAATAACAAGTCTACGCTATCAAGAGTCATGCCTCCAATGTACCGGCATGCATACCACTATAGAGATGTGGGAGTCACCCATTGGTACATCAAAAGACACAAGTCAAGACAACGGGCCCATTATTCATCTCAAGATTAAGATACAATACAAATGACTGTCTAAAGTGAATCGATTTGCCAAGACAGAATTATTAATCCAAATCAATTCACTTTATGTCCCGATCCAACACGTCGTCACCTATGACAACGCGCCAATGTTTCTATTCACGGAGTCCAACTCCGATGGTCAAGACAAACCATCTCCCAGAAGGGATATAGACAACATAACAATCTTTACATGAATAAAGCGCCCAACTTTATTCCCTCGATTGTGGATCATATGTTTTAGACTGTCACCTTAAGAATCGTGTCTTCCGCATAATCAGTCCATCATATGCCCAATTCTTAAGGTTTAGACTGACAATCTCAGACTACTGTTTGCTTATCATACATTCAACAAATATGAACGTAAAGAGGACAAGATTTGGTATATATAAATGAATAAATTCTTTATTGATAAAAATGTCTCAAAAAACGTATTACATATTTTACTCCTTAGGACATACATGTCTAACATCTATTTATTATTCTTACCTTTTCTTCAATTTTACTGCATTAAATAGTACACACCATGATTGATTATGAGAATTATCACGAAGATTATTATTGACTAAATTCCAGCTTCAACAGCTGTGGAGAACATTTCTCTATATTATTTCTTTCTCTAAAACTTGGTAGAAGAGTTATAATTGGAATGGACGAATGGCAGTATCATTTGATCTCCTTAAGTATCTATTTATAAATGCTAGGATTACTTATTCTTCTAGGAGAAGTTTTCTTCTCCTTCTTGAAGAAGCTTGCTTCTAGTATAAGTTTGCTTCTAGGTGAAATTTTACACTCTTCTTGAAGAAGTTTGCTTCTAGGATAAGTTTACTTCTAGAAGAAACCTTCTACTTCTTCTGTGAGAAGCCTTTTATTCCTTCCAGAAGAAGTTTTCTAATTATGTCAAATTTAAATATTAAAATAAAACTATTTTATTTAAAATATTTATTAATTCAAAATAGAAATGTTATCAAGTTAGAAAATTATATACATTAGTATGATCTCATCACACTATGTCACCCAATTAAATAATCACATTATTTGATTTCCAAAGTGTGTATTCATTCACCACTCATAAGTTCAAACAATTTATAAAGATGGTATGGGGAAATATGGACTTATAATTTTAAGTTCCAATAAAATTAACAATTAATTAACAACCTAATTAATATATAAATTCTATTAATTCTAAAGATACTCAACTAAAACTTAAAACTGCACTCTTAAAATTATAAAAAAACTTTATTCAAAGAATTGAATCGTCCATTGATATATTGCATATAAATTAATCATTCATAAATAATTCATAATTAGAGCTACGTAAAATCTGTTAACCTCTCTAATTACTTCTTTATCCTAAGTGTCATTGATCATTTAATGAATAATAAATTTATAAACTTAATCATGAATTTGAGCGCTCATATTATTCAAGACTCGAATCAACACTTAAGATAATTATTTATTTACTTCTCGTTAAAGAATGAATAGATTCCATCTTTTCTAAAATATAACAAATAGGATTAGATTATCGAATCTGCATCGAGTAAATCAAAAGACATAATTTCATAAATAGAAGTCCACTAATAAATCATTATTAAGATCATCTTATATATGACGATCAATTGATGCGATTAAAACTTGCTATATCTTAATAGAAATTATTTAGCCCTTTATATCACATCATATTCCAGTTCTATATAATCACATTATGTATAGTGCAGTCATTTAATACCTCACTACATTAATAATTCGGATAAGACTATTCCATTCTTAATAGAAATGACATACGCTAGTAATACTCAGTTAAAAATTCTATACTTTAATTGAATAATTAACTATAACAATTAATCATATGTTACTGACTTTTATAATTATCATTCTTAAATATTATCCTCATGTATGTAATACTTATATATAATATTTAAGGTCACATAGATAATTATAAAATTTTAATGGTACATAAAGTATTCAAAATACATGCACGCAAACATAATGAAAAATTCACTTTGTTTATTTGTTCATAAATATGTCAAAAAATATCACATCCTTTACTAACATCTATCCTAACATCTATAACATGTACATGAATGCATCTTTCATAAAAATTAATATTATTTTAGAAATATATAAAAATACAAAAATGTTAACATAAAAGAAATTCCATGTATGATGAACATTATTTGTGATGCAATCAAAGGGAATAATCAAGTGGCATAGGTATGTTTGATTGGCGGTAAACCCATTAGGTGTTTGGTAATAAAATTGCTATTGTGCATCTTATAAAATGAGAGTCATTGAATTTATGGGTTAACTTCACAATTGGTCTTAAAGTTTAATCTTAGTCCCAATTTAACACTTAACATTCAAAAAGTCTTATTTTGATCCTTAATCTTTTACTTTGCTTTAATTTTAGTCCTTCCATCAATGTTAAATATTTAACAAAATATCTACTTTGGTCCCTATTCTATTACTTTATTTTACTTTTGATTCCTCCATTAGTAATGTACTGTTACGGATTAAACTTAAAAAAAAAACTAAAGTGAAACTAAATACAATGTTTTTGATTCATGTAAGTAAAATAAAAAAATAATTTATCATATTATTTTTTCGATGAGCTTTATTAAAAAAAGGTAAAGTTCAACACTTATATACTGGTTTTGAAAATTCGTCTTATTTTTTTAAAAAAATTAAAATTCATATCACTAACAATCTGATAAAATTGGTTTTTTAATTAGATGCATTAAAATCATTATATTTTGTTTTTCTCTTTACATATTTTAAATTTTAGTCCCTAATAACTTTTAACCATAACAGGTGAAAGCGAACAAAGTAATAGATTAGGGACTAAAAGGAGATATTTTAAATAAATATTTAATGTCTGACTAGCAGAGAGATTAAAACTGAAGCAAAGTAAAAGATTAAGGATCAAAATGAGACTTTTTAAACATTGGGGACTAAACTGTGACTAAGGGTAAACTTTAGGACCATTTGTGAAATTAACACAAGAATTAAACATTGTTTCTTTAAAAGGCACCGTTTGGCTAGAGAGGTGAAGCTGCATGGGGACGAGGGTGGTGGCTGGTTCCCTAAATTTTTTTCTTGTAATTTTGTATATAAAATTTTATAAAAATTGTATTCTATCCCCATAAAATTACATTCCACCCCTCCTAAATTATATTTTGCCTCTCTAAAATCGAATTTGCCCCTCACTTTATTAGTTTAGTCATACCTCTGCCTCCGCCTCTGCATTTGGCTCATGAGTTCATCTAGTTTCAATCGGGGTTTCAATTGGTGCTTTGATGTAAATATTATATATATGGGGTGTGGTTTTAATAGTTACACTTTTAATGGTCATATTTACAATAAGGGTATGTTTTTACACTAATTGATGATGTGGCGTGATAAGAATTTAATCTTATTAATTATCATAAATTGTTTTAGTTAACTATCCAATTAATTACAATCGTTTATTTCATATCACACGGTTGATAATAACAGTATCCATTAAAACATAAATATTAAAACCATACTCATATATATATATATATATATATATTTATATATAGATATCTTGTTATATTTAAAGTGTGGTGCGACACTTCAAAGAAACGTGGGACGATTCGCTCCAGTTTTTTTTTTTTTTTTTTTTTTTTTTTTTTTTGCTTTTTCAACCTTTTTTTTTTTGCTCCACACCCTAAGCAAAACTTATCCTTCAAAAAAAATTATTCCTATATATCTTTTTTTTAACCGTATTTTTTTCTTCTTGATTGTTCTATCATTTTATTATATCAAAATAAATTCTTTTAAATTAAAATAACTTATATCAAATTCATCATATTTCACAATTTTATTTTTATATGTTTCTTTAGAATATTTTTTTACTCTCACTTGCTACTATTAAAATAATGTTGTTAGATTTTTCTAATTAGCCCACTATAATATCTTTTTTCCCCCTAAAATGTGTCTATTTTTAAAACCTTTTTTGCCTCATCCTTTAACTATTATTGTTTAATAAATGCATTCTTTTTAATTTAATCCAGCTGAAAGAATTTTGAAATGCGTATTTTTTCTTACTTTACTCTTATTGGTATAATTTTTTTATATGTCTCGTGCCTAGTTTTCTTTTTTTTTTAATTATTTTTTTTATTTTTTCAAAAGATCCTGTACATTGTAATCAGTCTTTTATGTATTTCTCTTAGAAAGTTTTTTTCCTGCATGTTTCTATTGTAATATATATATATATATGCGTGTGTGTCCCTATTTAGGTTTTATTATGCAATTTTCATTATTTTCAAAGTGATAACTATAAAGAGATTTGTGTTAGTTGCCTATTAGTAAACAATTAAAATCTTTGTTATATACACGATTTAGAATAACAATAACACGGTAATAATCTTTAAGATGCCTTCCACGTGGATAGCATAGCACGTGGAGTTAAACTAATATATATATATATATATATTAACAAAATAGATACTTAAATGGTATTAAAGAATGAAGCAAGTGACCCATTTGGACATGGCTAATGGTCTTTTCATTGAGAAAGTTCTGGACATAAGTGTGACCGATGTTTTACTTTGAGACTTGGCAGCCTCGGCCATTATTTTATGCCAGAGCATGTGACTTGTTTTGTATTTTTCATTCAAACAACGTTATCCACCGTTTTCCTCACGAGCAAACCTTTCCCCATGACCAGCCACAACATTTGAATTGGTGATGTGTTTTGGTAATTTACAAACATCCAAAATGAAGCACTTAATTCACATATAGTCAACTAAGGACGTGGACATAAACAGGTGTCAGCAGAAGAAGATTAAAGCAGGACCTCACTAGTAAGCAGTACCCACCACCAATTGGTCGGTCCTTAGTAGTTTGAGTTGCGTTAGCGTGCACAAAATTATTCTGCTAAATTGATTATATAAATGACACCACAATGATTTAGTAATATCCAAAGTGGAATCAAGGCCCCCACCACGTAAAAGAAAGAAAAATAAATTAACAATCTTTTGGTGGTTTTTTGAAAGATTAATAATCTTCAAAACTTTTTAACACTCAGATGCTGCTTTTTATGGCTAGTTCCAAGTTATGCATTGATTAAGCAATCTTCTTTAAATTCATTTATAACATAGTGTTTGGAGAGTAGTTCAAACTACTTAAATTTGAATCGTAACACTGTAAGTTGTAAAACATAAAAGCTTCGTATTGTTTATGGTCCAAACCAATCCTAAACACCTAATTAGGAGAAGTAGCTTCAAAATGTGATAATTTTAAATTGGTATTATTTCGCAGCCAAGATTAGGATAAGGGAGTAAAAGCTAGCCATACAAGAATGGCCGTCTCAAATATTCCTTTCAGATCTCTTCATCAAGCTACACTACTGTTGGTTGCCCATCAAAACAAACTGAAGTGGGGAGTCTCTGAAATGGGTGTGCCATAATGCCCAATGTCAAAAATGGGATGTCTTTAAAAGCTCCAAACTCACAACTTTCTTCTTGCAAAAGTAACACTTTAGTCCAAACAAAGTGAAACCAATAGAGGGAAGAAAATGGAGAACTTCATCAAATACTACTTGCCCATCTCATGTCTTTTCCTTCCCTCCAACTTCTTATCTTCTTTTTTTCTCTCTTCAAATGTCCACATTCATTGCTGACTCCATATTTTTCATCAGGAATGCAAGCCAAATTACAAATTGGAAGTGGGCGGTTTCACGCCATTATCATAATGTCAGGCGTGGACCGACCCACAAAAGTTGTTTCCACTAGGAATCCCTAGTAAAATTTAAAATGAAAAAAAAAAAAAAAACACACACACACAGAGACAAACTTGGGAGTTAATTGCAACTGATTCTGTAGTATATCCTCTGCCTCACCAAGTTGTTTTCTCTCTTGCAACTTGTTTTAGTGCTTAAAGTGGTCACATATACAACTTAGAAAAGTCTAACACTTCTCTCCCCTTCCAAAGACGTGGGTACCTTGCTCTATATATACCCTATGTTACCTAGCTGATGAAAATGACACAATTTATCACAAATTCAAATATTGAGTTCTTTCAATATCCAAAGCGTGAATTAAGGCCTCCTAGCTAGTCTAGAGAGACTTTGTTCTATAAGTAGTAGCCAAATTTGTATCATTTCACTTGTCCCATGTCAAAGTTAACTCCATACAAAAAATGTTATCCTCTTTGGTTCTCATTAGAATTCTCTCTCTCTTTTCACATTTCTTCTTTCTTACAATACAAGGCAGAATACATGGTTACTCTGAACTTAGCCATTTGCATGCAATATCTAGGATTTCAATATCACCTTCTGCTGCACCTGAGGCTGTTAGCCCAAGTTATAACGATGCAGATTCTCATAACAAGAACACCGTTTTCGATGTCAGATCGTTTGGGGCTGTTGGGGATGGTACTAGTGATGAAACTCAAGCATTCAAGATGGCTTGGGACACTGCTTGCCAAGCAGAAGAACCATCAATTCTTCTTGTTCCTCACAGCTATTCTTTTATGATACAATCTACTATCTTCACAGGGCCTTGCAAGTCCTCAGGCCTAACATTGCAGGTAATAATTTAAACAAAAAAAAAAAAAACAAAGCATTCTATTTTCTTTTCTCTTTTTTTTTTTTGTTATTTGACATTGTGACCTCTTTTTTTTTTTGGTACTTGACATGAGAAGATTGATGGGACGCTGATGCCACCGGATGGACCGGATTCGTGGCCAGGAAATAACAGCAAGAGGCAATGGCTGGTTTTCTATAGAATCAATGGAATGTCAATGCAAGGAGGTGGCGTTATAGATGGGAGAGGACATAAATGGTGGGATTTGCCTTGCAAGCCTCACAAAGTAAGCCACTTTTCAGACTTTGATATCTCTATATGTCTACCCTCATGAACTCATTACTAACATATGATTGTTCCATGTTCAATGGAACAGGGAGTCAATGGAACAACTCTGCCTGGTCCCTGTGATAGCCCAGTTGTAAGTCACATATATAGTCAAAATTTTTCTAGTTGCATACTAAAAGTACACATTTCTTAAGATCTTGTGTTTCTGTTGACTTTGTTTGCAGGCAATAAGGTTCTTCATGAGCTCTAATTTAGCAGTAAAAGGATTAAGAGTCAAGAACAGCCCCCAGTTTCACTTCCGCTTTGACGGTTGCCAAAACGTCCATATAGAATCACTCACAATAAAAGCACCTGCTCAGAGCCCCAACACTGATGGAGTTCACATAGAAAACACCAACAACGTGGGAATATACAATTCACTCATCTCTAATGGTGATATTTCATACTCTCATTTTACATGTTTCTCTTATTTAAAAAAAAAAAGAAAAAACTCATTTTTCTGTTTGCTTGATAAACTTTCTTGCAGGAGATGACTGTGTGTCAATTGGAGCTGGTTGTTACAATGTAAACATAAGGAACATTACTTGTGGTCCAAGTCATGGAATAAGGTAATATTTACTGCTTGAAAACATAGTTGCTTAGTTCTTATTGCTCTCTATTAACTCTTAAATCTAAAATCTTTTTTTTATTTTTATTTTTTTTATTTTTGTTTCTGATGCAGCATTGGAAGTCTTGGCGTGCATAATACCCGAGCCTGCGTTTCTAACGTTACAGTGACTGATTCGGTCATCAAGAATTCGGACAACGGAGTTCGAATAAAAACATGGCAGGGAGGCTCAGGAGCTGTCTCTGGAATAACTTTCCACAACATTCACATGGACACAGTAAGGAACCCGATCATAGTAGACCAGTACTATTGTTCCATGAAGAACTGCCCCAACCAGACTTCTGCAGTACACGTGTCGGATATTTTATACTCAAACATCAAAGGAACATACGACATAAGGAGCCCTGCTATACATTTTGCTTGCAGTGACTCTGTCCCTTGTACAAATCTTACTCTTTCTGAAGTTGAGTTGCTTCCTGCGCGAGGGCAATTCATGCCGAACCCACTCTGCTGGAATGCCTATGGAATTATGCAGACACTGACTGTACCACCAGCTTTTTGTCTGTTGGAGGGAATTCCAGATTCGGTGCGGGAGAGTTATGTTGATCTTTGTTAACCTATTTGGATCAGAAGATTATCCTAGTTGATATCGATACAAAAGCAAGAAGAAAACAAGCTAGTGTAACAAATGTACAATTGAATTAGAAGTATGAATATCGTATATAGTTATTGTGGTAACAAGTTGATAATTTTTCTTGAAAGTGAAATACACAAAATCGCATTGTATTTCATAATTTGATGATTTCTTTAGTTGTCAAGGGAAATTAGATACAAAAAATTTAAAAGAAATTGCAGGTTCAAAATTTGTGAGAAAGTAACGAAAGTATTTTTTCTTGAAAAAAAGAATTAGGAGATGAACTAGCCAGTTAGTGGATTTTCCATTGAAGTGGAAAGCATCACCTCGAAATTATTTTGACAACCAATTTTTTTGCGGGTCCAAGAATTAAATATCTGCACTTTGGTGCTTCAGAATTCTCTTTTTCCTTTTCTCCCATGGTGAAAAGTCAGGACTAGACCCTAGGGATGTGTCCACAAATGGTATGGTAATCGCAAAGATCTAAGACAACTTGAAGATGACATCAATAATGGGGTATGCAAGTGCATGCTTATGCTCTGTGGGCCAGAAATCCTAAGTTCTGCAAGTTATTGCCAAGGGCCTATGTATGTTAAATGATGCCAGGATCATAATTTTTTTTTTTTTTTGGTTATTTTTAACAAGTTTTTTAGAAAAGGTAGAATTTGAAGACAAGTTTTTTTATAGGATAATGAAAAACAAAGAAATAGAATATCTTTCCTATAATCCAAGGTCAATATTATTAAGCCTTGTCGTGATATACAATCATTTCCTGTAAGAGTAAAAATATGGACGGAAGTTTACCTACCTTGCAACAATCTTCACCAACTAACATAGGCCTCTGCCATGCTTAGTCACATTTCCCTTAAAAGGAAAATAGGAAACAAACAATCTCAAACATACATGGCGGATCTACCTAAGAATTTTAACTAAAATAACATTAACTACGTGTTAGTAGTCTAAACTAAATCATCATCATCTTTCTTTGTCCAAGATTTAACGAACAACAGAAATATGAGTCCTAGAAACAAAGCTGCTGCCCCTCCTAGAACAATAGCCACTGTTTTCCCATCGCTGCTGTTACTGCCTTTGCTTTCTCCTTTCCCTAAACACAATCAAATACATAAAACACATTAGAAACAAAAAAACTTAAATGAGATGCATGTGAAACATCATTTAATTGGATTCAAGCTGCCAGGTACACCTTCTGGATAGAAAGAATAGCTCATAAAGCACTTGTCTAAGTAAAATTCCCCCGAAACAGCACTACCACATTCCTCTTGAGCAACATGGACAGCCTTGTTTACACACTCTCCACATTCGCAGGCTTCCATTTCCCCTTCACACTGCGCCGTTACTTGAACTGATTCGTAGCTCATTTTATAGAACTTGCCAGTGTTTGCTATGCCATCTTCCAAAGCGGAAAATGCTGCGTCCCTCATCTCCTCAAGCCCCTCGATCACCAACTTTTGTTTCCCACAAATTTTGTGCAGAATTTTGTTTTCGGAGTACTTATCTGAAACCCAGTCGGGTTCATAGCGGATATAGCATCCCTGAAGCTGAACACGAGCTGATTCTGCTTCTTTACAGAGGCTGCTTGACATGGCAGGCAGAGCTTTCACACAGTTTCCACAATCTTCATTGTTGATATCTTCTCTGCACTGAAAGAGACCGAAAATGGCCGTCTGATCATCATCACTGCCATGAGTGGTTTTGAAGAACTTGGATTTGGAGGATTGAAGAACTAGTTCTTCAAAAAGAGAAGAAAGCGTTTGTGAGTGCGATTTGGTTGAACTAAGATGTGCTTGATGAGCACAGCTTTTGTATACTAAGCTGCTGTTGTCGGAAATTGGTTTTGCAGATGGCAGAAAAATTGCAAAACATAACAGCATAATCATTGCATGAAGGATAAGAGACAGCAGGTTTCGAAATTTCCATTTAGAGTTGGGTATTGTTCGCCAAAGTTAAGCTCTTTCCATGTGGTTTTGAGCATTGCGAATTCATGCTTAAAAAAGCATAATACAACGTGCGACTTTTCCTATGAAGGTTGTTAGAAATTTGATGTTTGCAGTCCCTTTTTTCCTGCCTACTTCTAACCAGCCTTTTAAAATTTAAATGCTGAAATATGTGCCGTTTAAGAAAGATAGGAAAAGCTACAACTGCAGCTAGCTTTCTAGACTAGTTTAGCCTCTGTTGTAACCTCCATTCTACCACCTTGTCAAAAGCATTATTTTAAGACTTCGAAGATATCCAATTATCCTCGATCTATTTCTGTCAAACAGAATTTTCGTACGGTCATAAACGCTTCATGAGTAACAAACTCCAACGAAATAAAAGGCTCCGCTATTTCCTACTCTCATTTGGCCCAGATTCTCTTATCGGAGCGAATTTGGGACCTGAAAAAGAAAGAAGAAAAACATAAGTCAAAAACACGTTGGAAAAAAAACACACGCGTTTCCTCGCCTGGGAGTTGGTTTGATATTTTGTCGGCGGAAGACGGCGGAGATAAAATGCCCGCCGTTCACGCCTCCGCTTCACAACTCCTGGAGCTCAACCTGCTCTCGGCGCGTGACCTAGCGACGGTCTCCAAGTCCATGAAAGTCTTTGCCGTCGCGTGGATTAATCCGAATCGGAAATTGCAGACCAGACGCGACGAAACCGGGGGGAACAACCCGACGTGGAACGAGAAGGTCGCCTTCCGCGTCGACGACGACTTCCTCGCCGGCGATTCGTCCACCATCACGATCGAGCTTCGGGCGTCGAATCGGCGAGGGAATGTCGTTGTGGTTGGCACCGTCAGCGTTCTCGTCGCTAGCTTATTTCCTTCTTTAACGTTGTCGCCGTCTCAGAAGAGGAGTTTCTCCAAGACCCGATTCTTGACGCTCCAAATCCGCCGCCCTTCCGGCCGTCCCCAGGGGGTCCTCGACGTCGGCGTCGCGCTCCTCGACGGCTCCAGGCGGAGCATGCCGCTCTCCAGCGATCTCACCGCCTCGGCATTCGGAAACTCCGACCTGATGGACGCGAGAAACGATAAGGAGAGAAAACACAGGAAATTCCTCCCGAACAAGATCAAATTGCTACACTCCAAGAGCGAGCGATCGATCAGCGATTACCACCTACTAAAGCCGGCGAACGGCTCGCTCGTCAGCCGCTCCAATGGAAAGGAAAAAGATTCGTTCCTCTCGTCGGACATCGGACCGTCTCCGTCCCTGGTGGCGGCGGCGATCGCCATGGGAATATATCCAGCGCCGAAAAAGGCCTTAGCCGCCGATGAGGTTACAGAGAGCTCGATTTTGGACGATTGGATGGAGGAGGACGATAGCGTGGAAGGTCTAAAAACGAAGATAGAGAGATGGCGATCGGAGATTCATCCATTATACCAAAGCCAGTACAGGAAGAATTTGAGCCAGTCATAGGGAGAATTACAAGTCGACGCATCGGCCGAACGAGCTGACGAAGAAGAAGGACCCGAGAAGAGGCGGATTGGAGCTGTTCTCGTGCTTCGGGACCGCCTACGGATGCGAATTCAAGATCACTTGTGGAGGAGGAGGAGGTAATAGGCGTAGGAAGAACAGGTCCGATGGCGACGACGTTCATCTAAGCATATCGGAAATTCATTACGACGATCCGTATCATGTATAGCCACTAATATATTAATACCATTTATACGTTTGCGAGATCAAAAACAGGGGAGTCAAGAGAGTTCGTAGATTGCTGCATGCATGCAGGAGCGAGCCACCCACGAACAATGGTGAAGGCCGCCTCCCAAACTTTTTTTTTCTTTTAATTGTGCATATGAAATTTCTCCTCCTTTAGAATTATATTTCGTTCACTTTAAAGTTTTATTTTATCATTTTAAAAATTTTAAATCCTTTTATTTATTTTATTTTATTAATTCAATCATGTTTTTGTCTTTTGATTAATTTTTTCAGGCTCCCCTGCCTCCATGCACGGTTAAATGCTCTCCGAGCTCTCATACATATCTATATTTTGCGAGCAGTTCTATTTAATATGAGGGGCTAGAGCGCGGTCCCCTCACAGGGCGGGGTCATTCCTACAAGGGAATCTGGCTCTCGCTCAACCGGGCTAAAAAATTTTTTACTTCTCTTGCACGTCCAAGTTCTTATACTTTATGACTAGCGAGTGTGGATGTGTTTCTGACGGCCCACATTTTTTTTTAGTCACCTAACTTTTTTAAATATAATTACTTAAACATTAATCTTACTTATTTAGTAAGAAATTACTAATTTTTTTTTCTTTTAGCATCTTTAAAACGTTCATAAAAATTGTTGTGACTTTTGTCACAATTTAAATTGAGACATTGCTCAACACTTGACTTTAAAATTATTTCAAATCGTTTCTCAAAACTTAATAAGAAACATTAACTGAACCAGTAACTTAAAACTTATTTTTATTATTAAGTTAAACTTTTCATAAAATACATATCTTAGAACTTTGAAAACATTTCAAAAAACTTTGATTTTCTTAAAACTTTGAAAACACTATATTAAATAATAGAAAACCTTTCTTTTAATAGCGGAGGCAAACTGTGGTGGTATCCATACCCAAATTCTCGCATCTGTCTTTCGCAATACCTAGCTCTTCTAATGGGTTCTACTGGTCACCCATAAAACTATCTACAGCATGAAGAAACTTTTTATGAGCTTACGCTCAGTAAATTCAAACGTAATCTCACAAATCATTTAAACATGCTTTAAAAACTTTTCTCATGCAAAACATTTCTCTTAAAACATTTTTCATAAACATTTCTGAAAATGTTTTTCATAAACGTTTTTCATAAAACATTTCTGAAACGTTTTGCATAAACATTTTTCGTAAAATATTTCTTGAACATTTTTTTTAAAACATCATTTATGAACCTTTTCTTGTAAACATAAAAATGTTTTTCATAGACACTTAACATAAAACATTTCTCAAAATGTTTTTTATAAGCATTTAACGTAGATACTTTATAATAAGGAATACAAGCAAATTCATAATGCATGATTCCAACTATGCTCAATTATGAACTTCAATTATGAGCATTTTATGAACATTCTATAAACTTAAATATTCCTTTCTTACTTTAACTTTCTATCTTCGTTCCTTAACTATCCTTATCTTACTTTAGCTTTCTATCCTTATTCCTTAACTTTCCTTATCTTACTTTGGTGTTTGTACCAATATCATTAATCATGAGATCATAAACATAATGCTTCCCTTGTGGAAGACTTGAGACCATCGAGCACCGAGGTCATGTACCTCATATCTAGAGGGTCAAACTTTAACTTCACTTGTATACCTCACATCAAGGAGGTTGGTACGAAACTTTCTTTTTATCATCTTTACTTTTACCTCTTTTTTTTATTTGGTGAGCATATCACATGCAACTATTGCAAATACATTGCAAACTTTTACTTAATCTTTAAAACTTTATGCATATTAAATGCAATCATGCTTTAAACATAGTAGTTGCAAGTACATTGCAAATATTGATTTAAATTTTAAAACCTTTTACATATCAAATGCAAACATACTTTAAAAACAACTTGTATAACAATTGCAAACATATATGAGCATTTGACAACTATTTACTTCACGCTGTAGGTGAGGTTTGAAACTTACCTAGATAACGCTCTAGCGCTCCCTATTCCGTTCCTTTTCCTTTCATTAGTCGGCTTCTGTGTCTTGATCAAACGACAGCCAACTTATTGGTTAACTTTCTTGTTATCAATCTACTCGATTGATAATATAACATAAACATTAACCATTCTTTCCTTTTAACTTAACTTAGTACCCTATCGGTTTATCCTTCTCTTTACTTAATTTCGTAACCCATCGGGGTTACTTTTCCTTTTAATTATATAACCCACTAGGTTACCATTTCTTTCTTTATTTTGACTTGTAACTTAACACGTTACTTTTGTTCTTGAGCATCTCTTAGTTAAATTCCCTGTCTTATGTACGGTTTCGTTACTTAACATATTACAAAACATTTTTCATCTAAGAGCGTAATGCTAATTTGGAGTATTCGACTTCATTCTAGCCGTTTCCTCAAAAATGATGATTTTACCCTTAATGGGTTTTTCGTCAACTTCGTAACTTTATAAAACTCATTGCTTAACTTACCGTTTCAATATTTACATCGTACGAAAAAATTCCTGTTAAGGGGCGTTTTCTAATATCAGGCGTTTAGGGTTCATTTTGGTCATTTTATGAAGAATGACCATTTTGCCCTTAATATTTTTTTCTTTTATTCTTTCCTTGCCTAACTTTGAATTCTATAAAACTTAGCATCTATAATTACTTACTGCCTACAGTAGTGTAAGAAATCAATATTCTCTAGTGAAAACCTAATTTTCACACAATTTTACGGTTTTGGCCGAAAACACAAAAATATTTACATTTTTGCACCCAATACCAAAAGCGACCACTTTATACCAAAACATTCATTTTTTCTTAAGGAACAAAACTTACAAAAGAACCAAGGTCGAATTCTAAACATTTCATAACGTTTTCATTTCTTGAAATTTTGTGCCCAAAATTTCGTAAAATTCATAACTTCTAAACCGAGTAGAATTTTGGAAAACTGTCTATGCTGTTCTAATATTTTTGATGCGTTCTACAACTTTTGTGTTTTAACTTTTTTGAAATTTCATAATTTAGGGGGACTTTTTGGCTGATTTTCAAATCTGCCGAAAATTCATTTTCTTTACAATTTAGTCCCTTTTGAAATTTCACTAAAACCCTTACTTTCTTCTTTCCATCATCATCACCATCAACATATAACATAAAATAATCATGCCACATTGTCCATATTACATGCCATGGCTTAAACATTTCATTAAACACTTTGAATGCATATAAAAATACAAACTTTAACAAAGCTTGTGGGACTAGGATTTTACCTAATCATTCCCAAGTGCTTGTCCTCACTTTCAGCACTTGAAAGCTTTCAAATTCCCTTGACATCAAGTCTATAACATACCATAAAATTTTCATCAAAACTTCAACAAAAACCCTAGAAAACTTAGGGTAAAGTTTGGGTTTTACTTTAAAATTTGTGAAATCCTTGAGCTTTTAGTCTTGAACTTGCTTTGAACATGACTTGGAGCTTAGAATTCATCAAAATTTTTGAGAAAGAATTGCTAGGGGGGAACGGTTTCTTGGGAGGAAAAAATGGAGCATTTTTTTTCCTTTCTTTCTTTCTTTCCTTTTCTTTCCTTTCCTTTATTTCTTTCTTTCCTTTAAACGTTTCTCTCTCTTCTTCTTTTTTTTCTTGCACGTTGGAGACCAAGGTAATGGTCTCTGATATGATAAATTGATTCACTTTTTTTTTCTTTTCTTTTCTTTTTTTTTTAAATAAAAAGGTGATGAGTCACTTGGTAATCAATTAGGTTACTTTGGGTGGCCAAATGTGATTGGGCCACATTAGTGGATATGGTGGCCCAATCAAAACTTTCAAGGTGTCATACTAAACTTTTTACACAGTCCAAGTTTATACTGACAGTATTTTTCCTATACTGCCGGTATTCTTTTCTAATACAATTCATGAGGTCTCATAACCTCCAATACTTATCCATATCCATCACATAATGTAATTCCAATATTATCTAATTATGTACAGTCTAAATTTATACTGACAATATTTTTCTTATACTGTCATCATATTTTTTATACTGTTACAACATTTTTTATTCATCTATATTCTCCAAACAATATTATTTCTATATTGCTTCAACTTAAACATTCCAATTTCTTTACTGCTTAACCTTTAATAGTCCAATTCTTACACTTTATTTCTTTTATAGTGTAATTTTTATACTACATAATTTTATCAGTGTATTTTCTCACACTGTATTATTATAATACTGTATAATTTTTTATATTATTATACAATATTTTTTCTTAAACTGTATTTTTGTCTTAACATAATCCTTAAATTACTGCATTTTTAATGTACTCAAAATGCTTGGGTGTTACAATGTTAATATACAACAACAGAGAAAGTTAAACAACCAAGTTAAGGAATGAGAATTACATTTGTGTTTGAATATTTAATTACATTTTAGTATATCAAATCTGTTATATAAAAATACCAACACCTGGCTGGTTCAGTTGGCAGGGAAACGCAGCTGTTAGTATTAGGATACTCTTGCCGCCTTCGGGTCTTTTCATAGGTCAGCTTCAGATTAGTCGAATAATCCCCATGGGAGTTAAGGGACTCTTTACATAAACGGTTCGTGCCTCCTGTGGTGAGCTCCGAAAACCAAAAAGTGTGGATCATCACCGTAAAAAAAAAAATCTGTTATATAAAATTGAATTCCATTTGCGTTTTGGATATTTAAACTCATTTAAAGCTCTTCTCAAATATATACACTTTATTTCTTTCTTAATATTCTGTGCATAACTTGCAAAAGCAGAGATTTGGGCATCTAATATTGGAGAATCTTAAATTAGTTGGTCAAACAATGCATGGGTTGATGAACTCATGCTTCACTCTTTGAAAAATTTAGCCACACTCCGAGAAATAAGGGAAATAAAAAAAAAAAACAATAATAATAAAAAACCGTAGTAAAAAAATGACAGTTAAAAACCGTTGGCAACAAATTTAACGACGCTTTAAAAATCGTTGTCAAATCTAACGTTGTTGTGTACGTGGATAAATTACACTGATTGCCAACGCAAGAAACGTGATACATAGAGGCTGATTACAGAGCAAAGAATCAATTTAGTATGAAATTACCAAAATATCATCGCATATAAGCAATTCAAATCGTGAAGACCAGGGCTGTATGTTCTTTGGCTCATCACATAAATTAATTATATCTCACACTTGTCTTCTGTGTCAGCCATGCAGCCCTAGTTTCAGGCATGACGACAAGAAAACACGTAACCGCACTCTGTAGCTATAATTAACATCAAATCCAAATTAAACATTTGCGACTCATATAAATACATTTCACCATAAATAAAAGCTCTTCATATCAAAAGTCGTCCAATATTACTCGTATCATCTTAGTTTATCTTATCTTCATTCCTAATTATCATGTCAACTGAAGAATCAGAAACAAAGCCGAGCAAAATCACCGTCAGCTACAAAGAGTGCCGGCGAAACCACGCGGTCTCTATCAGCAGCCACGCTGTCGATGGCTGCCGTGAATTTTCACCGGCCGGCGAGCAAGGGACCGAGCAGGGTTTTCTCTGCGAAGCCTGCGGTTGTCACCGGAGTTTTCATCGGAAGGAGGTGATCAGGAACGGCGGGGTCGGCCGTGCAACTCCCCCGGCGCTGCCTTTGTTGCCACCGAATTATGCCGTTGTGCCAACTGTTGTCCCCGTGGGAGGTTACTCCACGTTACCGTTTATGGTGCTTCATCCAGTGGATTATAATTACTCCTTGCCACAGCAGCCTTCTGGTCAATCTGATCACCATGATTTAAAGCCGGAACAGAAGCCAAATGCGATCAAAAGGCCCAAGGTGGAACCTTTCTAGAGGAGCCTATAAGAATTATATATATATATATATATATATGGTGATTTAGCTCTTGCTGTTGTGTGTGTTCTTTTAATTTGCTGTTTTTGTTTAATTTTACAATTTCTCTGCTAAAATTCTAAATTGGTGTAGTGCGACACATTGCAGATCAAGATTAGCCAAAAGTAAAAGTTGAATTTTCAGTATTTGTAATAGAGTAATAATAAAAAAAGTAACGCCTTTCATAAAAATAACCTGTCGTTTTCCTTACACGACCAGTAAAAGACCCCATTTTACTCGAATAAAAACCAAATGCAGTTTTTTCATCAATGCAAAAAAAAAAAAAAAAAAAAAAACGACATCAAGCAAATTGTTTTGTGGTCAATACCTCGACTCATCAATGTAAAAAAAAAAAAAAAAAACGACATCAAGCAAATTGTTGTGCGGTTAATATCTCGACATAAGTCAAGATGCAGATCTTGTGTTACTCTACCGGGGTATGTATGAAACTTTCAAAAAACAAGACGTCGTTTTTCTTACACGACTAGTAACAGACCATTTTACTCAAATAAAACGACATGTAGTTTTTTCATCATTGTGTTAAAAAAAAAAATGCCGACGACATTTAAATGATAACTGGTACTTATAAGAAGGTCGTATAGCGGGGGTAAGGTGCAGTTTTTCCTAGAAGAATAATCGAATGAACAATAAAAACTATCAATTGCCTTTGTACAAAAAAACTACATGTCGTTCATTTCAGACAAACTACAACGCTTGTCACTAGTTTCAAAGATCAGACCGAGACCCCAAAAACTAAAAAGAAAAATAGAGGAGGCAGGCCGAGTTTACATTGGCAAAATATATATATATATATATATATATATATATATATATATATATATATTTTTTTTTTTTTTTTTTTTTTTTTTTTTGCCTTCATAGAACATGTCGTCTTTGGATTAATTAACTAAAAAATTAGAATGTTAAAGCTTCTCAAACTTGGAAAATATCACGGTTAAAAACGCTTTAACCAATAGTTTTTTTTTGGAGGGCAGGGACGGATTTACATAAAAACTAGTGGGCATACGTGCCCCTACTAAAATCCATCTCTGCTTCACTGGTTTCAAATTATAAATTTAATTACTGTTTCTTTTATTTGTTACAAAAGCTTTCACTTTTTCTTTTTTTTTTTGTGGGGACAATCTTTCACTTCTTACTAAGAAAACGTAACATAATCCTTTTTTTTTTAGTTTTTTTTCACAAATCTATTAACTACAACAGCTTTAGCATCCTTTTTTTTTTTTTTTTTTTCTCTCTCTCTCTCTTTAAAGTTTCTTATGGGAAAGCCTGATACGAACTAATTTTTTTTTATCTAAAAGAAATATTATTTTTAAAATAAAAAACAAAATAACAGCAAGTATATATGTCATTATTTTTTCTCTAAAAATAATTATTTCGTACCCTCACTAAAATAAAATCCTAGATCCGTCAATCTCAGAGGACATGTCATTTTATAAAGAAATGATTAAACATTGTAATTTTTGTGACATGTCGTGTGTGTTCTCATACAAACGACACACCATTTTACTCACGAAGATAAAAACGACGATGTCAAGTTTTCTATAAAAACGACATATTGTTCGGGTAAACTTTTTGCTTTTTCTTACATGACGTTGCTTATAATTATTATTAGCCATTTACTATATTGTCTTTTTTTTGGCGCTATTTTTATATGTTTTTATTTTTCTTTTCTTATGTAACTAAAAATCGTCATTCAACATTTAAGTATTAATATAATTTGCTAACCAAAATACATGTCGTTACGATTTGGTGAACTGAGTTACAGGTCATTTCAGTTGTTAGGTGACCAATCGTTCATAGTTTTCTTTAATAATTCGTTTATATTTAATGGTCTCTTAATATAAAGTACAAATTTGATTGTTGCGGGCATTGACATGTGTTGGTTTTATTCATGTAAAGCGACATGACGTGTTGCGTTGAAAATTTTCAATGTCGTTTATTCTTCAATATTACTTCCTTCAAACGACGTGTCGCTTTCACATTGCACTATTAATGTTGGCTATAATTAATGTCGTTTTCTGTATTGAACAAGTTCTGCGCAAGCGCTTTTTTTTTTTTTTTTTCCTTTAAAAAAAAGTAAAATAAAAAGGACTGAGCTTTCTATGCTAGAGTAGTACATGTTTTTGAACTGAACTTAACAAAACTCACTCAAAATTAAAAAAAAAAAAAATCAAAACATAAAATCTGATATAGATTTTATGAATTATCTCACCATAGAAATATTTATGACAAGAAAATTTTCTCAACGACATTTTGCACGTACTTTTGAAGGTGTTTATCTAACAAAAACAGAAGTTCCTTTTTTAAAAAATAAAGAAAACAAGATGAATTTTCGCACTCTGTTAAAACAAAGTCAAAACTTCTAATTTAAACAAATTTCTGAAAATTATTGGAAATCCAAAAGAAAGAAGCTTTCGGTTTCTATCACAACCTACCAAATATCTAACAAATTAAACTATATCATTCTAAAACTTGACTTTTTAACACTAATCTAATAATACAAGTATGGTTCTTGTTTTTGGCTCAATATAATACTTGTATGATTGTAAATATAAACTATAAAGCTTTCACGGTTAGTTCATATCAGATTTTTTGCATTTTTTATTTTCTTTTTGAAGTTGGCGGTCGGCGCAACGCATATTCCTCTGGAACATGCCCCTCAAGACAACCCAATCGGACTGCTTTTTGCATAGATGGAGGGTGCCGGTCCAAGAGGAAGGCTTTTTGTTGCTTTACATCACCGCCACCTCCAACCCCACAAACGACAACGACATCACAATTTACCAACTTGTTTATTCATTTTGAAATATTGTAGTTATGCTTATATCATATATGCTTTAGGACATCATCGGATTAAGAACTGTTACTGGACAGAAATTAGTAAAGAACTATTGGATCCAACTTTTTTGATACCCCAAAGGAATTATTAAAAAAAAAAAAAGTGAGGGGGGAATCTTGAACTTTTTCTTTTGTGCAGATGAAATTAATTTTAAGGGCACCCAAATAATCCATTATTTTAAACAAGCCTAGTGTGTGGTTGATTGGGGCAGATTCCAAACTTGACAACGCTGTTAAGAGAGAGAGAGAAACCCTCAAGCACTGCTTTCAATTGGGTAAATCTGATTATTTAATGTTGGAAATAGATTGGATCTATACTAGGTTATTTGGCAAGCCATAAAAATGATTATCAAATGATATAAAGCTCTTATATTTTGAACCATAAAAATGGTTCTAATCATACTTACCAAATACCTTATATGTAATGGCATTGGTTTTATCACGTGGCATAGGATGGAGAGGTATATAGAATAAGACTACGCCATAATGTGGATAACTACAAAAGAATTTTACTGCAAATTGATTTCTTGTGTACGATCAAGTGAAGATCCAATAGTCCTAAGGCTAAAAAGAATTTGCCAATTTTGTGTGTATTAGTCAATTTTGGACTTCTATTGTTGATTGATCACGTCAACAAGCTCGTTTAAGGTGTTTAAATGGGTTGAAAATTATATGACAAAGCGTGCACGTAATTTGTCTCCCTAAAAATTATCAATACTAATTGTGAATTGAAGGTAACGAAGAAAATTTTTCATTTTTTCTCTTAATCTTTTTGTCTTTTAGGACATCAATGAGTTGCCTTCATATTTCATAAATAATTAATTTAAGGATTAGGACATCAATGAAAACGACTTCACAAAATCTTTTTGTTGATGTTTGAAGATTTTCTTTCTTTGTTTTTTTTCGTCGTTTTTTACTTCAATGATTGTGGTTATACTTGTACTTAAGGATTTGAGCCATAAAAAAGCATCAATTGTTGGTTGATGGCTTGGTAAAATATTTATTTTAGCTTTCCAATTGAAAGCATTTTTACTCATTTTCCTTTTCTTTTTTTTTTATTTTTTTGAAAGGGTATTCTCTATGACGTTAAATTCATAATTTCTCAAATGGATATTATAATAAATATCATGACGATATTTTACCATCACTATTTTATATTTAGGCGAAATAAAAATATTTTCAAATGATCAAGCAGATTTTAGTGGAAATGTTGAGTACTAAACTTACCATATTTTTAAAGCAAAAGGAAATAAAAAAGTCATTTTTAATTCAAGCAATAATTCCGCATGAATTATGAGAGAGACAGAGAGAGAGAGAAAGTGGGAAAGAGAAGAAAAATAAGATTTTTTTTTTTGGATATAATGAAGAAGAAGAAGTTTGTTGGAGGCTTTCTATTTCTCCTACTTATGAGCAATTATAATAATTGTCTTTTTGGCAAGAGTGCAATTATAATCATAAAATTACTTTTCATGTATAATTCACAGATATTTATTAGAAAAGTTGTTTAAACATGTGCATTATTATTTTCTTTTTATTTTTTATTTTTTTATTTTTTGCTCAAGAACACAAATAACAACCTAATGTATATTCCTTTTCCTTCTACGTGGTTTATACTAATTACTATGCACGATATCTCGAATCTAATACTAGCCATTTATGAACCCCTAAAAATGTTAATACAGAAATGCGTGCGTGAAAGAGCTAATTAAATTGTTGTTATTGCCCTTCTATTTTTGTGAATCTTATATCTTTTTTTATTTAATGTAATCCAATTTTTAATTATATTTTACGCATAAATCCAACTATTTGCTTCCCTTTGAGGATTTTTATTAAACAAATAAAAATTAAGAGCGCGCAAGCACTCTTCACATCAAAAAAAGTTTCTTCCCCCCTGAAACACATCAAAAGAGAATTGAGGTACAATCAACCATTGCTTTTAATTAAAGGCGATATTTACTCAGATGGATTTTTTATGGCCGTCACATTTTACTTATAGAATATTTAGTATGATAGGTTAGAAGTATCGGTTTGAACTTTTTTATTGTAGTATATGAAAATTTTATATTATAGTAACTTTTTTTTAAGAGCTTTATATTATTTATAACTAAGAAGTTGGTTTGGACCACCTTTGTCAAATAACCCTTTAGTGTGGTATTTTCTACTCAATTTTAAAAAATTTAGCTTTCTCATAAATTTTTGAGAAATCTTAATTATGATTTTCTCTCAGGAGAAAATTTTCAATTGTACCTTAATTAAAATATATTATTGTGTTTCTAATTTACAAAACAAAATTATTATTGCACTATACTTCATAAGATGTATAACTATCTACTCAAAAAATTTGTAATTCCGTCACTAAACATGAAAGGCGTGCTCAAATCAAAAAACAAACTGCCGGCAACAAACACCTTCCTTTTTTGTTCTTTTCTTTTTTTTAAATCAAACACCTTCCGTCAAAAAAAAAAAAAAATTTATTTGTCGTATTGATTTTTTTATTATGGATTATTTATTTATTTATTTAGAAGCCAGCCAGCTTAACCCCCCCCCCTTCCACTTAACTTCTTTTCAAACTTTCTCTCTCTCTCTTCTTTTCTCTACAGCTGAACAAGTCTTTCTCTCTCTAAAACCCAACGAACACAAGGAAGAGAGAGAGAGTCTTGAATTACACTCCTTCATCTGTTTTCTTTCACTCTTATAAACGTTTGATTGTATTAACAAAATCATTCTCTCTCTCTTCTGCTTCTCTTTGAATTGTAGAGAGAGAAAGAAAGAGAGGGCTCTCTGTCCTTCTCTATCTGAGGATCATAATCCAGAAGAAATTTTTTTTCGGATTGTTGAATTTTCTTTTGTAAGAATTTTTGGAAAAAGTAAGAAAAAATGCTTGGGTGTGAGTGTTGGTGTTGGAACAGTGAGTCAGAGTGCGATTATTACTCTCTGCTTGAGCCTCAACCTTTCTCTCTGCCTTCACCACTTCCGTCATGGCCTAAAGGTATGTTCTTGGTAAGAAAGAAAATAAAAAAATTAATTTTTGCTTAAATTTTGTCTTTTTGAACAATAATTTGCCTTTTGTTTCTCAAAAATTGCTTTGGTTCCGTAATTTGATGTGCTGTGGGTTGATTTTGCAGTTTCTTTTTGCAAATTTGGTAAGAATTTTGGATGAATGGGTGTTGGTTATAGAATATGCTTTGTAACTGTAGATGGTCTCTTCTCTCCTTCTGGGTCTTTGACTTTCTCTCTTAACATTAGGCTTTGGTGGCCCTGAACTTCATGTTCTTTTGTTTTTCAATAATTTGTGGGCCATCAGTCATACCAGCCATCTAACTTTGGATTAATCGTTGGAAAAATCTTAACAACAAGGTCTAAAATTTACTCTCTCTTTTTTTTTTGGCTATGAATCTAAAATGCGTAAATGTCTTATTTGAACTTCCTATTTCATGATATTTGGTATTCAAAAAAAAAAAAGAAAAATAAAACTTGTGGATTGTCTGTGCCTTGATTCTCCAAGTTCTCTTAGATGGATGTTTAACGTTTTTTTTTGTGCTAGTCAAAATTTGGAGAGTCTATATGGACTTTGATTAAGTTCTAGATAAACTATGATCAACACATTCAGGTAGTTGGTAAAGGCTTAGGAACCATAGATGATCGAATCCTTGGAAGTTGACTTGAAATTCTGAGTTTTTTTTTTTTTTTTTTGGGAACTTGTTCATCAACCTGTTTGAAGCAACTGCAGGGCTGAATGTTGGAGTTTCTATGGAGATGGAACATAAGGGTCTTTCTTGCAAACAAAAAACTAGAAAAGAAAATTTACAGTTAAATTTTTGTCTGCCTGGATATCCTAAAAGCTCTGCTGTTACTCGCCTAACTAAAATATGTGTATTTGTATTTACTTAGGACAAGGTTTTGCCACTGGAAGCATATCTCTTGGAGAGATTGAAGTTGAGAAAATAACCAAGTTTGAGAGGGTTTGGAGTTGCAGACCTGCACGTGGAAAATCAAAGGGGGTTTCATTTTACAAGCCCGTGGACATTCCAGAGGGCTTTTCCTGCCTTGGTTACTACTGCCAGCCAAATGACCAACCATTGAGAGGCTACGTTCTTGTGGCTCGGGAAGCCACTTCTCCAAAGCCCGAAGTCGGGTGTATTCAAGACCCGGCATTGGAGTCTCCAGCGCTAAAGAAACCCATTAACTATACTTTACTCTGGAGTTCAGACTCAGACAGTCATGGCTATGGCTATTTTTGGATGCCAAAACCGCCAAGGGGTTATAGAGCCATGGGTTTTGTGGTCACTAACAACCCTGAGGAGCCTAAAGTTGATGAAGTTCGATGCGTGCGAGGAGATCTTACCGAGAGCTGTGAAACAAGTGATTCAATTTTATCCATGGATTCAAAATCCAAGGACTCATTTTGGGTATGGAGCACGATGCCCTGCAAGAGGGGAATGTGGTGCAAAGGTGTTGCTGTTGGCACATTCTTCTGCGGTAGGTACCTAGCTTCTGAGGATGATGTAGATATCAAATGCTTGAAGAACGGAGATCCCAACCTACATGGGATGCCAAATCTAGACCAAATTCATGCACTTATTCAGCATTATGGACCTACTTTGTTCTTCCATCCTGATGAAACCTATTTGTCTTCCTCGGTACAATGGTTTTTAAAAAACGGGGCACTTCTGTATAGAGATGGTTCCGAGAAGGGTCAGCCTATTGATTTTGGAGGCGCAAATTTGCCTGCAGGAGGAACAAATGATGGTAAGTTTTGGATTGATTTGCCAAGTGATGATGATGCCAAAAATCGTATCAAGTGTGGAAATATGGGGAGTTCAGAGCTCTATGTTAATGTGAAACCGGCACTAGGAGGGACTTTTACTGATATAGCTATGTGGGTGTTTTGCCCTTTCAATGGACCAGCCACCATTAGAGTTGGTGGTCTGATGACCATTGAACTGAACAAAATAGGGGAACATGTGGGGGATTGGGAGCACTACACCCTGCGTGTGAGCAACTTCACTGGAGAACTTTGGCAAATTTACTTCTCGGAACATAGTGGTGGTAGATGGGTAGATGCTTATGACTTGGAGTTCATTCAAGGGAACAAGGCCGTTGTTTATGCTTCGAGACATGGTCATGCTAGCTTCCCTCACCCTGGGACTTACATTCAGGGGTCAACGAAGTTTGGAATTGGGGCGAGAAATGATGTTGCTCGAAGCGACAACTTCATTGATTCAAGTGCCAAGTATCAGATTGTTGCAGCTGAGTATCTTGGTGGAGTTGTTACAGAACCATGTTGGCTGCAGTATATGAGGGAGTGGGGCCCAACCATAGTGTATGACTCCAAATCCGAACTAGACAAGTTGCTCAATCTGCTTCCATTCTACTTCCGATTTTCTGTGGAGAACATCTTTGATTTATTTCCAACCGAGCTCTATGGTGAGGAAGGACCAACTGGACCAAAGGAGAAGGATAATTGGGAAGGCGATGAAAGATGACATCTTTGTCAAACCAAATTGCCACTTGACCATTAATTTCTTTCTTTTAATGAGTAGCCATCTTGTAAGAGTGGTTTAAGTTTTAGTTATCGTAGCTGCCACGCTGCACAAGCTGCCATATATATTCCACAAATTCTGCTAATCTGAATGCAAACAGACTGAAAGTTTGTGTATAAATCTTTGAGGTGGTGCACATCCATGCTGCAGCATAAGGCTTTCTGGAACCAGAATGCGTGACCAATGTGGTTTCAGTAAGTTGCGCTGAATTTGTAGAATTGTCATTTGGAAGGTTGTCTAAGGAGTGCCATCTCCGGAAGCATGGAAATACACCATTCTCAGGAAATTTGCCTGGCCATTAAAGAGATACTGAACTTGTTTCTCCGTCCACACAATCTATCGATTGCTATTGTACTTGATCAGTCTATGGAGTGAATGGCTTGTTGTATGCAATGAACTATCTGTTCATCATTCCAGTAAAGAGAATACGACCTAAATTGTATATGTTGTGGGTACAATTTGGAACGCAGAAACTTCTCTCTGGCACAAAATAATCAGAGAGAGAACTTTGCTCTGCTCTCTTCTTTCTTCTTCTTCATCTTCTTTTTTTCGTGGTTATACCATTTTCCTAATGGGTAAGTTATCCGGGTGTTTGGACAGCCTACGAGACGGTAATTCTAAGCCACAGGCCCACAAGTCCACACTTTAGTGATGGTTATGGGAAATTTTCATAAATGCTACATATGTTTATTTGTGGCACAATGACATGCACCTTATTAAATGTGGTATAAATAAATATAACTTTAAAAATGTGTCATAACATGTAATTTTTGAACCTAAAAAAACCGTTGGTCCAAAACAAAGCAACAAACAGGGCAATGGTGGGAGTATCAGTCGTTCAAGAACACAGCTCAAAACCTGAAATACTATGGTAATACAAATTCTATGAGAAAACACTACGCTAAAACCAGTTTGAATTAGCTTGTTTTAGACCAAAATAAGTTCCCAAATAATCTTCAAGTTACACTTGTACGTAAAACACAAGGAATGCATGCCGGTAGAATACACCTGTTCACGTATCCACGCTTTTCGTTACGGTATGGGAGCGATAAATGAGACTATTATGCTTTGATTACCACTCCAACAAATATGAATGGATTACAAAATGGCTTTCCCGTGCACGACCACTCAACCCATTTTTTTTTTAACTTTTCTAAAAGGAACCTGTTATCTTCCAAGTCAAAAAAAAAAAAAAAAACAGTAAAAGAAAATGAGAAAAAAGATAAATCAACTTTATGTTCAAAAGGACGCTGAACTCAACGCAGCAGCCACATACAACAAAAACCAATGAATCACGTTAGACTAAGCCATGAAAGAATTTGACCCCCATTTCTTCACTTTGACGGTCTGCCATCTCGATTCAGGGTCTCCCAACTTATCTCCTGGGCACACTCCCCACACACGGTACTGCAACCAGATTTCGTGCCCTGACTTCTAAGGGTCAGCATATGAGCCAGGTTAGTGCATTTCCGCACCACCACGTGGTTCCTAACACTTGATTGACTAAGGCTGCTCATATCAGGTCCCTCTGGTGCAGCTTTTGACATAGCTTGATTTTGCTCTGTCACATTCTCGCTGAGAGGAACTCGCTGCACTTCCACCCATTCAAATGTTTGCCGGTACACTTCCCAAGCCATGTCTTGCTCTTCCTTGGATAGTTTCTCCTCTTCATTTTCTTGCAGAAGGGTTTCATGCTCATGGTAATTGGCTATCCAGCTGAAAGAAAAACGAACATATGAGAAGAGAGGGAGTACCTGAAAAATAACATGGCAACACCAAAATTCTTAAAACCTAAATAGATAATAATAATAAAAAAAAAGGAACACCCTGCTACTTGATGCTGATAAATATTATTGTACAATTTTTTCAATTTTTGTGGTTAAGAAAAAAGGAAACAGAAAAAATGAATGACACATTAAATAGCACTTACACGTCAAATTTGTCGCTAAGAGATGCTACATAAATCACAAAGGATATACCTTGGAGAATGCTTGCTAAGTAAACTTTCCATCAGCTTGTCAGATAAGCAACTTCCAGGCGCGGCTGTCAGCTTCTGCTTGGGGTAAATGCCAACTTTCGCACTCATAGTCGATTTTTCTACATGCCCATTCTCTTGATCCAGATTAGTCAAAGTTTCTGGGTTCTCATCATCTCCAAACTCAAAGAGATGTAACATCTCTTCCTTGGACATTGTCCTATGCACCTGTTGTCTATCTACAACCCTAGCAGCTAGACCCTCCTTTGTTACCTGTTTGAAATGTCTTTTTGTTAAAATTCCACGGAGTTATAGGCGTCATACAATTGGAATTTGTTCAGCCATTACCTGACGCTTATAAATCTTCTCCTCCATAGTACCATATGCCATCAATCTGTAAGCAAACACTGGCTTCTTTTGACCATACCTACAGTTATGAAACAAAACATTTATTTATAAGTACGTTTTGCTGAGAAAAGCAGCCACCCTAGAATTCATCGTCTATTTTAGACTTTCAAATGAAAATTCATATAAAAAGATCACGTCATTGTTCTCTAGTCTATATGCACAGCTTGGGGCACAATTCTCTTCTAGCAGCACTTAAATTTTAGATTTTATTTCGGCATTTTTCACTTTCACATGGCCTATTGTATACATGCATAAGTCTGCTAATTCTCTTGATGGAACTATTCATCGCCCCAAGTGTTCACCTTTTCATTAGATATCTGAAAACCTAACCCAGGAACCAAGATTTCCTTCTGAATCTTGGCCATAGTCACAACTTAAAACCAATTTAAAGCCTTTAACTTTTGGCACTCAAAAAGCTAAAATTTCCATCAACATTCTCTCCATGGAGGCAAGACAGCCTGTAAATTACACAATATGATGCTACCAAAATCCACCGTAAAAGGCAAGCAGGTTTTTTAAATCAAAATGTATCCCAAGTACTGTAAAAGCACATATCCAAACCCACCTCCAAGCCCTATATATAGCCTGAAGGTCATAAGTCGGGTTCCAAGAACCATCAACTATGATTATGCGGTTAGCAGCATGAAGATTAATCCCTAAAGATCCCGCTCTGGTTGAAATCAGACAGCATTTCACCCGCTTATTTAGGGGGTCATTAAAGCTCTCGACCAGCTTTTGTCTTTCTGAGCTTTCTGTTCTACCATCTAACCTGAAGAGCAAGCCAAAAATAGGTTAAAACAAGTTTGCAAAGCCGCAGTAGACAATTCACTTATATTATTTGAAAATGCAACATTTAAAGGCCATGCAATTAGAATTGCAATCAAGATAGATGCTTAATGATTGATGGCAAAAAAAGGGAAACAATAACGAAATAGAAAAACAAGAAAAGAAAAGGGTTAAAAAAGGGTACGGAAGTAGCTGAAAGTAAGCTGCGTTTTCAGCATTTGCTCAAAATTCAAAAAGGGGAACGTAGAAAGTAACAAAAATAAATGTAGCCTAGAACATGTCTTCCAAATTTTTAGCTACATCCAAGAAACTGTATTCCTAATGTTCTGGATGCCATGACAATTACCAGTTGCTGCCCATCTTGTGCCTTGTGGAATGCACAAATTACCACTGGACAGCAAAATAACTTCCTAGGGCAAACCAACAAATCCATGATGAAACTATTGAATCAAAACAAGTAGTTTAAAACATAAGATGCTTGCAAAGAGAAACATTCACATCTGTCAATTGAAATTGTTTCTGCTAATATACTTACCTATACCAATCTTTTCCTTTCTTCCAAAATTTCTCTTCCCTTCCTGGTCGAGGAAGCTTCAACAAATAAAGTTCTATTACGTCAAGAGTTGGTATACTCTGGCTAAAAACCAATGCCTTATCACCCACATCAGAACTCATGGCTAGAATGTCAAGCAGCAAAACCATTTTTCCACTGTAATTAAGCTCTTTATAACTATTTTCATGAAGAAGATTATTCCACCAGCCCTGAGAAAGATAAACGAAAGATTATGCCTAAAGCAAGATGTATGAAAGCAGGAATGAATGTTTCAAATTCGTGAGTTGTTTGTCAATACATACACCATATTGGATAAAAAGAATGCACCATGAAGGCATGACTAATGAAAAACAATGGTTGAGAAATCACCAAATGAAAGTTCCAACACCGTCTATTTTTAAATGATAATGAAATACAAATGGATGAGAAATAATTTGACAAACTAATCCATTCAAACTTACCTTTTGGAGAAAGCCATCATCATTTTTTCCAGGAAGAAACGCATTCAAATTCTTCTGCTTCTCTGTAAGAATAATAGCATATGGTAAGCGGTAGATTCCAGAAATTGTTTGTAGAAAGCTGAAAACGAAAGCTGGAATCTCCTCAGTAAGAATGCTCTTTTAAGTTGCAGAAGAATAAGCAGCCCTTAGACTACAGTTACAAGATGATATGCACATGCATATATACGTACAATTTCATAAAAATAACTGCTAAAAGTTAATTGTCACAGAAAACTGTGATAAGTACAAGTTCTATTGAAACATATATCATTTAGAAAAACAGGTGATGAGAAAACATGCCTTCAAAAACCACATTGTAGTCCATGTTTTCATCACTATAGCTCTCATCTGCCAGAAAATTTTCAACAGTGTCTTCACGCCTTGCAGAGTCTTTGTCGTCTTTTTTCAATTGCAATATGCCAGGGTGGTTCCATATCTATTACGGGAAACACAACATTTCATAAGAACCACAGACAAGAGAAAGAGGCAAAATAACAAACACACATGTATGCATCGCATAATTCTTCCATTGATTCATAAGCTTTACACTGAAAGTGCAGCATATCTAAAAAAGCGTCACTCAACATGCATTATACTAGTGTTAGAAATGACAAAGCAATTTATAAACCTTGTTCATTTATGGTTTTTCCCCAAAAGGTTAAAAAACAATATACCAAAGACTCAAATATTACATAAACATCTTGCTTCACGTCATTTTAACGACATGTATGTCCAATTATCACAAAAAAGAAAAAGGAAAAGCTATTGTCAAATAAATAGTCTTATTAGGGTAAAAATAAAGAGACTTCTACATGAAAATTAAGTAAATGAGACCTTCAGATCTAAGAAAGCTGACTCCCACCCAGGTCAAGTAAATGAATGCTAAATAGAAGCCCTTTGGGAGCACTAGCAGGTATTGACTATCAATGAAAGTTTGCGATACAAGAAAATATTCTACTTTTGTTATGTTTGCAATATTAGCTGACATGCTGCATGTTGAAAAATATTGTAAATAAAAACTGCTTGCACATGAATCCAGGACATGTTGTTTCCAAACGATCATGTTCAAATGCAGTTTAAATTTTTATTATGAAAAATATACACCATGTCCACATTTTGAGAATGTATCAAACTAGATCACTTTGACTATCTCTCTTTTTCACGATAACTTATATATGCAGAGCAAAATCTTCCCTAGGTATAAATGTATGACTACAATCACACATGCTCACATTCATGCACAAGTATTTTTAAGTATTCACATTGTAATGGAATTATGCAATGTGCCTGGGAACATGAAAACATGCAAGTCTGAACCTGTGCTAAGGCCTGGTACCCTGCAAAAAAACTTCTCTTCCCTATCTTATCACTAGAGACTTTGTCATTAGAAAATCCATGCACATCAAGGAATCTCTTATACAATTTCCTCTGCAAGGGAGAAAGCTTCACAGCTATTACGAAAACGGTTTTAGGAGGTAAGTCCTCCTTCACCACAGTCATATCCATTCTTTGCACAAAGCCCTTCAACTGTTCATAGAGGATATGAGACCTTTGATTCATAATTTTCACATCAACCAGAGTTGAATTAGTATGTTGACCATTCTCTATGGGATTTTGGAAGCTGCAAATATGGGGGGTTGAATTAGCACTTGGAAACAAAAATTAAACGAAACAATTAAGATAGAACCCATAATTATGCAAGTAAAGGAGTCTTGCCGGTTCCTAAACTCATGACTGCTTCCAAGAAAACCTTCTCTCACAAAATCAACCATCTGTTTTATATAAATAGTCAACACTAATTAAAACCAATGTAAGTAGAAAATCTACCAGAATTAATACTTTTCAAAAGAACTCACACAATAATATTCCATGAGATTGTTCTGTAGAGGCGATCCAGTTAATGCTATCCTTCTTTGGCATTTCACTTGCTTCAAGGCTTGGGTTACATCAGCTCTAGTATTTTTAATCACATGGGCCTCATCACAGACAAGTATATCAGGTCCATCCTGACAATTGAAACGCACATTGCACTCAACAAATGAAATAGTAAGAAATGCAGATGTGAAAACATAATTTGTCATAAGATATACCAAAATGATAATAACTAAACAAATATATATATATGACAGAGCAGCAAAAGGCAAGAAAAGGGGAGTTCAAGTAAAGAAAATTGTTGCAAAATATGTAGGAATGCTTTTGAAGACGAGAAAAAATCAACATCAAAAACCTGCAAGGCATAACAAATTTCCCTAGCCATGGTCCGGTCCTTCACATTCTTTCCAAGGGATAAGTTCCGAAAAGCAGTGTATCCAATCAAGAATACACCGCCCTTAGCTCTCCACTTTGCAAGTAACTCTCCTCTTCTCTCCCTGACAAAAGGTTTTAATGTCCATGACACATCAGAAAAGACAAGAATAGAGATAAGAGCAATAAATATAAAAAGAATATAATAATGGAATAATTGTTTTTCATAACCACCTCTACCTACTTGAATGTGTATCCCTGTGAGCCCTAAAGAAGAGAATAACTAAATGGTAAGTACCACAAAAACTATTCACAGTTCAACAAAAAAATAATGCGTATAATTTTATCAAAGTAGGGCCTACAAATTGAGTGTGCCCCCCTCTTTAATTTAAGTGTTCTGTAGCATGTATAAGTTCAACTAGTTGTAGTTTTGGCTTTACAGTTTACCCAGCAAGTTAAACCATGGAACATTCTAGGAAAGAGAGAGAAGCGAAATGTTAAACCATCCAAGTGTTCCGTAGCATGTATAAGTTCTACTAGTTGTAGTTTTGGCTTTACAGTTTACCCAGAAAGATAAACCATGGAGCATTCTAGAAAAGAGAGAGAAGCGGAATGTGGAATGTTAAACCATGCAAACACCTAATGTCATTTAGTAAACTGCTGAAGAGGCCACCTCTAGACCAAAACTCTTCAACGAAGACACAAATTCAAGAGGAAGAAAATTTCCAGAAAGCAACGATACATTAAGATTATCCGTAACTAGGCATACTCCAAAACATAATACAGACAACAGAGATAGGTTGCTACAAAGCAAGACTTACCATTCCAGAAAATAATGAACGAATAAAAGTGTAGTATATATTAAAAAATTGATGTATACTTGATCAAACCTTGATACATCTTCTAGCATGTAGACACGCAGCGCCTTTACTTCAAATGGTTTCCACTTCAAGAACTCTTGCCTCCAATTATGTAGCACATTCACAGGCACGACGACAAGAGCAGTTCGTAAGCCCAAATCAACACATCTCATTGCAGTGTACAAAAAAGCTATGACCTGCAAGAACAGAAAGAACATGCATTATATATTCCTTAAGACACCACTAAATTTATCATAGATTCATCATGGTTAATGGCACAATGGACTAAAACTTATCATACAAATGTACTTAAACTGACACTATCGTCTGTATAAAACCTGCCACTGTACTATCAGCATTCTAATTCTTATTCCAAGAGTTGTTTATTGATTATAAACATTTCACATGCCGGGAAGATAAAAATAGAAATAACTAACACTAAACAAGGAGCCGGATTAAATGGAGCACCTTCTAGATGCTAAAGTACCGTACATAATATTCATATAGACACATACATGCATAAAATACATTTGCTACAAAATTTACGATGCAAAAGGGAGGAGAAAAGTTTCTTACTGATTTAGCATAATACCTGAAATGTTTTACCAAGGCCCATTGTATGAGCTAGAATGCAACCAAGACCTTTATCACTGGATTTCACTTTTCTGACTGACTGTATAATATTTTCCCACATAAATCTAATTCCTGAAATCTGAAAAATATCCAGGGAACACATTTTTATAACATATATATCAACAAGAACAGATATCAAGATTAACTCATAAAAAAGTAAACACACAGTGATATTACATACTGGTAATCCTATTGGTGGTGGCAATGACTAAGATGTAGGCTTCTAGCTATGAAAGATAAGACATGAAAACCATATCAGGAATTTTCAGAAATGGACGCCCTTTCCCACAACTCCCTTCCAGTTAACTTCACTTTCAAGCACAAATTTGCTCTAAGCTAGGCCAGGCCAACATGAAATGCAACGTTTGAAAAGGAAAAAAAAATATAGATATAAAATAAAGAATAACCTAAGGACTTGTAGGTCCAAGCACAAAAGTCCAATTCTTGAAAGTGATAACTGAACAAAATAAGTTAGTGGATCAGAAACATATCAAATCTGCCAGTCTGAGGTCTAGGGCCGAGGCCCAGCCTTGGAGGCACTCATACCGAGTATTGAACCTTTATTTTTCAGAGGGGACCTACGAGCTGAATGAGTAATAAAGTAATCTATTAATCTACTTAAGATGCTGACATCATAGGGTAATTACACACCAACCAGATCATTAAATTAACGGGGTACTTCAAGGAAAATAAACTGGCACAAGCAACAATCCAGAAAAAACTCATACAAATTGAAGAACAGAAAAGAAAACCTGATGGACTTTCAGTTTTGCTGAAATGCTTGGAGGAATTCTGACAGCTTCTTCACCTTTCTCCCTCACAACATTCACAATATAACCCTTTGGTGCATCACCAAGTACTTCTATGCTAGCACCTTCTGATAAATTCCCATTAAAGCCAGCAGAGCTCATAACATTAGATTTGGAGGAAAACAGTTCTTGTAAAGACTTCAAGCGTTCTTGACGTTCCTGCAAAAGTGGGAAAACAGCATTGTTTTGAGTAAGTCCAAGTTTGAAATACACTCACATAGATCACAAACCAATCTTTCACTTTCTCATAGAAAGGCAGAATGAAAAAAAAAAAAAGGCGATAAGCGAGTACCTTTTCAATTGCAATTTTTCGTTTGGTCTCTTCTCCCAATTCAGCATCATCAAGGATCCTTCGAATTTTCTTTTTTCGTTTTCTTGTAGAGCTGACAGAAGATAGCTCATACATTAGAAGAGAGATCGGAAAATTCAATAAAGCAAAATCCACATCATTGTTTTGAAACGTGAACAGCGTGCCTACGTCGTAGAATAGCCATTAAACAAATGCCTTGAATTCTGAATACATCTAGCATTTGGAAAATAAAACTATCCCTCTCGCCTCCACACACACACACACACACACACACAAAAACAGAGACTGTTTATCAACTTGCAGAACACAATCTAATACTTTGACAGCATTATACCTGAGAGAAACATCCACATCTACATCAGAATTGTCCGAATCACTTTCAGAGCTAGAATCATTCAATCTTCCCACACCCATTGCCTTCTCAAGTTCTAACGTCAACTTTTGCAAAAGACCTGGGCGACAACAACAGCATTGCCAGCTGGAGGTCTGAATCTCAGACAAATATTCTGTACCAATGTTCCCCTTTATACAAATCATACAGAATAATATCTTGCATGATTTACAATTTACTAAGTCAGTGCTTCTTCCACACCATCCGCAATAACACTCAGAGCAATCAGGATCCTGCCATGAGACCTCATGTCAATAGAATCTCCAACATGAAACAAACAATCAAACATTAACCCGACAGAGCAGTTTGGTTGCAAAACCAAAATAAAAAAATAAAGTTAAAAAATAAAAATCAAAAGCATCATTTATTTGTATTCCCTCTTCGTTATTATTAACTGAAAGAAAAAGTATATAAGATGTCCTAAACCTGTTAATAGGTCAAAGAAGAAAATATAGACATTTAAAAGCCAAGCCAAACAACTTCATACGAATGAAACAAGCAAATCCAAATCGCGTGTAGATAAGTAGAATGACAATCTAGCTGCTAAGTAACCTTAAAAAAAAAAAAGGACAATCCAGCTGCCAAGCAAGATGTATGCATGTTGTACCCAAAATATCAAGTGGCTACTATAATGAAAGGTAAAACTATCAAATTATCTGATCAGCATAATAGTTATATATGCTTACCTTCAGTTTCATCTTTTCTTCCATTATGGCTTTGCAGTCAGCACAAACGATCACTTTTAGAAGTGGATGTGGGTATACCTCAACATCAATCTTACTACAAGCAGTACAGTAAAATTTTTCATTTAGATTCTTCGAAGGAAGAGAATCAGCCCCAAATTCACCAGCATTTTCCTTCAAATCTGCTTGATCCTCAACTTTAACTTTATTGAAAACAGAATCCTTCGCCTGAGATTCGTCATTACTGTCAAGTATAACAGTTCGACTTCTCTTATTCTCAATATTTGGTTCCTCAGTCTCAAGCGTATGCTTGGACAAAGTGCCATTGCTCGTTGAGCTTCCCTTGTCAACATCATAGGATGTTTCAAAACCATTAGGAAAATCAGTTTTTGAGTTATGGCAAGCAATTCTGCTCTCATTTGAAACCGGGGATATGTTCACGTCACTTTCTATCAGCTGGTCAACTAAGCCAAATTCTTTCGGACTAAATCCCTGATTCACATAACAAGAATATCAAAACCAATATAATTCCTTGAGGCCTTATTCGTATCCTGTACATCACTTTTCTACTCTCAACGTTTTGACTTCACTCATTATAAATATGTTCTATTCAAGCCAAGTCGATGATGTACTTCAACAAAGCTTAAAATGAAAAAGAAAAATTTCACCCCATAGAATCCACCAATATAACCATAATAAAGAATGTCTATTTCAGAATGTAGAAGTAGGAATCAAAATCTTCCGGGAACTACAAACCAAAGATTCTGGCAACTCTAAACAACCTTTAAATGCAACACTGACAACAATAATTCTTATGGCCGGAAACTCCCACTCAATGTGAGTCAGTGTACCCTTAATCTAAACTCTATTTGGCTTGAATGCCTCCACATCCACATACAAAAGAATGAGGGGCAACAAGAAATGAAGAAGAACAGACCTGTTTACGTCTCTTCCTATACCTCCTCCGTTTCAAATGTTTTTGAAGCTTCCGGTCAACTTTTGCATCATCTTCTTCTTTGACCTGTCCACATATATTATGTCAACTATATTACCTAAAAGCTAAATGATAACTCAAGCCACTATAACGGTCATAGATATAACTGTTTTTCATACTGTAGCAAAAAAAGGTAACGACCAACTCCCTGGTAGGAACATGGCTATAAACTACAGCTACCAATCATAAGGACATTGCTGCCATTACATGTTAAATATATGACAATATAAAATGTCCCATGACTCTCTTGCAATAAAATTAAGATAATTCTGCAAGCAGCATCAAAGGTAAAATAGACAACTCAAAATCCATGTATAGAAAATATTGAGGAATGTGACAATCACCGCCAGATCCGGACTGCACTGAAAAGTCTAAAGTTTCAACTTGCAATAAAAAACTGCCTCACCTTCCTATACTTTTTCTTCTGTTCTTCAGAAAGAGCAAGTTCTTTTTCATTTGCAACAGCAGCAGCAACAAATGGATCAGTAGACTCGCCATCAATATCATCAATCTCCTCCACCTGGTAAAAGTGGTCAGTTTGCAGATGATAATAGGTAGAGAAATTAAGTTTGGCTGGGTCTTTCTTTCGAAAAATTAGACACCTTGTGATGGCAAAAGGAAACATTATACGGTAACTAGTTAAACATGGACAAATATTGGCACCTCATTGACACCAGGAAATTTGAGACCCATTTCTGCAGCTTGTTGGGGCGTACTGGCCAAGTAAACAGAAGCCCAACTCTTACTTCCAAAGGAAACACAATCTGTAGAGGTCCCTTCAGAAAACAATTTATTCAGAGAACACCAATCAACTTCTGAATTCTCTGTTACATTGTCCTTACTTCCATCTACTGTTAGTTTCTTCTGCAGAAACCCACTAGCACCCTCCTCCAATAGCTTACCATGTCGTCTAAGCTCACATACGGATATATGTGTATTGATTAGTGTCATAGGCATAGCTTCCTGGTCCACAATAAAGAAGGACAGAAACATACCTTCTTACAGGTCTATGGGTTTGCAAAAATTTCTCAGCATCAGCTTTTGACTCAGTGAAATCAAAAGTCGCCTGAGACCCTATCCAGTGTATTCGTCTTTGCCAAGCTTCAGTGCTACAATTAGAAGGAGCCTGACTTTCAATCCACTTATAAAGACTTGGTAGCTCAATGCCAGCACCATCAAGTTGTTCCTTTTATAACAACAAAGAAAAAGGGGGAAAAGGGAAAAGTTAAGAAGAATTGGAGAGCAAATGCTAACAAACACATTGAGAAAGCAAATATTGTACGATTCTCATCTCCAACAAGATTATTCTGCCTAACCTCAAACAAATTTTGAGGTTGGCCATACACGTACGTGTATCTTTCATGCAATGGACACTGAGAAAATTTATATATATATATATAAAATAAGGTTATAATAATGCAGAGATTTCTGCAGGATAAACATAAAAGTAAGCAATAAGTTGGGCAAACCAACTGTTGAGAATCACGTGCAATTATTTTTGTTACTTTTAGGAAACTTTGACTATTTCAAATTAAATGTAAGATATCGGCTAGCTGTTAATATAATCCCTGATTTGAAGAGATTTGATTTATCGTAGAAAGCTTCCCTTTCTTTGTATTCCGCCCGTGTATATATGCACGGCATTGTAACACTTTTTTCATCAATTCAATTCAGAGAAATTCCCTATTTTAAATACCACCAACATAGTAAATTAACAAGGAAAAAAAAAAGGAAAAGATAAACTATTTGACAAAGTACAGAACCCTGCATTACAGGAAGTAATAATTTTTTTTCCCTTTTTTTTATACTGGTGACTAGAAAAATTCACATAACGTATGTGCAAGCATCTAAAAATAACTAAAAGCTAAAAGTTTAACTCAAAATTGAAAAAGGTAGCAGACCTGTAAATGAGAACTCTCAGTCTCAAGCTTGTCAAGAACAGCTTCCCACTCTTCTATAAAAGTAGCCATTTCATCTGCAACAGCTGTTTCCAACTATAGACAGGTAAAACATACATAAGTAATGCATAAAGGCCCTAAAAATAAAAGGCAAGAACTAGGAAGCAGAAACTAACGTCATCACCGCTCAGAGTTTGTGCTAGTTCTTCCCTCACTTCACTCTCTACTTTGGCAAGAGACTCCTTCTCAAGGGTTTCTTGAGCCTCTGCAGCCTAATTTAAGCATCAAAAACCCAAACACACCGCTTATAGTCTATAAATCAAAATAATTGCTCGCATCTACATAAATGGAAAGCTAAATTCAAAAAACAAATAGGATACGGATACCTTACTCTCAACTTCCAAGAGCTCAGCAATGATCTCTTCTATTTCTCCCTCAGCTAAAGGTCCCTGCACAATGGCAATGAAAATAACTTTTTATAAAACAAAAAGCTAAAACTCAAATTCTAAGCATGAAACCATACAAATCAAACTATAACCTACGTATAATATTCTGGAAAAAAATAAAATTAAAAAAAGAGAGAGAGAGAACTATAATTTATGTGAAGGAAAGTATTTTAGCCTTGAGTACCACAAGCTTCATAGCAGTTCTGACAAAACAATCAAAAAAAATATGTTCAGTGGTTTTTACAGGTTTCCTTTTAAAACCGAAAACCAAAGCCAACCATCAAAGGCTACTTTAGATACACTCCGAATTCAAATTCTTTATTGAGAATCGTTCTGAGCACACTTTTCATAAAACTTATGGAATGGTTTTTTTTCCTGTTTCTCACTCAATGTGCATTAGTTATAAATTTATAGAACAAAAATAGAAATAATAAAAATAAAAATAAAATAAAAATAAAGTGTGCAAAAACTTGCCTCCACCTGCAATGCATCATCATCGCGCCCAGACGTCGATGGCTCATCATCTTCCGAGTCACCAACAAAAGAATCACTTGAAGAAGTCTCAACATCTTCTACATCCTCGTGATTTTCCTCCATCTATTTAATTCCAGGAATATTGAACACTAGTTTCAAGCCGCAAACCCGACACCTAAACACCCAGCACACCAATGCAAAAACAACCAATCAGTGAAAAAATTTCATTTCCACACACCGACGAAGGAAAAAAAACAAAACAAAATAAAATACCAACAACACACCCATACTGTACTGGCGATTCAATGCTTGCTTTATTTCGAAGTCTACAACATAGGCCTTTTCTCACCATTCATACTATGACAAAATTAATAATAAAAACTAGATATTTCAAAAAATATAATTTCTAATTGAGGAATCGGCGTTGCATTCACGGCTCGAACTAAACAAACAGTTTTCGGATTTCCACAAAAACGCCGACGATTCATGGCATTTCCCATTACGCACGTCACGGAACGAAATCTTAGGAAAGTACACGTTTCGCAATGCATTAACAATCTGAATAGGAGAAAAATCCTAATCTTAAACCAAACAACAAACCGAAAAACAGCTTCCGCAACGTCTCGGTCGTCAACAAAAAACAAAACAGAGTTCTAGGGTTTACAGGGAGAAACGGACATGGATAAACAGACTGAAGAAGAAGAAGAAGTGAGAAAACTCACAGTATCAGCTGAAAAGAGGAAGCATGGAATGCGTGGGGACAAAAAGGAAAAACTCCTGTGGCTTTTTTTTTTGGATTTCCCTCCCTGCCCCTTTTTGTGTGTGTGTTTATGCAGGAGACAAAACGCCCAAACTGCATTTATTTGAATGGGCTCGGGCTTCTAAAAGTGACGGAACCGACAGTTACTGTTGTTCGTTGGATGGGATCAGCCGCGTGTTCTTCACTTCTTCTTCATTCTTCTTTTTTTAAAAAAAAAAATTGTTGGCAAATACTTTTTATTTATATGTGCATCCTTGAAGTCATCCATTTAAACCGACTACGATATAAAACTCTCGACCGTTGTTTTCAAAAAAAAAAAAAAGCAACTCTTAAGTTTTTTCTCCAAATCTTAGATCAAGCAAAAAATAAATAGATTAATTAAAAAATTTTCTTATGAATTATAAAATTTGTAATATTTTACCCCGCAACTTTTAAAATGTAACATTCTTCCTATTGAAAATGAATTGTTAACAAAAATAGTTCTTTTATTAAAATTTTAACAAAAAATTGATAAATAATTATAAAATTATGAGTATTTTGATAATACTGGATAAAAGAATAACCATAAAATCTAAAACTATAATAAAAATAGTCTTCATTGATAGTTAAGAATAAAAAAAAAGTTAAAACTATTAAACCATTGGAATCTTTTTTTAATAAACTAAAATTTTCTTCAAAATTTTACTTTTTTTCTACATTCGAAAAGTATTTTGAAATTTTAAAAGTTATATATATTAGTGAAATAAAAAAAATATAATATAAATATATTTAGTATAACAAAAATATGACATAAAAATTTCAAAGAGAAAAAAGCTCTGATCGTATTAATAAATTTATTTTCATATTTTTGAAGTTTTTATTGGTATTTATACCTTTTAAAATTTTAAAATATTTTTTATGTGAAAAAAAGGTAATAAAATTTTTTAAAAAAATTCAGTATATTGAGAAAAAAGAGAAATCCATAGAGTAGTATGTTTTAATCATCTATAAAATATATTTTTATTATAATTTTAATTTTTATAGTTATTTCTATAACCATGATTACCAACATACCCTTGACTTTAAAATCATATCTCAATTTTTCGTTAAAATTCTAACAATTACTATTTTTGTTAACAGTTTATACTTCAGAGAGAATGGATGTTACAGTTTGAAGTTCAGATGGCAAAGTGTTATAAATAATACAGTTCAGGGAAAATTTTTGCAATTAATCTGAAATAAATTTTATTTTTTAATGGTTTAAGCAGTTTGATATTTTTTATAAAAACCAAATTACTCATCAAGCAATTTGGATAGCTTGGCTTTGGCAGATTGAGATTAAGAGCATGTTTGGTTCGAGTATTTTAATAGAGTATTTGAATGAAGATTTAAATTTTTGTGAGAAAAAATACTATAGCAAAATGATTCGAACCGTGATTTAAACTACGAAACAAACGCACTCTAAGATTAAAAGAGTTTGCAATATTGAACAAAAATTATAAAATGTTCAAACGTTTTACCATTTAAAGTTTTAATATAATGTAATAAACAAACTAAAAAATCACAATAACATAAATCAAAATTTACCAATAATCAAACTAAAAGTCAAAATTAAAACTAAATAGCATAAACCAACGACCAAAGTAAAAAATTAAATGTACAACTAAATAACATAAACATATTACAATTGTATTTAAAAGTGGATTAAAACTTACTACTTGTGTTGATAAGCCTCTAATATATATAGCTATAGAATGTGAAAAGGTTTTGCCCTAAATTTTTAAAACTTCTTTAATGTGAAAAAATAAATCTATAGAAAATAATAAAAATATAGTATATAAAAAAATTTTAAAAAAAGTCATATATAGGACAGTTTGTGCAGCTAAACCACTAACTAACCCACCCAAAAATAATTAAAAAAATCCAAACCATCTAAAAATCCCCAAAAAAAAAATTGTAGTTTGGTTTCTTTGGTTGACCCTCCGTTTGGGACTTGGATTCTAACTTATCAGTTTTAGCTATAAATAGTGTAAATCTTTTAGCAACTACAATGAAAAGCAACAATAGCTATAGTGTAAAGTCCTCATATGCTACAATTTTTAAACTTAAAACATTAGTTACAACTTATATTTCAAATGGCCTATTACATTGGGTGGCCATTTGACAGATTTTTTCATCGCCTCTAGTAAAGCTCGCACATGTTACACCATTTGAACATATTTTTTCAATTCAAATAGGTTTTTTAAATACACTATTAAAAAATTGTTTCCCTCATGTTAAAATGAGTTAAAATTCATGAGTTTGAAGTGTCGCAGTGTAAAACTCTTATTTATTATAGTATAAAGCTCTATACTACAGTGTTTGAAATTATTTTTAAAGTTCAAACTTATTTACTAAACATTCTATTTTACACTAATACCACAAAATTATCAGCGAAGGATATATTTGTAGTGAGGTTATTATGTTAAATTAATGTGACATTAGGCATTCTCAATTTCAATTAAAACATTTAATTGCTACTATGTAAAGCTTTCACGTGCTACAATGTCACGAAAGTAAACTATAGTGTAAAACTCCTATATGCTATGGTGATTTCAACCACAATTACATCTAACTAATGGTTTTATCCAATGCTGCCAAACACGTTAGAAAAATTTCCTTTTTCTTTTTTCAAGCTTGAAAAGTGATTCGGGAGAAAGAGGAAAAAAACAAATTTGGATGTGGAACAAAAATTATTTGCACAATATTTTGATAAAGATAATAAATAACATAATTTTAATAATTCAATTTTACGGCACTCTTAAATTACCTAAAATACCCTAAACGTTAATAAACTCTATATTGGAATAAAAAATTTCCAAATAAGAATACTATAATTCTCTCTCATCCCTAATCCTTTCTCCAATAACATGACAGCTTTTTGTCGTTAGTTGTCAAAGTAGCTCAAATCTTCATCGTCAGTTGCCAGTCATCGGAATAAATTGAGCTTTGAGGAGATCCACCTTGTCACCATTGCCCGTGGACAATCTCCGATGGACTCACGAGGCTCGAGTGAAGACGCCAGCAATAGTATATGAAAAAGTCAACATTGCTAAATCGACGAAGCATGGCAGCATGCCAACAAACTCACAATGCCAAATAGAGATAGAAAGAGAATAGAGAAGTCGTGATGTGATTATAGCCTTGGACGGTTTATTGTTGCCGCCATCTCACCATAGACTCACCGTCGTAGTCTTGTGACGACCTCGTCAACGGTGCGTAATCATCATTGGAGGGAGACGGAGAGGGTCCTAAAGAGAGGTTTCTAATTTTGGTTAGGGTTTTCTAATTTATAGTTGATTAAATATGGAGTACAATTGAAAAATTACAATACCAAAACTTGAAAAAATTAAAAATAATATTTATTAATGAGTTAATTGATTATGTTGATTACTTCCATTAGTTTTAAAAATGCGGGGAGAATGAGGGAAATAGGCCATTGTTTAATTGAAAATAAAACAAACAAATTAAAATGTAATAGAGTTTAGGAAGTAACTTACTTAAACTAAAACATAATTTATTTTTGTATAGAAGGACGTAAAGAGAAATACAAAACAATCGTGAGAGAAAGGAAAATAAAAACAAAAAGAAAAAGAAGAAAAAAAAAGTAAAATTAGAAGTTTTAAGTGTTTAAAAAAATACGCGATTACAAAAAATTATATATTAGCATATTATTTACTTACATTAAGTATTAATACTATATTATTTGTGTAATTTTCCAAAAATTTGTTTGTAACACCCCTATGTGGGGGTTAACAGTTTTAAATAAATAAAAATAATTTTAAATTTTATATTATTTAAATCAATTAAACAATGCCCATGGGTCTTTAAACAACAAGAAAAATAAAAATAAACGTTTTAAATACAAACCACGGTTTTTAGTGTAGCACCAAATATATATAATTACAGTCATCATCACCATAGTACAATTCCCAAATAACTTAACACAGCCATAAAAAAAATAATACAACTCTTACATGTTGTAGATAAGTTGTAATTAAACAGGGTCTTCTAACACGAAAACAGCAGGATTATTTTCGCTTATTCCTCTTCAGATATGTTGCACTGAGTTCCACCTGAGATATGAAGATATGATAGGGATGAGCATCGACATGCCCAGTAAGAAAATCATGACTCATCTTATGGTTTATCCATTACCACATTAAAAACTGCATGGTTAGTAGGTTACATCATATTCCAGATTATGAGGTTTATTATGATCACATCTTATGGATACCGTAGTTAATCATTACCAAGTATCATAGTTACACATTTATACAAATATTACCAATCATCATTGTTCCTAGGTATCCATGTTAAATTGAGTATCACTCAACTCATCGAAATCCAAATGGGCGCACTTGATCACCCTATAAACATTCCAAGGGTGTTCCGGTGAGGGGACATCAAGCCCCGAGTCCTCACCAAATCAATTCCTGTACAGTGTGTTCTGGGACTTTCAACCCAAGGAAGCGTCATCACCTTCCCCCTATTTTACCTTTTTGGGTATTCATGCCCAAGGACGTAACCGCCGCCCTCTTCATGTCTCACCATTTCTCTATATTAAATCATTATTAATAGAGTCAGTTTTCCTAACCATGCTTCTCAATTTATAACATGTGTCAATTCATTATGTTCCTCGCCGTACAATACAAGACGAGTCCATGTCATAGTTTCATATGTGATACTCGTATAATATCAGTTCAACATAGATATATATATATATTGCGGCAAAACAATTAATTTTAATTCTATAAAAACCTCACAAAAATGAGTAATAGAATCCCTACCTTTCAAGCTTATCAACAATCTTTTAATCCTGGAATCAATTAACGTTAGCTCCACACATCCTTGACCCTAAGGCATGCATAAGGACAATTAAAACTAAAGCACAACGTATAATCACATTCATAAGTGAGTTATGTGTAAACCCGTCTACTAGTGCCATTAAAGTATTTTTATGCATTAAACATGGAGAAAATACATACTAAAAACTAAGTTTAGATTAAAGAAAACCTACCTCAAAACTTCTTTAAAAAGCACCAAAGTTTGGGTTATCAATCAAGCTTGAATTAACTCTAAAACCGCCTCGATCATGGTTGGGAATTATAATTGTCTTGGCCACAAAGAGAGTTTTGTGCTCTATGTCTTTAGTTAGAAATTTGAAGTGAGAATGTAACGCCCCTATATGGGGGTTAACAGTTTTTAATGAGATAAAATAAAAATAAATAATAAAAGTAAAACCTTAAAAATAAAATTTGCCCAGGACTTAAATGAAAACTCTCAACTCAAAAATAAAAATATAAACGACAAATAAACCACAGTTTTAATGTAGCACCTTAAATTTAATAATATAAACTGTTGTCATCATCATTTTAACCCTCATCACATTGTAATACAGTCACAGAAAGTAACAATTGATGCTTACATTATCATGAAGAACATTCTCAACAATTGAAGCAGTCCCAATGTAATATAGCTACATCACTTCCTCAACTATATTTCTCGTAGCCACCTCACACTTAGTGAGTCCTGAAAAGATATAAACATAAGGGAATGAGCAACACTATGCTCAGTAGAGAAAGCCATTACTCACCTCTATCATTACCACATTAAAATCTGCATGGTTAGTAAGTCACATCATATTTCAGATTATGAGGTTTATTATGATCACATCTTATGGATACCGTAGTTAATCATTACCAAGTGTCATAATTACACATTTATACAAATATTACCAATCATCATTGTTCCTAGGTATCCATGTTAAATTGAGTATCACTCAACTCATCGAAACCCAAATGGGCGCACTTGATCACCCTATAAACATTCCAAGGGTGTTCCGGTGAGGGGACATCAAGCCCCGAGTCCTCACCAAATCGATTCCTGTACAGTGTGTTCTGGGACTTTCAACCCAAGGAAGCGTCATCACCTTCCACCTATTTTACCTTTTAGGGTATTCATGCCCAAGGACGTAACCGTCGCCCTCTTCATGTCTCACAATTTCTCTATATTGAATCATTATCAATAGAGTTAGTTTTCCTAACCATGCTTCTCAATTTATAACATGTGTCAATTCATTATGTTCCTCGCCGTACAATACAAGACGAGTCCATGTCATAGTATCATATGTGATACTCATATAATATCAGTTCAACATAGATATATATATATTGCGGCAAAACAATCAATTTTAATTCTATAAAAACCTCACAAAAGATGAGTAATAGAATCCCTACCTTTCAAGCTTATCAACAATCTTTTAATCCTGGAATCAGTTAACGTTAGCTCCATACTCCCTTGATCCTAAGGCGTGCATAAGGACAATTAAAACTAAAGCACAACATACAACTACATTCATAAATAAATCATGTGTAAACCTATCTTACTAGTATGCCATTAAAGCTTTTATATAAATCTCTTTCGAATACCACAGTAAACAATTTTTGTCTTAACACAATATAAAATGTGAACAAGTAATCTATATGTTTTAGTCCCTAATAAGATTCATCAATCACTTAGGATAATATTGGAAAGGTTGCAAGACATTAAAGAATTAGGTGGTGAGCAAAGATGGGTTCTTGGTTCAGGTTAGCAGCTGGTATACCATAACAAACTGGCAGATTTACTAGTTTCCAATACAAAAATTGAATAATTCTTTAGTATAAAAGAAAATTTATAAATGAAAGACTAAATTTGTTCATAAGATTCTAACCTCGGATTATGGTTAGTTGGAAGCTTGAAATGACTTCAAAACAGGTTCCTTTACTTCGGTATGACTGAAATTCTTGCTCAAATGGAGGTGATGGTGGCTGATTTTTATGGCTGCCTTGAAGAAGTTCTCTAAGTATTTTGCTTCAGCAAAGAAATGAGAAGAAGAGTGTGGGAACCGTGGAAGAGAAAGGAAGAAAAGATGAAGTCTTTGAAAAGAAGTGATAGAAACAATTATAGAGGAGACATGTTGAAGCATGTCACGGAGGAAATAAAGAAAATGAGGGTCAAGAGTAGTTGGAAAAGATATCCTTATGTCTCATCTAAAGACTTTAACACACATAATGCCAATATGACATTTTTGAGATTTATTATAAGTTCTAAGGCTTTTTAGTAATCATACTAAATAAATATAGGAGAATTTTAGAAAACTTAAAAATAGATAAAAATAAATATTATAAAATAAATTTAAATGAAGCAATTTTTTTTTTATACATTAAAAATTAATTTAATTACCTCAATACCCGTTAGGAGAATAACGGGTGTCACAGAGAAGGAAGAGAATGAGAACTAGAGAAGAAAGTGGTGATAGTTAAATAAAAAGATATCAAAATGCTTAAGAGGAATGAGATGTTTACGGGGGAAAGTTGTAAGAAGAAACAAAAGAGTCTTAAAGGAAAATATCATCTTGTCTCCCATGAAGACTTTTAGCAAATAATGCCAACATAATTGAGGGGATAATTGGAGTGAATTATAGAAGAAGATAAGGAAATAATTAATTAGGTGGTTGAGAAAATATCTCCATGCCTTCTATGAATTGACGGAAAATAATTCAATGTCCCCTTCGGATACCTTTAGCAAAATGAGAAGAAGTCTATATAATTGAGCAATAATTTAGGGAGACAAGATTGGTAGAAGTAAGTGTTGGTAAATTTTGAATGTTTCTTAGGAAGACTTGGTAAGAAAATACTAAAGTGGTATTTTTTTTTTAATGATCATAAACAACTTAGTAATTTTAAATAGTCACATTTTATTCATTAAATTTTACAAAATTATGCCCGTTAAAAATACGGGTGTTACAGCTCTCCCCTCCTATAAAAATTTCGTCCTCGAAATTTCGTACACTGATTACAATGTTAAAACAAATGTGGGTACTTTTCTCTCATTTCAGATTCAAGTTCCCATGTGGCTTCCTCCACATCATGGTGTTGCCACATCACTTTCACCAGAGGAATTCCACGACGACGTAATAATTTTATTTCATGATCCAGTATTTGAACTGGAATTTCTTCATAATTCGTATCTCCTTGAATTGGCACATCTGTCCACATGATCACATGTGAAGGGTCGGGTTCATACTTTCTCAACATCGATACATGAAACACATTATGTACATGAGACAATTGTGGTGGTAGGTCTAAACGGTATGCCAACGTTCCAATGCGTTCCACAATCTCAAACGGTCCTGTATACCTTGGTGCTAACTTTCCTTTAACACCAAATCGAGATATACCTCGTTTTGGTTTCACTTTTAAGAACACAAAGTCTCCGATCATGAACTCTAAAGGTCGCCTCCTCTTATCTGCATAACTCTTTTGTCGACTTTGAGCTGTCTGAAGACGATCGCGAATAATCTGGATCTTATCCGTTGTTTCTCTGATAAACTGAGGCCCAAGTTCAAGACGCTCTTCCTTTTCAGCCCAACACAATGGAGATCTACAAGGTCTACCATATAAGGCCTCATATGGAGCCATTCTAATACTTGCTTGGTAACTGTTGTTATATGCGAATTCAACATATGGCAGCTGTGCAGCCCAATTTGTTCCAAAGTCCAGCATACAAGCCCGAAGCATATCCTCGAGAATCTGAATGACACGTTCAGATTGTCCATCTGTTTGAGGATAAAAAGCTGTACTAAAATTCAATTGAGTTCCCAAGGCCCTCTGCAATCCTCTCCAAAATTTCGACGTGAAACGTGTATCTCTATCGGAAACTATTGACATTGGCACTCCATGCAATGTCACTACCTTTTCCACGTACAATTGACATAATTTTGAGACACTATAATTAGTTCTGATTAGGATGAAGTGGGCTGTCTTAGTTAAACGATCTACAATTACCCAAATGGCGTCATGCCCTATTTGAGTCTTAGGAAATCCAGTAACAAAGTCCATTGTCACATGATCCCACTTCCATTCTGGAATAGGTAAGCTCCTCAACTCGCCTCCAGGCTTTTGATGTTCCGCTTTAACCTGTTGGCACGTCATGCACTTAGAGACAAAGGTTGCTACATCTCGTTTCATTCCTCGCCACCAGTATTGTTGTTTTAGATCCATATACATTTTTGTGCTTCCAGGATGAATAGCAAACTTTGAACGGTGAGCCTCATCTAGCACCGCATGCCTGAGATATGGATCCTCTGGAACAACTAATCTTCCTTTGTAAAGTAAAAATCCTTCTGGCTCAATCTGCCATCCATCCAGTTGTTCTCCATTTTGTATTTGTTCCCAAACCCTACGTAATCCTTCATCGTGCCATTGTCCTTGTTTTACTTTCTGAATTAACGTAGGAGTTGCTATCACATTGAATAAGAAAGCTCTCTCATTATCTTCATAATATTGCAAGTTGAAGTCGGCGATGGTGACTCGTCTCCAATCTTCCAATGCTAAACTGGCTATACGTCCGTTGTTCTTACGACTTAGAGCATCTGCCACGGCATTTGCTTTTCCAGGATGATATTGGATACTAAAGTCATAGTCCACCATGTACTCAGTCCATCTTCGTTGCCTTAGATTGAGATCCTTTTGAGTAAACAAATATTTCAGACTTTGATGATCTGAATATAGCTCGAACTTTGCGCCATATAGATAACATCTCCAAATTTTGAGTGCGAAAACCACAGCAGCTAACTCAAGATCATGTGTGGGGTAGTTCCTCTCATGGGGTTTCAACTGGCGTGAAGCGTAGGCAACTACTCGTCCATGCTGCATTAACACACAACCCAAACCGTTTCCTAAGGCATCAGTGTATACTGTGTAAGGCTCCTCGTTATTAGGTATGATTAGCACAGGTGCACTAGTGAGTCTTCGCTTCAGTTCCTCAAATGCTTCTTCACATTTATCATCCCACACGAACTTGACATTCTTCCTTGTGAGTTTTGTTAATGGAGAAGCAATCTTTGAAAAATTCTCTACAAAGCGTCGATAGTATCCAGCTAGTCCGAGGAAACTTCGAATCTCCGACACGTTCTTTGGTCGTTCCCAATTTAGCACTGCTTCAATTTTGGAGGGGTCCACTGAGATGCCTTCTTCAGAGACAACGTGTCCAAGGAACTTGACCTTCGTCATCCAGAAATCACATTTTTCTCTTTTTGCATAAAGACCATGTTCTCTCAACGTTTGTAGAGCGATCCTCAAATGCTCAGCATGTTCTTCTTCGTTTTTAGAATAGATCAAGATATCATCTATGAAAACAATGATAAATTGATCTAAGTACGGTCGAAAGACACGGTTCATCAAGTCCATGAAAGCCGCTGGTGCATTAGTCAACCCGAAAGGCATGACAAGAAACTCAAAATGACCGTAGCGAGTCCAAAAAGCTGTCTTTGGAATGTCCTCTTCTCTTATCTTCAGTTGGTGATATCCGGATCGTAAGTCAATCTTTGAGAAATAGCAAGATCCTCCTAACTGATCGAACAACTCATCAATTCGAGGTAGAGGGTACTTGTTCTTGATAGTCAATCGATTAAGCTGGCGATAATCGACACAGAGCCTCAACGATCCGTCATGTTTCTTCACAAAAAGTACTGGAGCTCCCCAAGGTGATGTACTTGGTCGAATAAATCCTTTTTCCAGTAATTCGTCCAACTGCTTCCTCAATTCCACTTTCTCAGCAGGTGCCATTCGATACGGAGCAATAGAAACAGGCGCTGCTCCTTGAGTTAGGTCGATGACAAACTCAATTTCTCTATTAGGCGGAAGTCCAGGCAATTCATCTGGAAAAACATCTGAAAATTCGTCCACCACAGGAGTGTGAGAGGATAGGTCACTCTTCTTTAGTTCTCCATTTGAAGCAAAGATCGTCCCAAGATTGGTGAAATTCCTTCGTCCTCCAATACAAGCCTTTAGCACCGGGGCTGGCGTCACTGTTCCTGTTTTTGCCTGAAATTCGATGACTTGTCCATTCTTGGTGAATAAAGAGACATGTTTCCTATGACAATCTACTATTGCCTGGTATTTAGTTAGCCAATCCATTCCTAAGATTACATCAAACTCTGTCATAATTATTACATATAGGTCAGCCGATAGTTTATGTTCTCCTATAACAATACACACTGATTTACAAATTATGGATACTTCAGCTATCCCGCCCATTGGTGTACTAAGGGTTAATGATGAACTACATGTCTCAGTTTCTAATTGTAGTACGGAAGCAAATAACATAGATATAAATGAATGAGTGGCACCAGTGTCAAATAACACATGAGCCCAAGAATGAGACACGTGAATCATACCGTCTACAACTGAGTGATCAGCCTGTTTTGCTTGTCCAGTTGTAGCCGTAATTGCATAAGCTTGTGCTGGTGCTTTTCCTTTATCACTTTTTCCTCGGTTTCCTTGGCTACTACTAGCCTTATTATTATTTCTCCCAGAAAAATATGGCCTTTGATTCACTGAGCCTTGCGGAGTCGGTTGGAAGTTCTGATTAGCATAAAAATTGGAACCCTGTGGCTACTGTTGATAGTTGTACTGAGGCTGGAACCCTCGAGGTTGAGTTACTGAGACTTGGGAAGCTGGAGTGTTTTGCTGAGGCGCTCCACGATTTTGACTCCCTCCCCAAACAGTGGAGCCAAAATGACTTCCTTGTGGCCTTGGTGCAAAGGATGATTGTGTAGGGCGGTTAGGGCAATTTCTCCTCAGATGTCCCACTTGTCCACAGTTATGACAAGCATACGGTTGGAAACGACCACTGCTAGAAGATCCACCACCAATAGTCACTCCACTATGCTGAATGACTTGCCCTTGTGACTTCTCTTTCTTACTTATTTTCCTTTGACGCCCACCAGAACCCTTATACTCTCCATAGGAGTTATTTAGTTCTGTCTCTGCCCGCTGTGCCGCAGCTACAAGATCAAGAAAATCTGTTGATGGAACAGCAGCTATCATTTGTCTGATTTTCGGCCTCAGGTTATTTCTAAATTTTTCGCATCTCGCCATTGGATCCGATACAGCCCCGGGATTGTAGCGAGACAATTCTATAAATCGAGCATGGTATTCGGCAACTGTTGTATCTCCCTACACTAGGTTTTCAAATTCTCGCATCATTGCTTGCCTATGGCTCTGAGGAATATAGGTGTTGCGAAAAATGGTTTCGAACTGCTCCCATGTAAGATTCGGCACGTCGTAGTCGTCTTTCTGAAGATCCCACCATTCTTCGGCTTTACCCTCAAATATATATGTTGAAAAGCTAACCCAATACTCCCGTGGAATCCTCAAGGTGTCCAACTTCTTTTTGACTGCCTTTAGCCATTGTTCTGCTATGACCGGGTTAGGTTCTCCACTAAATGTGGGTGGTTTCTACTTCATAAACTCCTTCAACAGAGTTAGATGTCGTTGCTCAGGATCACGAACCTCCACAGGTCTTTGCACAATTTGTAATGCTTGAAGAATTTGTCCTAAATTATTTACTTCTGGTGCAGCTGGCGGGGATTGTGTTGCATGTCGTAGTTGCTCATCTTCTTGAGCTTGTTCCATCGGTTCCGGTTGCTCAACTTCTTGAGCATGTTCAACCGGTTGTGACAGCTCAGACGATTGCATTTGACGTCTTGGTGGCATAGTTCTACTGGCTGCGAAAATTTAACTAGGATCAGTACCAAATGATGATGACATTAACACCTAACTTTAAAACCATTTTCACAGATTAATTTTTAAGGTGGTGCTATACCCCCTAGGTTAATCGAACCGAGGCTCTGATACCAAAAATTTTGTAACACCCCTATGTGGGGGTTAACAGTTTTAAATAAATAAAAAAAATTTTAAATTTTAAATTATTTAAATCAATTAAACAATGCCCATGGGTCTTTAAACAACAAGAAAAATAAAAATAAACGTTTTAAATACAAACCACAGTTTTTAGTGTAGCACCAAATATATATAATTACAGTCATCATCACTATAGTACAATTCCCAAATAACTTAACACAGCCATAAAAAAATAATACAACTCTTACATGTTGTAGATAAGTTGTAATTAAACAGGGTCTTCTAACACGAAAACAGCAGGATTATTTTCGCTTATTCCTCTTCAGATATGTTGCACTGAGTTCCACCTGAGATATGAAGATATGATAGGGATGAGCATCGACATGCCCAGTAGGGAAATCATGACTCACCTTATGGTTTATCCATTACCACATTAAAAACTGCATGGTTAGTAGGTTACATCATATTCCAGATTATGAGGTTTATTATGATCACATCTTATGGATACCGTAGTTAATCATTACCAAGTGTCATAATTACACATTTATACAAATATTACCAATCATCATTGTTCCTAGGTATCCATGTTAAATTGAGTATCACTCAACTCATCGAAACCCAAATGGGCGCACTTGATCACCCTATAAACATTCCAAGGGTGTTCCGGTGAGGGGACATCAAGCCCCGAGTCCTCACCAAATCAATTCCTGTACAGTGTGTTCTGGGACTTTCAACCCAAGGAAGCGTCATCACCTTCCCCCTATTTTACCTTTTTGGGTATTCATGCCCAAGGACGTAACCGCCGCCCTCTTCATGTCTCACCATTTCTCTATATTAAATCATTATTAATAGAGTCAGTTTTCCTAACCATGCTTCTCAATTTATAACATGTGTCAATTCATTATGTTCCTCGCCGTACAATACAAGACGAGTCCATGTCATAGTTTCATATGTGATACTCATATAATATCAGTTCAACATAGATATATATATATTGCGGCAAAACAATCAATTTTAATTCTATAAAAACCTCACAAAAATGAGTAATAGAATCCCTACCTTTCAAGCTTATCAACAATCTTTTAATCCTGGAATCAATTAACGTTAGCTCCACACATCCTTGACCCTAAGGCATGCATAAGGACAATTAAAACTAAAGCACAACGTATAATCACATTCATAAGTGAGTTATGTGTAAACCCGTCTACTAGTGTCATTAAAGTATTTTTATGCATTAAACATGGAGAAAATACATACTAAAAACTAAGTTTAGATTAAAGAAAACCTACCTCAAAACTTCTTTAAAAAGCACCAAAGTTTGGGTTATCAATCAAGCTTGAATTAACTCTAAAACCGCCTCGATCATGGTTGGGAATTATAATTGTCTTGGCCACAAAGAGAGTTTTGTGCTCTATGTCTTTAGTTAGAAATTTGAAGTGAGAAGGAAGAGAATGAGAACTAGAGAAGAAGGTGATAGTTAAATAAAAAGATATCAAAATGCTTAAGAGGAATGAGATGTTTACGGGGGAAAGTTGTAAGAAGAAACAAAAGAGTCTTAAAGGAAAATATCATCTTGTCTCCCATGAAGACTTTTAGCAAATAATGCCAACATAATTGAGGGGATAATTGGAGTGAATTATAGAAGAAGATAAGGAAATAATTAATTAGGTGGTTGAGAAAATATCTCCATGTCTTCTATGAATTGACGAAAAATAATTCAATGTCCCCTTCGGATACCTTTAGCAAAATGAGAAGAAGTCTATATAATTGAGCAATAATTTAGGGAGACAAGATTGGTAGAAGTAAGTGTTGGTAAATTTTGAATGTTTCTTAGGAAGACTTGGTAAGAAAATATTAAAGTGGTATTTTTTTTTAATGATCATAAACAACTTAGTAATTTTAAATAGTCACATTTTATTCATTAAATTTTATAAAATTATGCCCGTTAAAAATACGGGTGTTACAAGTCCCCTAATTTTAGACACTTAGCCAAGTAATGCCCGCCAAAACAGGCTCTGTTGGCGGGAGATATTTATGCCCATTGTCATGTTATTGAATAGTAGATTGACTTTTACTATTTATAAAAAAGTTTCCATGCTATATATCACTTAAAAAATTAATACATGAATAAAATTATAAAAAAAAAGTAAATTGTGCTATTTCTTAAAAGGAAATTTTTTTCGTGACATATTATGTGTCAATCCGCAATAAAAAATACGGTACATCTGTGAACTCCACTGCCACCGGGCCACTGCTTGGCGAGTCCGGTCCGGTTGAAAGGGCACCCGAATCCACCAAACCCGTGCTCCATCCGTTTAACCAAAACCTTTCTTGGTCATTCGCCAGTCGTAGTCTCGCCTCTTTAAACCTCTCTGCAGTCTCCTCCGTGTCTCTCTCCTTTTCTCTGCATGTCGCTGTCTCTCTCGCACTCGCTTGTCGGAGTAATCCACCGTTCTAAGGCTCATTGACCGAACTCTACCTCGGAACCCTAAAAATGGTGGTTGCTTCCTCTTACAATCCTCCTTTGTAATCTTCTCCTCTCAACTCCCATGGACGCCATTCTCGCCTCTCGTTTCCTTCCCAATCATTCTTCCCCGCTCTTCTCATCTCCACATCGAAATTCTTCGACTGCGCTATCTTCAAGGACTCGCCGTATCAGAATTCAGAGATTGCCTTCGAAATCGCCGAAGTTTGGGCCAAAATTTTCCTCTATTGGACATAATTTCATTGTATTTAGCTCTCCAGAAGCTTCTAGAAGCTCGGCATGCTCCAAACAAGTTCCGAAAGAAGAAGCGGTCAAGCCGGACGGAACATTGCTCAAATGCATTGCGGAGCGAATCGCTTTGGCGTTGTTTTGTTTCGCAATTGGTTTCGCTCCGATTCGGCAGCTTAATGGAGCTGCAATTGCCGCGCCGGTGGCGGTTTTGGAGAAGAAGAAGAACGAGGAAGCGAAAGAGAAGGAGGTGAAATGGAAGGGTCACGAGTACTCAGACTACACCCGTAGATTGCTAGAGACAGTGTCGTTTTTGTTGAGAGCTGTGGAAGAAGCGAGGAAAGGAAATGGAGACGTGACACGAGTCGAGAAAGCTCTGAAGGCGGTGAAGGCGAAGAAGGAGGAGTTGCAGAATGAGATTGTGGACGGGCTTTACGCGGAACTGAAGCAATTGAAGGGAGACAAGGAGAGGTTGGAGAAGCGGGCAGATATGATTGTCGAAGAGGCGATGAGGGCGAAGAAGGAGTACGACATGTCGTTAAGGAGCCCGGACAAAGAGGGAAAGGAAAAGATGGAGAGACTGGAGCAGAATTCGAGAAGGCTGGAGCAGGAGTATAACTGGATATGGGAAACAGTTGGGCAGATTGAGGATCGGATTTTGAGGAGAGAGACTGTGGCGTTGAGTTTTGGAGCGAGAGAGCTTAGTTTCATTGAGATGGAATGTGAGCAGTTGGTGCAAGGCTTTACTCGGGAAATGAGGCGCAAGGTTATGGAAAGGTATGATAGATTGTAGTTTGTCTTGTGAAAAAGAACACGTTTTTGGTTCTTTTATCTAAATTAGACGCCAAAAGCAGGGAAAAGATTGTCACTTTCAGTTCCGAATTCTTCCAAACTAACTGCTCTGCAGCACCTGTGGTTCTGGTTTATTAAATTTGGTTTGTTTTGTCAATCAAGACCCCAGTGAATCATGGTTTGACTTTTAGTATAACGCACCCTAATTGGTTAAAAACATCGCATAGTACAGCGTTTGGTAGAGTTACGTTATATTGGTCTCTTGGTTTTGAAGTGACATAGCAGGATCGAGTGCATCTTGATTTCACTTTGCATCACAAGAATTGATTATTCTTCGGCAGGGTGCATTCGTTCCCAACTAATGTCTAGAATGCCATGCATGGTTTTCATTAACTTTTGTGTGTGTGCGTGTGTATGTGTAAATTTATTTATATATTAGAAAGAAAGCGATTGAGTCTGAGCTGCCTTGTTTGAGTTTCAAGTGTTGTTTGATTGCAGTGTGCCGAAGCCCCCAGTTACGAAGCTTTCTAAATCTGATATCCAGAAAGATTTGGAAAGTGTGCAAAGAAAAAACTTGGAACAGATTATTTTACCAAGGGCTTTGGAAGTTGATGATCTTGGACCTTTCTTTGGCCAAGATTCAATTGATTTTGCTCAACGTATAAAACAAGGCCTTGAAGATTCAAGGGTGATGCAGAGAAACACAGAGGCTCGCATAAGAAAAAATATGAGGAAGTTTGGTGAAGAAAACCGTTTTGTTGTTGCTACTCCAGAAGACGAGGTGTTGAAAGGTTTTCCTGAAGTCGAGTTGAAGTGGATGTTCGGAGACAAAGAAGTTATGGTTCCTAAAGCTATTAGCCTTCACTTGTACCATGGCTGGAAGAAATGGCGTGAAGAAGCTAAGGCAGAACTCAAAAGAAGGCTGTTAGAAGACGTTGAATTTGGGAGAGAGTATGTGGCCGAGAGGCAGGTGGGTTTTTTTAAACCATGTTTGTCTGCTCATAAACCTAGGAAGATTTGTTTGTTTATTAAAAATTATTTCTTATCAATTACTGATTTCAGGAGCGAATTCTTATGGACCGAGATAGAGTGGTGTCAAAGACTTGGTACAATGAAGAAAAAAATAGGTGGGAGATGGATCCATTGGCCGTTCCATTTGCTGTCTCAACTAAACTGGTAGAGCATGCCCGCATTAGGCATGATTGGGGAGCCATGTATGTTGCAATTAAGGGTGATGACAAAGAATATTACGTCGATGTTAAGGTACCAATTTCTTTCTTATTTTCTCCCTGTGAGTTATTTTCTCTTGACTTCTAATCCTACATTCTCATTTCAGGAATTTGAAATGCTTTTTGAAGATTTTGGAGGATTTGATGGGCTGTATATGAAAATGCTTGCCTGTGGTATTCCAACTGCCGTCCACGTGATGCAGATCCCTTTCTCAGAGTTGGATTTTCACCAACAGTTTCTCTTGACCCTAAGGCTTTCTCAACAATGCTTGAAAGCTTGTTGGAATGCAAAAATTGTAACATATACAAGAAAATGGGTTTTGAAGAAAATTAAAAATATAAATGATGACATAATGATGACAATTGTGTTTCCTGTATTGGAGCTTGTGATCCCTTACCCGGTATTGATGCTTGAGTCCATGTCTTTCCACCTTGACATTAGTTTTGCTCTTGTTGTTATCATTTTTATTGGAAAGTTGAAATTGTGTTTCTTTCCAGATAAGAATACAGTTGGGGATGGCATGGCCCGAGGAAACATATCAAGCTGTTGACTCAACGTGGTACCTGAAATGGCAATCTGAGGCAGAAAGGAGTTACTTATCCCGAAAGACAGAGGGCTTCGAATGGTATTTTTGGTTTCTTATAAGAACCATCATATACGGATACATTTTATTTCACGTGTTCCAATTTTTGAGGAGAACAGTTCCATCACTTCTTGGTTATGGGCCGATACGAAGAGATCCAAGCTTGATGAAGTTACGGAGAGTGGTACTGCATGCCTTCTCTAGACCTATCTCATAGTTAATGCTTATGATTCTGAGTGTTACATCATTAGGCATGACCTACGATCCCTTATCAGTTGACTGTTAAACATGGATAACTGTCAGCCTTTTTGGCCGGCAAATTTGTCATTAAGTTCAAGCTTTTATTAAAGTTTCATGTTTGAACCTTTGTCAAAGTTCTTCGTTAACCTAAGTATGTAAAAGTTTTCTGTAGTTTTCCTACTAAAGTTAATCAGATAAGGATTGTTTGCCAAAATGTTTTGTCCTATGATTGTCAATCCTTCAACTGATCCTATTGTTTAACTGCTATCTTGCAGAAATACTATAATAATTATAGGAAGAAGAGAATTAAAGGAAAGAGGAAGGCTGGTGTTGATCCCATAACTCGTGCTTTTGACCAAATGAAGGTTCATTCTCGCCACATGAACTTTTTTTTGTGTATTGATTTTTTTTTTAAAATTCAATAAAGTAAAAGGAAATTCATTTTGCTTTGCAGAGGGTGAAGAATCCACCAATACCTTTGAGGGATTTTGCGAGTATTGAGTCTATGAAAGAGGAAATAAATGAAGTTGTAGCCTTTCTACAAAATCCTCGTGCCTTTCAAGAGATGGGTGCTCGTGCACCTCGAGTATGTGATTTCAAAGATGCTCCATTAATACTTTGTTAGCTTTTCTTGATCCTTTATGCATCTTTATTGTCTTTATGACATGCATCGTGGCAAAATAGCTCTCACGCTCTATCTCTCTGATCAGACTGCTACATATGCTTAAAATTTGCCTTATGCAATGTTATTGAAGTGGTGACTTGGTGTGATGAGCATCTAAGTTAGTTGATGCTTATATTTCAGGGAGTGCTTATTGTTGGTGAGAGAGGCACGGGAAAGACATCTCTAGCATTGGCTATAGCAGCAGAAGCTAAGGTTCCTCTTGTTGAAGTTAAAGCGCAAGAGTTAGAAGCAGGATTATGGGTTGGGCAAAGTGCATCAAATGTTAGGGAGCTATTTCAAACAGCAAGGGATCTGGTTGTCATTTTAAACCTTCTTGTTAATATTCATGTTTTTCTTCTTACAATATTAGGAATTAAATATGCCCGAGTATGGTACGGAATCCTGGGTCCAGAACTGAAATTTAGGTTTTGGTTGATGATATGTCATTTAACAAATGGAAAAAATAATAAGAATGGGAATCAGTATTTTTCATATTATTTTTGTACAAGAAGCCAGCCTTTTATAGGCTCAAATACACCAAAATTAGAAAAAGAAAGTCTAACGGTATACAGCTGTGTCCCCCAAAGGAATGAGTCAGCCTAAATCAAATCCTACGAAAATCAGCCTATAATCACTACAAATATATCCATATTGACCAATCCCACAAATTACGCCCACTAATATATTCTCTGACACTCCCCCTCAAGCTGGGAATAGATGTTTTTCATTCCTAGCTTGCTAACAATTCTCTGAAACTTATGACTAGTTTGGTCTTTTGTTAGCACATCTGCTAAATGTCCTTCGGTAGAGACAAATGGACTACAAATTAATCCACTATCAAGCCTCTCCTTTATGAAATATCGATCAACCTCAATGTGCTTGGTACGATCATGTTGTACTGGGCTATGTACGATGTTGATGGCTGATTGATTGTCACAATATAACTTCATTGGCTTTTCCACTGAAATCTTGAGATCTTTTAGGATTATTCCTAGCCACAGTAACTCACAAATTCCTAAAGCCATGGCACGAAACTCGGCCTCTGCACTTGATCTTACTGGCTGCTTTTTACTTCTCCAAGTAATTAGATTCCCCCCAAGGAAGGTACAATTTCCTAAAGTTGACCTCCCATCTGAGACTGATCCAATGTAGTCTGAGTCTGTGTATACTTCCAAACTCATATGTGATCATTTCTTGAAGAGTAGGCCTTGTCCTGGACTCGCTTTGAGATGTTGTAGAATTCTATACACTGCTTGAAGATGGATCCCTTTTGGATTTTGCATAAACTGGCTTGCAACCCCGACTGCATAAGCTATGTTGGTCTAGTGTGAGAAAGGTAGATCAACTTCCCAACAAGTCTTTGGTACATCCCTCTGTTTACTGGCTCATCATCAACGGCTTCTCCAAGCTTATGGTTTTGTTCAATGGGTGTTTTGGTTGGTCTACATCCTGCTTTTCCTGTTTCCTTAAGCAAGTTGATCACGTACTTCTGTTGTGAGATGAATATTCCCTCCTTTGAGTAGGCAACTTCGATTCCCAAGAAATTTTTTAGTCTCCCAAGGTCCTTCATCTCAAACTCCATGGATAACTTCGCTTTAAGCGTTTTTCTTTCTTCTTGATCATTGCTAGCGACAATAATGTCGTCTACATACACTATGAGAGCTGTGACTCCCCCTGAAGCCGAGAACTTTATGAATATAGTATGGTCGCCTTGGCTTTGCTTGTAGCCCATTGCTAACATTGCTCTTGCAAATCTACCAAACCACGTTCTTGGTGACTACTTCAATCCATATAATGCTTTCTTCAATTTGCACCCCATCTTCTCCTTAGTGGCACTAAATCCTGGTGGAGCATCAATATAAATTTCTTCTTCGAGATCCCCATGCAAAAATGCATTCTTAACATCAAATTGCTGCAAAGTCCATTCAAGATTAGCAGCCAATGATAACAAGACTCTCACCGTATCATCTTTGCTACAGGAGCAAAAGTTTCTTGATAATCGATGCCAAAGGTCTAGACATAACCCTTTGCTACCAGCCTTGCCTTATATCGCTTGAGAGTTCCATCTGCATTGTACTTTACTGAGAATACCCATTTGCATCCTAACGGCCTTTTTTTTTGGCAACTCCCCCATTTCCTAGGTTCCATTCTTCTTAAGTGTGTACATTTCCACTCTCATAGCGTGTATCCATTCCTCACTGCTTAATGCCTCAGATACTATTTTGGGTATGGTTACTGCATATAAGTGGACTAGGAAGGTTTTATGTGAGGGAGATGCTTTTTCAAAGGAAACAAAATGTGAGAGTGGGTGTTGTGTACATTGTCAGGTACCTTTTTGAACTGCAATAGGTAGCTCTAATTCCCTTTTATCAAACACAGGAGCAGGAGTATTTACCTGGATGGTGTCTTTTCCTTGAGTGATTTCTTTTCCAAGCTTTGGTTCTAACTCATGGGCTTGCTTCAGATTGGTCTTGTACTCCTTCTTCCTTGAGTAAACTTGGAGTGGTTTAACAACTGTTGGGTTGGCCGGTCTTGGAGAATTCTGAAAGGGAGGTTGAGGTGCAGAGTATATAATGGTTGCGCTTTTAGGTAGGATAGAAGTTGAGGGTCTTGAGGGGGATAGTGTTTGAGGCTCAAGATTGGACGTTGTATCTCTAAGTGGATCATGGGCAGAAGATAAACCAAGGTCTAATGGGGTTATTTGTTCATTGGGAACTTCGTACTGGTGAGGTCGTGGCAGTGGAAGGTCGAGCGAGTCAGCCATAGGATCATCGTTCTTCTCATCGCAAACTATAGTTGTCTCCCCTTGAGGAGAAGAACTATGGAAGAAGTCTCTCGGTCTTGACAAACGTGACATCACTAGAAATATAAGTTTTCCTTCTAGGTGGATGATAGCATTTGTAGCCTTTTTGAGTTGGCGGATATCCTATGAACACACACTTGAGAGCTCGGGGATCAAGCTTCCTTCTATTGTGAGCATGAATATGGACATAGGCGACGAATACCCGAGGGGGCAATCTGTTTGGGGTTTGGAAATCTAGAAAGTTTTGTGAAAGTGTTTCACAAGGGCTTTTAAATTCTAACACTCTGGAGGGTAAACGATTGATAAAGTGTGTTGTTGTGAGAATGGCTTCTCCCCAAAGGTATTTTGGAATGTTTCTTTGAAAAAGTAAAGCACCGGTAGTTTCAAGAGGTGTCCATTTTTACTTTCTACCATCCCATTTTGATGAGGTGTGTCAATGCATGTGGATTCATGAATTATTCCTTATAAAAAATGGTGACAAGACTTGATTGAAGTACTCTCTCTCTGTCCCCACCCTTTTAAATTTCACGCCAAATCGAGTTTTTATCATATTATGAAAAGTTGGAAAAATATTGTCTACATCAGATTTTTGTTTCATGAGAAAAACCCAAGTAACCCGGGTGCAATCATCAATGAATGTGACAAACCACAGTGTCCCAGAAAGATTAGCAACCCTCGATGGTCCCTAAACATCACACTATGTATCAAATGAAATGGAAACATTGATTTATTATTATTTGGAGAAAAAGAAACATGCTTATGTTTGGCAAGTTCACAAATCTCACAATGAAGTTGTTTCATATCAACATCTTTAAATAAGGAAGGAAACATAAGACTAAGGGTCCTGAAAGAAGGATGACCAAGCTACAAATGGTGGAGAAAATTTGGTTTATACTGGCGTGAGACTCCGACAGAAGCAAAGATGGGTAACCAACCTTATTGTTCACTTTTCCATTTCCAAGGTTGAAGCAATAGAGACCGTCCCTCTCTTCAGGATGCCCAATCGTCTTCCCCGTTGCTTGGTCCTGAAATACACAAGAATTTTTTGAAAAAATGAGATTGCAGTTCAAGTCTCTAACAACTTGTTTGATGGAGGCAAATTGGTTGTTAAGTTGGGTACATGCAAGACACTTTTCAAACACAGGGATGGTCCTAAATGTATATTCCTTTGACCTGCTAAAGTAATAGAGTTTTCATCAGCTATGGTGATTTTTTTATTGCTAGGGCAAGGATTATATGTGGAAAAAATATGGGATGAGTTGGTCATGTGGTTGGTTGCTCCTGAATCGACGATCTAGGAGTGGAATGGGTATTATTGGAGACATTAAAAGCATGCGAGTCAAGAGACATACTAGAAAGTGCCAATGAATAGGCACCTTAAGGTTTTTTTAGGGAGTCAAGAAGAGATTTGAGCCGATTGATATCTTCTTTGTTGAATTCTCTTCCATTGGAATTTGGCTGACCAATGACGGTGTTGGTGCTGCTTTGCGAGGCGTAGGCTTGTCCCTTTTGTTGCCAATTTTTTCCTCCCCAATTCTTGTTAGGCTGGTTGGGATTTTGTGGTCTCCCGTGCAGCTTCCAACAATTTTCCTTCATGTGATCTGTTTTCTTACAGTAATTGCACATTAAATTATTTTTACCTGCACCCGTCGAATCAGCTTTCTTGGTCTCTCCAGCACCGGTAGAGATAGCAGTGATGTTATTCTTTTCCACAGCTTGTTGAGTAGCACCAGTGGTGAGTAAGGCAGACCCTTCCAATGGCTGCAAGTCTAACATGACTCCCCTTCTACTTTCCTCAGCCCGAATGGTTGCAATGGCTTCATTTAACGATGGTATTCCTTTTCCTAAAATCTGAACCCTTACCGGATCATAGTCCGCATTAAGGCCAGCCAAGAAATCACATGTTCTGTCCTTTTCAATGTAGCAGCATCTTCACTGTTTTTCATCTCAAGAACTTGGTAATGATCTAATTCATGCCATAAATTCTTTAACTGATTAGCATATTCAGTCGCAGACTTATTACCTTGTTTGGTGGCTGCAAGTTTTGTCTTGATCTCAAACACCTGAGCGGCACCATCTACTTTGGAATATGTCTGCCTTATTGACTCCCATATTTCGTGAGCAATAGTCAAAAACATTACGGTGTCGCTAATCTCGGGTATCATTGCGTTCCAAAGCCACGACATAACCATAGAATCCTCTTCATCCCAAGCGGCAAACTTAGGATCCCCCTTCTTTGGCCCGGTTCCTAGAAGATGGTTGAGCTTTCCTTTACCCTTCAAGAAGGTTCGAACAAATTGACACCATTTTAAGTCATTCATACCGTTCAATCTATATGCGGCTTGAATATTCTACGAATCTCCTAGAAGTGTTATGAGCTGCTTTATGTAATCTCTGACATCTTGCTTCTTTCTCCCCGAACCACCAGGTATGAACAGCAACAAAAAAATGAAAAAACTAGCTAATGAAATATTTTTCCCAAATAAAGCCTAGGGCTCCAATACCAAAACAAACAGAAAAAATAATAAGAATGGGAGTCAGTATTTTTCATATTATTTCAGTACAAGAAGCCAGTATCTTATAGGCTCAAAGGGTATACAGCTGTATCCCCAAAGGAAAGAGTCAGCCTAAATCAAATCCTACCCAAATCAGCCTATAATCACTACAAATATATACATATTGACTAATCCCACAAATTACGCCCGCTAACATATTCTCTGACACTATTTATCCTGTAAAGTTTAATACTTTTATTATATCATTGAGAATAACTTTGAATGTAAGCTTCTCATTAAATTTCTTAGCATTAAATAAACAGATGGGCTTGGGTATGAACATTTTAGATGCTGATAAACCTATTGATGAAAAACGCATATAAAGCTTCAGCAGCTATCGTTAGCAAGGTTTGAATGGGGATCTGGAACATACATGGCATGGAACTGAGTTTTATTAGATGAAAAGAGTACCATCATCATAAGTGGAACTGTGTTTTCTTATTTGCTAACTGTCAAAAGCGAGAGGTTGTTTGTTTATGTCATCTTTTCCTGAGAAAAATGTTTTTATTTTCAGGCACCTGTAATCTTATTTGTGGAGGATTTCGACCTATTTGCTGGTGTTCGTGGCACATATATCCACACGAAAGACCAGGATCACGAAGCTTTCATTAATCAACTTCTTGTGGAACTTGATGGGTAACTCCTTATAGAACTTGTGGTCTCTATAGCTGCCCATGTTCTTGTCCTTTGTGTGTTGTTCCCAGGCCTCTGTCACTGTCAGTTTTTGCCCATGCTACCTTGCTAATATCTTTCAAGTCACTGCAAAGTCTTTACAAGTAAATCGTTATAAAACAACCTGCAAACAATGCCTTGTTGATTAGATTTTCTGCAGGTTTGAGAAGCAAGATGGGGTTGTCTTGATGGCTACTACTAGAAATCTGCAACAAGTTGATGAGGCCTTACAGCGTCCTGGACGGATGGATAGAATATTTCATCTTCAAAGGCCAACTCAAGCAGAAAGGGAGAAAATATTGCAAATAGCTGCAAAAGACACCATGGATGATGAGTTAATTGATTTTGTAGACTGGAAAAAGGTAGTCTCCACATTGGTTATGATTGCTGTTTGCAATTCTGTTATCTAGATTAATGCTCTTTCATTGCAGGTAGCGTAGAAATCTGTTGAGTTTATTATTATTATTATTATTGTTGGTGTGTTGTTGTTATTGTTATTGTTGTTTAAATTCTTTGACTACAACTTGTGTTACTGATTGATATAAATTTTCTCCAAAGAGTTATTTGGCTTGCACTTGCTCGTCTCTAGATGTTGAAACTCTGATGGATTAACTTGATCCTTTGTTGCTTTAGGGGCTGTCTGCTCGTCAGGGGCCGTTTGCTTGTAAATATTTGTGATGGCATGTAGTGATTCGTTTATGATGTCCTGCGCATTTTTTTAATTCCACAGTTGAACACTGGATAAAGAAATGTAGAGAGAGACGGGGACAAGGAAATAATATGCTTAATTCTGAAGCAGTAATTCTCAACAGACATATTTATAGATGGACATTTTCAGCGCGACTAGGAATTCAAAACCCTAACCTGTGATAAGGGTCACAAGTGAGATTTTGAAATTTAAGCAATAGATAAAATCCTTAATTATAGCGGAAATATTAAATAATTCTAAAATTTATATGATTTATTATGCCTAGAGTAAGTGTATATATTGTTATTATGAAATCTCGATCAGTCTCCTACTGATCTTCACTATGCATTCAGTTTTTTTTTTTTTGCTACTTTTTTTTTTGTTGCAAAAATATGCATTTAGATTTTTTAAACCATGTAATAATTTGTTCTTGACTCATGAACCTTCTATGGGTTCAGGTCGCTGAGAAGACGGCTCTTTTACGGCCTATAGAATTGAAACTGGTACCAGTGGCATTGGAAGGTAGTGCTTTTAGAAGCAAATTTCTTGATACAGATGAACTAATGAGCTACTGTGGTTGGTTTGCGGTAAGAAACTAGAAAATTGTTTTCTCATTGTCCCTTGAGATTGAAATAAATTGATGGATCGAATGTAGCTGCAAACTAGATTCACATTGTTTTTGCAGTTCTTTCTTTCTTTCGTCCTTTTTTTTTTGGTTTTATTGTTTGGAGTTTGGACAAGATGCAAAAGGATGAATCAGTTTTATGTAATCCTTGCTTGTGCAGACTTTCAGTGATCTCATCCCAGGATTTGTGCGGAAAACTAAAATTGTAAAGAAGCTAAGCAAAGCGCTGGTGAATCATCTGGGCTTAACATTGACTAAAGAAGATCTGCAAAATGTGGTTGATTTAATGGAACCATATGGTCAGATAAGCAATGGAATAGAACTTCTCACCCCGCCTCTCGATGTAAGATGTTATTCTTCTTGATCATGGTCATAATATTTACGGCTTGTTTATGCTAAAATCTTCAAGAAATTTAGTAATTTTTAAATGGTTTTTTCGTCTGTTGGAAACATAGATTCCTTTCAAGTTTTCTCGATTTAGAATTTTGAACTCTTATGAATTTTATATTTTCACAGTGGACGAGGGAGACCAAGTTTCCACATGCTGTTTGGGCTGCTGGTCGTGGCCTGATTGCTCTTTTATTACCAAACTTTGATGTCGTGGATAATCTATGGCTTGAGCCATTGTCTTGGCAGGTTCGCCATTTTCATGTCGCCATATGGCTATAGCTTTAAGTATGTTTTACATGTGTTGTTAAATCTCTTAGAATTGATTTTGATATTGAGTCGTTTTCCGAAGCCAAAGGTATTCATCCTGCCATCCAACGGTGAATACTGACATCCTGGCAAAAATTATGTATAACCGTTATGAAGACCAATGATGGTATTTAATGTTGATGTAAAAGTGCCTTATTACAGCCTCCTTTGAGGATAACACCAATTTTCATATATAAATATATATATATTTATATATATATAGGATAAAAATGGTTTTCTCATGAATTATTAACAGTCCATTCAAGGCCATGCATTTGGATACTGTTTTGCCTCGGGAGTATAGAACCGGCGCCTTGGGTGAACTGATGCAAGGCTTGTAGTACATTTCTTTATTTGTTGTTATTTATCTGGTTATCTAATTCAAAATGTCATTCAAGAACTGCTCTTACCTGTAATTTCTTTGACTTCAAAATGTGTGACAGACAACTGAAACTGGAATAGGTAGTTCAGCTGACTAAAATCCGAGTTACATCCAAGGAGCACTAATCAACTCCAACTCTTCTTTTACAGGGCATTGGTTGTACAAAGATCACTAAGGCGAGAAATGAAGGTTCCATGAATGGGAATTCCGAGTCAAGATCGTACCTTGAAAAGAAGCTTGTATTTTGTTTTGGTTCACATGTTGCAGCACAAATGCTCCTTCCTTTTGGAGAGGAAAACTTCCTGTCTTCTTCAGAACTAAAGCAAGCGCAGGAGGTTGGCATCATGCAATCATTACAATGCTCTATGTCTTGACTGATCTTATGTTCTTTGTTGTAAACGGGCAATCTAGGCAGTATTACCGATTTATCCAAGGACACTCATTTTTCTTTATATTCCTCGTTTTGGCAAAATTTGAAACAGATAGCTACAAGAATGGTAATTCAGTATGGGTGGCGTCCTGATGACAGTCCTGCAATATACTATCATAGCAATGCGGTATTCTTCTTTCTTTGCATACAAGAGTACATCAATTTTGCTGAAAAAAAAGTGAATTACGCAAACTCCTGCATTTGTCATTATGTGACAGATTGCATTTTTATTTTGGCGCAGGATACAGCACTGAGTATGGGGAACAACTATGAGTACGAGATGGCAACAAAAGTTGAGAAGGTATTATTTACTAGTTACGTTTCAGTTACTCTTTGCGTCCCATCCCCTAAAAAAAAGTAATCATCACCTTGTGGGCATGCAGATGTACAATTTAGCATATTTTAAAGCAAAAGAAATGCTTCAGAAAAACCGTCAGATTCTTGAAAAGATAGTCGAGGAGTTACTGGAGTTTGAAATCTTGACCGGAAAGGTACATAGCGGTGCACCTTGTTTAAATTGGATTATCTGTCAAACTGAGCTTGTTTAATCTTCTTTATCATATATGTTTCAAGTCTTCATCAACTCACGCTCTTCGTTTTTGAAATTGGGAAAGAAAGAACCCATTTTGTTAATATTCACTCCTTTTTATCCGCAGGATCTGGAAAGAATGCTTCAAGATCATGATGGGATTAGAGAGAAAGAGCCATTTTTCCTTTCTGGAGTTCATGACATAGAGGTATTTAACTGCCTTATTAAAATTTCAATACCCGGTTTACGGCACTTCTTTGGCCTTGTCTCACTCTCCATATCTCTTTCTTCAATTTTCCCTTTCCAGCCATTATCTAGCAGGTTTCTTGACGGGGGAAATGCGCCGGCAACGACACTGTTAAGTGGAGCAACACAAGTCTAGCGAAGCGGCCAGCCTTTGAACTAAGACCGACATTTAGAATGAAGGGCCCTGTTTTCCGACACAATGTGGGATCAAACTTGCGCCTTCCCAAACCCAAGCTCCACCCGCCCCTACCCCATGGCGTTTGACCAAGTGATCATTGGCAAAGGGCTCTTTTTTTTTTTGAAGGAGATTGCATTGATGTTGTTGCATGTCTTTATTCTTTTCTTTAAGCACATAAGAGACGATGTAAATCAGTTCTAGAGGCAGTAGTTTTGTGCTGAGAACCACATTTGTTTGTACATGGGTTTCGAAGTCCTTTCTGTACTCCATTTTTTATGAACGTTGTAATTATAAAGATTTTGGGTAGTTTGGATAGTTGTTTTAAATATTCTTCTTCATTTGAGATAATTGAAATCCCAAATAAACACATTTATATAATATTATTGGATTTTTCGATGACATGAATACTTGCACATGCACATAATTTCGGTGGAGGTATTTTTATTTGCCTGATTGGGAAAGAATAACTGAATAACTAGCTCTCTTCAATAATCTCTCCCCTACTCGCTCACTCCCTCTCTCTGTTTGTTCTTTTTCTTTTCACGAGTTTAGCAGCCTAGGAAAGTAAATCCATATTGTGAATGGCGACTGTAAATAAGTACTACCTTAACTGCGTGACCATATACTGGGAAAAAGGAAATGAATAATAAAAGAAGATTTACATAAATAGGAAAAAAAAAAAGAAAGAAAGAGAAAAGCTAAAAAATCAAAGGTGCGGCTTGGAGAAATGATCCTACGGTAGGGCTACTAGTATTGCTGGCTGGTGAGATGGTAAAGATCGGCTTGTCTGATCTGCTTGCAATTTGTGTGACATTCTGGAATGCTTTTCCTTCTGGGCCTTGCCTCTCCCAGCATTGTGATTATGTCCCCCATGGATGGCCTGTCCTTGGGGAGTTTTGGCGTACAAAGAAGTGCAATTCTCAGTACAAGAAGCATCTCTTCTTGGATATCTTGGATATCTTGGACATGCTTGCATTGTCCTGCAATGTAAGGGTCCAATGCTTCTTCTATGGCTTTCTTGTTCCTGATCTTCCTTCTGACCCTCTCCACCATGTCGACAGATTCTCCAAACGCAGGGTCTAATGGCAATTTTCCAGTTAGAAGCTCCAAAAGAACAACTCCATAGCTATATATGTCTGTCTTCTCATCAACTTTCATTGTGTACCCATATTCTGTCACATTTAAAATAATAATAATAATAATAATGAAGAGATAAACACCACATTAGAAAAGAGTTAGACATATAGCTATGGAGTTGTTCGTTTTAGCAAATTTTAAAAAAATATTTCATTGTCGGCAGAAATTTAGGTGTAAAGCATAATCTTACTAGTCATTTAAAAAAATAAAATATTTTATCTATTTAGAAAAAATTTAAATCATCATAACAGTTTCTATGTAATTATGGTGTAGAAACATAAAAGTCATTATAATAATTACTTTGTCATTATGCTATTTCGAAGATATTCTAAAAATATTAAAATGTTTCACTTCCACTTTTATAAACATGCCATGTAATTTTCCTTGTTTAGATATAACAATTTGACCACTTTTTTAAGCAAAGATTTTTCAATAACAATGGTCATGACAGGCATATTTCACTAGTTTGGATATAGTTTTGATTAAGAATGATCAATTTTTCTCATCCAGAACCAGCAATAAAATTTGGAACTAGTAATGAAATCTAATTGATAATGGGTTTATGGTTAAGAGACTGACCTGGTGCAATGTATCCATAAGATCCAGCGACCATTGAAACTGTCTGGTGCTTATGGATCATCATCCTTGTCAATCCGAAATCTGCAATTCTGGCCTCCAGATTTGCATCAAGCAGTATGTTGTTAGACTTGATATCCCTATGGATGACCGGTGGGTGACAATCATGGTGGAGATAGTACAAGCCTTGAGCAACTCCTACTGCTATGTTGTAGTGCGAAACCCAGTCGACCGACAACTATCCCGCCTGACTCCCATGAAGTGCCGTCCCGAGGTTCCCATTCGACATGTACTCGTAGAACATCATCACGTCGGCTTCATTGTGAAGATATCCCAATAGCCTCACAATATTCCTGTGCCTAAGCCTGCCGAGAAGATTAACTTCGCTTAACAAGTCATCGCAGCCTTCTTCAATGTCTTATCCTTCCCTCCACAGCTTCTTCACTGCTACGACCAAATGGGGCCTGTGGATTTCAGCCTTGTAAACCACTCCAGTCCCTCCCATTCCAATGAAGTTTGATTCTTTTGTACAAGCTAGAATCTCGCCGCTTGTGAAGTTCACTAGCTGAAACGCCACTTGCCTCCAAGGCCACTCTTCACTATCCTTAAACAAGTCTCCAAAGAAGCTGTTGTACAAGTACCACTTTCTGTACACTCGTCTACCTGTGAAGAATGCTAGTGCTAGAGAAGAAATCACCGCAATCCCGATGACGAACCCAACAACGACATGTTTGATGTGCGCGTTCCTTGCGTATCTAGCTGTTGAGGAAGAACTTCTTGTGCAAGGTAGAAGTACGCGCCACAAATTCCCGGATTGCCTATTAGATCATTGGGATTCATGGTCATTAGGGATCCCATTGTGGGGCACTGGACCCTCAAGCTTGTTGCAGGACAAATTAAGCATTTCTAGGGCTGGCGAGCTTCCAAAGTTTTCGGGTATATGACAGACCAAAGAGTTGTTGGAGAGGTCGAGGATGGCTAATGTGGGCAATGTGGAAATTGCTTTGGGGATTTTTCCAGTGAAAGAGTTGTTTCTAAGATTCAAATTCACCAGCTTTTCGCAAGAAGCAATGCTCTCCGGGATTTGTCTAGAGAACTCGTTGTTTGAAAGATCAAGCACTGAGAGGTAAGGGCAACCTTGGAACTCATCTGGGATTTTTCCTTTTAGGTTGTTGTTTGAGGCTATGAAAGTTTGGAGATTTGGAATGGAGAGAAGACTAGATTGAATAGATGATTCGAGGTGATTCCAAGAGACATCAATAAAAGAAAGCGACGTCGACATAGCAATGTCTGCAGGAATATGGCCAGTGAGATTGTTTTTGGCCAATTCCAGCCTCTGAAGAATAGGTAGCCTTCCTAGGCCAACTGGGCTAGTCCGGGAAATGAGATTGTTTTGAATACGAACTCAGGACCAAGGACAAACAAGTTGAAAGGCCTAATGGGATTGAACTTGAGAACGAGTTGTTGAAGAGGATGAGTTTAGTGAGACTGCCAGAGTTGCAAAAACCTGGCGGGATGCCACTTGATAACGAGTTTGAAGACACGTCTAACCACTGCAATGGAGAGTTCTTTACGAGGCTCATTGGCAAAGGACCTGTCAGCGAGTTCTTCCACAGCTCAAGAACCTCTAACTTTGTCAACTCTCCAAGCTTCTCAGGAACCAAACCAGACAGATTATTGCACATCAAGTTCAAAAGCCACAGATTCTTCAACTTTCCAAGCTCCTTTGGAATCTCTCTTGAAATCTGGTTATCAAAAAGATCCAAAAACACTAAAGATGTAATGTTACCAATGTTCGATGTGTTAGGGAATTAGGCGACTCCTAATTCCAAGGATCGTAAGAACGAATAATTACAAAAAATAAATTGAAGAAGAGAAGAAAAGAGAGGCATCAAATTTTATACAAGTTCGTCCAAAATTGAGACTACGTCCTGTTTTTGCCGCTTGCAGATTCCACTATGATGAAGGAGATTACAGATTACAAGAGAAGTTTCTCACACACTTTCAAATTGTGCTTACTAAAACTCTCTTCTACCTAGCATCTTGTGGAAATTTTTTCTCCCTTAAGGATGGAGCTATCAAGAATTATGACTCACATAAAATAATAACTCTCAATGTCACACACACTCAACCCTAGCCACCTTATGTCTATTCATACCTAAAGGAAGAAAAAAACAGCAACTAATGAGAAACCCTAGTAGTTTCCCGTTTTTAGGGCATTTGAGTTTGACTCTGACTTAAAAAATATCGTACAACGCAGCGCCTCGGCGCCGTAGCACTCCCCAGCAGCGCCTAAGCGCCATACACCCGGAGCCTAGGCGCCATTCACCTAGAGCCTAGGTGCCATACACCCAGAGCCTAGGCTCTTTGCAGCTAGCACCTAGGCGCTCTTGTTCTAGCAGAGCCGCGACGTTGCTTCTCTACCTCACGAGCGCTGCGTTTCTCTTCTTTTCCTTCCTTTTTGCTAGGGTGTTGACTTGATTTGACTCCACATCTGCAACAATCTCCCACTTAGAGACTAATCAATCACCACATCTCCAACTGCAGCGGCAACAACTTCTCACGCCTCATGGAGAAGTCCAATTGAAGTTGTGCACAACTTCAATTTCTTGATCGGAATTGTCTTGGTGAGCATATTTGCTGGATTCTGACTCCCAAGAATCTTCTCAAGCTTCAACACTCCATCTTCCAAAGCCGACCTGATGAAGTGATACCGCAATTGTATATGCTTCGTCCTAGCATGAAACGCGGGATTTTTTGCCAAGTATATGATGCTCTGACTGTCACTGTGTAATGCACTCCCTTCCTGCTTGTGACCTAGTTCTTCCAGAAATGACCGCAACCAAATCATCTCCTTGCTTGCTTCTATCATTGCCACATAATCTGCTTCTATTGTAGAGAGTGCAACTATCTTTTGCAGTTTCGAGACCCAACTAACTGCAGTGCCACCCAAAGTGTAGACATAATCGGTGGTACTCTTTCTGCCATCAATGTCTCCAGCCATATCAGCATCAACATAGTCCTGTAGTCCCAAGTCTGATTTCTTGAAACACAGTGCTAAACCCGCACTGCCTCTCAGATATCTAAAAATCTACTTCACTGCCTCCCAATGCTGCTTACCTAAATTACTCATGTACCTACTCACAACTCCTACTGCATGTGCAATGTCTGGTCTGGTACACACCATGGCATACATGAGACTGCCTACTGCTGAAGCATAAGGCACCTTGGCCATGTGGTCTCATTCCTGCTTTGTGGTCAGTGATTGCTTCTTTGATAACTTGAAGTGACTGGCCAAAGGAGTATTCAAAGGCTTCGCATTACCCATGTTGAATCTACTAAGCACATTTTCAACATATTCTTCCTATGACAGTTTCAGACTATTACGGTTCCTTGTTATTCTTATCCCGAGGATTTGTTTGCCAGCACTCAAATCCTTCATTGCAAACTCCTTAGACAACTCCTTCTTCAACTTGTCAATCTCTTGTTTGCAACCTTCTGCTATCAACATGTTATCGACATATAGCAACAATATGATGTAGGAGTTACCAAAATTCTTCACATGACAACAGTGATCTCCTGACACCTCAAGAAACCATTGCCACACATAAAATCGTCAAACTTCTTATACCACTGCCTGGGAGCTTGTTTGAGGCCATACAAGCTCTTTTGAAATTTATACACCAAGTTCTCCTTACCCGGTACTTCGAAACCTTGTGGCTACTTCATGTAGATCTCCTCCTCTAAATCACCATGGAGAAAGGCTATCTTAACATCCAACTGTTCCAAGAACAAGTCCTCATTTGCCACTAGTGCAAGTACCGTCCTGATCGTGGTTAATTTCACCACCGGAGAAAAAATCTCGTTAAAGTCGATGCCCTCTTTCTGCTGAAAGCCTTTTCCCACCAGCATTGCCTTATACCATTTGTTGCCATCACTTTCATCTTTAATCCGGTATACCTACTTGTTGTGCAAGGCCTTTTAGTCTTGTGGTAACTTTGTCAATTGCCATGTCTGATTGGACATTAAGGAATCCATCTCATTCCTTATGGCTAACTTCCACTTGACCGAATCTTTAACCTCTATGGCTTCATCATAGCTCTTTGGCTCTTCTTTGTCGGTCAATAAGATGTAATACAGAGAAGGGGAGTATCTCTGCGGCGGTCTGATGGTCCTGCTAGACCTCCTGACTGGTGTGGCAGGAGTCCTCTGATTTCCTTCTGGAGCTATGTCTTATTGGTCTTCAATCTTTGGATTTTACACCTCTACTTTAGGAAGATCCTTCAATGGAATCACCTCAGGTTCTTGTCTTCAGAACCTAAACCCCTGGAGTCAGTGTTGTCTCTGTCCTTGTACTAAACACCTTCATTGAAGATCACATCCTTGCTCCTGATAATCTTTCGATTTTGGTCATCCTAGAGACGATAACCAAACTCAAGTCCATCATAGCGAACCAAAAAACACTTCTTTGACCTGGCATCAAGTTTACTTCTTGCAGCAGAATCAATGTGAACATAGGAAACACACCTAAATACTCTCAAGTAAGAGAGATCAACCTTTTTGCCACTCTATATTTCTTCCGGTAGCTTAAACTTCAACAGTGTGGATGGACTTCCGTTGATCAGATGAGTTGTTGTGTTAATGGCCTCAGCCCAAAACGACTTAGGTAGTCCCGCATGCAACCTCATGCTTCTAGCACGTTCGTTTAAAGTCATGTTCATCCTCTCAGCTACCCCGTTCTGTTGTGGTTTCCCTAGAATGGTTTTCTTCATATTTATTCCATTCTTAGCACAGTACCGCCTGAAGTCATTATCTAAATATTCTCCTCTATTGTCAGACTGCAAGCACTTCACCTTCAAATCTGTTTCGTTTTCTACCATGGCTCTCCATCTCTTGAAAGCATCAAAGACATCATATTTATTTTTCAGAAAGTAAACACATACCTTCTTGCTTGAGTCATCAATAAACGTCACATAGTAATTTGCGCCACCAAGAGAAGTCACCGTCGTAGGCCCCCACACATCAGTGTGAACTAGCTCCAATTTCCTGGACTTAGGCTCTCTACCCATCTTTGAGAAACTAACTCTCTTCTGTTTACCAAAGATGCAGGCTTCACATAAACTGTGATCAACAGTTTTCAAACTCGGCAGTTTTTCTTTGCAGTGAAGCACCTTCATACCCTTCTCACTCATGTGACCGAGCCTATAATGCCATAGCTCGGTATTGGCAGCAGAATCAATAACTGCTATGGTATCTCTGCAACTAAAGTTCATGTAGAGAGTTTCAGCCTTGTGTCCCGGAGCAACAACCATCGCTCCTTTTGTGACTTTCCAACGTCCACAACTGAAGGTCATTTTATGTCCTTCGTCATCCACTTGCCCTACCGAAATCAAGTTACACATTAGTTTAGGAACATGTCTCACCTTATGAATCTTCTACACAGACCTATTAGGCATTTTTAAACTGACATTTCCAATGCCAACAATATCCAAAGGTTCTTCATCAGCAAGATAAACTTTACCATGATTTTCGACAATATAATTCTCCAGGACATGGCAGTGTGTAGTGGTGTGGAATGATGCTCCTGAATCTATCACCCACGAATCAAAAGAACTGTCAACTGACAAGATTAAGGCATCCTGTTGCTCTTTAGTGGCGGCGTTAGTTGCGTCATTATTCTTGTCTTCGTTCTTCCTTAGAGCCCTGCAGTTCTTCTTTAAGTGACCGGTCTTCCCACAATTCCAACACTCCATAGTCCTACCGTTTCTTGACTTACTTCTCCCATTCCTTGACTTGCCTCTTTTGCCATTATCCCTGTTGGAATGCCTATCAAGTTTCCTGCTCTTATTATCAACATTAAGGGCCGAGTTCGACATTGAGGCTTCACCTGAATCCTTCCTGCGAACTTCTTTCGCCAGAATAGAGTTTCTGACATCAACAAACTTCAATTTTGCATTCCCAAGCGAATTTGTAATGGCCACCCTCATGGGTTCCCAACTATTCGGTAACAAGGCCAAGATGATTAGGGCATTAATCTCGTCATCGAATTTAATCTCTACCGAGACCAATTGATTCAGGACGATGTTGAAACTGTTTAGATGCTCTACTACCGAGACACCTTCAGGCATCTTTAAATTAAAGAGCTTCTTTATGAGATGTACCTTGTTGTTGGCTGAGGGCTTCTCATACATCTCTGACAGAGCCTTCATCCTCCCTGCTGTAGTATTCTCCTTTGCAACGTTGTGGGCAACGTTCTTTGACAGGGTCAAACGGATCACACCCAGCACCTGTCTATCAAGAAGATTCCACTCCTTATCCTTCATGCCTTCGGGCTTATTACCCAAGGGCAAGTGCAGTTTTCTGCTATAGAAGTAGTCTTCAACTTGCATCATCCAATAGGAAAAATCCAAACCATCAAATTTGGTGATACTGACTGCCATACCATCTTCTCCCGTCATTGTTCTTGATCAAAACCTCCTCTCTGATACCACTTTTTGGGGAATTAGGCGACTCTTAATTCTAAGAATTGCAAGAACGAATAATTGCAGAAAATAAATTGAAGAATAGAAGAAAAGAGAGACACCAAATTTTATACAGGTTCGTCCAAAATTGAGACTACGTCCTGTTTCTGCCGCTTGCAGATTTCACTATGACGAAGGAAATTACAGATTACAAGAGAATTTTCTCACACACTCTCAAATTATGCTTACCAAAACTCTCTTCTTCTTAGCACCCTGTGGGAATTTTTTCTCTCTCAAAGATAGAGCTCTCAAGAATTATGCCTCACATAAAATAATGCCTCTTAATGTCACACACACTCAACCCTAGCCACCTTATGTCTATTTATACCCAAAGGAAGAGAAAAATAGCAACTAATAAGAAACCCTAGTAGTTTTTCCTTTTTAGGGCGTTTAAGTTCGACTCTGACTCAAAAAATATTACGCAACACAGTCGAGCGCTGCGGTACTCTTCTGCAGGCGCCATATACCTGGAGCCTAGGCGCCATACACCCAGAGCCTAGGCTCTTTGCAGCCAGCCCCTAGGCCCTCTTCAATTGGCTCCTAGGGGCTCTTGTTCCAGCGCCGCGGCACTCTCCTGGACCGCGGCGCTGCCTCTCTGCCTCACGAGTCCTGCGTTTCTCCTTTTTTCCTTCCTTTTTGCTACAGTGTTGACTTGATTTGGCTCCACATCTGTAACACGATGAAACCTTTCTTGTAAAGTTATTTGTGAACAAATAAACTGTCGTGAGTTTCTGTAGCCTGCCTAACTAGGGTGGAATTTGGCCACTGAGCTCCCAGCTGCCAAATCAAGGTATTGGAGATAAATTTCTGATTGTCTATTCAAATAGATAGAATTAAGCCCGCGTAATTTACACATAGGTCACGAGCAAAAATGAAATTTTATTACTCCTAAGTTTTGTTTCACATTTGCATCCTCACTTAACGCCTTTGTTTTTTTATTTTAACTCTCATTTATAAAGGGTTTGTATTCACATTTCTTCTCATTATTAATATGTAACTCATTTCATAAGTTGATATTATTCGCCGATATCTGAATTTGAATACTAAAGAAGTTAAGTTATACATTAAACATATCGACGAACAATATTGAGAAAAAATGTACATATACACTCTTCTTAAATAAGAGCAAATAAAAAGCATGAAATGAAATGAGAGTATAAACGTGAAACAAAACCTGAGAGTAAAAAAAATATTATTTTTACCCTTACAGGTGACCTATGTGTGAATACAAGGGCTTAGTTCTCTCTATTTAAAAGGAAAATCGAAAAATAAAGGACAAAATGATGAGCTTTGAAACAATGACAAAATGGTAATTTTAAAAATTTAGGGACAAAATGATGAGTTTTAAAAGTTTAGGGGGTAAAATAGTAGTTTTTAAAGTTCACGAGGCAAAATAAAAGAGACCTTAAAGTTTAGTGGCTCTTAGTGTTAATTTATGTTGTTTTAATTATTTTATAGAAATACAGATTGTTTTATGTCTTGTTCTTGCGGTAGTGATAGATCAAGGCGGAAACTTCTACACTGCGTGAAAATCAAAATAGTATATTCATATGCTCAAAATGATAAACGTATGAATGAAAAATTGACATTTAAAGTATACCAATATATATGCAAAATTTCAAAAACTAAAGTCTGAAAATTCTCTTATTCCCACGTCACAAAGAAAGTGAAGGCACGGTGTCCTTACCTCCCATTTTGCTATTCAAGGCGAAGAAATACTGATTCTTGTCTTATTTTCAGAAATCTTTAATACTTTAAAAAATAAAATTTATTAAAGAATAATAAAAGAATACAAGTCCATATTTTGGATTTGGCTCAATAGATCATGATATAGTTACTTCAATAAATATTGTTGTTATGTAGAAACTGGCAGTGAAGATATTAATTTGTTATTACTATTACTATTACTAAACTTGCGGTGTAAATCAGCTATTAATTTGTTGTTATTATTATAGTATTATTAATATGTGACCGAGTAAGTATCTTGGCTCAAGTTTTTTATTGAGCTATTTTGTACGGATCCGAATAATTAAAATGGGCAGATGAGAGTCCCTTCATGTTACAAGATGGGATAAAAGATTTGAAACAAGAGACAACTTGGAACCTTCTTTAAGAGGGGATGATAAAAGAGATTATGCAAAACAATCACTTTCTTTGCCCTACCCAGAAACTCCATTCCTTGGGCAAAAAAATAATTGCATCCCATTTATAAGCCTCCATGAATTCACATGCATAATTTTTTTAACTATTCAATATGAATGTAGGTGTTAATATAAGATGCCCTACCAAAGGGTAATAATTGAAAGCAATAAAAGAGGATGTGAGGGGCTGGAGGCCATGTGAAAGGGGAGCTTCCTTAGGAAAGGACTCTCAAAAGTCCTATTATTGATAAGGACACCTTCAAATTGGCATAAGATGTGACTAATAAATTTTTGCCGTTTATGGACCTTATTGCAAATGTGTATCTTTTGCCATACGTTTGCGCCCATTAGAGAGAATCCATAGAGGATGTAGGATTAGGTGCCCCACATGGCTTTATGCCAAAGCCACCTCTACAATTAATCGTTTCTTCGTCATTTGAGATTGATGGAGGAATCAAATTGTAGGCAGCATATGTCTTTGATGATGAGCTCTTATTTTTATGACAATAATATTTAACCAAAAAAAACTTTTCTGTTACTATATGCCAATTTCATGAATTATAAAAGTATGCAATTAGGAATGGTTAGCAAGAGCTTTTAATGATTACTGTATTATGATATATTAAAATAAGTTTATTGTCAGAACAAATGTCTCAATTGATAACAACGAGGATTAGAAAACGCAAATAAATAATTACATTACTGTATCAACAGGATTTATAATCTAGCCAGTTAAATTTGCTTCATGTATTTACAGATTATAATGCAATTTCAATCACAGAAGTTATTTATTTTCAAATATAACACAATCCAATGACACTTTTTTCTTTCCAAGGGATATATCTGTTAATGTTCTTAAATTTGGTCTTTCTTTTACTCAAGTTTCACCTATAAGCTTAAAAAAATGAGGAGTGTAAAAGAGGTAGAAAGCCAAAAATGCAAGATCAAAATCAGATAAACTGCCAAACGTATATTATGAGTATGTTTAACAACGCAATTAAAATTAAAATTTAAAACGATTTTATTGTAACATACAGGAGCTTCATACTATAATATATTTTTACTTTATATTATAGAATATGAAAACTTTACAATATAACAGTTACAATGGTATTTTTTAAACGACGTTGCCAAACACTCTCGATTATGTACATCCAACTTTCCATTGATTAGGAAAAAAAATTCATGAATGCTCATACGTTTGTATGATGCTTTAAGCACAAAAACAGAGAATATCTCATTTTATATTCACAGTGATCGGCGTAAAATTCTCCCTCCTCTCCAGTCTCTAATGACTCTCTCTATAGCTTTATTTTTATTTATTTATTTATTTTTATGAGACTATCTATAGCTTTATTGCTCCAACGATCAATACTACCCTAATTTCTCAACGATGTTCATCCCTATATATGACCATGAGACCTTGACAATTGTCGCCCTTTTCTTATTTTTATTTATGTATTGACTATGGAATGAAAATGTACAATCCTTTTTTCTTGTGTTTTTCTATTTATACAATAATAAGCGATCGTTAAATTTTCTAAGAGTGCGCTTGGCAACATAACTAGAATGAAGTTACCGTAGTATATAAAAGCTTTATACTGTAACAGTTGAAAGGATGTTGTTAAACGAAGTCTAAATCATGTTTTAAATTACTTTATCTTCACCAGGACTCTTCTTCCTTTATTTTCTTTTCAAATCACTTCCACAATTAATCTCCAATAGTACTAATTCCTAAACTGATCCCATTCTTTCTCTATTTTTTTCGCTGAATTAATCAACCAAGGTTCCTAGTATTTCTGGCCCCCACAACCCCAATTATGAGCTTCACTTTGTCGTCTCTAGTTATTGCACACAAGGAGGACCACCGTGTGCAATTGTGGGCGTTCATATGAAGCAGATCAACGGTGGCGAATGTGGTTGGCTTGGAACGAGCGAGAGTTTTGTATCAAAAAGCCCCGTACTTTAATTGTTTCTTTAGTATTTTCTCTAAAAAAAAAATTAAAACTTAAATAGAAGGTGTTTGAAAATCTAGTTAAATTCATAATTTTAACTATGAATAATATAAAACCCTCATATACTATAATACGTATTGTTCTAACTTAAAGTTCTAACTACGTTCCTAAAAGCCCTCTAAATTTTATGTTTAAACTTGTGAATCAAACACACACTCTAAAAACAAAGTCGGTCAATCCCATATAGTCACATGAACTAACTTATAGGGCGTTTGACTTTCGGTCAAAACTAATTAATTATAATATAAAGTTTTTAATAGCTATATTAAAAAACAAAAAGTTGTTACAGTGTAAATTTTTTGTATATTGTCTTAACCACTTCCCAAACACCCTAATTAATTACTTAGCAAAATTTGATAAGAAAATTCATACATATATAACTGCCCGAAAGTGGACATGCACATGCAGCGTAATCCAAGCATAACTCCCAGGCAGGGTTAGGTCCTGAACAAAGGGGAAACGGCAATCAATAAGTAACAACAGAGTGAAAACGACAATTAAAACAACTCAAAAAATAGTAGACGATAAGAACGAAGCCATCGACAAAAGAGAAAAGCGTAGCAAGTTATATACGACAATTGAAAACAAGATAAAGTGTGTCTGACAAAGTGGTAGATAAACAAAACGACATAAACTCTGAATTGGGGGGGGATAAAAAAATGTGGGTTTATTAACCCTTTTCGCTGTTAAAATTTCTTCTTTTTTGTGTTGGTTTGTTTTGTTTTGTTTTTTTTTTTAAACGAAATAAATTCTGAATTGGAGGGCAGAAAAAATGTGGGGTTATTTACCCTTTTGGCTGTTAAATTTATTTATTTATTTATTTTTTTCAAAAAGACGACTATTCTAAGAGAGGTCAGAGACGACACTCTAGACGACGGCTGAAACACAAGACGAGACCTTTTTAATTTCCAAATTCAAAACTCAGATTCGATTCAAATATCTTAGGGCATTTATTTCTCGAGAAAATTTTCTATTTTTCGGGAACTGAGAGGAAAATTTGGAGAAGTTATTTATTATGAGACGTCTTCAGGCATGGTTCGTCGTGCTGGTCACACTACTTGCTCTGGTTTGGATTCCGTCCAACGGCGTCTTTGGATCGCCGCCGCGTCAGAACACCGACGAGGCTTACGTCACGCTTTTGTACGGAGATGAGTTCTTGTTGGGCGTTCGAGTCCTCGGGAAATCGATTCGGGACACTAGATCTACTAAGGACATGGTGGTTCTGGTCTCCGATGGAGTTTCCGATTACGCCGTTAAGCTTCTCGAGGTGAATTTTTGTCCCTTCTCATGCCCTAGGGCAAAAATTATTCAGCTTTGTGAATAAATTTATTGATGTCGTCTCTTTGTTCTTTTTGTTCATTGCTTAACTTTTCATTCTGGTAGATGGAGAATTGGGAAATGAAAAACTGTTATTTTTGTTGTTTATTGGATGTTGAAAATTATGGATGGAGTTGATGAAGTTGGAGCTTGTTGAGATCAACTAAGTTAAGAGTTTCAATAATTTGGAAGCTTTAAAGTTTTGTGTTTTAGTTATAGCTGACAATTTTTGTTTAATGGATTATCTGTTCAGGCTGATGGTTGGATAGTGACGAAGATTAGTTTATTGGCAAATCCTAATCAAGAACGGCCAAAGAGGTTATGGGGTGTCTACACAAAGTTGAAAATTTTCAACATGACTAACTATAAGAAAGGTAAAATTTTTAACCCTTTTTTAGATAGCATAAATTACCTAGTTTTAAGTTATGTTGGTGGTGATGGGAAATGGGAAAAAAGTTTCACAAGGACGGTTTATCATTCCGTTCATTCCATTGAGTTTGATTGCAGTTGTGTATCTTGACGCGGACACTATTGTGGTCAAAAGTATTGAGGATCTTTTCAAATGTGGAAAGTTCTGTGCTAACTTGAAGCATTCTGAGAGATTGAACTCTGGAGTGATGGTAGTAGAACCATCTCAGAAAGTTTTCGAGGACATGATGAGCAAAGTGAACACTCTGGAATCTTACACCGGAGGTAAAGGAATTCTTTTTCCATATTCTCATTGCCTGTGTTTCCTTATGTGGTCATGCCGTTTTGTTTTCCCAAGTATAATCAACATTATCTGTTGCTGGTGTGTACTTGTCATTTAGACTGCTATGTATGTTCTACTTGATATTTAAATTCAGTTCTCCTAACTTTCTGTACGTGGTCCCTTCTCACAGGAGATCAAGGGTTTTTGAACTCATATTACTCTGGTTTTGCCAATGCACATGTTTTTGAGCCAAATTTACCCCCTGAAGTGTTGAATTCTAGACCAGTTGCTGAAATGGAGCGGCTCTCTACTCTATATAATGCAGACGTTGGTCTTTACATGCTCGCTAACAAGGTACTTTTGTACAAACATGAAGATGGATTTTACTTCCCCCTCCTTCTTTCATGCCAATTATGTTGCAATTTATACTGCTGTCTTATCTGATCTGCTTATGCATTATTCACGCAGTGGATGGTAAATGAAAGTGAACTCCGTGTGATTCACTATACGCTTGGTCCTCTTAAACCTTGGGACTGGTGGACATCATGGCTTTTGAAACCTGTTGATGTCTGGCAGGTATTGCTTCTTAACTCTTATACTTGTATCTTTGTGCTTTTAGTTTTAACACCATACTATACTTGGATATGATCCTTGCCAGCCTCTATTTGCAATATTTTTTTGTTTATCTTCTATTGCTTTGTATTCAAATGCACGTGGTTCCAAATTATGTGCTTTGTCCTTGAATTGGTGTTTGTAAGCGGGAAGTGGAGCGAGTAATTATTCATAATTACATTGTTCTTTTTTCATTTCAAAGAGGATTTCATCTCTAATTGATGTCCTGTTTTTGCTATGCTTTTGCTTTCTGACTTTGCAGAAAGTTAGGGAACAGCTTCCGGAATCCCTTCCTGGAACTGGAGGAGGCGGCAATCCAGATGATAATTTTCTTGTCAAATTTCTTCTTTTGATGCCATTCTGTGCCCTTCTTTTTTGTTATTATCGATCACTTCTCCAGGTATGCTGTTGGAAAGTACTTTACGTCTAACTTTTAAAGCAAATAGATAATTAAAACTGGATCTCTTAACATATTAATATTGGTGCAGACACGGGAGTACTTTACTTCATTATGTAGAGGCTCATTATGCGACCATATCAGACATCTTTACTTCAAGATCAGGTCTGCTGGTGTTTCTACATCATCCGCTGGTAATCCAAACCATCAGGTTAGGTTTCCTTTGTATTCTTATATGGTGAATTTTACATTTTAGACTCTTCTTAAACAAAAAAATCCTTCCCATCATGTTATTTACTTTGTCCTGTTAAGTTCCTATATAATTTTGTGTATAAAGCGAAGTGTTCCTTTAAAACCATCTATGATGGTGTGCAGGCTAAGGTGCCCATCTATTTAGGTGGGGTTTCTGTCTTTTTCTGTTTTGTGTCCGCTCTTGTTGCCCTTCCACTTGGTCTTGCAATTGTGCCGCGACAAGTGATGCCTTGGACTGGTTTGCTTTTAATGTATGAGTGGACATTCACGATCTTCTTTCTCTTATTTGGAGGCTATCTCCATTTAATATACCAGTGGGGAAAGGCAACAGCGGTTCAATCAGGATCCCTTTCCTCTCATTCTGAACCACTTGATTATGATTCGGGAAAAGGTGCGTGGACTTGCAATAGTTATTCTAATTATCTTCTAGCGTAATTTCCATGCTTGAATTTAAAAAAGCTTTACAATTTAATCGGAAAATTCAATAGCATTTGTTATTGCATTGAGATGCCAACTAATATTTATTATGTCCATGGTCATTGCTAAACTCAGTAACTCACTCTCTACTTTTATTTTTGCTTACACGTTAAAAGTAATACACGGTTAATGCATGTGTTGCAGGTCATCAGCGTCCTTCATTGGCATGCGATTTCGCTACATGGTATTATGGACTAGGGATGGCTTTATTGGCTATTGTTGCGCCGTCTCTGCCATGTTTTCTCGGAATTACCGCTCTTTTTGCAAGGTAATTGATTTTTAGAATACTTATGCCTGTTAAGAGGATTTTTGGTCCTTGTTTCTCAATACTTTGAGAACAACTTTTGCAAATCGTAAGTAGAGATTTTTGTGGTCTCCAAACAGGTTAGCATTGATGGTTGCTGGTGGTTTAATCTTGGCATCTTTCATGACGTATGGCTCTGAGCATCTTGCAATAACATCGTTTTTGAGAGGGCTTGAAGACCGAGACACTACGAGAAGTAGAAACAAATGTTTCTTTTGTTGATAACTGCGCAGAGCTGAGGATGTTTAACTTTATTTTTTTTATAAGCCACTTTTACCTTTTTATTTGTGTTACTTGTTTGTAAAATAGTGCATGAATTTTGTACAATTAATATCTTCTCAAGTTTTGTTGTAGTGTTCTTACTTTTCAAACTGTTATTTTGATGAAACATCCTTTTTATTCCCCATGGGTTGGCGTAGCCTATCAAACGGTGGCTTTTTTTTTTCTTTTTTTTTTCCTCTTTAACGTTTTGACATGGTAATTATAATTTAGAGTACAAAGCAAATTAACATATTTAAGCTAAGTTTTAGTAAATAATATTATATAGTTTTAAAATTTATAGTATACAGTATATTATAAGAAATTGAATAATATTTTATAAAAAATTAAAAACAAAAACTAAAAAATACTTACATCTCGTTATCTATTATATCTCTCATTCTTCTTTTTTATCGGCATCATTGTCGATTGTGTAAATGCAATATTTACCCAGAAATACATACAGTACTTATCGTGTAAATAATAATAATAGTAATAGTAATAACAAGAACAACAAAAAAAGTAGAGCAGGAAAAAAAAAAAAAAGCCTCGGTCAATGGCTATAGCTTCACGGTACTGGACTTTGCCGAGGTTTCGTCATCGGAGTTTGTTTGCCACATATGGCGGCGCAAGTTCAGACAACGGCTAGGTAGCAATGGCTTGATTCTAGAGTTGGAGCTTCTGTCAAGATCTTCCTCACAATTGCTGGCACTAATGGTGTTCAAATCAACGTCCGAAGAGGAGATCAACACTGAGAAGCCGGATATCAACGCCTTCGCAAGATCCACTCATGATCGTCCTTCTCGCCTTCCAGAACTAGTCGTACCAGGCATGATAGAGCATAGGCAACGACGAGGGAGTAATTTACGAGGTCGATCGGACGAAAATAGTACTGACGGAGGCAGAGGATGCTAAAGTGCTGTCGCCGTGGTAGCCTGTCGCCATCGGGAGAAGATAAGGGAGAAAAAGAAAGGGGAAGTTGATAGAATTTGAGTTCCTTGTTGTTGCACTCTAGCTATGTTGTGGCTCAACGATTTCCCTGCTTGCATTACTCCGTCCGGTGACACCAATGAGAAGGTCAGATAAGAAAGCCATGGAGAGAAAAGGAAAGAAGGGGGGATTGAAGAGAGAGAAAAAGAAGAGAGAACTAGGGAAAACGAAGAAAGGAAATAAAAAAAAAAAAACATTTAGACTCGTTTGAAAGGAGTATTTTGGTCTTTTTATGTTTGTAAGAAATTGAATATTCTATTATTTGTATATTTTTAAAACTTTTAAAATTATTTACCTGTTTGGTAGCTAAAACTGTTGTTTTTTATAATTTCTCTTACAATTATCAGAGCTTTAAAAACGTAATTAGAATCATAAAAATTATTATAACATATAAAAAAAACTATCAAAAAATTGTTAGAATTATTTGTGGTTCAAATAGCATTCTCAAACATGCTGGGCAGGGCGGGAAGAGATCTGCTTAAAACCCACACAATTAAAAAAAGAAAGAAGAAAACGCTTATCCTGAATATGTTTCCTAATTCTTCCAAAAAAAAAATATATAAAATAAAAGATTCCCAATTCCAAAATCCCAACTCTCTTACCAAAAAACTACCTTTGCCAAAAAAAAAAAAAAAAATCTATAACTAATACTCTCCCCTCAACTTCTCCGGCCAATTTATCGTTGCCGACCATCCGTCTACCTTCCTCGTTCGTCCATCCACCTCTGATACAAAGGTTAACATTACTCTAGAAAAAATAAAAATTTATTAATGACATAACTTAATATATAATATAATTTTTTTTAAATATAATATAAATAAATAATATTTTTAAAATTTATTACGGCTTAAAATGTAATTTTCTTAAACCACAAAGCCACCCTGCTTATCCGCACTGCACCGCTATAAAGTGTCACATTAACAAACTATCTAAATCGCGGTTGAAAACCGGCCGACCTTGGTACTGGGCAGGTGGGTCATGATTAAATTGGCAAGCGGTTTAAACCGCCATTTTCTTTACAATTTTCTGTTTTTTATTTTTATTTCTTAAAAAAGAATAAAACCTTAAAACCCACGATTCATAAATTGTTCAATGTATGGATTCGAAATGAAATCTGACTGATTCTATTCACAGAGTAAGAGTCGCTTGATTTTTTAATAAATTATTTATTTATTTTTATTAAGGAGACAGTTGAAAGGAACCTAGCACGAGTTTAAAAAAGTCCTCCTTTGGAAGGCATTATTCTAAATTGATTAAAAAAAAAAAAACCCAAAAAAAACCTCACACTATCACAAATCACAATTCATCTTCACGCCGCAGTGCCGCTGGCCTCCCTCCCTCCTCCTCCGGCCTCCCAAGTCCCGAACCCGCCGTCGGCGACCACTCCTCATCTAAACGCGCACGACTCGGTCTCCCTCCCTTCGGACCGCGCCACCGCCTGACTGCCACGCCTCCTCTGCCTCCTATTTCCTCGTCCTCCGTCTTCCCGTCACAGCTCACAGGTCAGTGAGTTACAAACTTCAATTTAGTTCTCTGATTTTTGTTTTTCGGTTTTTGTTTGTTTTGTTGGTTCATGGATCTTTTTTTTTTTTTTTTTTTTTTTATTAATGTTGTAGTTGTCGTTGATGGGTTTTGTTTTGTTTATTTTGTTGGTTTTTTTTTTTTTTTCTTTATCAATGTTGATTGCTATCGTTGGTTAGGTGTAAGAAGTTTTATGAACCTGGCTTGGTATGCGTTAACTTATCAAATTTGACAGTGTCTATGTATTGAGTAGCTAACTTTGGTTTGGAGTGGAACTTTTGTTTTTCTATGGGATTTTATGAAGCATTATCATTATGTTTGTTGTGGTTTTATTAACTATGTTGGACTTGCTATGTTGGATATTGGTCTTGGACACTTGGATTTAGGACTTTGTTTTAGTATTAATATTTTGTAATTTTAAGTATTGCAGCATTGCATGTGTGTTGGAGAAATTGGAGTTTGGATTTTATTAAGTTTTTCATTTTGCTGGACTTAGAAACTTAACTAATAGATGTTTTGTTGAGTTTTCTTTAGAGAATTGAAATGTGTATTTCAATAACTTAATCACAAAATTGTATTAGATGCAAGGGCTAAACCGCCCTTCATTCTTTTTTTTTAATGGATAAACGGCCAAACTGCCAACCACTCGCTAACCATCCACCAAAAACCACCCCGCCCACCACTCATAATGGGTGGTTATGGTTTTGATTTTTCTAAAACCACCCTTTCACAAAACCGCACCTCTCACCTGCCAAACCGCCTGCATGTTCACCCCTATGAAATAGACGTGAATCGAATTCCAGCAAATTTTGTGAATCATTTATTATTATTATTATTATTATTATTATTATTATCCCTCAAGAGGCGTTTATATGATCTTCACACCAACTTGAATTATATGCTTTCTTCGGTACCATAACGAATTACTAAAGAACAGGTACAGTTCTCCTTTTTCTTCAGAAATTTTCTTTGCGGAGAGAAAATTGGGATCAGATTTTTCCCCCTTTTCCTCCCATATTTCTGCTCTCTGAACGCATGTTTTCTCTGTTGTCTAAATGTACTCCTTGTTTAGTGATTGGTCAACTTCCCTTTTGCTTCTTATGTAGTTAATATCTTTTGAAAACTAAGAATGATCTATCGGTTACTGTTATGTTAGTTTGTTAGCTTTTTACTCAGTTTCTTATAAAAGTGTTTTTGGAATTTTGAAAGAAATAGTGAGTAGTTTAGTTATTTGTTTGCTCTACGATTGGCTTTGTATGTATTTTTTTTAGGATAAATAATAGTACTTTCTTCAGGATTCAAATGCATATTCAATTCTTGGATTGTATTAGTTGTGTAATGAATGATATAGTTGCCTAATATTAGTTCCTTATTATTAGTTGCCTAATATTAGTTCCTTATTGGTTCCTAATATTAGTGCCTAATGGATTGTTTTTTTTTTAGGATAAATGAAGGTATTTTCTTCAAGGATTAAATACATATTCAATTTTTGGATTGTATTAGTTGTGTAATGAATGATACAGTTGCCTAATATTAGTTCCTTATGCAACTAAATCAGTGGAACAAATCCAAACAAAATGCATTGCACAAAAAAATTGCTAGTTTTCACCAATAATTTAATTCTTTACTAGTGATCATAGCCATAGTAATCAAATTTAATTCTTTCAAAAGAAAGTTTACTGGTTATTAAAAATGAGTATCTTTTAATTTCAGTTTTATTATTATTTTTTATTAATAATAAAGAAAGAGGGCGGGTTGCGGTGCGTGGTTGGTGCCCATTGAGGCGTTGGGTTTTGACCTGCGCCATACCGCTAAGTTTGTGGTGTGGGTCTGAAAGCGGGGCAGTGTGTTTGCGAAAACCAAGCCAGCACCCCCCCACCCCCATTGACATCCCTTATGTTGAGTATCTTAGATTTTTTCTGCTCATTGATTCTCTCTTGCTTTGTTTTGCAGAGGTTTTAGTTTGATTCAGTACATGCAAACTCCTTCAGGGAGTCCAAAATCAGTAATAATTTGAGAGAGTTGTGACATGCTTAGATGCCAATAAAGTTTTTGATGATTTGGAGAGCCTGATATTCAGTAGATTTATACAATCAATAATGAACTTGTCAGAAAAATGTAAGTCATTGTTCCCTATCTCAGCCGTATACAAGTCCCCACTCCTTCTCTCAGGCCCTTCTAACAGAACCATTTTGGGTCCTCTTGTCTTCAACCCAATAGAGAGTACCAAAACCTGTCTCTTCTCTTCCCCCTCTCTTTTGCCATCTTGCGCTCCTCTACCGCGTCTCTCTTTTCCTCGCTTCCTTCTCACCTCTTCTGTTGACTTCTCTATGCTACCCTCCACCTCCTCATCCATTGCCTCCGTCTTAGGTTCCCACCATTACCAAGATGATCTTGCTTCGACCTTCCTACACAACCGCCTTCAATTACTACGTTGTCCTGGTACGAACAAGTTCATTGTATTCTTTCCCACAGGTGATAACTTGAACCAAGTTGGGTTTCTGCTTTTGTCAATCAATAATTCATCCTTGGATGTTAGAGCTGATGATTTTGACGAGGCTTTCATGGCGGGCTATGGTTTGAATCACTGAATTTTGAGGATTGCAATCAACCCTGTTGTCAATTCGGTTTCTGCACTTTTTGCTTTGGGAGGTAATTCATCTTGCACTATTGGGTATTTGTTAGCTTCTACGATGTACTCTGTTCATTGGCATGTTATAAAAGTTAAAGAACTTGGTCCGAACTCACATGTTCCAAGCTTAACTTGTATGGGTACTAAGGTTTTTAAGACTTGCTGCATTGTGCATACTTGTTGGAGTCTGCATATACCGGAAGAAAGTATTGTTTTGTTAGAGAGTGGTGCATTGTTCTTGTTTGATTTGGAATCTTGCTTGGAAACCAACAATTTCAGTCCTCATTGCAAAGGAGCTAAATTGAACGTACGATGGGATGAGTCAAATCATTCTGGTGATCAAGAGTGGCTGAGTTGCGAGTTCAGTTGGCAACCTAGAATTTTGATTGTTGCACGTTCTGATGCAGTTTTCTTCGTTGATTTAAGACTCGATCCATGCAGTGTGAGTTGTCTAGTGAAGATTGAGATGTTGCATGTGTATGCATCAGCTGAAAATGGCAGGATCTGATGGTTTTTGTTTTGCATTGGCTTCTGACAGTTTGTTACTTCTTTGTGATGTGCGCAAGCCATTAATGCCAGTTTTGCAATGGGCTCATGGTCTTGTTAAACCATGATACATTAATGTATACAGATTGGATAATTTGAGGTCCAACTCGAGCAATGACGTGTTTAAGAAGGCTTCTGAATCAGGTTTCTGTATTATATTAGGATCATTTTGGAATTCTGAGTTTAATCTCTTTTGCTATGGGCCTTTACTAGCTCCAAGTGTCAAAATTGTGTCTGGAGCAACAGAATTTTGCAAATCTTTTTATGCTTGGGAGTTCCCTTCAGAGATATTATTATCAGGAAATGAGTGCCACTGTGGAAGCTGTCTTGTAGAAGAAGAATTTTTAAAGGACACAACACCTGCATGGATTGATCGGCAATGCAAGAAAGAAATAGTTCTGGGATTTGGGATTATAGACAAGGACCTCTCAGCAATGCTTTCTGAGCCAGATGAATTAGGTGGTTTTACACTTGTAAGGCTCATGTCTTCAGGAAAGTTGGAATCACAGAGATATTCTGCCTCGTGGGACTCTATAAAAACATTGGATGAACTGCACAAAAATTCGTCAAAATCTGAAGATAATTTTATGTGCTATATGTTTGATGAGGAATACAAGTTTCCAAGAAAATTTAAGCACCTCGAACTTGACTACTTCAATGGTTATCTTAATTGCAATCTTGATGAAGTTCTTGTTTCAAAAATGAAAAATCCTTGTACCGGTCCTCAAGAAAATGAAACTTTTACCCCAGATTTTCATGAGATACTGTGTGAGAAGTTGAATGCATGGGGGTTTGGTCAGTTAAGATCTTCTCCTGAAGCTGCTGTTGTTTTTAAGGACATCAGCTTGCCATCAAGCATACGTGAGGTTGCTTTGAGGATATTGCGGGCAGATTTGCCCATCGAATTTTTGCAGCTAGCCTTTTCGAGCTATTCTGAATTCCTTGAAGTGCTGGTGGACCGCAACAGGGTCTCTTTGGAATTTTTGGTTGTACCAGACCTAACCCAGTTGCCTCCTTTCTTTCTATGGGTGCCTTCATGTCGCAGCAATAAGTGGTCAAAAAAAGTGCCACGTACGGATAACCTAGTGGTCCAGTACTTCCTCTTCTGATTTTGCTTGCACTTCGTGACTCTCATAATGGCTGTCCCAATTCAAAGGAAGAATCCGCAGGATCTTCCGTGGAGGCCAAATTGAGACTTTGCTGTGATGAGGTCATGCAGGTAGCACGTGAAATGGCTGCTTTGGATCCAAGTTCTAAGATTCATGATGAGCCTGCTATCTCCCTTACTGATGACGGAGAAGAGACAAGGGCTGGCTCTCAAACAGCAAAGAAATTCATTTTGCACCACCCAAGTGCATTTAATTGCGGCGCTATTGAGCACAAAGACAGGCAATCTGTTTATAAAGATGAGGTATTAAGTACCTTGATTTCCAAAGTACACAAGCAGGACAGTGCTGGCAATGCGGAGAATTTTGGGGTAGAACTATTTGATAGCCTTTGTCCCATAAAATTGAGGTTCAATGATGCTTCTGTTACAGACTTTGGGCCGAAGGAATTGAAGGCATGCAAATTATTGAAGAAACAATTCTCAAAATGGCAAGGTGATTGCAATTGATATGAGGAATTTTGTTCTGGGTCTATATTATGAACGTAATTTAATTGAGATTATGAATTGTTTGTGCTAAATGAACCTTGATGGGTAACTTCAAATAACCCTTGTTCTTTCTTGATTGGCTTTAAGCATATGATGATTGCTTATTATATTGGTGCGCTTTTCTTGATTTCTTGTCGTCTTATGTGCTATATAGGTTCACATATAGGTTCTTTTCTCTTGATTTCTTGTTATTTTATACGTTACCAGCATAAAGCAAGGCAAAAAGTGTTTTCCAGTTATATGTTTAATTATCCTCTGCATTTTTCCCCCTATCACTTTGCCTTTTGTACTTGTTGCTTATGGATGGATAATAGACATTTATTGTCGATAATGGCTCTTGATTTCTGTTTTGTCAAGTACTTTTTTACCTTCAATTGTTATGATCTATGTGGTAAATATGAGTCAGTCTTGGCTGTGATTGCTTACAGAAAATCACTGTTTTTGGGTGTTGAAATTGTAAATTGTAACCATTTTAGGGCTTAATGTTACCTAAATTTGGAAGAGGGCAGCACTGGTAGAGTTTTATTTTTTATTTATTTTATTTTATTTTTAATCCTATTGAATTGTCCTAACTAAGAACACCATTTTGATGTGAAACGCTTGCGTTCTTTTTACTCTCCAGAGAACTGCATTCCAGGGCTTGTTTCTTCAAGAGGCCAAAAGGGGGGATTTTGGTTCCTTTTAGTTGAGACTAAGGGTTGGTTTGAGAGGAGTTAGAAGGGGTTTAATGTCACCGCCAGAACTGGTTGGCACCAAAGGCATTCAGGTTGAGGTTGACAAGCCATTACGCCTCACTATGGTTCAAGGGTCTGGTGGTACTGTTTTCATCTTTGTAAGTCTCAATATATCTGTTTTCTATTTCATCATGGAAAGACAGAATGAAAGGGTTGTTTTCTGGTATTCTTCAGGGTTCCTTCTATACTTTAGAATCCACACTTTATAATTCCTTCTATACTTTAGAATCCACACTTTATAATTCCGACATTTTGGTAAATTCATAGATTTACTGGGAGCTTTTGGTGGTCAATTTTCAGCGATAGTATATTAGCTAATAAGATTACACGATGTTTATGAATGTTGCAACTGCCATAACGAAAATATAGTAACCAAAGGCAAAAACACGAAAGAGTACTTTCTATTATCATAACATGAATCCTTTAATATTTTCAACTCTATTGTCAGGGTTAAAGCTAAAACGTAGTCTGCTTTTTGAAACATTTGTTGACAATAAGCGATTGTTATCGCGAATATATCTATTTCTGGAGCTGTAAGTAATAATTATTTGATGAGCTACAATTGATCTATTTGTTCCCATGTTAAGCTGAAGTCTAACATGGAAAATGAAGAAAGCGGTTAATTATTTCTGGATCAAGATAAACATTTTTTTTTTTTTTTTTGCATGCAACAGTTGGTGTTTCTTCTGTACTTTTGAATTGTTGTTTGTATGCTTGTTTCATATCCAGTAATTAACCAAAACCACAGTATCATATTTTGCAGGCTAGAGCCACTCACATTTGCCTTGACTGTGGATACGCAGACACATTTCGGAAACCTTCTGAGCAGCAGGTAATTAACTTTATTCTCTGATAGTAAATCTTAATTATCTTCAATGTTTTCCCTTGAGAACCAGAGATACCAAAATAGTGCCTACCTGGTTCATGGTGTAATGCTATTTAACGTTCTTATGGCTTACAATAGAATTGTGTATGTTGTATGAACTTGATGTTGGCTTCGGACTTGGTATATATATACGAATTATCTTAGATTTGTTGTCCAAAAACAATAATCATGTTTGCGTCATATCATACTCCACTGTTTTTATGGTATCGTCCAGTGCTTTTTCCGGGATAGTTTGCCAAGACTATGCCAATATTCTTGAGCCTTATTTATAATGTTATTAATTAGTGTTTATGTTGTTGATGGCGTGGTATAACAGAAAATACTATTGAAAAATTGGAGAGGAGGCTCGAATCTTCAAGGAGCTCTTTACCTTCATGTTTTGTCACATCGATGCTCATGAAACTGATGGTCAAAAGGACTTTCATTCTTATCCACTTTGGGCCCGGGGAGTACTCTAAGAATAACTTACAAGATTACCAAAAAATGAAAATAAAAATAAAAATGCAAAAGATGGAAAAAGGAAAAAGAAAAAAAAAAAAACTATATTAGAGAATATGTAGACCAAGGTGTACACCGGCCAGTTCTTTGTTCGGCTATCCCAAGCCAAGATTATTCTTAGCAAAACTATTGACTCTAAGGATGATTTTGATTTTTGGTGAAGCCTATCTCAATCAATCTTATCTCCAAGGGACTTAAATTTGAGATATTTAGGAGGGATTTTACATTGGATTGATCTATGCTATAGGGAGAAAAACTCTTGTAATCTATGTCACTCTTTATTAAAAACAATTATATGTGGGAACTAAAATACCCTCAAATTACTTAAGGTCTGTTTGTTTTGTGTATTCTTTAGACTCAAATGTGAACTCAAGTATCAATAATTTTTTAGATACGTATTTGTTTCCCTTAAAATCTGAATTTTTTGAGTATCAAGAATCCAAGTTTTTAAAGTTTTGATGCCCTTCAACTTTTGATACTCGGATATCTTTGCTACAGTAAAAGCTGAAATTCTCTCTCTTATATTTGAGGAAAAAAATATAACTTCTTTATTTGATATCTAAATAAGATGATTATTTTTTCATTATATTTCTGGTAAAGAGATGAATAAATTAAGATTCATATTATATATTTTTTAAGATCATTAACAATAAAATTTTATTATATTTGTTAATAAATCAAAAATTATTTTCACTACCTTTTCAAACACAAATTCTAATTTTGTTCTATATTCAAATTAAAACTTAAATACACATCTAAACGTCAATTCGGATAACAATTTAAATCATTAATTCAAATCTTAATTTAAATCACATAACTCAAATTAAATCACTAATTCGAATCTATTTACCAAACGGACCTTTAGTTTTTGCCCCTCTTTCTTTTCCCTTCTCTCTCTCTTCTCTCTCCTGTATGATAGATCTCCCCCTCTCTCTCTCTCTCTCTCTCTTGTAGCATTTCTCGCCTAAACGGCCTCCGTTAGAGACCTCGGATCTCCTCGACTCTTCGTCAAAATCTGCACAACACCGCGTCTGAGTTTGAGTCAAACATCCAAGTATCGTTTCAAAGATTGCCGTTGGGGAGCGGGGACGCCTTCGTGATGGTCTCAGGGTTGCAACGTTGGTTGGTTTCTCGAAGCGGTGAGTTTGAGTGAGGACGGTGTAGATTGGCGTCAGGCTTGTGACGTTAGAATGGTCTCGAGGCGGGCTTCGATGTCGGGGTAGGTTTTCGCATGAAGATCAGTGGTGATATCTCTTCCTCAGTGAGTTCCGTCCGACTTGCAACTGACAAGCTTCTCCTTGCCGTTTCCTCGCAGCGCTGTGCCTCTATAGCAGTTGGTGCCTCCCAGTAGCGTAGTGGAGGTCGCCTCCATCTATTTTGACAATGGTGGTATTCTTCTTCTTCTTCTTCTTTTAAAATTTAATTTGAAATGCTTTTGTGATTTGTAATGTATTTTTTTGTTATTTGATGAATTTTTATGAATTTTTTTGGTATTTTCTAAGTATTCTAGCATGGGTGGTGCCATCGGTAATGGCAAATACCGGTCAATATCACAACGGACACCAATGAGACATCTGTAGCCTAGTGATTACTGTCTAGTATCATTGCCAGATACTGGTATCATGGTCGGACACCAATTGTATCTTAAGGGTATATCTGGTATTTCAAATATAATGTGATATGGTTTTAGCATTCTCTGCATTATTTTTTTAGGAACATAGATCAATCCAAGCTTAACATTTATAACATATCTGCAAAAGGGCCCCTTAAATTTCCTTATTACTCCATGCCTAAACTCATATTTGCTTAAATAAATGATATTAGTTTTTAACTTACGTGTGCGAAGAAAATACTACATAGCTTATTGTCCTATATTTTGTCTCCACAAATTACAAGGCAATTATTGTGATTACGAAGGTCCGTGTTGATTTCGTGGTCGAGATTGATGTTTGGGATGAAGCTATATGATTAATGTTATACCTGTGTAGCCCTTCTGTTATGTGGTTTTGTCATAATGTTACAATGTCGTTTGACGCAGCGTGCCCGTGCTAAACAATGAAAAAATCCTAAATTACCTAGTAGAACGAGCCTATAAACATGAGTGCGTTTGATAATGCAGTGAAAACCAAAAGTTATAATGTTTTTACTGTAACATGTGGAAGCTTTATTTTCAGCTTACCTTTGTTTTATTTTATAGCATGTGAGAGTTTTACATTATATCAGTTTGAACTATATATAGTTGAAACGACGTGATCAAATTAGAGATGCAACAATGGGTCAGGACCCGTGGGCCGGCCCGAGCCCGTCCTGCTACAGGTCGGCCCCTGTACTCTTTACGGCCCGGCACAACCCATAAATACAGGTGGGCTGGGTTGGGCCAATATATGTTGGCCCATGGGCCGGCCCGGCACGATCTATGAAAAATCATGGGCCGGGCCGCACCGGGCCGTCTAGGCCCATAATGGGCCGGCCCAGCCCGACCCACAATGGGCCAGCCCAACTGCCCAAGCCGGGTCAGCCCATCTAGGCCCACAATGGGTCAGCCCATCGCGGCCCATGTAAGGCCCATACAGGCCCACAATAGACTAGTCCACCGAAGGTCCATTGTGGTCTAATTTCATATAAATATATATATATATATATATATATATATTTAGATATATTTTTTCATGTTCATTCATGGGTGAACATGGCTGAGTATGGCCTCCATTGTAAGTCATGTATTATCACATCAAAAGACTATACATTATATATATATATATATTATTTAATACATATACAAATTAAATATTATATAATATATATACATGTCATAGTCACCCGTGAGTGAATATGGCATTAGATTTCCCCAATGCATATCACATCACAATAGGCCTGGCAAGTTCTTTTTCTTTTCTTTTCATTTCTTTTTATTTTTTTATTTTTTTTCTTGTGGGCATGCTTTGCTTTTGAAAAGTAAAGTTGAGAATCAGATGCTGAATTTATAGGCCATGTATTATCACATCAAAATACTATACATTTAATATATATATATATATATTATTTGATACATGTAAGAATTAAATATTATATAGTATATATACATGCCATATTCACCCATGAGTGAACATGGCATTAGATTCCCTCATGCACATCACATTGCAATAGGCCTGACAAGCTCTTTTTTTTTTTATTTGCATTATTTTATTTTTTTTCTTGTAAGCATTATTAGTATGTGTGGAGCTTAATTATTACCCTGACGCAGATTGCTTCTACGCAGAGGTTGTACGCGGATCGACCTTCGTGATAAGGTCGACGTGGGGGTTGGAAGGGGGTGGTAAACCCCCTCCCGGGGGTTGTAGGGGACAGAGCCCCCTAGACGAAAATTTTATATGCAAGTTTATTTTACATGAAGGTAGTTTGGGTTTTTTACATAAGGCATGTTTTACTTTTGAAAAGTAAAGCTGAGAATTAGATACTGAGTCTATAGGTCATATATCATCACATCAAAATACTACACATTTAATATATATATTATTTAATACATATAATAATTAAATATTATATAATTTATACATGCCATATTCACCATGAGTGAACATGGCATTAGATTCTCCTATGCAATTATAAAGGGGTAGGCCTAACATAGAGGCTAAAAAGGAAGTCCTGTAATGTGCAAAGTTGAGACGTTAAGTCTTTAGCGAATTGTCTAATCAAATCACACTTGAAAGAAAAAAATAAAAAAAAAAGATTTAAAAAATAAAAAATAAACTTTTTTATCTATAAATAAAAGTAGAACATTCACAGAGATACTCATTCAACAAATTTCTAAGATCTTATATATTGTATTTTTTTTTATATTACTTAGAGTTCTTCAGAAAGGAAAAAATAACTTGAAGGTATAATTTATTTCATTTGTTGTTCATTAATTTTGTATTGTTATAAGTTAATTTTATTGTGTAATTATTTTATTTAATTTTTATGTTATGTTAATTTATTGTTATTTTTTATTGAAGCTATGACATTATCACATAAAGGGAGAGCCAACGTTTCACATTTGGTGATCAACGAAGAAGAACAATCTAATAATCCACTGGAAGAAATTAGAGTTGACTTACTATCTCAAGTTGATGGCTCCTCTGAAGTCACTCGTAAGGGCAAAAGGAAAGTTCAATGAACTTCACCAGTTTGGAGTTACTTTGATCTAGTTACACGTACAAACGAAAATGATGTAACAGAAGAGCGTACAATTTGCAAAGTATGTAAATAAGACTACACAAGTAAATCCTCTTCTGGCACTGGTCACTTAAAGAGGCATCGCAAAAAATGCGAAGCTAAGCATGGTGTAGGTGGTGTTGATTATTGTCAACAAACACTTCAATTTAGCCCTGATGGTAGTGTTATCAATTGGTCATATGACCAACAAAGAGCAAGAGAATGGCATGCTAGATATTTGGCTAGTGCTCAACAACCAATTAGTCTTGCTGATGATCCAGCTTTTGAGGAGTACATTCAAAATGGTTATAATCCACAATAATAGGCGTGTTTCAAGAACTACCATAATAGCTGACACCATGAAAGTTTTTCATTCAATGAGGGAAAAGTTAGTAACTGAATTTATGAGGTGTTTGGCAGTGGTGAAAACCACTCAGTTCCCACCACAATCTCAGTTATGAACAGTGTAAAGCTCTCACATGCTATAGTAACAATAAAAAAAATATGCTACAGTGTAAAACTCTCACATGGTACAGTAAAAGTGGTTCCTACCACTGGTTCCCACCACCTTTCCAAACACCCTATTAGTTCATTCACTGCATCTGTTGCATACACATCTGATTTGTGAGAAGGTCATACCAAAACTAGTTATATCTGTGTAACTGCACATTATGTGGATAAAGATTGGTCTTTTAAAAAAAGGTTAATTGTTTTTCGACCAATGCCTTATCCGCATGATGCCAAGGCCATTCATGATGTCATCATGGAAGTTTTTGATTTTTATGGCATTAAAGAAAAGGCTTTGAGTATCATACTTGATAATGCATCTGCTAATACTGCTACTATTAACCTTTTCAAGACAACATTGAGACCATAACATGGTGAAACACCTTTGCACCAAAGATGTGCTTGTCATATTATTAACTTGTGTGTTCAAGATGGCATGAAATTTTTTCAAGGTTATTTGGAAAATATTCGAACGGCCTTGGGTTATATAGCAAGTTCTGGTTCTCGAATTGAAGAGTTTACTAAACTTTGCAAGAGAGCAAGCATGAAACCCAAAAAACTTCCAACTGACATTAGACACCGGTGGAATTCAACATATTTGATGCTAAATGCATGCCTACCATACAAAGAGGTCATAACTGCGCATTACAACTTGAAGAATCCAACTGAGTCGCTTCAAGAATTTGATTGGCAAATTGTTTCATGCTTCTGCAATTTCTTAAAGGTTTTTTACGAATCCACTCTCTAACTCTCAGGTGTGTACTATTCCACCTCTCCTCATGCATTACATAAATTATATGGCATTGCTGCAACCTTCGATATGCATAGAGATTTTGACATGTTTAGGGAATCTATTGAGTTCATGGAACAAAAATTCAAAAAATATTGGGAACGTGTTCCACCTTTGTATTGCATAGTCACTATATTGGATCCAAGAGTTAAATTAGCTGGTGTTGAATATTTGCTTAAGGATATAGGGGAAAAATTAAGGGTGCATTCTGACATAATAACCATTCAAAATGTGCAAGCAAAAGTTAACAACATATTTACTACATATAATGAAAAATATGAATGAGGCCAAACAGTATTCCCTGCACCTTTAGCAAATACTACATTTGTACCACATGGTTCTTCATGGGCAAGTATGATTAGCTACACCGGATTTGGTTTCGGTGCATTATCTACATCTTCAACACATAGTGAATTGGAAAACTATCTGAAAATAAATTTTGCAGCATTCACTTTCAATGAGCAAGGTGGTGGTCATGATTTCAATAAGTTTGATCTTTTGTCATTTTGGAGATCACAGTTAAGAACTTTTCTTGTGCTCTCTAAAATAGCTCGTGATATACTAACCATACCAATGTCCACAGTTGCAAGTGAATAAGTATTTAGTTGCAGTGGTAGAGTACTTGATGAACGACGTGCACGTATGAGTGACGATATTCTGGAAGCAGTAATGTGTGTCAAAGATTGAAAGGATGCTCGCAGAAGAAGCCAAGAAGTTCAAGATGATTGGGTTAATGACTTTGAAAATTTAAACATTTCTAATACTCCCACTGGGAATAATACGTTGTAATTAATTATGAACAATATTTTTTATGCTTTTTTATGTTTTTTTTTTTTTTTAGTACTGTTGTAAACATCTTATGTATAATTATCACGATTGTACTCTTTTTTTCTTATTAAAGTTTTGTCCCACTGGGTTTTTCTTGGAAAGATTTTTAATGAGACAATCGTAAATAAAATATCTTTTGTTATATTTCTCCTGACTATTCAAATTTTTATATTGTTAACTTGTTTAAAAATTTAAAAATAAAAAATAAAAATAAAAAAATTCAAAATTACATGCTTAGATGGGCTGGCCCATTTAAACCCATGATGGGCCAGCCCATTTAAGGCCCATGGCACGACCCATGTAAAATTGGCCCGCGGGTCAGGCCGGGCCAAGGTAATTTTAATATGGGCTGGCCCAGCCAGCGGCCCGTGTAGGCCTAAGGAGAACAGGCCAAGCCGGCCCATTCTTGCATCACTAGATCAAATGAAGCCTATATGTATATAGGCTTTTCTTCGGTCTCTTCGGGGAGACCCTTTCCTCATTTAGTATAAAAAAAAAATGATAGTCATTTATTGTATATCCATCGTACAAGCTTTTTTTGCTTACCCTATACACACACACGGGGTTTTTCTATGGGCTTTCGGAAGGACAATCCCTCCTACAAAAAACCTAGAAGTAAAAAAAAAAAATTATCAATAACTATAACATCGATGTTAAAGAGACGTAACACCAAAAATTATTTAAAAAACGTAGCCAAAAGTATACTATACCTTTTTAAGGTCTATATTACGTTCAACATTTGAAATCATATTTTAATAACAGTCAGGTTAAGCCTTCCTAACATCGACATTATGTTCAATGATGTAAGAACCACTTCACAATAAACAAAAATGAGAAACCCCCATATTTTAATTTAAGACTAATATCTTGATCAACTATACCATGTATATACTAGTTGTACGGACGCAACAAAGAGAGTGATTAAGCACTTGCTCAATCCAAAAAAGATATATATCACAATCTTGGTTTCTGTTTAATGGCCGTTCAATATTGGGATGGATTGGACTATGTCAAAAAGTTGGAAAGAAAGAAGAGATTATCGATTGGATCTTGGAATGGAAGGTCTCTCTTCTGGGTTCTGATTTGCTTGTGAAGATTCTAGATATTATCCTGTTTAAATTGAACTATATATCAGCAATAGTGACCTTTAACCAACCAGCCATTCTTTTTTCACGCTTTGTTTGAGCTTCGCCTCTTAGTCCCCTTGATGAGTCACAAACCAATAGAAAAATGTCATTTGATCGACCTTGTGTTTTCTTCTTTTTGCTTTTTAGTGCACGTCACTTCCCACTATAATTTCACACATGGACACAGTGACTAACTCAAATTTATAATAAAATAATAATAACAAAAATAATGATAATAGGAAAAAATAAAAAAAGGACAAGAAGATGATGGGAGGGCAGACTTTAGTGAATCATCATCCTTATCCTAAAGTGTGTCTGATAAGTACTAGTAATCAACATAAAGAGATTTCAAGAAGGTACACATTATTTTGTTTTGATCTCTATATTTTTGGCTTTTTTCAACAAATAAAGCTAGGTAGAAAAAAGATTCCTTCTTCTTAAGGAATTTCATGCTTATCATCCATCCAAAATACAGTATACACATACAAAACTCACATGCACAATTGTGTGTTGAATTTGTATACTTTCCAGCTGACAGATGGATAGGATAATAGGGAGAGCAAAGATGACAAATGAATTATTATGTTTGGTCACAAACTTTCCAGCTGCTTAAATGGGTCATTTAAGTGACCCTTGTTGTAAAATAACCATCAGATCGCATTAAAATTATTTTCAAGTAAGAAAAGTAAAATAGTTTGACAAAATTTGATAAATATCGGATGGTTCAGAACTGTGCTTCTTTGAGGGGTATAACTTGGATGAAACAACTAATAAGTAGCTCTAAAACTTAATCAGCTGGGCAAATGAGAAATGAGATTTTCTTGTTCAGTTCTGAACCCTTATTGGGGGAACTTTTAATACATTATCTGCAGTGTCTTTTTCTCCACCACCCCAAACTACTCGGAACTTGGAAGTCCTCTCAAATAGATTCCATATTCCCCATTTTATCATATCTGAAACCCCCATTTCATTTGAGGAACCTTTTTTTTTTTGTGTGTGTGTGGTGGGGGGGGGGCTGCTTCTGGTGTCCGTACACGTGCTAAGAACACCATTATAATTTATAAAGAATTATTATCCCAGAAAAGTTTTCAAATTGGTGAATCAAATTACTATTCTTTATAGGAAATTTTTGGACCAAGTTGCATGTATTGTGAATATTCATTTACTAGACTCTTGAGAAGTAGACGTTTTGCCATAGGCAAAGGGCCTGTTTGTGCAAGCCATGTTCTTGATCACTAAGATATAATATATATTTTTTAAAAAAAAAAAACCACCCCACTATTTTTTTCAAACTCAGAACGTGATATGATGCCATTCTAGTTGGAAGGACAGCTAAAGTGCGATATATAAGCAAGTTTACTTTCAAAATAGCCAGAGAGGAAAAGAACATGCATATATAATTGATTATTATATAAATTTTAAACAATCTTTTTAGTCATTTGTACGTGTTTTTGTTTCCTTTCTGAAGCCAATTATAGAAGATCAATTCTTGCTTTTATAATTTCCAATCTGCCAAGAAAGAATCCATCTTTGTTCCTGTTGTAGAAGATAGAGACCTTCAAGATGCGTTACTTAGCTTCATATAATAATATGTTATAAATATGCAAAGAAATAATTAGGCTGTAAAACATTCTTGGGATGTACAAAATGAATGACAATTAACCGAACAAAAATAAATAACCATAAGATAGCAATAATAACACATAATCCCTCTTACAGTCTTGGAGCACACAAATCAAATACATAAAATTAGAAAAGGAAAAATAAGAGAGAAAAAAAGAAAGAAGGTCAATCTCTATGGTTGCTCAAAAGACATGGAAAAACTAGAGAGAGAGAGAGAGAGAGAGAGATTCATAACCTCAAGAGAAAGAAAACCAACCCAAAAGGAATCAAACTTATTACAGCTTTTTCCTCCATATATAATTTCCTTTGTGAAACAAGACGGTTGAGAATTGGGAAGGTCTTCATGATCATCATGATGACAATAATAACATCATATCAAAAGCCAAGCAGTAGACTTGCCTAGAGGTTTTCATTTTCCTCAAAGCCTTCCAAAATAAGCACCCTTTTTTTCCGAAGAAATTATTGTGGCAAATTAGGCCATGGCCGAAAGGCAACTTTTCTATATTTCTCAGGCGAGCCTTCAAAGAAGAAAGAAGAAATACAACATAATAACCTCCTCCTCATTCTCAACTCTGAAAGTGAAATGTTTCGAATATTGATATTTTTTCAAAAAACTTTCTCCAAAGAAGAAGAAGGGGACTTGGAGAGAAGAAGTGGTGGAAATAAAAGTCTCTGGAGTGGTTGGGTGTATTTATAATGAGGCATAGATTTATCTGACATTTTTTTATTTTATTTTTATTATTTTTTCTATTATTTCTTTTGGGGTATTAGAGACGGACGAAACAACAAGAACAAGGATGTTGTGCTAAGGAGAAAAAAAAAAAAAAAAATACTTGGACACGTATAAACATTAATGGGCCTACTTTCATATACGTGCTTTCATAATTTATTGAATTTAACTATACTCTTTTTTTCACTCTTTTATACGTCTTTTGAGCTAACATGATAAATTATTATTAAAACATAAAATGATATAATGGATTATAATATGTCAATATGGAATACAGAGAGTGTAAAAATAAGGTGTTACTAGTACTCTTTTTTATATATTAGTATAAACTATAAAGGGAACATCCAACTAGATGAAAATTAAGATAATAGTAAAATTAAAGGAATTAATTAATTTAGCACAATAAATGATAACAAAAATAACAATATAATATAATATAATAAAGATTTTTAATTTTGGAGCTCATGATCACCAACGGCTGAAAATGGCGAGGTGGAATGGGTTGGCTTCTACGTGCCGGTCACCAGAATGAGTCACACTCACACGTATTTATCAATACAAATGTGTTTTGGTTAACCTGATACCTTGTTTATTTTTAAGCGACTTTCACACAGATATAAATAGTTTTTATTGTATTTTTATGCTTGTTTTGGGTAAAAAAATTTTAAATAACGCAAGTTTTTGAACCTCAAATTATATCATAATCAAAGAGTAATCTTTTTACCCTTTCGTTCATTTTCTCTAAGTACGTCTATGTGAATATGGATCTTTAATTCTCTTGCCAATTAGCTGCATATTTGAGAAGATGTTCAAAGTGATGTATATGTTATGAAAACCAAAAAGGAATAAAAAGGAAGAATGAATACGACAATAAAAAGGAAAAACGACAATGTGAGAAATTATTAGAAATGTTGCCCCTTTTTTGGGGCTTATTTTGTAAAGTGCACATGTATAAATATATTTAAACATAAGTATTGAGTATAAGCAAGAGAAAAAAAAAAAAAAAAAAAGCTCGGTGGAGAGACAAGAAAGAAGATTAGAAGGGGGAGAATCAATAGTCGAAGTTGCATTTGAATCACAATAATTCGAAAACAACATAGGAAAATAGACATATAAACAAACACAATAAATTGGCCTATTAAATACTAGGTCAGGCTAGCTATTGAGTACCGTATAATTTAAGAAATGCTCCGAATTATTTATTATACTATAATTAAAAAGTCAAACGAGACTAAGGAATTAAAGAAAAATGCAGAAAATTTTTTTGAAGATCAATCAGTATAGTAATATTATATTTAGATTGTTGGTTTGAATTGTTAATCTAAATTGAAAATTATTGTACTAATTTAAATTTCATGAAAAAAAAACAAAAACAAAACTAGTTTGAATTAAAATTTTTCTATGAGTAGATGTTTTTCTATGTGTTCATATTTTCTTGCTAATTAGCTGCATATTTGAGAAGATGTTCGAAGTGTTATATATATTATAAAACGAAAAGGAGTAAAGAAGAAGAATTGAATATGACAAGAAAAAGAGAAAACCACAGTGTGAAAATTAGTAGGCATATTATCTCATTGTGTGTTTTATATTATAAAGTAGCGGTGAAAAAAAAAAAAAACTGACAAGTCTATGAACCCAATTAACTCATCAATCTCAATTCGAGATAACCTCTGACGAGTAATTCAACCTAATCTAACACAACTTGAGGTTTCATTGGATGGGTTTGGGTTGGGATTTTCCCAATCCATCCTAACCCGAGCCTACCTGCATACACATACACATATAAAATATTTATATTATATATTTATAATTTTAATATATATATTACATATATACAAAGATGAAAATTGCATCTTGACAAGTAAATTTTTAGCATCCTTAATTTATTTTGGTTATGCTTACTTTTTAATTTTTTGATAATTGCTCTTGCTTGGAAGTTGACAAATGTTGTAACGCCCTTATATAGGGGTTAACAGTTTTTAATGAAATAAAATAAAAATCAGAAATAAAAGTAAAACCTTAAAAATAAAGTTGCCCGAGACTTAAATGAAAACTCTCAAATCAAAAATAAAAATATAAACGATGATTAAACCACAGTTTAATGTAGCACCTTAAATTTAATAATATAAAACTGTCATCATCATTTCAACCCTCAACGAATTTTAATACAGTCACAGAAAGTAACAATTAATGCTTACTATCATGAAGAACATTCTTAGCAATTGAAGCAGACCCAACGTAATATAGCTACATAGCTTCATCAGCTATTTTTCTCGTAGCCACCTCACACTTAGTGAGTCCTAAAAAGATAAAAATATAAGGGAATGAGCGGCAATATGCTTAGTAAAGAAAACTACTACTCACCTTTAGTTTTTTATCATTACCACATTTAAACATGCATGGTTAGTTAATACTCATCATTATCCAGATTATGAGATTTATTATAATCATATTCGGTAGATACTATAGTTAATCATTACCAAGTTTCATACATATACATATATACAAATATACATATATACAAATGTTACAGTTCATCATTATTCCTAAGTACCCACGTTCAATAAAGTATCACTCAACTCATGGAAACCTAAATAGGCGCGCTTGATTACCCTCTAAATATTCCAAGGGTGTTCCGGTGAGGGGACATTAAGCCCTGAGTCCTCACAAAGTCGATTCCTGTACAGTGTGTTTTGAAACTTTCAACCCAAGGAAGCGTCATCACCTTCCCCTTATTTTACCTTTTAGGGTATTCATGCCCAATGCGTAACTGCCACCCTCTTCACGTCTCACCATTTCTCTATATTCAATCATTATTAATAGAGTCAGTTTTCCTAACCATGCTTCTCAATTTATAACATGTGTCAATTCATTATGTTCCTCGCCGTACAATACAAGATGAGTCTATGTGATACTCATATAATAACAGTTCAACATAGATATATATATATATATACATATATCTTGTGGTAAAACAATCAATTTTAATTCCATAAAAACCTCACAAAAGATGAGTAATAGAATCCCTATCTTTCAAGCTTATCAACAATCTTTAAGTCCCAGGAATCAATTAACGTTAGCTCCACACTCCCTTGATCCTAAGGCGTGTATAAGGACAATTAAAACTAAAGCACAGCATACAACCACATTCATAAATAAATCATGTGTAAATCCATCTTATTAGTGTGCCATTAAAGCCTTTATGCAAATCTTTTTTTTAAATACCACAGTAAACAATTTTTGTCTTAACATAATATAAAATTAAACAAGTAATCTATATGTTTTAGTCCCTAATAAGATTCATCAATCACTTAGGATACTATTGAAAAGATTGCAAGACCTTAATGAATTAGGTGGTGAGCAAAGGTGAGTTCTTGGTTCAGGTTAGCAGCTGGTATACCATGACAAACTGGCAGGTTTACTAGTTTCCAATCCGAAAATTGAAAAATTTATAGAAAATAAAATACAACTCTGATTTAGGTTTATGATAGCTTGTTAGAAAGCTTAGAATGTCTACTTTTTAAATATGCAAACCAATTTATAAAATTCATTTTAATTTAATCCTAAAATTTCAAGAAATAGCCACTGCTCATAGAGGTATTACAAAGTTTATGGAATGTCAAATTTTTCTTTAACCCAAAACATATTATCCTTGTTCAAAATCTTAAAACCATTCCAAAATATGCAGCTTGCATTATATAATCACAATAAACATATTTTCATGAGTTTTATACTAAAATTATCATCAAACCATATCTCTAGCCTTTTTTACAAATAAGGGTGAAAACATGCTTATGTCAAACTTTCTCATTCAAAACCATAAAATCTAAATTATGCAGCAAAATAAATGAGCAATTTCAAAGTAAAGATGGTAGATAAAACTAGATTAATTTTCTAAAATCTTACCTTAAAATCTCATTGAAAACTTTAAGTCATCAATTCAAGAGATTAAAGCTCAAGTTCAACTTTAGCATTGGGACTTTTGAATGACATGGAGCTGGGTTTCTCAGGCTTAGAGAGCAGACGAAGGAAGAAGAAGAAGAAGAGAATGAGAGGAAGACATTTCAAGGAGGAAGGGAAAGATAAGTGTTGCACGGAGAAGAGAAAATGAATGTATGATTTTCTTTGTTGGAGGGCCCGATTGAAGGAAAATAATGGGAAGCGGGAGACAAGTAGGTAAAGCATTAAGTGCATTATGTCTCATTTGGAGACTTTAGTTCATATGATGCCAAATGACATTTTAATAATTAATTTGATGTTTCAAGAGTGTTTCGGTAAATTTACTAAATAGATATAAAAAAATTTTAGAAAATTTTGAAATAGATATAAATAAATAGGATGAAATAAATTTTAAATGAAATAAATTTTAGTTAGCACACTAATAATTAATTTAATTACCAAATTACCTATTAAGAAAATAATGGGTATCACAAATGCGTTTTGATAAAAAAAATATATGTATATTGTTTGTGTATTTACATTAATAAATTGAAGCTTATTATGTTTTATGTCAAGTGATGGATCTTGCATTACAAATGTAGAAGATGTTCGAGTGAAGATGCTTGGAATTAAAGATTGACAATTATGCACTCTTTTGGTTAATTTATTAGTATTTTTTTTGTAATGGTTTCTACTATGGTTTATTTTTTAGTTTATAACTTGATATATTTGATTTGAAGTTGTGTTGTAGAACCTTTATCTTTATATTAGTTTTAACTTGTTGAGATAATTTTAGACTTTTATTAAACCAATATCTTGCAAATTTTTGCCTTTTGATTTGTTTTGGGTTAAAATTTTTATTTTTTTTTTTTATTTTTATTTTACTTAACCCGACCAACCCATATAATATAGTCAAACTTTAATTAAGTGATTTAGTTTTAAACTTTATATTGATTAGATGAGTTAAATTTAAAATTAATATATCTAAATTTTAATTAAATGGGTTGAGATTTTCAAAAAACCTATCCAACCCCTGGCGTCCACCCATATAAAGTGTGTATAAATACATATGAACATATTCAGTAAAAGCAACAGAAGAAAGTCAGTGGAGAGACAATAAAGAAGATAAGAAAGGGAAGAATCAAATAGTAGATGCTGCGGTTGCGTCGCAATAATTCGAAAACAGCATAGGAAAATAGACATATATAAATCAACACAATAAATAGGCCTATTAATTACTAGGTCATACTATTGTCTGCCGTATAACACAAGAAATGCTCTGAATAATTATCATACTATGATTAAAAAGGGAAAGGAGACTAAGCAGGAGTTAAATAAAAATGCAAAAAAAAAAAAAAAAGTTTTGAAGATAGATTAAGTATAATAATATTATGTTTGGATCATCAATCTATATTAAAAATACTATAATAATTTACATTTTATGACAAAAAATAGTAAAATAAAACCAGTTCGAACTGAAATTTTTCGATTCAATCTATGAACCAAACATTATACAAATCGGCAAGCCTGGCTCGTCTCTAAATTTCACAGTAAAAACAGAATGTAGCCATAATTTTTGTATCTTGGGTGTTTGCTACATCTTTTTAATATTATTATTTATACGTCACGGAAGCTTTTGCCCAGTGAAGGATACAACCATTAAAGAGACTTTTCACAAAAAGCCAAAGTTTAATAGATTGCTTCATCTTTCTGGCAAATTAAAAATGGGGAAAAAAAGAAAGAAGAGACAGAACTTAAAGATATTTAATTTTGAATAATGAAAAGAGAAGTAAAATTTATTAAACATTGACCATAAAGTTTCACTATAGTTTGTGGGCAGGGTCTATTATGGAGCTGTATAGTCCAATATTTTTTACAATATTTTTGTTTTCTTTTTTTGCTAAATGGTCCCATAAAGTTTATGTAAAAAGAGTCAAAAGTAGTCTTAATTGGATAGTTAAGATTGATTGGATCCTTGAAGTTAAGTGGGGGCATGCCTTTTCTTGTTTTAGGTAGGATTGCAATTTCCAAGTGCTAATGTCCACTAATTACATATATTTTATTATCCACAGGTATCATAAAACTAATAATGTACATATTCCTCTAAGATTGTGATGTAATGATTGTATGAGATTTCTACTATGAAGAAAAAAAAGTGTTTAAGGAAGTGGTTAGAACTGAAAAAATAAGTTTTAAAAATACAGTATATAAAAGCTTTATATTATAACAGTTTTTTTTTTGTTTTTAATTATAACTATTAAAAACTTTACATATTAAAATAGTTCCAATCAAGAGGTCAGACAAATGTATAAACATTTGGCATCGAGTTCAATTTGATTGAGATTTGATCAGTTGTAATTCTCACAGTGATAAAATCTATCCATCTTAAAATAATAACAGTGATAAGACAATTGAGAGTGTCCCAAGATTAGCCGTTTTAATAGAAAAAATAATTTTTTGAATATTACATTGGACTGTGGTTAAGGGCACTAAAACTTAATTACCCTTTCGACTAATGTATGCTTTTGCAAGATCAATATAAGAAAACCTCTAAATGCATGCAACATAGATGTTTTGTCTTATACGCGTAAACATATACGTAAATATATTAATTGCAGATTTTTTTAATGATTACGAAATAATATTAATTTGGATTTTTAATGTCTCTTTGGATATTTAGTGTGTACCTTTTGTTTTAAAAAAAAAAAGATATTTACGTATGCTTTTCAATGTCAAAGTTTTACACTTTTAAAAAATGTTTTGTTTATTATTTCTGTCAATGATATCTACTTTTGCCCATGAGTTCCAAATTAATGGATTCTGCATTACTCGAAATCATTTGTTAAAACACTGATTCTTAATTTGCATTTTTGTTATTCGTGCGGTTTGTTCATGAACCATGAGCATAGTGATATTTTCGTCTTGAACTCTTTGAATTTTTATGTTTTGTATAAACATTTTTGGTTTTTGATACTAAGATTGACGAAGGAGTTTTGAAATTTAACAAAAAGCTGTCATCTGTTGATCGTGTGGTAGCTTAAAATTTTGCAGTGATTGATATGTTACACACAAATGTTTTCTCCGTTGCTGTAAAAATCCATTGAAAATTAGAATATATTACACTTTACATAACTATTTATGTAAAGTTTTCCGTTTTTACATGTTAAAGATGTGATTATCTATTTTAACTTTCAGAAATTCTTCATCTATTAATAGTGTCAATGACCAAAACTACAAAAAAAGTTGGGCAATAATATATTAAAATTAAACTTAAAATTAAAAAAAAAAAGTGTTATAATGCTTTGGTTCATACGAATAGTGCTAATAACCTATCTTCATATTGCATGTTTCATGAATTTTTACTGTCTGGTCAAGCTGAACAATGGGAAATAATTTCCTCCTCCTTTATCCGTAAATTCTTTCCAACTCTTGAATTGAATTTAAGGACAAAAACTCAACGAGTTGGCACCTAATTCATCCAAAAACGTACCTATGAAGACATTACTTTTTTGAGAAAGCATAGTGTCCAATGTAACTCGAACAACTTTGTCGTTTCGCTTTGCCCACTAAGAAAGGGAAAATCAATTCTAGAATGCTTAACCTTGTCATGCGCATGCATTAATAATGCCTTTTTTGGTGCGGATTACCAATAAAAAAGTTGTTTTAAATGCTTAATTAATCTCTTTTTGGAACTTAAGCCATTCAGATATTGACATATATTTAGCCATAATCCATAATGAGATTAAGTAAGCACCATCAGAATCAAAAAGCCAAAGTCCTAATGAGTTGGAGTGACTGAATTCATTGGACAATAATCCTAAACCCTTTAGAAAATCAACATAATTCTCGTACAATTTTACCGTAAGCAGACCAATTAGGGACCCACCATATCAAAGCTGCCCACCAAACAAGATTTCCTTGACACCTAACTACTCAATTAAAACGAAATTTTGAAAAAAAAAAAAAAAATTTATGGTGGGAATCCAAACCCACATGATGAATGCAAAACTTTGCGAATTAAGCATAAGATATGTGGTTGAAAAGTAGAGAAAATGGGGAAAAGGAAAATTCAAGCAAAAAGTGGGACATGGGTCTAAATAATTACATATCTTTGTTCACTTCGTTTAAATAAACACAAACGACAAAACAAATGTGGGGCGTAATGGAGTAATTCTATGTACAAATCAATGCCCAAAATGGGGGGTCAACATGTCTCTTCTCATTTATCCACTAATTGTTTATTAATACACTCTCCTTTTAACTGTTCTAGTTTCAGTGCATGTATACTGTACATCAAACAGTCGCGACCAGATTAGGTTAATCAGTGAGTCAAGTATAAAATGCACAAGCCTCAGTCTAATAATATATTTTTGACTAAGGTCCGCTATTGTGTGATTTATGAGTACTGAAGTTTTAACCTGATAACTGTTTGTTTCTTTTTTGTTTTCTTTCCTGGATTTCATAAGATTTGCTCCAATATTCTTATCAGATTTTAAAAGCTTTGTTTGACATTGATGTTACACTTGATCGATGTTGACTACTTTGTTATATACATATATAGGATATTGATGTTCTCCTGGATATGTCATCAGGGATGTCTACAATAGCATCCACCATACTACACTGATGGAAAGGTTATACAAACATGTTTATGATTTTATTAGACAATATTATTTCAAGTGTATAGTTCAAATTAATAGTGTAAAATAAAAATTTATTGTCGTTTAAAGCTCAATCATGTTACATTAAAATTGTTTTAACTTTTAGTTAAAACTGTATTGACAAACAAATTATATATATATATATATATATTTTTTTTTTCATAAAATTCTCTTCTTTGATGCTCATGATCACGGTTCACGAACTACTTTTGATTCGGATAAGGGGCGGTTTGTCGGTTACTTAGATCACGTATAGCTATTGTATAATTATAGGTATCAAGAGTCTCATCACCTTTTTTCCCCCAGCCGTAAGAAATGAACAGCCCTACGTCAAGAAGACTAGTAATTTTAGAGCTTGTTTAGAATGAGAAAAGAAGTGGAAGGAGAGAGAAGGTGAAGGCATTGGTGAGAGGATTTTGAGATTTAAAATTTTCAATTTTATGCAGCATGCACTATGCAGGAATGAAACAAAAATAAAGGTACTAAATACATTAAGAGAAAAATTCTCTCCTCTCAATTTCCTCTCTTAGATTATAGACTTTTGTTTTCTCTTATCAAACACAACCTTACTGATATAAGAGATTTCTCTAACGAATTTTAGCACCATATGAGTAGAGGATTAGTTTGTGCATTTTCAAGAATCCAAGCTCAAATTATCAAACATGTTTACCAGCAACGCCCAAATCACAGAACATGAACATATAGAGTACGATATTTCTAATGCATACCACCGAAGGTTGCGATATTTCTAATGCATACCACCGAAGGTTGCGGTGTAGTGGTTAATATGCTTTTGTTAGGTCTTCCTTATGCTTCCACTCAGGGATGGATCGAGAAGTAAATTATTCGACACTTGAAAAATACCGTATTCACCTCCACTTCGACAGATGAAATGGAAAGGAAAAAGAAGAAAAGATAAAATAAAGGTCGTTGGCGTTTGATGTCACCTAAAAAAATCTAGACGGACTTTCATCCCAAACTATGATCATTTGTCAATGGACTAGAGCATTCTTTCATCTATATAAAGTTTTTCGCCCTACCCCAATTTAGTTTTTAACCAACAGTAATACAATTTCATGAATTTTTAAAATTTTAATGATAAACTAGATTATACATAACGTAGTAACTCGTATTGTTCCTTTCAACAGTTGGAACAAGGATGTAGTCAATTTAATTCATTTAGTATGATGTCTGCTGCTGTGACTCGTCTCTCCATCTAGGCCCTATGACAGACGACAACAAAGGAAGGCCCAAGAGAAGGCCAAGGGCGACGCAGCCAAGAGCACATGCAGATAAAGGTCAATAAGAAAAGCACCATCTCATTTAAAGCACTTCCTGATCACAATATAGACAAGAGATAAGACCAGGACCATCAAAGCAAAAGGCAAGAAATTGCAATTAATAGTAAAGAAAGCTACAACATGCAAGCATGATGACTAACTTTGCATCTGCTTTAATAATAGGGCAGGAATCTCACTAATATTACAGAAAATCTTTGCTTGACAGCCACTCCTCCAAAATACTGGAAACAATAATAGCCTACGCAAAATAGGGATACAGTACTTTCAAATGTTTGTATGGACAACTTGACAGTTGACATAACAATCTCTGTTCAAATCATATGCCTGAAATCTCTCATGCCTGAAAAGTGAAAAGCGTAACTCCACAAAGTTAATTATAGAGATGGTAGAGCAACAAGGAAAAGAAAAATGGGCAAAAAATAGAAGAGAGAAGCAGGGATGAATTCCAAATACCATGTTTACGGCATGCCTATGGTCCAAGATCACATCTTTGAGTGGGTTCACCCTGTAGAAAGTGAAACAAAAAGAAGGGAAGACAGCAGCAAATTTGGCGGCCCTTAATAAAATTGACCACCAATTTGTATTTTTTTTTTGACATTACATATATTGGATTCTTTTCATTTGTCCAATCACAAAGTAGAGTGCGTAAGAATGAAAAAAAAAAATACTACCACCCCAAAATGAAAGCATGTATTTCGGCCCAAGTAGAGACCGTGTAAAGAATGCCGGTCGATCCCTTCCAGCTAGGAGAGCTTCCTTCAACGTATTCTTTCTGTTTCTTAACAACGCCAGGATACAGTGGAATAAATGAAACACCAAACTGCTCCCCCACTCTCCTAAGGCTTGCACTCGACCCAACCACAATTCCTATATCTGCCTCAAGCAGACAAAGCAAGTCGCCCACCGAGCCGCCAATGTAAATAGTCAAGTTCTTTCTGTCTTTGCTCGTATTCGATAAAATATCGTTGAAGGCTCGAACCTTATCAATGGGAGACTCTACTTTCTTAACAATTTCACCTGTGGAAATGGATCCTTCAAAGGTGAACTCATTTGCATGTACATTCAGCTCATGTAAACCTCCTGCTCCAAAGAAAATATAGAAATATATAAAGAACTATGCATGAATTGCATGTAAGATCAGTAGAAGCAAAATAAGTTGTCCACGTATCACATTTGGTCCCAGAAAGGAAGGAAAAGTTAGTTGCAACCGATTGCTTTTTTCACAGTTAAAGAAGCTGGAAATCCTTAGAGAGGAATAACTTCAACATGACATGAAGTTACTAAATCTCAAAATGAGACCAAGTACAAGCACAACGCATGCTTGGAACCTAAAAATATGCCAACACCAGAGATAAGTTGAAACAATACACCAATGTATAAAAGACCCTGCTAAAAAACAAGAGAACATCTGAAACAGATTCACGTCACAAGAACAGTTGGATAGCTTACATTTTGAGATTAAAAGGAGAGACAGAGAGAAGGGTTGGGCTGTCTTTACTAATAATTAAAATTTAGAAGCATACTACTCACTGAAGATAGGTCTGTTAAATCTTTCTAGACATAACATCAATAAATTTTATGTAAGGTACTGGGATGTATAGATGGTACTGAAAAGATTTACTTTCAAAGAAAGGAAAGTGATTTAAGTTTGTGCATAGATTATTGCGAGGATTAGGAGTACTTGACAGGGAAGATACATACCTGATGAAAAAGCTGACCTGATGAGATCGCCACACCAGCAGTATGAAAGGACATGAACATTTGCATTAAGATTTTCATTCTTAACCACTTTCTCAAAGAAAGCAGTACAACCATCGTGAAGAATAAGACGTTCACCAGCTTTTTTTATGTCTTCAAGATTTAGACCTTTGAGTACCCCAGACTCTATCACTCTATCATTTGCCCTTTTCTCAAAATCTGAAAGTTGTTCCAGTGCGTTGCGCAATTGTTCATAGTTAAACGCCACTGCAAAGCCAAAGAAGTCAAAGAACACTTACAACCCAAAGCATCTTTTAAAAATGGTTATAAAAAATTTCAATTAGTTAAAATAATGGTGAACAAGCATCTACCTTGTTCACTGGGCATAATGCTTTCTATGCATTGCTCATGCTCTTCTGTGTACTGACTCGAAAGAAGGCCCCAAGTATTCCTGAGGTCAGCTGAGGACATCCGCAAAATTTGACTTTCAGTTGACTCTGATCAGATTTTGGTGCAGTTACTATAGCTATTTCTGCTAAAATGGCAGATGAATCAACAACAGTGCAAGTCAAATCAAAATCAGAGAATATCATAAGCCAATCTTCTGCAGGATTGTGCTCTTTCGTCAGAGGAACTACAGTTGGCTGATCAATCGGCTGAGATGTAAAAAATTCAATCTCAAGTTTCATTGCTTGGTGATAAAGCTTTTCAATAATGTCAAGTTCCTCGCCTGTCAAAGAGACACTTAGTTTATCGAGCAACTCTTCAGTTTGCACAGCTGATGCCTAAATTCAAAGATAAGAAGAGTTGAGGTGCTGGAGTAAAGAAGGTCATTTATGTAATGTATGAACCTCCGAGACTGTAATAGGCAAAGTTTAACAGAATAAAAATCAGAATCAAGATGACAAAACTCCATCTTTCGATAATATTACAAACCTGAAAACTTTCAGATGAATAATTGTCGATCCACTTCTGATATGGGTGACTCTCTTCGTTGTTATCCAGAAGTGCCTGAAACTCCTTGCCCAGAAAAGCATACAGCCTCATGCAAGGAGTCATGGCACCAAGCGTGTAAGCAGCAATTTTAGTTCTCTCAAATGGAGTAGCAAGTTTACCAGGAGCTTTTAATCCTTCAACCTTCCCAGAAGCTGTTGCCAATAAGAAATCTGTGTACTTCACCGTGGCAGAGTTGACAGAGCCCTCTTTAGCAATGCCTGCACCCCATTCCTGTGTGGCTCATTTATTGAGACCATGAATACAATAACTGCTGAGTAAAATATATAACTCAATAAACATACAAAGAAGAGATCAAATTTCTAGATAATTTGGCGGAACTACTTGATGCAAAATTGTTGTCTCTCTCAAGAATCATAATAGATTGTTTCACAAATGTATTAAAAAAGTCCCGCCATAATTAATTTTGAAAATTTCCTGAACGTGCATGTAAATCAGGCATGCCTATACATCACACCATTTAGCAAATGAGTATCCCATCCTATCTCCACATTCTATCCTCCTTCTTCCAAGTCTGAACTCTGTCTTATCTCTATCAAATAAGCCTCGGTTTCAAAAATCATAATTTAGTATCAAGATTCAAATCTCTATTTACCTACAGTCCCTAGTAAGATCCCTTCATACCTGTACAAAAGAATCGTGCATTTTCAACTCCTCCAAAACAGCACTCCTCAATTGAGAAATTGCAAGCTTTGCGTCATCATCATCTGCACACTCTTCTGCTGATTCATACCTAAACAAAAGGAGCGCAACCTCAATTAATTCCTTGATATATTTCCTAAATATACCCTCTATTTGGTTGCAACAGAACTGACAAAAAGAAATAAATAAGTAATACTTCAAACCTCTCTTGTTTCTAGAGAACCATAAGCTACAAAAAAAGATTAATAGTTGAAATGCGATTGGGTCATAATTTTACGAAGAGAAGTATCTCCAATTATTAACTTTCCTTTAAAACTATTTCCTTGTCAGCCAACAAAGATTGCAGCTTGAAAATCTTACTTTGTTTTCTTTTCAATTTGCTGGGCTATAAAACAGAGAAATGAATCCTACAAAAACCTAGCATCAATACAAACCAAGGCAAGGGCAAAACGGTCCATAAACATATTACGTGCAAACCAATTCTAAAAAGTTTAATTCCTAAATAACAAAAGTAGAGTCTTTATCTACTGCTAAAATTCTTGCTAAACTTTACTGGCATTTCTCAGAACCCAAATGGAACTAACAAGAAAACGAGATTTTTATGACAGAAAACCAAAATCTCGTTCCTTGTACAAAGAAATAAGTACCGGTAAAAATCAACTCTTTATAAATTCACTCACCAATAGCGTAGCGATCTACATCCACTATCTCATTTTTCCATCTTCCATTCTGTTCCAAGACACCAAAAAGACTACGAAAGAACATAAAACCACCAATAAAAACGCGCTTGATTGTGATTCTATTAAACCCTAGACCAAAAATACGGTAAGCTATCAAGACTTCTGCAATAGATTTTCTTTGATTGGACGAATCCTATATCACCTATCTAATTTCGAGCTAAACTTTCTCGAGAACCAAAAGCATCAAATCAAAGAAAAGAGAAACAAACAAAGGCGTAAGCTTTCCTTCCATAACTGTCGGAAAAAGAAAAGAAATATATAGTTCGATTTAGATTCCATGATAACAAGTAACTCAAACGATTTGATACGAAAATTTCATGACTCACGCTTGAGCGAAGGCCTTGAGAAAGTGAACATCCTGGGCGATATAATGCCAGAAAGTTTCAATCTTGAGGTTTCCGGAAGCCAAGGAGACGGTGAATGGAGTGTACATGGCGAAGACCGATTCTCTGCGGAACTTGATCCAGAACCGCCGGGCGAGGCCAACCTCGTTGTCTATGGTGGAGATAGCCGACTTCGGAGGAGGTATAGCCATGGATTCCGGCGGCGATCTCCGGGCCGAGTCGACACAGAAGGATCGGACCGAGTCGAGCGGGCGGCCGAATCGGCTAAGGAGCGAGTCGGACGACGATACGAGCTTGGAGAGAGAGGTTGCTTGGCTCCTGATTTGGTTGGAGGAGAAGAAACGCATCAATGGAGCATTCGGGAGAGGGAGAGAGAGAAGGCGGTGGCACTGAGTTAGAGAGAGAAATGAGAGGGAGAGAGAGAGAGAGAGAGGGAGGGAGGAGGGAGAAGGGTGGGGGAGTCGTCGTCTCTCTGTGTGTGAGTTGGCAGTTCGGTGGGTGTGTAAAAAGGAGGGAAGTTTTTATCCGATGGAGTGTGTAGTTTGACTCGTCCTTTCTTTTTTCTTTTTTCTTTTTTTTTTTGGGCGGCCACAAGTGTGCTATTTTTGACTCTTTATTTTACAAGGATTTGTAGCTGCACTGATTTAAAAAATAAATAAATATTTATAACAGTTTAACTACAATAAGCATCTAAAACAGAAAAGACCTGTTAAAAAATCTAACATTCTTAATTTTAGAAGAAGATTTATTGACAATGATTTTATTAACAAAAAATTAATAGATATTATGTAAAAAATAATAAATATTGATGTATAATTTGATTACAGGATAAACTCAAATAAATTTTGAATTTATCGAAACTAATTATTAGGTAAATTTGGTAAATTTTAAATTTTTTTGAGGGAATGGTAAATTTTAAATTTAACCATGAATAAATGGAGTAAATACTTTTCTTTATTTTTCTCTGTGGATTTTCCTATGCCTTTTTGTAGACGTTTAAGGATCTTTTGTTTGTTGGTTCCAAGTTCCAAGGCCCACTAGAATGTTAGAAAATGAAAAGTGCATAAGAAAAAAATATTAAAATATTGCCCTTGAGACAATGACCCAAATGTCTCATTTGCAAGTGGGTTTAAGTTAATAAGCATAGTTTTGGTTTTATGCTATAAAAAATAAAAGAAGGGACGTTGGATTTGGATTGAAGGAATTGGATACCTTTTTTGGTTTGAATAATGTGATTTTGTGGAAACCGCAAAATTGGGGTGAAGAAGTGATTCAAGATGTTTAAAAAAAAAAAATGAAGGGTCGCTTCATTAGGTATGTTGGAGGTAGAGGTGCCTCAATAGGGGTAAACTTTGACATTATTCTTCCTTTTACCATTTTAGAAGTACTTTTGGATGGTTGAAAGCTGAGTTAGCTTGATTATGTTGGAAGAAAAATAAATGAATTATATAGGGTTTGAAAAGATTGCCACAAAATTATATAAGATATAGAAATAAATGTAATTAAGCACCCGTTAAGAAGAACAATTTAAATCATTTTTTATAATTTCAATAATTTTTTATTTAAATTTTGTAAAAAAAAAATTATAGTAAAATAGTTGAAATCATTAAAAATAGTTTAAAGAGCAGTTATCAAGCGGATGCCTAGACTGTACTCATATTGATTCCAGCATAGGGAAGCACTAACAATCCCCTGAAAGTCATGATAATGGTTATTGAAATTTTCCTATAAATTGCTTCAATAGATTACAATTCCATCTTAATCGCACTCTGCTTTTGCCCAACTTGCAATAACCGGAATAATTATATAATATCGGAAAGCCGAAAAGGTTGTCCAAAAAGAACAGGATGTTACTTTTCAAACATTCAAGTTGGTAAGGCTGTAATTAATAGGAGTTCTTCATGATAAATAAATATATGCATCTCTATATATATTGTAGGTGCACTAGCCAATGGGCAATATTTAATCTGAATCGTTAGTCACCAGATAAAAAAATAACGGCCGTTTAAAAGCATTAAAGTAACTATCAGGAAGAAAGCGAGATATTCAAGTTGTATGCATGTACCACGCTCTATATGGTAGTGTTTTGATGTAACTATAATTTGATCGTACATGTCACGCTACTTTGATGACTGTTATATCGTGAGGCTTCTGCCATTAACTTTTTATTTCCCTTTTCTTCTGGAATATATTGTATGAGGATTTTACTGAAATATCTTTAACATAAATATAGATAGAGAATAATAGGGTGTTTAGAAGGGTGGTGGGAACCAGTGGTGGAAACCACTTTTACTGTAGTATGTGAGAGTTTTATACTATAGCACTTTTTTTTTTATTGTTATTGTAGCATGTGAGAGCTTTACACTGTTCATAACTGAGTTTATGATGAAAATCGAGTGATAGAAACCACTGCCAAACACCATATAAGTCTCACGCGGCGCTTTTAAAGTGCTTGAAACCTAAAACGTTTTATCGTTTCTTTTTGCGAAATAGTTTTTTTTCAATGAAAATGTATTTTTTGCCCAAACAAAACGTTTTCTTACTTTTTGATAAGTTTTTTTTTTCTCCTTTAGCGTTCTGGAGAACTTTTTTTTTCTACTTTCTTCAAAAATGCTTTTTTTTATTATTATGCTTAATACGCATGCGCTTTTTGATTAATATATCTACAAAACTATAGAGAAATGAAACGAAACAAAACATCAGGAAAAGCTGCATGGTCATGACATTGTTTCAAAAAAAAAAAAAAAAACAGAAGAGAATAAATATTGAACAGACGAGAAGTTAAAATGAAAGGGATATGATTTACATGACACCAAAAACGCACTCACAGTCACATGCACGCAAATACATATCATCCAACAAAGCAATAGATAGATAATAAACAAGTCAATTTCTCCAAGAATAATGGGCTCTTTATAGGAAGTAAAAAATACAATATATAATCAAATTATTGTTATAAAATTAAAATTTAACACAATATTTAAAATATTTTGATTACGTACTAATTATTCTAATGATATTATATTTTTTACTATATAATTACGTAATAAAATTATTTTAATGATATCATTTTAGGACATATATACAATATTTATAAACTACAAACATATTTTAATTTAATAAACATGATTGAATCATTTGTGTCATTGAGCTATAAAGAAATACCTAGCCCATGCCAATTGAATATTTTAAGGTTTATTCATATCACATTTAAAAAAAATATGCCACACTACCATCCATATTATATGTTAAGTTATGTCACAAACAAATACGTGTAGTATTTTTACACTTTTACATTTGTCCTTAAAAATTTCATTAAGCTTCGTCACTCAATTGCGCGTGAATTAGGCTAAGAATCGAGTCCAAAGTCTAGTTACGATTCTATCATTTCTTAAATTCAGTTATTCACCTATATTTTTAGGGATAAATCAGACTAAGCTCTTTCTATGGTAGTATATTCGGATACTTAATGCTGTTCTTTTTCTATCACGCCTAAATTATTTCTAGCCGAACGAGAAAGATTTGGATTCTCCGCAAAGCCGTCATGGATTCCATTGGGCTTTTTATTCCAGGCAGAACTCTTGTCCATCCATACCATATCACTCCTTCAGTTCATCGTACAGCTTAGAGATGGGCTAGTATTAAAGGGCCTGAAGTCCAAGTTGAACAGAAGCCCATATTATTCGGCCAGTCAACTTCGGCCTGTGCCATTTTTTCATGGCTAGTGCCTGACTTCTTTATTGAGTAAATTACATTGTATAATACACCTTAAATTTTTAAAATTAGCATAATACATTATAAACTTTAAAATAATCAGTAATTAAGATTTAATAGTTATTTTTAATTTTCATTGAATACTCTTTTTCATATGTTGAGCTTTAATTTTTTTTTAAATAACAAGCCCCTTACGAGCACTCATCTGTAAATTTCGTGATGAAAATTGTTATTACTTTTTAACGCTTATTAGCTATTGGATCTCAATGGTTAATGATTTTAAAATTTAAGGTGTATATTGCCATACATGGAGCCAATGCCTAAGCCCCCACTAAAGTATTTTTTATTTTCACAAAATATGTACATGAATATATTGTATTATGTAATATATGTAAATATATAGCCCCACTAAGTATATAAAAATTAATCTCATAGCTTTTATTAATTATTAATTTTTTTTTTTTTAGTTTTAACCCTACAACGGAAGTAACCTCCTCACCAAACAGTATGGCCATCATACTGAACATCAGGCCCGAAGGCCATTGACAAAAATTTCTGGCTCCTTCACCACATATTACCAAGATTAAAAGTTAAAAGCAAAGGTGAGTAATTTAAAATGTAATAATATAATTTATTCCGTTTTCTAAGGATGCTAGTGCCTACTGTTGAAGGATTATGCTTTGCCTTTTTGGCTCAAAAGGGGGGATCTGGAAAGTGCCGACAAACATGACAAGCAAAGTTTGAACAACTGAAAATGAATTCAAAGACGGCAACACTACTAGGGGGAAAGGAGTTCTGCTTTCTACAAATTTGCACCTAACATTTAGCTCCAAGTCGAAGAAGCTCTTTCTAAATCATTACAAAACGTGACAAAAACTCTTGTAGGAGCAATTACGTAACTGAGCCACGTACTGTTCCTTCAAGCCCTGAACCACAAAAAGCACTTCCATGATAAGACATGGCGGTGGGGTCATGAAACCCAACCAAGTAAATTTGTCCCACTTTTAGCAAAAAAAAAAAAAAACGATTTATTATATGGGATCCTGACAGTTTTAAAATATTAGATTTTATCAAAATTATTTTAATAGGTTAATTTAATAGTTAAAAAACAGATATCTACAATGAATATCCTTTTCAACTCTTACCACAAAAATTATTAAACAAAAAAAAAAAGGTAAATTTGTCATCAAACTAGTAAAATGTCTGAAAAATATGTTTAAAATTAAAACTATATTATATAAAAATTTTATATTATAATAATTAAAAATTTTGGTTGGAATTGATTTTCTTATCAACGAAAGAGTTGGAAGAATGACACATTTTGGTCTCAGTTTCTATTAGTTCTCGCCGATTATTTGTGTTTTGTGGTCCCTATAAGTTGATCAGTGTAAAAACCTTTACCCGTATTCATTTGGAGACATGTCCAAGCCTTTTGGCGTTGAAATCTTTTCTCATGCAAAAAGTCAGACAAAAGCTTGAACACAAATCTAAAGTAATATTTAGAATATTAGGCCTGTTTTCAACGAAAACATTTTGAAAGGAAAGTAAAATTCTAGCACCGTGATTTTCATGCATCGATCGATGGCCGTAGACACTTGTAAAAGATATTATTCATATATTTTGAAAAGGATGGAGTTATTTCATCCTCCTTTTCCCGGCAAATGAAAGCATATACAGAATTGCAGACTTTTTAATTCCCAGAAATTGTATAACTCAAGATTTATAAGTTCCCCTAAAAGTCTAACACAATTATTATAGCAAAGGATCGTTACACATATTCAACCTTTGGAAGTTGACATAGATAACATAAATGCAGTCATTGACCAGTTAATTCAGTTTAACTAGATCACGTAAGATTCTAAAGCTCCTAACCAATTAACCCAAATTATATATACATACATATATATATATATGTATGTCTCTTTCCATAGATATATATATATATATATATATTAACCCAAATTATATATATATATATATATATTAACCCAAATTATATATATATATATATATATGTATGTATGTATGTCTCTTTCCATAGACATAGATAACACATAGTTAGATATTTCAATGACTGGTAGTGTTTCACAGTTAATTTCAACATTTGAAAATGCCCTCAGACCGTGAAGTGGGACCATCAACAACTGGCTGATCAGCATAAATTCTGGTATGCTTGTTAAGCTTTAAATCTTACTAAAAACACAGCATGTAGTGCTTGGCAGGAGTTATGGGCATGGACCATTTCGTTCCTTTTTTTTTTCCTTTTTTTCTTGTTCTTTTTCCTTTTCAATCCCAACATGAATGGATGCAATTCATACACCATCCCTTTGGGTCAGTTTTCCTTTCTCTATAACAGGATTGGCAAAGAAGTAACATTGTTACTACAGGCAAAGTTAGTGGTGGAAAACTAAAGTGGTTATTGCAATAAAATTATTTATTTGTTTATTTTTCTACTGATTTTCTTTCAAGAACAAATTGCTGTCTGGATAGCTTGTTGGTTACTACTCACATTTTTATGATCATGACCTTTATTTATGTGTGTTTCTCAACGGCAAATATAATATGCTCAGTTGAGAATTGATTCTCTGATATTTGCATACAACGTTGAAGAGCTAATAATTACTTGAATATAGTTGAATGTGAGAATCAATTCCTTGTGAAAAATAAAATTGGCGTAAGTTGTACATGTAGTTTTCATAAATTATGTATATTGTTTATATTTCAGTATTATCCCAAGAAGGGAAAAATGAAAATAAATACATTAAAAAAAAAAAAGAAAGCAAAGGAAAAAAGATCCGGGTGGACATATAATCACTTTCTTGATTTAACAAGAAGAAGATGAGAGAATTGCCTTATCAATGAAAACCAATCGTCTTGAATTAAATTAAGGACAAGCTAGCTCATGGTTGTTGTATGATTTTTTTGCTTCTCAAATTTGGCTTTACTAAAGTAAAATTCTCTTCTGCTTGCCTAATATATGGTCTTTCGTTGCTGCCTCTCCATATTATGATTTTCTTGGTATAATTCTTACCTTACAAATAATTAATTAGCCAGCAGTTTGCATCCAGAATTAGAAATCCATTTTATCATCTTCTTGACCAATATCTATGAATCTTACATATGTTCAGTTTTTGTCTTTTTTTCCCTAACTTGAGTAAGAGAATCAAACTCTCTATCTTGTGGTAATTGAGGTGTGAACTCTACATTACATTTATATATTTTGCAAGTGTCGTCTTCTTGCAAAAGTCAAAGAGATAATGTGTACCATTTAAATAGACTGGGATTTAGGTAAAATAGGTATGGTCCAGTTTTGGCATGGGACCTAACTGCAGAAATAACTTCATTCATGATTCTCAAAAAAAAAAAAAAAAAAAAAAAAAAAAAAAAAAGAGCTTCATGGTGTGACCTAAACCTCAAATCAAATTATTAACAAACCAAATTTATCAATTCCAATCACAAATTAAGGACAGCAATATTGCCAAGACAATATCAGGCGCTCCAGAATTTTTTTTTTTTTTGGTGCGTACAACGACGAGTTCTAAATTGGTAATTAGCTTGACAAAAATACACACCGGTTTTACCACTTCTTCACTGAATTGACTATCACAAACCATCATGTGTTTGCCAACTCTATGTCTTGTATCGAATACTCATTTCACCATTACTTTTTGCATCAAGCAAGGAAATTAACAAACGAAGCTAGAGTTTACTCGAGAAAGTTGCAGAAGCTGCAATTATTAATCATATATTCAACGTCCGTACGTTAACGTGATTTTCGTCTCCACTGGAGGGACTGGTTGTACTTCCATTAGTAGGCTCAATCTTCCTCTTCATAAACTCAGGCCTAACCGAAGGATCCTCGTCATGGTACACGTAAGCAAAACCACCATGTCTCGTGAAATCCAAGCCCGCCATCTCGTCATCCTTGGAGATCCTCAGCAGCTTCAGCTTGTTCAGCGCGTAAAACAACGGCCCCATCGTCGCCGTCACCCACCCTGCCACCACCAAAATCTGCACCGCCTGCGCCGCCAACAGCCTCCCTCCGCCTCCCAGGAACAACCCGTACGGCCTGTTTTCACCTCCGTACACCTCCCCTACGTACTCCTTCGTCGCGAAGAGCCCCGTGAAGAGCAACCCCCACGCGCCGCACCCACCGTGCAGCTGCGCCGCCTCGAGCGGGTCGTCGTACTTGACCTTCTCTGCCAGCTTGTTGAACGCGATTAGGACCCACGCGGCGACGAAGCCGCAGACGATCGCGGCCCACGGTTCGACCACCGAGCATCCAGAGGTTATGGCGGCGAATCCTCCGAGGAGGCCGTTACACACGTCGATTACGTTCCAGTGACCGACGAGTAGTCTTTTCCCGAACAAAGTCGTCAGCGCGGCTGTGCATCCGGCCAATGTGGTGGTGACAGCTGTCCTCCCAATCGCGCTCCATTGACCATAGTAAACGCGGCCACCGTCGCCGTAGCTTTTCAGGATTGTGAGGAAAGAACCGGGGTTGAAACCGTACCAACCGAACCAAAGCAGGAACGAGCCGAGGACCACGAGCGACGCGCTGTGACCGCGTAGGGCCACGGACCGGCCCGTATGGTCAAAGCGGCCGAGTCTTGGGCCTTCGATGAATGCGCCCCATAGTCCAGCTATGCCGCCAACCATGTGGACGACGCCCGACCCCGCGAAGTCGATGACTCCGGATCCGAATAAGAAGTCGTTGTCGGTTCGGACCGGGCTGGCCCAGCCGTCGGCGGACCAGAACCAGTGGGAGACGATGGGGTAGACGAAGCCGGTTAGAAAGGAGGAGTAGATGAGGTAAGCGACGAACTGTGTTCGCTCGGCTATGGAGCCGCTGGTGATGCCGGCGGCGGCGATGGCGAAGGCCCACTGGAAGAGGAAGAAGCTGTAGTCAGCGGTTTGGGAAGGAAAGTTCTTTAGGCCGAAGAAGTGGCGGCCGATGAAGCCGTTGGAAGGGGCCCCGAAGGCGAAGGCGAAGCCGAAGATGTAGTAGGACAGGCCACCGGCGGCGGCGTCGAGGACGTTGGTGAGCATGATGTTCATGGTGTTCTTGGCGCGGACGGAGCCGGCGCAGAGCATGGCAAAACCGAGCTGCATGGCGAAGACGAGGTAGGCGGAGAAGAGGAGGTAGGTGTTGTCGACGGCGTAGGTAGTGGCTGTGAGCTTGTCGGATATGGCGTTGAAACGGGAGCAGAGGAACTCTGCTGTGGCGGTGGAGTTTGAGGTGGTGGTTAGAAGGGCGGAGAGGTCGGAGGCTGTGCAGGTGAGAGAGGCCATTGTTGTGGTGGTGGAGGGAGTGTTTGGAGAGAGAGAGAGAGAGATGGAGAAAGTGAGGAAGAGACTTTTGTGGTTCTAACTTATATACAGAGACAAACGAGAGAGTGGTGTGTGTGTGGACTTGGAAATACAAGAAAAGCTTGTGAAATAATATGGGGTGTTCAGTCATGAGGATCATAGGGTGAATGATGGACACAAGATAAAACGAAAATGACCTTATTCTACTATTTTATTTTATATTTTTTGAAAAAAAATTAAATAGTATTGTGTTGATTCTTACTTAAATTGCCTTTAATTTAAGTAATAAATGTTAGGGCTGGTAATTCGGGTCCATGGGTCATGCTCGGGTCGGGTTGAGCCCTTATTTAAAGAGCCAACACGTTAACCTGAACTCCAACCTGTGACCTGACAGGTCAAAAAAAGCCCAACTCGGACACGACCTGACGTGTCGATGGGTTGACACGACCCAACCGTGCAACCTGTCAATATGCTACTTTGTGCATGTTCATGTTAATGCGACACACTGACATGTTAAACCCGATAGACCCGCAATACGATAAACTCAACAATAAGCCTACAAAATAAACAATAACCCAACAAAACAAAACCATCAAAAAAGTTAACAAAACTTTGTATAAGTTTAACAAAAACAAATATGCTAAAAATTAGAATCATGTCAAGTTGGATATACAACAAATGTTAGACTAATTTGAAACCTTAAAATTAATTTTAGGTTATACGGGTTGCATTAAGGTCACACGGGTTGATTAGCAATTTTTGGGTTAATTTCAGGTCAACCTGATCTCGACACATTTTTGGCAGGTTATTGCGGGTTGATTTCGTGTTGAGTTAGGTTGACCCTGAACCCAGACCTGTTTTTTGTGCGGGTCAGATGGGTTGGACCCAATTCCAACCCAAGGTGTATTTTCCCAACCCTAACTTGCATTTTTTCGTATCGGGTTCGTATTGTGACCTGAATTGCCGGCCCTAGTCATAATCATACCTAATTAAGGATTTTCCACAAAATGGTAACAGAGGGGACAACTACTTTGTCAAACAATGCATACATTTTTAAAACACTTCAAAGAGGGGGAGAAATAGTTGGTTTGAATCTATTATTAGTTAAAAATCAATGGACAAGTGAGGGCAGCTTAGTTGATTGTAAGTCCCTCTACCCCCACCATGGGTTGAGGGTTCAAGTCACGCTTAGCCCCACTCAAAAATAGGTGGTATTTTCCCTCCCCTTATATATAAAAAAAAGTTAAAAATCAATGATTATTAAGCATAATAACAATATGCTTTATATATATATATATATATATATATATTGATATTGATATAAGGGGAGGGGAGGGTAATACCACAACTATTGAGTGGGGTATAGTGTGACTCAAACCCACAATCTATGGTTGAGGTGGAGGAACTTACAACCAACTAGGCTGCCCTTACTCGTCAATATGCTTTATATTTCATAGCATGCTTTTTAAATTTTTAATTATTGTTGTCATTAATTATTACTAATTATAATAACTCCTCAAAATATAAAGTCGGGAATAATTTCATATGAAACTCAATCAACTAGTCATATGTAGACATATGTTGTGCATGCACCCTGATATTAATACCGAATAGTACATATAAGATGAAACGATCGTAGTTATATTGACAAACATGTACTTTTTGATGAAAGAGGAAACAAAAAGAAGATACACATGCATGTTGTTGGCTAATCTTTGCTTAACGTTGTCAATTATTTCTGTTAGACGCCTTTGCGTCATGTGGCTTTTGGACAGCTCTAAGAAGAACTATAACTACAAATATTTCGCTTGTCGCCTTAATATATGATCCATTCTCATTGTACCTAGTAGTGTTGCCGAGGTATATAAGGTTAATAGAATTATTATTTCTCGAATTATGAGTATTGTGTAATTTTAGTTTATAAACTATTGAATTTGACAAATTACTTCGTAAACTTTGATGTCTTGTTAATTTTAATCCTTAACTGACACTAAATTGGCAAATGATTTATGAAATCTTTTATACATATTCACGCTCCAATTGTGTGGTAATTGAAATTTTTGTATAAATAGTTACGTTAAATGAAAAATGTTATAGTTTTTAAAGCTTTTTAACAATAAAAGCGAGATTAATAATTTGCATTTAGTAACACATTTTTGTAGAAGTTAAGTTATGGTATGACTCAGATGTAATCAACTCTATGAAATTTCAGAGATGGTTGTCAAAAAAACAAAAGTTTAAAGAATTACTTTCCAAAATAAAAAGTCTAAAGTCTAAAGTGATATACTACTCATTCAAGGACTAATAGTATTAATAATCCTAACTTAAATTTTATTTAGAAAGGTTAGAGAATAAAAATATTTTTGTCCTTTTGCGCACCCACACACGTATAGTGAACTATATGCTAAATTAAAGTTGATTACGTTTGATGCCCTAAATCAAATTAATTTTTCTTTTGTAAGGTTTCATTCCAAACATCATATACCAATAATAAGAGATTTATATTATGGTTAATGACTAATACGCACCATGACATGCCACAGTTTTTCTTCACTTTCAATATCTCAAAGTCTACACTCAGAGGAAGGGGGGGTTAAGCCATTGGATTCTAAGCAAATTATAGACTATTTCTGATTTAATTTAGCGATTAATTAGCAAAGTCATTATGATTTTCTTAATTATAATGTATTATAAATTTATAATGTTAATGTCTGCTTACTTGAGCGAAGGAGAAATTAGTTTTCTGAAAGGAAATGCATATAAATTATGGCATCTTGCATTCCTTACAAAATTAATTAAGGAAATAACAGGTTTCTACTCCGAATGTCAAACGTAACAGCAAATTAATAACCATCTTACTTTTATACAATTTTTTTTTTCCAATAGATGTCGTAAGAGAGTTGAGGGAAATTCTTGAAATTAGATCTTTGATTAATTAAAACAACATGCGTACGTCAGTAGGACCACACTTTAACGGAAGAATCTAGACTGGACATAATTGCGTTAATATTGTAAATTATTGAAAATGGGATTCCTTATTTGGCATAAAAAAAAAAAACGTCTAGATTTATAAATTGTATACCAGACTTGTAGAAAAATGGACTCGACAGTATTAAACAAATATCATGCAATTTGTTTAAAAGTTAACAACTTTCTTTATATTTCTTTATAATTTATGCGCAGTGATGTACTCTGTGAATCTGCAACTCTCCACCGTCGTCGTTTGATTTGTTTCTCACTTGCCGACAAGTCGTTTAATATTAAATTATAGCCTGCATAACATATATATACATATATATATATATATGCATGGAACGTAAGGACAAAAAAAAAAAAAAAAGCAAAGAAAAGAAAATTAGAATTTTTGTTTGATTTAATCCAAAGGGTCATAAAAGAAGCAAAGAAGTTGCCCCCTCACTGGGAGCTGGAGTCATTCAAACCCTAAAACAGGTTTTATAACACAATTTATTAGTATTTTGATCCATATAATAATGGAATTAGCAATAGAAATTTGATACTTCGATGAACTTTTAGATTGCGACAGCAATACGCATGTTCTATGGGGCAGTTGAAAATTAATTGTTATGAAATATTTAGGTGGCTAAGCAAATGTCCAGTCTTGTTGTCGTAGAGTTATAATTTCACAACAATAATGGCATTAGGAAAGTGACATTTGTAAACCTTCTCTGCTTACAAAACCCATTAATGGTGATCATATTTTTCTTAAGAGAATATAGAACATTATGAATGGACCATTGTTCTTGCTGTGGCTTTCATTTTCAATGAGTACGTTGATGTTGATCATTACAGTAAAATATCATATCGTTGAAATTGTTGATAAGTGTGGCAAGTTGTCCAGAAGATTAGAATAGAAGATCATAAATGTTGATAACTGTACTAAGTATATATTACAGTCTAAAAAATGTCAACTTGAAGAAAAAATATAAAAAAGATCTTTACTTTAACTACGAAAGAAATCCCAATTCTTAATTCTAAAGAGAGCTTTCAATAACTAACCATATAGACAAGTTGCAGGAATCATCCCAATACCAAAAAAAGCCGTCTCAATTATAGAAGCTACCGTTCGCCGAGTTAGTTGACAAAACTTTTATGTCAGCATCAAATTTTTTATCTTCCAAGTAATTAAGTTTCTCCACGTCATATATCAAACTTGGGATTTGAGTTGACTTTTATTTATTTATTTTTACCAAAAAACAATGAGCTTTTAAGATTCTGTTATGATCTATTTGTTCATTTTCATAAACATTTTGAGATGCACAATGGATCAATCTGGTCTTTCTTTCTATACAAATAGTTGATCACGGTTCTACAGTTATCAAACAACATTAATTTCATATCATGATCCTAGTCAGTGTTGATAAACTCTACTTGTGATGGTAGAGAAATCAAATCTCACTCTTCCTTTGACTTGAGTTGCCTTGCTAGTAAGACTAGTCCCACTGAGGTAAAGGCAGACAAAACCGTTGATGAATAGAATAATGCAAGTAAAGCTCCTCTCAAAGACTGCAACCACAAGATTCCAGATCTTAGGACGTTGATGTTAGGTAAAAGGAGAGAACAAAGATAATTATTTCGGTTATTTTCTTCAAGCGTTAACCTTAGCTAGCAGCAATGCGTTGTCGTTTGCGTACTGCAACGAACTCTCTGGAATGCTTTGAATTCCCTGAGCTACTTCCCATGAAAGTATCCTACATTTGAATTTTTCACAAAATAGTCAACACAGTTTTTTCCGTTACATGCCCCTTTATACAGTTTAATTATGGGACAATTATTACCCGAAGACAATACCGATGACAGCGCCAATGTTGGCTTTATCGGATGTTAGTTCCACTTGAAGTTCCCCGAACTGCAGTTTCACAACGCGAAGTCATGGCGTTAAGTTTCATGTTAGCCTCATTGGTATTATTATTATTTTTTGGCTACAAATTGCAACAACTGATCATGAACTAACCTTGAACATTCTGGTTTCGGTCTTCTGCTGTTCGTCTGTCACAGTGGATATCGAAATAGCAGATAGACGCCTCCCGGTTGCAATCATTGCTTTTGCAATCTACTTTCATTGAATGGTCCAACATAACATTAATTCAATATCTTAAAACGATAATGAGCTAAGATCAAAAGAAAATTGACTAGTGAGATTCTAAAAAAGTTTAAGTTCCGGAATTTAACACAAGAGTGTAGCAATTATACATACATTTTGTAGCTCGCCTTGGCCGTACTGCCCCATGGCCTGGAATCTTCTTCCAGCAGAAACCAAGCGCTTTCCGAGCGCTGAACCAACAACCAGATAATAAGCGTAAACAGGCGAATATATGTCTACGCAGAATATTGTGCATATGGTTTATGTTCTTGCCTGATTTGGCATTGTCTGTCAAAGACGCCTCCAATTTAGGGAGTTTGCTAACTAAAGTATAGGAAGTCGATGTATCAGCTAGTTCCCATGCTCTAGAGAGGTTTAACAGTGTCTCTCCCAGCTCTCTACCACACTGAACAAGAAAATGATTTCTTTTGTAATTATAATTGTACCAAAAAATAGGTAATTTTTCCTTTGGTTGGAAATGTACCGTAGCTAAATCAAACAGATTAATGGGGCAGAGGATGAGAAAACACATACCTCATCAACTACTGGTCCGTTTGAAAGATCAAATGCTGCATCATTAAGCTTCACCATAGCCCAAAAAAAAGAAAAACCACAAGAAGTAACAACATTTAGGTTCTTAAAAAAACATATATAGACACACACACAGAGACAGAAAGAGAGATTAGAATTATGTCGTTTGTATTGGAAAGTTTTCTGTCGTTTCAATAATACACTGCATGTCGTTTAACTTTAAGTTGGCTGTTATTTACTACTAAAAAAGTTTTGTCGTTTATGGGATAGGCTGGCTGTCGTTTTGTTTGATAATTATACCGTACATCATTTCGAAAGCCAACAAAAAAAAAATACTCGGCGCTTTACTCGTTAAAAAAATGTCGTTTCTAATCTAGAATTTCTCTCTCGTTTGCGTCTACGAAACGACACGAATTTTTAAAAAAAGTAAGAAACGAAGACGTCGTCTCAGAAGGATTCCGTAGTTTTATCTCTGAAGATGACACGTCATTTTCAAAGACGCGCCGTCGTTTTATCCCTAGAAACGACACATCGTGTTTTTTAACGTTTGCACTCCACAATCTTACAAACGACGGTGCATCCAAAAATAAATAAATAAAAAATAAAAAATAAAAAAGTAAACTTACATCGAGACGAAGATCGCCTGGAAGCTGTGAAAAGTAATCCAGTGGAAGATCAAAACTATCCTGCAAAAAAAGAAGCTAATTATAGAACGAAAAGAGCAATCTTGATTCTTGATAGAGTAAATAAGATGTGGGGGCAGTGAGTCAGGAGTGGAGAATTGGTGCTTACGGCGAGTTGTCGAAGGAGGGATTGAGGGTCGGGTTCTAAGGATTTTGGGGAATCTGATTCCGTGAGAGCCAATGAGACGGCAAACGACTTGTACTTCAGTGGCCTCTGCTTTCTTGAGAAGAATCTGAGGGATGTCGAACAACGGGCAAAGTTGGTGCTTCTGATTGAGACGAGGGCAGTTGTTCTGGAACTGAGATTCGAGGTGGGTTGAAGAAGCGCAATACTAGCAGCAGCCATTTTCACCAAAATTGTGTTTTTTTTTTTTTTTTGGTTTTGAATACAGTATTTCACACTTTTTATTTCTTTATTTATTTTGGGAATTCTCCAAATTTTGATGGATAAACAAAATCCAAAACTAGATTTTTAGAGGGACTCTAACGAGTTCAACTTCACATGTTTCTATATTGGGTGGCCCAGTCAAATATTGCAGCAAGGCGCTAATGCCAAAGCTTAAACGGTGTCGTGTCCTCCTGTATCCCCTTTGGGTCGTTTTTGAGTATTTGGAACACGTTCCAGAAATCTTTTGCCTCATCAAACATCAATTATGTGGCTTGAAAACCATGGACCATTTGTTATGAATGATACGTTCTATCAGGTATTGGCTTTGCTCTTTCACACGAGGGTTAAAAGTTAAAATAAGTTGTTTGAGAGAGCAGTTAGAACCAATATTTGTTGCTAAACTGCTTTTTGCTCTATGTTATGGTTGCAAAGAACTTTTTACTGATTTTTTACTTTATACAGTAATTGTAAATTGCAAAAAGCTTTTTGCTGTGGATGGTTTTCCAACCATGGGTGCCAAACAAAAGCTAATTTGTTGCTCATAAACCAATGACCAATTTTGGGGTACTCTCTGTCCCGGAATTAGGTTAAGACAACACAATGTAAACGCAACTGTTTCAAAACTGTTTATAACATATACCCCAAACTTACTAAAACTACATATCATTGAAATGCCCAATTTGTGATCTCTCTCTCTCCCCCTATCTTTTCCAGGAAAAAAGCACAAGAAGAGGGTAATTTTATCATTCTACTTTATCTTGCAATCCTCCAACCTTAGCAACCTTTCTTAGTTCAACTTGCCCTGTCAGTGGGCATTGCATCTCTGTCCAACTGATTGGAACCATTGTTGCACCTAGAAAAGAAAACAAAAATACCACGAGTTAAGGCAGCATCAAGAATTAATTATAGCAAAGCTAAAAGACAGATATTTCACACATGCTTATGTCTGTTCCTGGTTACCCCATTGTAAAATGTAGCATCAAATTAGAATTAAATTAAGAAGAATATATTTACCTGCCACACTCTCTGCAGAGACAACACCCAATTCATTTTTTGCAGTTGATAGATAATATGCCCTTGCATCACCAAGAGATAACTTATAAAAAATTAAGGAAAACCCCCTTCGTTAACAGTTGATATAATAACAAATATAAATTACAGTTGGAAACCGAGAATAACCATATAGCATAGTGACTTCTTGCTGTGGGGTTAGCTCATGGCAAGAAACACTAAAATCAACATAAACAAATAGGGCAACACCAAATGAAATCAGAAGCATAGCTGCAGACCCTTAAAACCCACACCCAAGTTATTTCATTCCGATCACAATGGTCAGACTTCTACTCAGTGGTGTAAGCCATAATGTTTTAATCCTAGTAAATTGTAAAGCCAGCAAGGACCAAACTTAAACCACCAAGACAGCACTTTTGCAAACTGAATAAAAAAAAGGACCAATAAAATAACTACTGTCCCATGTTATAAACTTGTCTTTATTTCGAGGATTTCCTAAGTGCTGCTTTGGTCATGATTGCATGACTAAATCCGTCCCCGTCTTAAAAGAGGAATGAGACGATCTTAGCTTTCTTTTTATTATCTCGCGAAATGCTGTCAATTAGTACAACAACTACAATAGAAAATCATACTGTTTTTCATAATATAGTAACAGAGGCACTTCATATAAAGGATACAACATGAGCTCTAACAATGTCACCAGCACGAAATGATAAGTGCATATCTACTTTATCAATCTCTGTAGCTCTAACATCTTGTTGCCTGTCGAGAAAATAGTTGTTTTTACACATCGTCAAAATATTAGCAAAATAGCATGTTATAATGGCATATTAGGCTTAGTCATTATACACATGTAAAACCACATCACAAAAGCTAAGCCACAACAGTTCACAATAAATTACAGCTACTATCCATCTTCATTGCAGAAACCATAGACCTAAAATCATGCACAACACACATACAAAACAAACTAACCAAATATCTTATGAACCAAGTACCTAATTATGCCCGAAAATTTTTCTCTCACGGACTTGGTGCCAACACACATGATGTCAGCAGAAGCCATTCTAGCCATCACCCTAGTAACCTATGAAATTCCAGAGAAAGAACATAAGATTAGAAACAGCAATCAAATCTCTACAATTCTGAAACTCAATTCTTACAATAGTGCCCTTAGCAAAACCAAGTAATTAGCTAGAAGTTTTAGCTCATAAGCTATAAAATAGACACAAAGGAAACACGAAGGCTTAGACAGCTTATTGCCTTTTATAAGCTTGTAAAAATTCACCAATATTCTCATGTAAAGAGGCACTTACTCGAGCAATGACAATGGATCCAGGCTCCGGAACAGGACCGTGGGCCTTGTGACCGGTTACTTCCACGGTAGGCCTCTGCAAACAATAGAGATTAGCACTTACAACATCACTCAAAGAAATGTTAACATCACCGTTATCTTTAACATTAACTTGCATATCGCTAAAGAAGCAATCACAAAGAAACACCAGCATTTTTACACAAACACGACCCAGTTTTCATACTAAATATGTTTTTAATGAAATCTTCAATGAAAACTAAGTAACATGTTTCTTCTTTATCACCAATTAAAGCGTAAAATGGGCCAAAACATCAACTTTAACAATTGAACAAAAAAAGTATCAATTAGTATGACCACAATGAAGAATGAAAAGGATTAGATTAAGATTCCCCAATTAGACAAAATCTTCAGAGACTTAATTGCTTAATTCACTTTTTAGTATTTCTTCTTCAACTATTTTCATGCATTTCCGAGGCAACCAAACAGCAATAGGGCATAATAGGCTTGAAACCCTACAAGCCAAGAGAGAGAGAAAGAAGTTGAGAAGAGGGAAGGCGAACCTGGTCGGGATCGTCAGGAAGAGGGGACAGAATGCGGCGGAATCCAGTGAGAGAAGCGTAGACGGCGTGGTCCTGAGTAGACACGTAAGCGCCAGTCCCGGCTTTCAAGTCCGAGGCTTTCCCAAGAACCTCCCCTGGAGTCACCACCAGTTCTCCGTCTTCTTCCATTTTTTTTTTCAGAGTCCTCTTTCACTCTCTCTTTCAGCTTCTGTGTCTTCCAAAGCTGAACCAAAAGCAAAAACAGCGAACGGCACTGTATTGCCGACCAAGAGCTGAGCTTTGCGGCGGGAGGAGGAGGAAGAAGAGGAAAGAGCGGCTTTGGTTTTTACTTTTTGATGCTGATGTAGGAAACGACATGTCGCTTATATTTTACATCACGAAACATGTCTGTCTTCTGTCGTTTTGAAGCCGGCCTTTTTTTAATATGAAAAGAAAATTATGTACACTTTTTCAAGTTCAATAATCTATACAACGCCGATTATTAGAAAACATTAAAAGTTGAAATTATAGTTTAGCTTTTGAGTAAGAACGACATGCGTTTTCTTTTTGTAAGCTTGTCGTTTTTACCGGGCAATTTATGTTACAGCTTAAAAAAAAAAGCCTTATGGAACGGTGAGACTCTTACTCCTTATCAACTTCGTGTCCTAGAAACACTTCCAAATTCCACCAGCTTCAAAAGTACTTAGAAGTCCCACGTTGAAAACACACAAAGTATTTAACGTGGGGATGAGCAAACCGATGGAGCGGAGTTTGAGGACGAGCAAAGTGTGCGCTAGGCCTTTTTTCTGCGATGAAAAAGATGTGTCTTTTTTTTTTTAATTCTATTTGATAGTAAACATGAATTTACAAGGTGTTTGGAAGGGTTGTGGGAACCACTTTTAATGCAGCATGTGAGAGCTTTACACTTTAGCAATTTTTTTTTATTGTTACTGTAGCATGTGAGAGCTTTACACTGTTCATAACTGAGTTTGTGATGGAAACCGTGTGGTGAGAACTATTCCCAAGAAAAATTTAGTCTATTTATTAAAATTATCAAAAGTTTGGCCTAACAGTTGCGCAATACCTCGTAGAATTGTTTACTGTTTGTTGTTGTCTGCCATCAATGTGATGTTCATTAATGTATAAAAACAACACAACTATGAGAGGAAACAAAAACAACAACAATAGTGACTTTTTTATAGATCATGATTTTGATGTATTTTATTGACGTTTTAAATGCATCTTATATTTGATAATTCAATGTGAAAGTTTTCCTTCTGCCCATAATCCCTTTGTTTAGTTGCAAAGAACTACAGAAAAGATTTCAATATGTTTTTTCTAAATTCGTCCTAAGCCACAAAAATAGATAGCTTGCATTAGTTACCAATGATTGACGATGTCTCCTCCATCACCACTGCCTTCATTATCGTCAACATTCAAATCTTCGTTAGCGGTTATGGTTAACCAAGCTACTTCACAATTGTGAATAATTATAGGGTGGTTTCTGAATTTTGAAGTAAGCGATTACTCATCAAGCGGTCAAGTGAAAGTTATATATTTTGCTCTCTTATTTCATATTTGAAGTTTGATATAATTTTAAATATAAAGTCATTAATAATTTTATTTGAAGTATTAGAATTTCCTATATATATCTTATTTCTAATATTATCAACTCAATTCTCAATTATTTTTCCTGTGGTTTATCTTTTTAACATATTTTTCTTTCTAATATCTTAATCCTTTCACAAATCTTATACACTACCACAGATATTGACAAAAACTTTTTGGACCTTTCTCTAGATCTACTAATCATTAACGTATAGCTATTATCTGCATGTAAAAATCTTTTTCTATTTGTTATTTTGTCACATGTTCTGTATAAACTCATAGTCCTTATGGATACAACGGTTCCAAGTCAATAGTATTGTATATTGATTTTCAGGTCTCTTTCATAATAGTTCCGGATAGTCTTTTTTTTTTTTAATAAGAAAATTGAACTCTTCTATTAAGAGTTTATTAAGTTCTTTCGGTTGCTATGCATAATTGAATGTTAATAAGAGATTTAAGAGGTGGTAAAGAAGATTAGTTACCTACCTTTACTTCCTCTTTCCCCTCATTGATGTTCAACTATAGTTAAATACAACAAAGATTCAATCACTCATTTAGCAATCGACTCAATTAGATGATAAGTTTCTTTTTTATTCTTACCTCATTTTGTTGTACTAAATTATTAAAATTGTGATTAACAATTGTTGGTGTCTATAATATTAGATGGTTATATCATCCTTTGGATATTCAATTATTTGTCTTCTTTTTCTCCCTAAATTCTGATTGTATTGTCTACGATGCAAGATTTATCATAGCATGTTTATTGGACAGAAAAGGACATTATATGGTTCGATTTTTTCCATCATAAATTGTATCTCTTTTGATAATTCATAATTTCGTTCCAAAAAAAAAAAAAGCCTTTGTTATGGAAAAAAAATTAAAGGGAAGATATTTTGGTAAAGCAATTATGAGATGAGTTTTAATTTTAAATTTTAAATTTTTTAAATAATATGAGTTGATTTTCATTCTTGTTTAAAATTATTTTCTTAATGCTCTATGGGTCTAAATATTCATTTTTTGGAGTTTGCCACATTGACATTTGTCCAAACTATGAAGAATTTTTCTTATCTTTGTAATTAATTAAGAGTGTTATTGTCAGATGTATTCAACTTATTATCTTTTTTTAGGAGCTGAGTTAAACTATGGATTTAGGAAACCTAATATGGTTATCCATATTGAATTTGGTTGCTTATAAGTTAATTTTGGTTGACAATTTTCATTAATTTGATTTTATAAATGAAATGATTCACTTTAAAATGATAATTCAACCATTTTGGTTGACTGAAATTGCTACTGTTAAGTTTGTTTGTCAAACTAAATATAAAAATAACTGAATTTTAAGAATTATCATTCTATTTCAACAGTAATTTCATGAAACCAAGTATACCATTGTTTATTGTTCTGTCTACTTTATATTACACAATATCACATTTTTCACATTCTTAGAGACTAGGGTATCCCTTTATATATTATTGAAAACTCAAGGAAAAGGCATTAGGGAGACATAAAAAAATTTAAATAAAAGAAATAAATGTTGTTTTCGGTAAAAAAAAAAAAAAGTTGCTGTCATTATAAAAACAAAACTTGTCGTATATTTATGAGATCTTGAATTTTAATAGCATTGAAGAAGAAAATGATTCCTCGCTGTCATGCACAGGAATGTTTTATATTTCTCTTTTATTTACGACTCCTAAATAAATAGTACATTTCTCTTTATAAAACTACCTATTTTAACGTGATTAGCTATCAGTCTTTATCAAACGAATTAATATAATCATATAATTAAAATCTGTTTAATTTTAGACTCCGTATAAGCTTTTGTTATTAAATATAGTGTTTTCAATCAAAGTTATTCTCTTAGCTAATTATATTATGGTTACTGTTCTTCATTTGTTATTAAAGAATAATGCCGTGTGAACATGGCCGTTTGTCTGGTTCAAATTCATGACATGATTTAAGAAAGCGAAGTTAATATTCCAACGACAAATAATTAACATCACCACTTTTGCATATCATTGGCAAGTGCAAAATAAGATATAGCCCCTCTAACTTTCAATTTGAATTTGAGCAAGAAATGCTGTGTTTCATGCTTGGTGGTTGGGAATACAAAGGAATCTATCAAAGTAGCTTTATAACCTCCCAAAATTCCACTGGAAAAAAAATAACGGAAGAAAAGAAAAGTTAAAAAAAATTTGAGCAAACACTTTTGCTTTCAAGAATATGAAGAAAACAAGATATATTTTGATTCAAAATTAGAGTAATTCTCTCGGTTGACAAGCAATTTTGGATCGTCCATAGTGCTGCTATTTTCTACTCTCCATTAAAAAAAACTACTTCATTTGACAAGTGCAAAGTGAGATGGAAAAACCCATTTAACTTTTTGCTTCTAACTATTTGCACATGTCATTAAATGTGGAGAATTATAATGGTGGCTATCAAACTCTCTCACGTGCACAAAGTTGAAAAAACAATCTAGAAAGAGAAAGAGAGAGATGCTTTTCATGTTGTTCAAATATAAAACCTTCCTTAGCTGACCACTGACCAGTCAAAAAAGAACAAAATAAGAAACACATGTCGGGCAAGTGGATTGCCGTTTCGTTTTGTTCTTTTACATCTTCATCTTTTAAAGCATTCGTTGACCGATCAATATCACGAACTTGAAACCATCAGAAACCAAAAACGACACCAATTTTGAGAGATTTACATCTCCTCTGATCCATATTTAGAATATATGAACATATATATGTAGCAACTAGAAACTGAAAAATCACTATATAAGTACATATTTATATATATGTAATTGCTTTAACATGCATATATAATAATATGTTACATGGTGATCAAGACTAAATCTAAGATGAAGGAGAATCAAATTTGTAGTGTTTGTCAACTGCAACTAAGACGTCCCATGTGCAACTAAGTCCCTTGGGAATGATCACTAGATCTCCTGCTCCAAATTCTACAAATTCTGATGACCCTTTTGGGTACACCTTAACCTTGCCTTTGAGCAAATAACATGTCTCCGAAGCATCAAACTTGAGTGTGTACTTCCCCGGTGGGCATCCCCATCTATAATCAAACCACATATATTTTCTATAAAAACAGACAACATATATAGAAACAAACTATAGAGATATATATTTTTTTTTCTTTTTTAATACTTACTTGGGCCATGAGTTTATTCGCAGTTCCGATAAGCGCGAACCCGAGGGATTGCTTTCAACTAAGATGTTTAGATTTGGAGATGAATTATCTGATTGTGATGGGGTAGCCATGAGAAAGAGATAAAGAAGAAAATGAATGAGGTTTAAGATGAGAAGAGGAAGAAGATATTGAAAGAGACAGGAAGAGAGAAAGAGTTAAGGGGTAGTTGGCCTACTTCTCTGTAATATATAATGAGTCTGAGAGAGGCTTTAGTTGGGAACCGGAGAGAAGGAATCTTTCGATGAAAAAGGCCAAGATAAATTTATGTAAAGAACTAGAGGATGAACCTATAATAAATTTATATACGGCTCTCTCTCACTGTATCAATAGGAGCCAGCTTTTATTGCATATGCGAATATTGACGTTTATTTCATGTTGAGTAGGACACAGTTTTAAATTGTTAGATCAAAATAAAGTTAGATAAAGTTAGTCATATTAGATAAATATATAACAATTTAATAGAACTTGGTTAATGTATAATGGTTTAAGACTACATTCAACCTATCACAAAAGTTTCTTAACATTTAATATATTGTATCTTACTAAATTTTGAATTTTAGAGCTGGAAATCCCTACAACTAGATTATTTTATGACCCTTTTTTTTCCTCTTCAATGTTGTGATATGGGTGTTTGTCAGGGATCACCTTTGGTCAAAGATTGACCATGTGGTACTTGATAAATTTTATATGGCTTTATTGTTGTTGCAGGAATGTTTGACAGAGAATTAAAACCCAAAGGATTAGTATTAAAATTATTTCTTTTGACAAATGCACAAAGTGCAATCGATTAAGTCTTGTTGTTAACGCACAAAGGTTGGATTAATTTGTATTACTGTATGAGAACATTTCTATGTGCTTATTACCACGGGCAAAGTGCACATTGTGAAGTAGATACAACTGCATGTCATGAATATTTTTCTTTTAAAAAGAAAAGAGAATTAATTCACTATGCAATAAATTCTTTTATTTGGATATCACAAGCTCATATACGTGTGTGTGTATATATATATATATATATATGAACTTGGATCAGGGGATTTGAACTTTTTACCCTACGGTGGAGCCGGATGTGATTTTACCGTTAGGCTATGCCTACAACCACATATATGTGTATATTTGGTATCTCATAAACTTTAAAAAAAAAAAACAAACTTATACTAATTAACTGCAAATTAAGGCTATAGAAAAGCAATATGCTACTAACTATATATATTTGATAGCTACAATTAGAACAAAGGATCTTACAATAATACCAATTCAAAATTGAAAATACTGCTGTTTCCACGCCTGTTTTTGCAATAAGAGTACACACTCTTGCTTTTCGTCTTTCGACAAAACAGCTGGCGAAAACAAAAGTGGAAATAGCACATTGACAAATAATTCTATCATAATTACAGAATTAAAGAATTTGACAATAGAGATTAAAATTGGGACGTAGTAGTAGTCAATTAATTATACATTTTCCAATGATAACGACACATTTGAAGAAAATATTATACGATCATGGGCATTTCGGATTTTGTCCTGGCCCACCATAATAGAAATATGTGCCCCACTCATTGTTGTAGAGGCTCTTGATGTTGTAACAATTGGTGTTCTCAGCTAATGTTGAGATGCCATGGACCGAGCTGAGGCTATTGTCCGAGTCCACAATCTCTAGGTTCCTAAAGTAGCTCGCTTTTCCGAACCCGTCCTCAGCGAAGTGGCCCGACCCCATCTGCGTGGCAGTGTGTTCTCCGCCTGGTCGCGTGTTCACCACCTCGCCACCCCATTCCACCATGGTTGCATGGTCTGCTAAGTGGGTGAACAACTCAGCTGGCCAGTATCCTACTAGGGTATTGTCTCCAAATCCCATCCACCAGTTTCCAAGCTTTGGATCCTATTTGAATTATTAATGAAATAAATAAAAAAAAATGAGATAAAATTTAAGTAGCACTAACTTTAGGGGATATGAATTTTTATATTTATTAATTACCTTCCAAACGAGAATGGTTATATCATATTGGTTGCCAGAAAATGATGAAACTGGAGAAATGGCAGCTCCAATAGCAATTCTTCTATTAGTTTGCACAAAACCTGCGCACAACAGATTGTAACACCCCGTTGCTTGATATGAATCCGCCTGTTTAACACAAAAAATAAATTAATGAGACATAATTAACACATATTGTTTTATAATACCAAACACATATGCATAAAAACAAATTAATTAAGACCTCGTTTTGAATGTGGGTTTTAGCAAATTGTGCTTTTGAACAGTTCTTTTCTAAGCCAACTCACACATTTTCAGACTCTGACTTGAATAAAAAGGTTTTGGGTCAAAACAAATTTGCTACCATGTTTGCTTTCATAAAATTTAAATTATTATAAATGCTATTAGCATCCCATCCTTTCTCTTATTCCCATATCTAGTGTATGTTATAAATGCTCAGGCCTATACATATACTATAAAACTGACTTCTAGAGCATCTACTAGTTAATAAGTTTCAAGAGTCAAAGCCTAGAGAGGCAGTAAGTTTGTTTCCCAAGCCACAGGAGAATTGCATTCAATTCAAGCAACTTCATTACCAAGGATGTCCTACATTATAAGTAGCTTGCATCTATTTACATGTACATTGATTTCAATGTGCATTTAACCATGTGGACAAATTATTGTTTTTTCTTTTGGAGCAAGAAAAGTTTTGTTTTGAGGGCAAAGGGATAGATTCATAATTTTGAGAGAATAGCATTATAATGAGTATGTGATGGACTTTTTCATTATTGCTAGTTACAAGGTTGTTGCAGATAATCACTAACACCTATCACATACTTGATGCCCTTAATCACATTCAATTTTATTGTTATAAAAATAGAAGGTTATATAGTACTGAGAATATACTAATACATAAAAATGTATTTTTATCTTCCGGTCAAACAAAAGAAAAAAAAAATGAGCTCCTAATTAAGTTAGGAGCATAATTATTCATTTAAACCTAGATGGATTAGCCACTAGAATGGTTGACTTTGATCTCTAGAGCATATATAAGGAGAGAATCATGGTGGTTTGACTAGGGGTGCACAAAAACCGCCCCACAACCGCCGGCCGCCCGCCCAAAAAAAAGACTATGCGGGTTCAAGCCGTCCGCCTACATATGTTGGCGGGCGGATACGGTTTTAAATTTTAGGGGGCGGGTTCAACCCGAACCCGCCCGCCTAATTCTTAAAAAAAAAAAAAAAAAAAAATCTTAATATAAACCTCTCCCACTCCTCATTCTTTAAAAAGAAAAAGAACATTTGACTTTGTTCATCATTTCATCTGTAGTATCCTGTTATTTTCGAACCCAATGAACAGGTTTTATAGAAGAACAAGAATTCTTGACTTTGTTCATCACTTCATATATAGTTGATGTTTCTTGTTGCAATGAATGATTATGTTTCTTAATTTGTTGTGAATATGGTTATTATCTTTAGGCGTCAAACTTGGTTGTTGTTGAGAATGCTTCATACATTATCGTCTTATATTTTCTACAAATTTTCTTCACTTTTTTTTAATAAAAAAGAGCTCAAAAAATTATATTGTACATTAGTGTAGACTCAACCCGCCCAACCCGCCCGCACCCGCCTAAAAACGGTAAACCCGCCCGTTGTTCACCCCTAGGTTTGACCACAAGGAACCCCTCCACATGATATATATATATATATATACACACACACATATACATGAATGATTCTCTTATGGCTATAATTTTTAGGTTGACAAATTATTTTACAAATTCGGTGGGTTGAACTAAATAATGATAAATTAAGGTAATTTGGTTGAAAATCAAAGGAATGAGAGATCTGACCGTCCAATAAGTGAACAATCTTGGCCTGCTGTCACCATAAAGCTCCGGACTGACCTGACTAGTAGAATAATCAAAGCTTAAGAAGATTCCACAATTATAAATATCTAATTTATTTTTTAATTTTTAATACAAATAATAAAAATTCAGTGTATATATTACGTGCATGTGCGTGTGTACTGTGTGCGCCCATTTTTTTACCCTCTTCGAAGTCAGCAAATTTCGAAGTTTTATTGATCTTAAAATAATCAAATTCAGAGTTTGATTTTTTTTTTCTCCTTCTCGAAGTGATTAATTGAATAAATTGAAAGAAAGTAACAAAGAAAAGGGGTATTGGATTGTGTGCGGTGTCGGACACAAAATGGAAAGAGTACCTGCCATCCTGCTTCTATGCTGTTGAGATCTGAGCCGTCAAATGAGCCCGAAAGAATCCAAATCTGGGAGAGACTGAACTCGTTGACCACTTCAATTGATGGGTCCCACACGTTTATTGTCGCCTTTGCCCCGTACACTTCTTGCGATGTTCCGGTGTAGGCGATTGCATGCTAGTAAACGTGCAAACAAAGAAATTTGTCAAATATTGTCGTCAGCTAGCTTACAGGGCCTTAAATTCAAGCAAAATAAATAAATAAATAACAAATAAAAAATAAATAAATGTTTAGAATAAAAGACACACAAAACCATGGAACCTTCAAGAAATTAAATTACAGTGACGAACAGCGCTTTATCCTATAAAAGACATACACAAAAATTTATAAAACGTAAATTTTTTACATAACCTTATAATTAGTGGATTAATTTAATAATGGATCCTATTTCAATTGCTTACCGACTTTTTTGGAGTGCTGTTTAATATGGTCGATAGAAAAATCACTCTTAAACAGGGCAATTAATGATAAGATTACAAAAAGGGATTTTCACGCTTTACAATTCTGGGGAAAAAAATTACTTATTAAGAATGAGGCATTATTGTTATTATTAGTAATTGCTTGAAGTAGAGGACACTAATTAATGAGATCCACTGCATGCCCTCTCAATGCAAATTTGCATTTAAAACCGCTCTCTCTCTCTAATAACAAATGGGTCATATATTATTAGCTAAACAATATAATGACTGAAATCACTTTTAAATATATCATTACATGAATTTTGTTAAAACTCATAATGTGATCATTTAGGGTATGTTTGTTTCATGCATTCTTTAAACTCAATAGGCTCAATTTGGATTCGAGTATCAAGAATCCTTCGAATACGTGTTTGTTTTCCCAAAATCTGAATCATTTGAGTGTTAAAGAATTCAAGTATTCAGAGTTCTCATCTCCTTAAACTTTTGATACTTGTATATTTTTATTACAGTAAAAACTAAAATTCTCTCTTTTATATTTGAAGAAAAAAATTATAACTTCTTCATTTGATATCCAATTGAGATGATTCTTTTTTGTTGTGTTCATAATGAAGAGAGGAATAAATCAAGATCTATATTGTATATTTTTTTAAGATCATTAACATTAAAATTTTATTAGATTTATTAATAAATCAAAAACTATCTTCACTACGATGAATGAGACAAACACAAATTTTAATTTTATTCTATACTGAGATTAAAACTTAAATGCACATCCAAACGTCAATTTGAATAACAATACAAGCATATAACATAAGACAAACATGTAACCTTCCGCAATCAAACTATTTCCCTTTAATTAAACCCTCATCATTATATATCATCATGATCATCAAGATGCATGGTAATAAAGAGATCATTAATCATCAAGAATGTGGTACACTCGGCTCTACCGCAAGGCGTAGAGAGTTCGAATAATTATAAAATTGAAGAAATGTAGCAGCAGTAGTATTAGTACCTCATGGCCATTGGCGCTAACGACATCAGGAGCATCAGGACGCCTATGGAGAGAAAACTTGCGTTGCTTCTTTCCAAAGTCAAACAAAGACTTTGCTCTCAACACATCGTGGACCGTGCTTCGACGAATGGGGACTGTCCCTTTTGGACATCTCGTCCCATTTGTGCGCCACATTTGCCATGCACCTTTCATCATCGTCGCTTCATCATTATCTTCGTTGTTGTTGTTCCTGTTAAATGCTGCCTTCTTCGTCATTTTTGGCATCTCTGGTGCGTTTTTCTGTAAAATTTTCGAAGTTAAACACAAATTATTGCAAGTTTGAAACTGCCAAGTCATGAATAAAAAAAAAGTACATTAATTTATTTGTATCTGAGGAGAGATATCACGTATAGGCCGGGATCATGTGTATAGGTATATTATATCCCCTCTGACATGTTAGATATGTATGTATATATATATCGTTATGAGTTTTAAACCCCCTTTTGAACACGAAACTTGAAAAGTTAAGCAAATTTAAAAAAAAAGTGTAAAAAAATTAAATTAGTACCTGGATCTTGTGATTCTTTAAAAGAGGGTGATCCAAAGCTGGTTGTCTTCTTTTGTGAACACAATCAATGATATCTCCATCTGGGCTCTGCCAATATCAAAGAAATTAAGCCACATGAAGTATTTAGAAACCAAAAAAAAAAAAAAATAAGTGTTAAGAAGTATAAGATATATATATATATAAATACAATATGCTTACTTGTATGGTCATCACAGCTGGCTTGTTAATCTTGTCCAAGTGCCTTTGAATCCTTTCTAATCTCAGGCTACCAACTTGCCTGTACTTGGTGTAGTTTAGTCCCAAAACGACAGTAAATCTTTCAACAAAAATGGTGTTAAAAAGGAACGCTAGAAGAAGAGGAAGAAGAGCTTCTGAGAACCCTCTCTTCGTTCCAACAATACCCATTATCTCATTCAGTGCCAAGAAAGCAAAATATCCCCCAAAAAAAGGAAAAAACAAATATAGCTAAAACCCCATATTAGTTGAAACAAAGGGCAGAATCAAAATCTGGCCTTTTTCCCCTAGCCTTGATATATACCACTAGCCCAGCACCAAACACCAATATAAAAACAACAAAAAGAAAGGATTGGAAGAGGACTTTCAACAAGGCAACCCTTTGAAGTGGTCTCTCTCTCTCTCCTTCTTTTTCTTTGCTTTCTCTCTCTATCTTAATGGCTGGGAAGGAAAGGTGGGTGGAGAGTAATAAAAACTTGACCCCTGCACAGTTTATAATTTTGTAGCTGATCATAGATCAGATTCAGCATGCAAAGATCATCATTGCTTTTGCATTGGTTTCATATACTGATGAATGATCTGTTGATAAATTGAAGCTGATCTCTCCTTTTCTTTGTTATTTTGATTCTTCTCTGTTTCTTTTTCGAGTTTGCCCAACTTTGACAAGGCAAGGGAATTAAAAGAAGAGTGAGAACAAGGCCTTGGCTTCAAAGCATTATAAAACCAAGACCTACCCAACTGAAACAAACACCTCCCTTTTATTGCACTCCCTCTTCAATGTTCATATATGCCCACCATATATACACTTCCCCATATATAATATAATACCATATATTTTATAATATTATATATATATGTATATCAATATATTGTTTCTTTTTCTTTTTCTTTTTTTCCCTCTCTCCTAGCTTCAAACCGCACACCCCCTTCTTGCTTACCAGTTACTAATTTTGTCTTTCTTTACTTCACGGTCTCTCCATTCTTTGCTTACTTTTTTTAAAAGAAAACTCTCGGCCAAATATGGGGGAAGGTTAATATTTTTTATATTGTTACCTTTATTAATAGTATTGACTTTATTTATATTCATTTTTGCATTAAAGAATCTTTTTATTTTATTTTTATGCCCTTGTAACGTGTGTTTATAAGAACCTATTTATAGTACTCCGTGAAAATGAAAATAAATAATTAGATAACTACCCGATTATATAACCCTTTTCCTATTCCTAATTAGTAAATATAAACATATTGCCGGACAATATTAATATTAAGTAGCACAAAATTTGCCATTCTTTTCTCTATGTCTCTTCCTTTTTTTCATCTAAATTAGTGTTGGTGTATCTGAGTGTGAATGTGATGTGTCACCGTCTTCGTCCATATACGTTTTCACATTACTTCCCGTACAAGTTGATAAGTTTTCACTACCAAAAAAAAAAAGAAAAAAAAAAGTGGCAATATAAGTTTGAAAAAATTTAATATTCTTTTTTTTTTTTCCTTTTCTTTTAAATGTACTAAGAGCCGCTATGATCTAACAACTAAAGGATGCTATTACTCTACATATATAAAAGTTTGGGAAAATGAGGCTTAATATTGTGTAAAGTTAGTCCCTGTTGCATTGATTTTGCTAATACCGAAAAACGAAGCAAGGAGAGAGAAACATATTCAAAATCTCACGAAGATATATGGTACTTGCTACATGTGTATATATGCAATGAGGAAACTCATTGTAACGGCTTATTTAATTAATTTCCTCAAGTTTTTAATTAAAATAATAATGAATTAAGGGCTTGGACACTTTGAGGATGATAAAAATTGAAAACCAAGAATTAACAGAAAAAATGGTCATTTTGTGAAAATTTCAACGTAGCGGGGAGGCTTCTATGATGCCTAGTTGTTGTCATTTGAGAATTGTGGGCATTGGGTCACAAGCAATCCCTTGATCTAAGCCGGAAATGCACTCTTCTCCATGTGGAATATGTATAAATTACGTTAAAATAATGCTAGTAAATGCAACAAAAAGATAAAATAATGGTTCAAGAATATGGAGATAATAAATAATATAGGGTTGAATTTATTGGGGGTAAAGCTTCTATTCTCGAACCTCGAATTTCTTTGCTCATTGATACAGAAAAACTTCGTTGTCAGCCTCTTAACTCCTCTAGCCCAAAGTTGGGATTGACTCAAAATTTTCCAAAGTTCAAAATGACTCTAATACCCTTAACGATTATGTCGGTGATATTTTCATTTCAATATCTGGCTTTAATTCAAAGAGCCTGATCTCAGATCGTATAGATGTATAATTATTATTTGCTAATATTTTCCACGTCCAAATTTAGTTTTCCACACGCATTTACATCCATACATATATATACATGTATAAGCTATGTATTTTTAATATGCATGCAAGCATTTATTATCAAATAGTTACCATTTGAACCCTTCATATATAAGAAATGAGATTGATATCTGTCGTCTAACGTGACAATACTTGTAAGCAATAACAATATCTAGCTACTTGAAAGCTTCCAAATACTAGGAATACTGCTAACATTATTTGAGGATTGGACCTACAGCTAAGGTAGAACATAATTTAGTTAAAAATATACATATCTAGGAATAATTATTTTATGACAATTTTTTTCCTAATATAAACAGACAAATATTTTAACATGATATTGACATTTCTAAATTCCTATTCAAATTGAATTGAAGAAGTGGGTTGCGAGTATAATATAAGCTTCATTTAAAATTTAAATGCACCTAGTACTCAAGCTTCTCCGTGATGAAACTTATCAATCTGCTCCCATTAAATAGACCAAGTGTAAATCAATGTGTATATCTAATAGGTTTTTCGTAGTTAGTTTTCTGTTGTATATTATCTAACACGTATGTTATTCAACACTAATTAACAAGCCTCTCTACCACAAATTCCAAGACCCTGACGATATATGGCCACACATTGCTTGCCATTTGGAGTGCATTTTTTCTTTGTTTTTGTCCTTTGTTCTTTTTTTTTTTTCATTTTATTTTCTTCTTTGGCTCAGAAACTGCTTCGAAACCGATCCACACCTTAATGTAAATACGGTTCCTCTAATCGCGAAGATGCTATATATGCTGCAGGGACCAGCCTTCTGGTAGGGGCATTTTGGTCATCTCAGGTTGTGATTGCTTTAAAGGCAAGAAGCTGGCATGAATGAAGACTTTGGCCGTAATATTTATTATTGCGTCACCCAATCATTCAAGTGCCAGGCAAGATTACCAAAGTGACCTTCATTTCAGTACACACAGTCTCTCTCTCTCTATTAATTCTCTTTAATAGTAGACATGGCTTTGCTATCACTCGATGCCCAAGGAAAGGAACTTCAACGGCCAAGGGAAGACAACCACCATGAGTTTATGAGAAAACCAAGCCACATGCTACTTATTTAACACCATTAATATTTTGTATCATTTTTTTAAAAAAATTTTTGATTCATACCACTTTTAATATACAATATATTCAAATTATTCTTACCAAAAATCTCACCACAGCTAAGGGAAGACAACCACCATGAGTTTATGAGAAAACTAAGCCACATATCACTTATTTAACACCACTAATATTTTATATCTCCTTTTATTCAAACTTTTGATTCATACCACTTTTGACATACAATAGTCTAAATTATCCATATAAAAAATCCTACCACCCAGCTCTTCCTCTCTCTTTTCCCTCACTCTACGTTTACGCTCTTCCCTCTTTGTTCTATGTCCCTTTCTCTCTCCTCTCTCTCTTTCTATTTCTTGGAACTGTTGTATTGCAAGTTTACCAGTGGCATTTACCCTGAGTTTACCCAGTTGGCTGAGCCTATTCAGTTAAGCAGAGAATGCACCAACCACTTTCACAGATGATCTATATTTTTCTCCTCTGGCATGTGAAAGTTCTCGTCATAAACAGCACATATTACCCAAGTTTGTTTGTTGACGCTACACGTACGTGCATAGTAAAGATTTAATAGTTGTATGCAGATGTATATGATTGTATGTATTAGTTTCACGTTGGGGCGGGTGGTTGGTATTGGGTAAGTATGTTGGGAATGCCGCAAAATCCAGTTGTACTATATAAACAGACAATTTTTAAATAGGATATTGACATTCCTAAATTCCTATTCAAATTGAATTGAAGAAGTGGGTTGCGAGTATAATATGAGCTTCATTTAAAATTTAAATACACCTAGCACTCAAGCTTCTCCGTGATGAAACTAATCAATCTGCTCCCATTAAATAGACCAAGTGTAAATCAATGTGTATATATAGGCTTTTCGTAGTTATTTTTCTGTAATATATTATCCAAAACGTATGTTATTAAACACTAATTAACAAACCTCTCTACCACAAATTCCAAGACCCTGACGATATATGACCATAAAATCCAGTTGTACTAAATACTGATTCACACTTTGATTTCTGTCTCTTCCTGGATTCAACAAAATAGACATCTCGAATCATCTTAAGAAGGAAGCACAAAGAGAGGGACGATAAGCAGGACTCAAATGAGAGTAATGACTAGACGTAATTTTCCATATCTTGCTCAACTAGCAGTTGGAATTATGGGCAGTTTGGCAATTGTGTTTTAATCACAAATTGATGTTTAAATACAATTGCCATAGGGCCAGAAGTAACTGTAAAAGGAAAACATGCGAAGAAACAACAATGGAAGGATAATAAAAGATACCATCCAGCAAGAGAAAAGATCATACAGCATTTTCAAATACGCCATGTTTAATTTTCAAAGAATCTGCACAATACGAGCCGGCAAAACTATATACTTGTCTTTTTTTTCGCCATTTTTTTTTTTTTTGGGGTCTCTTCGAAAGCTATGGATGCGGATCATCAGCATTTTAGTCTAAAAAGGCCGTTATATGGTGTATACAAACACGAGAAGATTTTCTAGCGGGGAAACAAAAGCTTTTGGCGGTTTGCCCTGGGAGAGACTACCATTGTTCAACACTAAGTATACAAGCTTTAATGCCTCATTTAAACAAGTAAATTGCCCAAAACAAAAAAGAACAAGAATCTTTACAATTGGGAATAGCTCTTTAAGAAATTTCCAATGAGCTCTTAAATACATTTGGTATCAAAAGACAGCAAAGATAATAGTAACAGAAACCGGTATAAATTACAAAAAGCCTTGTAATAATTTCTATACATTATCCTCAATATTATTGACGACTACGTTTGATCACGACACACCCATGTCCGAAAAATTGGGTATCAAGCCTCTATTTTTCTGTGTATATTTTTCTGTGACTGAACAACGGTCTTAAAAGAATTGGCTGCGCTTAATTGTAAGTGGCTTGGCAACAAAAACAAACCTACTTATTTTAAGCCGCTTGTCAAGTCGTCTTCACTGCCTTCACTGTCATCGCTGCATTTTTATATCCAAAAGGAAAAATTAAAGCACCAGCAAGGACAAACACACAAAAACAAAAAAAACAAAAAAAAAAAAAAAGCATCAAGCAGCTAAAACTTTCAATAAAGTCATTGCAGATTGAAGAATGCCATATTAACATCTCGGTTTGTCATGTTAAATTCTGCCAAACATATTATTTAATACTCGAAAGTCGACAAGCAAGTTGTTCTAAGAAATGTACCTATGATCTGGAAACTTTGATATTCGTCTAGCATCCAAGCCTGTGATAAATTTTTGGGCTGCTTGGACATTTTCAGTACCTGCAAAAAAGAACCAAAACTCTCTAACAGTTGGCACTTTGCTTTCAAGTTTATAGCACTGAAGTTATAGCGGTGCCCTACTGAATAGTCACTGCGATGATGGCAAACTAGTGCAACTTGCCCCCAGAAAACACACCCTCAGCCTGCAAATGAAAGGCCATAGTGATATAGAGTAACAGAAACAGAAAAATTACCTTTCGTCAGCTGGAAGATATGCAAAGCACATCTTTCAGCAGCAAGTCTCACAGGAGAACTTCCGTCCTTCAAACACTCACCAATTGCAGGACCAATAACATTAACATGCCTTGCAATAACTGAAGGATTTGCCTGCAATACAATTTGCAACAAATGAGAACGTTAGAAAATCCCTAGTCCACTATGCACTTAGTTAGAGACCTCATCAAAACCAAACCTACGTACTTTAGCAATTGCTTTGAGACAAGATAATGCCCGTCTTCTAACTTCACTGGAATCATCATGCAATGCTGACACGAGGCATGAAATAACATCTAGATGTGTGTGAGTATTAGATGGATCACTCTGAACTAGATGAAGTAGAAGCCTTCCAAATGCCTTTGTCGAAGCATCTCGAAGAGGGAACTGTTTGGGAAGATAGAATCTGTCAGCAATTGGCAAAAGTAAAATCATGAAACAAGACTACATTTACATCATGATCATAATACCTTTTCATCTTTCAAGGTGCCTTTAAGATGGTTCAAAATAGATGGGAACACTGAAGAAGTACAAATCACAGATGGATTGTGGCTTAGCATGGATGAGATTGTTAGTACTGAACCATGCCTGGCAGACCAGCTAGGAGAGGACGTCAAATCTGAGAGTTCCTGAAGAAGCTCAGTTAGTTGAGCGTCTAACATGTGCTGCAATATTATCAAAAAGAAAACCAGGTCAATAGTGACTTCCCAATAAATAAATAAAAAAAATCTTTTCCAAATGACATTAGGGAATTGATTTCACAAGATATCTTCCTTTCTATTATTTTTACAATTTACACATTACGTTGCAAAATAATATCTGGCTTGTGCTTCTGCCTCTTAACATTGAATTGAACAAGGATTTGCATACAAAAACGCTTCATTTAACGCATGAAAGAACAGAATGGCAAGCATGCGTTAATAGATACAAGAGGGCATCAGTTGAAAGAAAAACCATACACACAAAACCGCTATACACAAGTTCTAAATCAAATTTTCACACGTCATTTATAAGATTTATCATTTGGTGAAACAAAATGTGAATTTGTATTGAATTCATCGTGTGTTTGATTACAGGCCATCTCTAGGCTTTATATACAATCTGTACAAAGGATAGAGGATGGAAAATTGAGATAAAACAGGAAATTATATCTTCCGATATCAAATCCCTTGACCTACTGATTTCCCTCATTTCACAAGATTTCAGGCACATAGTACCCCTGTTATCCTCAAAAATAGTTCTGCCTTAAATTAAGGTCAGAGATTAAAAAAAAAAAAATGTGTATATTTTCCAGCATTTGGATCTGTATTGAAATTTGCATGTGCATGTTTCAGACTTCCATTATGTAAAAATTTAAGTATGTTGACATTTTATACTATCAAATTGTAATAAATGTTGTCCATATATGCAGTGTGTAAAACTCCATTTCAAGTAAAAGTCAAAAAAGAGAAATAACCAGTGTAACATCATACCAGCGATGTAATACCCAATATGCTTGCAGCAGGTATTCGAACCTGGTCATCATCATGATGAATTAAATCTTTCATATTAGCATAGACACGAGATCTAACAGCACTGCTAACACTCTTCCCAGCATGCTTTAGGACACCTTTTAAAGCAGACAAAATTGCCTCACGAACACCAGTATCTGACGCCTGAACAGCAAAGCCCAGCACTTCAAGTCAGGTTATAATAAATTAATGTGCATCAAGATGCAATATAATATATCACCTGCAAACTGGTTAGGAGGTCGCCCACTAAAGGGTCAATCCTGGTACTGAGCGCGCTAAGCTTCCCAAGTGCAAGGGCAGCACTTGAACGTACAGTCCTGCACTCAGCATTTGTATCGATAGATCTTAATTAATATATCATGACAATAGTTGCAGTATCCAAAAATTGCATGAGTTCCACTGTAACTATGATTTAGAGACAAACCCATGAAAGTTAAGAAAATTAAAAGCAAAATAAATTGTTAAACTAGTGTACTCCAAGCCTAACCTTGTGCTATCCTGTAGGCACTTAACAAATGTTGTTTGCAGCTGAGGAAGAAAAGGTTTCAGGGCCATCCCACCCTTCCTTATGATGATGGTTAAAGTAGAAAGAATGGCACTCTTCACCTGCCAAGGGAACCGATCGCCTATTATTCGAATTAGAGGCCTGTTGTCAAAACAAAAGAAAGCCAAAATCAGATCCAAAACAGTGTAGATATGCAGTTGTAACAAGCATTAGAAACTCCCACCAAAGAGCTAGCGCTTTACAATTTACGAGATCCCAGCACAAAAGAAAACTACATTGGGTCATGGAAAAAGTAATACGATTATCCTTTTCCTAAATTGAAAAACAGAAAAATATTTGCGCTCAAGTTTTTTGGAAAAGATATCGACATGTGAACTTCTATTAGTTTGTGTGCATCTTTTATATACATATGTATATAGAGACACACACATGTACGCATATCCAAAAGAGTCGGTTTCTCCTACTGATTAAAAAAAAGAAGTATTATCTGGTCACCCTTTAATGGGAGCATATGCAACTTCTATACAGTGTTCTGGTGTACTGATGTAACATGTAACAAAAGAGAAGGTTTAAACTATCATATCGTTAAAGCAGCAAAAAGGAGAAATTGAAAAGATATTGGACTTCTATAAGTTACAATTTAAAAATAAACTTGAAAATTATTAAGAGTATAATCTATAATTTAGAAATTTCAGTGGCACATACCCCGTAATTGGGATGACAAATTCTTTTAATGCTTGTTCACTAGTGACTTCAATCAGTTCTCCAAGACCAAGTGCTGCCTGCTCTCTTAGTTCAGCAGATCCACTTATCAGACCCTGCAAGGAAAAAACCAGAATCAGATTTAATTAAACAAGCATTAGACAGATATACGATAGAGATACCGCAATAAAGAATCAGACAAGTATCCACCCTGATTTAAGTATAAGCTACCCAGAAGGCATAAAAATGCAAGAAAAAACAATGCTTCTGAAAATTATTCTTGTAACGACATAAACCAAAAGGTCTTTTTCAGTCAAACTGTACCAGGGATGGAAAACTAAAAGCGAGACAAGAAGTTTTTACTTCATCCTAGTTAGATTCTGCATATTTAGTTTGTTGAAATTTTTGATACAGAGATGTAAAGTTAGTTTCTTTGCTTGATTTATTATTCTCTATAGGCTTTAGTAGAACCATGCAACCAGCTAATAAGAGAGAATAAAAAATGAAACCTTTGTTAGCTATTTTTTCCTAAACTTATGGGGTATTTGGTATTATCAGTTTCAACCAAAACTTTTGGTTGCTATAACGTAAAACTCTCAAATGCAACAGTATAAAAAAAAATGAGTTACAATGCAAAGCTCTCACATGCTGTATCGGTTTGATCGAATTGATTCTAACCAACGCTCCCAAACACCCTATTAATCATCAAAAGGTAGTCCTCCTTTATTACTTCTTTGTATTTCTAAAATTGAAAAATACAGATAATTTTAGGGGAAAGAAAGGATCAAATTTAGCGTTTAACCAATAAGCTTGTATTGGTCACAAGCCCTTGAATAGACGAGATTGGCTATCCGATATATAATTTATAGAAAATTCGAGACAAAAGGGAAAAGTGAGGGAATACTTGAAGAAATATAGGAAGCAACGGCTGAAGTGCTTTTGGTAGACAAAACCCAGGTATGAGAACTGGTCCTCCCTGTAAGTTGACAAACATGATGAGATAGCTTATTTTAACAGAAAGAGAACTAAATACTTAGCATCAGAGTATCATCTTAAACCAAAACATCTCAAGTACATAAACTGTTCTGCCACCTTCTTTTTCCTCCGCTCTTTATCTCTGGATGTAGATACAGCATCACGTACTAGTTTAATATACGTTGGAAGTACCTCCTTGGGTGCAGAGCTTATAACCCTTGACAAAGCTTCCCAAGCGACCTGTTGTACAGAAAAGAATTTACCATGTAAACAGCATTCATTGAAACAAAACAGGACTTGACTTATTCCCAGCACGTACCGCAACAGTAGCTGAATCTGAATCACTAAGCAAGACAATCAGGATAGATATCATGTTTGGAGCTTCATCAACCAAATATAGTTTGCTATTCTTAAAGAAATATCCAATGAGATATGCTGAACTTCTTCTTATTGAAGCCTGAAACAATAAGTAACAAAGAAAGTGAGAGAAATTAATTAAGACATAAAATAAGTGTGTTTCTCAAATTGGGAAATGGAAAGTAAAGTCCTATAACTGAATCCAAATTGTAGAGTTGCAAGAACAGGTATCTTATTAGCAATTAGAAAAATCTCAAATCAGTCACCCTGGACATAAATAACAGCTCAAAAAGGAGACAACTTAATCAATGCTACCTGGCTATCACCGGCAGCTTTAAGAAGCTCTGGAAGAAGAGATTCAACACCTTCCTCATCAATGACTAAGACCACAGTCTCTGCAGCCTCCCTAGCCAAAGTTTGAACTTCCTACAGTTTTCACAAGGAACAAATAATTAGGTAGACAGCATGATCAAATGCCAAAGAATAGAATTGGCACAAATAAGAGGAGCACCGGTAGAAATATGAAGGTAAGATTCTAGTTACATACCTTTCCGTCACCAACCATTGCAGAAAGTAGAGCAGGAAGGACGATGCTAAGATGAGCGTTAAGACCAGGTCCAGCAACCTCAGCTAAAGCACCAAGAGCATGTGCATTGAAAGCACTGTATATAACAAAAAATCAAATCAGGGGCCTGTAAAAGGCAATTTTAAAACGCACCAAACTTGAGAAGGAATAACGTACGAAAGAGGAAGATGGACCAGCTTGGGCAAAATATGAGGTAAAACAGCTGATGTCCTGACACTGAAACAGAGAGCAAACAAAATAACTTAGTATTCGTAGTAATCCATAAATACCAGGAGAAAGAATTGGGGAGAGCCAGGAAAATATTACATGTAAATGAACATTTTACCTCAAGATTTGCTTCAGGCCATCAAGAGCAGTATCAGAAATTTCATCATCCTCCAAAGCATGCAGAAGTGTTGGAACAATCTCGTCAATTGCTTGCATGCCAGCACTCTACATGAAGAGATTTTGATAATCATTTTTAGTTAAATACAAAAAGACCTAAAGTCAGAATAATCAAATTGATACAAGGAATCAGAAAAAAGTACCTTGTAGAGAGTGCTGAATGCCAAGCCCGCAGATCCTCGAACTTCAGGTGCGCTGTCAGCAGATAAAAATAAATAAACTCCGGAGAATGAAAAAGATCATTCAAAACTTAGCAAATCACAAAGAGATGCACTAAACCTATCACAAAGCGCAGTCCGAATAGTTGGGATGAGCTCATCCATGAAACTTAATAACTGACTTTTACCCGCACTTGCCATTACTTCGCTCAAGCCAGTGCATACACCCTGCAAATGATGCAAAAAAAACAAATTATTTGCGGTCATTTACAACTGAGTATGCAACCAGTTCAAAATAAAATAAGCTTTACAAAAAGTATGTACTTGCCCAAAAAGAAAAACCCTGTGGACTAGGTTGGAGGCACACTATGACAAGCTAAAAGTCTAGCAAGCAATAAAGGGATGTGAATGATGGCTGGAAGTCAAAACTGAAAAAGATCATACTAAAAACTAATGCCAAGTAACCAAACATTTTCAACACATGACGTCCTTGTGCTCCCTTATATAATTTTTTTTTCCGGTAACTTCTTTGGGTGCCTAAATAATCCCTAAGGGTGAGTGTAAACCCTCCGAACTCATTGGTACAAGCTAAAGGTGACCCCGAGGGGAATCGAACCCAAGACCTCCCACTTATAAGGTGAGATCCTAAGCCACTCAAGCTACCCCTTGTAATTCCACTTTACAGAATTCACAATCTGACATTTTCCTTCTACCTCATTCTCTAGAAGGAGACGTTTGTTAAAATGTACATATACAGACCCACACAGTCAAAACAGGCCACTCAAATTTTTAAGGACCTCTAGTAACTTTTCTTTTGGAAAGAAACGCAAAAAATCAGCCACAGGAAAACAAAGGGAAGCTATCAGAAATCCAAACACATCAAATTCACAAAACTAAGCAACATAGCGTCTTTTAAGACAGAAGCACATATCACGATGTGAAAATCCTGATAAATAGTAAGGCCACAAAGTTGTGTCTAACATAGAACAATAAAAAAAAAAAAAGAAGAAAACCACACTTACTTGTCTTCTGCTTGTGTCAGGGTCCTTGAGCCCTTTGGATAAGATTGGTATGATTAAAGGAAGTACTCTTTCACCAAGCTTCCGGACAAGCTCGCCAAGTGCTCGTCCAGCAACCTACATGAGCACTGGCATTAGAAAAAGAGTAATGCAGACCTCATAATAGTTAGCCAACGGAAGCAAACAAGTGCAAACCTGCCGCCTCTCGGATGACGAAGACGCAAGAGAAGTAATTAGAGTATTCATCAGGACTGGCATTATATCCTTTAAAGTCTTTGGAGTATTTGCAACTATAGTTTTCCAAACATGTAAGGCAGCCTGATAAAAGGTAAAGATTCAGTTATTGAATGTTGTGTACAATCTTAGTATCCAAAGGAACGTGATATTATCATGGTTCTTCTTCTTCCTACCTGACGCACTGATATGCTAACATCAGTTCGAACCATATATAATGCTGCAAGGACCTCATCACGTTTATCCTTTCCAAGAACCTCAATGATAGCGCGCCCATGTGCTTCAGTGCTAGCACCTTCATCATCGCTGCCTCCCTCAAGTAAAGCTTTTCCAGAAGTTCCAGCAACCTGAATAAAATGCAAATCACAACAGATAAAAATGATATAGATAATAAAGCACACACACGCATACAAGGACACTCCCAGATAGGACAATAGGAAGATGTTGAAAGGCAATTACCTTAAATAAAAGATCACCCAACAATTCAACAGAGCTTTGTCGAATACGCCAATTATCATTAAATATTCCATCCTCCACAGCTGGAAGGAGCAACGGCAAAGACCTGAAGAGAAACATGGATATAAAAACAGAAGGAAATCCAGCATGAAATAGTGGAGGGTACCATGACCAAAGGAAGGAGCAACAGCAAAGACCTGAAGAGAAACATGGATATAAAAACAGAAGGAAATCCAACATGAAATAGTGGAGGGTACCATGACCAAATTCCATGACAATTCAACATCCCAGCTTTTAGATTCTTACAGGAGTGTAGCCCACATTAATCATCCATAGCCCAGTGATTCAAAAATATTTTTCCACACACCCAAACCTACCATACTGGATTGGAAACTATCCATTATGCATTCCGAACAGGCTAATTTTTAGTAATATTGTTATACACTAAACTAATGTTTCTGACACTAAGAATAATATCTATCCACTCGAGTGAAAGAGGAAAAGGAAAAAGAAAAAACATGATGGATCAAGAACGCATTCATTTCTCCCAGGAAAAAGAAGAAGAAAATTTAACATAAGAATCTCACGTTGTTGCATAATGTTCAACAAGGACATGCCCTGCACCCAGAGCTGCATCCCGTACAGATTCATTCTCATCGGCGAGACCTACAACAAGAAGAAATTAGTTTTGAAAAGACCAGAGTTCTCATAAGATAAAATTTTAAATTTGTTAGGAAAAAAATACAAAAATACAGTATTATTACCATCTAAAATAGCAGGCAAGACCTGCTGCAAATAATTCTGAAATTGGGTGCCCAATGACCTTGGGAAATACTGCAAAAAATATTCACACACAAAAACATTAATTAAACTGATCCTCTGAAAAAAAATATATTCTACTAGTTTAAGTCATTGTTGCAACGCCTACCTTGAAAAGTGTTAAATATCCGTCACGTGCAGATGCTCTTTGATGAGAGCAGTTTCGGATTATATCAGGAAGTAAATGTTCAAAGTACTCAGTTCCAAGGGCAGCCAATACCTGTTAAATGATTGATCTTAAAGATATTATGCATACGATGGAGTCCCGCAGATGCAATAGTTATCTATACAAATATTCTTAAATATAACACATGCAAAGTGCAAATGAGGGGTATCTCAAATTAGAGTCACGCAATATTTTGCGATTGTCAATACTGATTAAGGGCATAAGTAAGTCCCATGTACTAAGACAAGACATAATATTAAGATACAGACCTCACTCAATCCTTGAGCAGCTCCAGAGCGCTCAACATTACTATTCTCAGATTTAAGCGTTTCTAACAACCATGGAACAAGATCTGGGAAGTTTTCTTCACCCATTCCACGTATAAGTGATCCAAGAGCTCTTGCTGCAACTGAACGAACTTCCGGAATTGGATCCACAAGAACCTATTCTCATGAACATGGACGATGAGGAGAGGCTCCAAACAAGAAAAGAGGAAATGCACAAATCTACAGAACAATACCTTTTTCACTTCAGGAAGAAGCAACCCTATGTATGGAATCATATCCTTTGGCTCTGTAACTAATGAACACATATTTCCAACTATTTGTGCTGCTTTCTTTTTGGTGTCAGCACTCCTCTCCCTTAGTCCCCTATGTACTATTGGTACTAACAGGGCGAGTGAAGGAGCATCAATCGAATTAACAAAAGTTGTCTGCACAAATCCATTAAGCTTGTCAGCCAAAAAACAAAGAGAAGACAATATGACTTAAATAATAGATTTAAGTCCATGAAGGTTACTTGCAAAAGAATGTCGAGGGAGTATTTTGTGTAATCATTGGGATCTGTAAGACCCATCAAGAGAGTGGGGACGAGGGAAGATATCTCTGGATTCTTTATTACACTCCCGACCTAGAACAGCACGAAGAAGGGGGGAAGTTACAAAAGCAGCTCTAGAGAAAATAAATAGTGCACAAACCACAGAGATTAAAACCTGTTGAAGTGCCATTTGGCCGGCTGATTGGACTTTAGGATGGGTATCTGTTAAGACCTGCAATTTATACAGATTTAAAGGAAGGGGAAAGAAAGAGAAAAGAGAAGTTGAAATGTAAGATAGTTGACATATCCAAGAAAGAGTCAAATAATATTAGCAACAAATTCACGATTCACATATCAACACCTCAGTGAGCTTTGGTACAATCTTAGGGAGACATTGAGACAACTGCTCAGGAGCACAGTAGGCCATAGCACCAAGTAGTTGAACACTACTTTGCTTTGTTCGCCAAGCTTTATCTTCAAGACCCTGCAAGAATAATGCGTTTATAAAGTAAAATTGTCAAAACTCTTTTTCAAACTCAGAAAAATAAATAAATAAATAACCCATTATCCATTAATGGAGAAAAGAACTCGTAGGAAATAACAGAGAGAAAAGCCATTGGCATTCAAATAAAGTAAACCAGATCATAATCAAAAACACTCGTCCTCAGCAAACTGCAAATGTGAAAGATAAGCTTCTGACCTCTCACCAATTACAAAAGTATATAACCTTTTAATTAAGGAGGACTCTCGAGCAATAGCAAACCAAGCAATATAAGACATTGACAACCACAGAGAGAAGGGATGAAGAACAAGAATCTATTGGCCTAAGACCCCCTAACCTAACTAGCCCATAGGTTTGCCATTCAAATCAAAGGACGAAAAAATGAAATAAACCAACAACTAAGCTATTCTATATTTATGTACACACATACACACAAAAACAAAAAACAAAAAAAAAAAAAAAAACCAAAAACCAAAAACCAAAAAAAAGGAAGACGCTAAACACCTTTAAAAGGGATGGAAGGACCAACTTCACTCCCTGAGCACTAAGTTGAGACATCATTGCACGAGCAGCACACTCAGCAGCTTCTCGAACAGCAACAACTTGATCAGAGAAGGAAACCAGGAGTAGTGGTAACATTTGAATCACATACCTACATTAAAAAATAGGAAACATGGAGAGAGACGTCAGATGTATTATCAAATAAAGAAACCACTTTTGTGGCCAAAATAGTTTCCACATACGGTTCAAATAATCGTCCAAGGGTTTCACAAAGGCACTCAAATCCGAGCAAAGCTCCTTCGCGACATTTTGCAGAACTCCTGTAGTGAAAATAATGAATAAAAATCAAGCTCTTCCCAAAGAAATTCTATATCCAACTTCAAAAGGAAATGAAAATTAAAAAGTTCTTTATGAGGATAATGACAATCAAAAGTTAATGGAAAAATTAAAAAGCATTTTTGATTCTCTCTTTTTTCTTCCTTTCCGAAATTAATGAAAAAGAAATAGAAGGACAATGCTCTCCCCATCTAGAAGGCTTGACATAGAGTAGTACCAAAGATGTAGCTAAGAACCACGCTTAACACATAAATTTAGTAAAACAAAATTTATAGAATATAAAATTCTAACAAAAAAAAAACCAACCGCAATTGAACAATATTAGTTTTCCAGGTTTCTCGTCAAAATAATAAGAATTTGCTCAATAAGCTTTCATATCCAAATGATCCCGTTTTTCCAATAAGAGTTTGCCGGCCATACGCAAATGCCTGCTTAAAATGGAGGACCAACCTATCTGCAAGACCTTCTCGTAGTGAAACCACAATGTTGTACTTCTTCAAGCACGGGATTCCAAAACCTTTGACTAGTCCAGCAAGCCCAAAAGCTGCTCCACGGCATTCCCCATACTTTTCACTTTTCATCAATTGATCCAACAGTCTGGAAACAAGAGCTGGTCCATCATCCTTATGCAAGAAAACAACGTGTTAGATATCCTCAAAATAAAGCTCAAAACATAGAAAAGAAGATGAATAAGCATGGGTTAAGGAAATAGCTGTGGGTGGTTTGTTTTAGCCAATTTTTCACAAATGGCCACTCAGGATCACAAACATGTTTTCCAGATGTCGTTTTGTGCAATGCACCGAATGCTGTACTTTTTCGAGTGATAGCAGATAGAGAAGTCAATTCAACCAAGGGGGAGAGAGAGAGAGAGAGAGAGAGAGAGAAAGATGAAAAAGAATATGAGTTTCTAAGCAGCATCTGAGCAGTGTAGTACCTGCTTTGATTGCATTAATGGAGCTAGGCACTCAGAGACAGCTCGTTGAACAGCTTCCGATGGAGTATTCAACACTTCTAGCAGCTTCTCCACAACAGTGTGAACTTTAGGATCATCCTGTTTCACAACCAACGTTAAAAAGAAAGCAGAGGTGATGTCGAAAACAAAGAAGAGGTGATAAGAGGCTGAGAAAATAAAAGGACGAAATCAATACCTTCGCCAAATGTTTTGCCAAAGCTCCAGTGAAAATAACAACACCTTCACGAACCAAATCGTATTTCTCTTCATCTGATGCCTAAGAAAAGAGGGGGGGAAAACATCCAGATACATAATAACATACGAGACTCTACAATAGGTTTCGAAGAAATAGAAATATTTACTCCACCCAATACCTTTTTGTTCAAGTAGTTTTCAAAGATGGGAAATAACAAGGAAACGTTGTCCCTGCCATGCTTATCAATAATCATGATACCAGCATTAATCATTCTTCCTCGAACATCTGCATTAGGATCTGCCTGCACATTCAAATGCAGAAAATGCAAAAAATAGTAATGGCACCACTTTCCTGAGTTTTTTTGAAGGGACAAAAAAAGTGAAAATAAAAAGATAATTTCGTAAAGAAAATATTTAATAAAAATTTACTAATTTGTTAAACCGCAAAAGATGACCAAAATACTAGACAAGTAATGTATAAATAATAAAAGTCCGGATGTAAAAGAATGCATATCCTACCAGTGCTCGTGAAATCAGAAATGTCATGACAACAGGAAGGTCTTTTGTCCTCAGTACATCAGCAGCAGAGTGCAATGCCAAAGCAACTCCTTGCCGGCCCAGCCAACCAGCATCAAGATTGTCCTCCATGAAACCAGCATCACGGATGTACAAAGAAAATAAAGTAGACAGAGACTCCTACAAATGACAAAGGTATTTAACAAAACTAAACAGCTAAGACAATCAAAAGTTCGATAAAGTAGACTTGTATATATGGTATGTTTGACAAATTAGACTCACCTGTATGGTGTCTGGGCATTCATCCAAAGCAGCAGCTAGTGCCTCCGCAGCAGCCAACCTTACATTGTAATTAATGTGGGAAAGAGCTTTAAAAAGGCCAGAATAATCAGTTTCAAAATCATAGCCATAGCGATCCCATATATCTTCTGCTGCTTCCGCAACTGACTGAAGAGAGATAGCACAAAGATGATTAATAATACAATCATTTTACAAAGGATCTGCAACAGGCGTGCAAAATAAATAAAGCTGCTCTCTCATAACAGATAAAAAACCAAGCACAAGAAACTAGAATACAACATACCTAATAGAGGTACTTTGCTAATCAGAAAACTAGCAGCATTGCAATACTCAAACGACATGAATAACATGATTACATTTTATGGAAGATAGTTAGCAAGCCCAACCTTTTGTGGATCGTGTAATGCAATCCAAATGCTTGTAGCAATCTCAACATTTTGTGGAAGGGATCGGTTAGAAACAGCAGGGATGCACTTTACGGCATTCAAGCAGGCCATTCTTACATGAACATCTTTTGCATAAACTCCATATAGAACCTGCCAAAATGCATATTAAGAGAAATATATAAAATGAAAGAACACCATAAATTGCAATAAGATGAGAAGTCTAGTGAACTTACAGGTGCCACTTCATCTGGTTGCAAACCTAGACACAACTCATTCAATGCAGGCCCAATAGATGCTTGATAAGCTGGGACAACGCCAAGAACATGATAAAGGACCTAAAAACATGAAGAAAATACGTAACAGGGTGGACACAAAATTAGTACAATAACCGAAGAAAAAAAAGACGGGAAATGGAAATGTCTGTGCCACAAGGAAGTTCAAGTCTTTAACTGATAGCATCCGAAGCCGGGGAAGGGGTAATAGAGGATCCATGTGCATGTAAAGGATACAAAGCACATCATAATGGAGGCCTGTCTTCTTGGAGGACAACAGGATTCGCTCCATTATCTGACAGAAAAGTACAACAGAAAAATTAGAAAATAGAATAACTTTTTTTGTTATAAGAAACTACCGACATTTATTGAAAAACAAAGGTTACAAACAGGGGGAACAGGGACAAGGAGTCCCCTTTCAAAAGAAACAAATGGATTCAAATAACTATACAAATGGATTCAACCATACAAGAGCAAGAAAACTTACGGGGAAGATAAAAGTGAAGGAATCTACAGGAAGAGCTCCAGATTTACAAGATACAGAAAGGCCACCGACAATTCTTTCGAAAAGACCAAAAGAAGGTTTTTCATTTTCTTCCCCTTCACCAACAGAAGAAATCAGATCCAACTTAACCTTAACCTCATCAGTTGCAATCAGGCGTAAAGCAGTTGCGATGTCAATCGCCCAATTACAAAGTGGAGAGACAGTGCATCTTGAGAGCTGTACCATTGTTTCATAGGCTACATCACCTACTATAGGCGACCTTAACAATGGATCAACAAACTTGAACTGATTCAAGATGAAACACAACAGTCTAAGTTTAAAATATGTCCTAGGAAAATATGACACAGGAAAAAAATTTACGTATGACGTGTGTGGGTGTGTGGGTGGGTGTGTGTGTGTGTGGGTGGGTGTGTGTGTGAGAGAGATACCTATATAGGATTGTGTGTACTTGGGCAAAATACTGCAATCATGAGTACATGAATTTGGAAACAAACCAGAGAAGCTAGTTGACTATGCGCAAAAATTGGATTTGCAACAGCCATCTCTCCAAGAGTCCTAAGAATCAGAGACAACCTCTTTTGTGTTTCCCGTACTCTCTCACGAATAGATGCTTCCTCCTTAAGTAGTAACTCACGTGCCTTATCTTTTGCAGTCTTTGCTTTGTCTAAGGATCAACATGATCGTAAGTATGCTAGATACTTGGCGCAAGAAATAAAAATTCCATAAAAAAAGAAATACACAAGAATACATGCCAGGTTTCTTAGTTGACTTCACAGGTTCCCTCTTTCCAACACCAGCTTGTTCTCTTTTCACAGAATGATTGGAAACAACATTGCCCTGGAATAAGATACCAGTGAATTAGAAATGGAGGACACAGAACAATATTATAACAGTTATAATAACAAAATGAAGGAAATAAAATAAGCAACTCCAACAAAGGATAAATGAAAAACAAAAATAATAACTGAAAAATGCTAAAAGATACAAGAAATTCCAATAAAAATAGTAATAAAAAAAGGCATTTAAGGATACCGAATCATCTTCATCATCATACATCCGAAAGCGGCCCTTAGCTTGCTTTATGTTCTTAGCGGCAACAGACTCTGCAACATAAAGACCTTGCTCACCGGAAAGCATGCCTTCAGGAGTGCGGAAAATCTGAAACACAGAAAGATAAGTGGATGCAAATTGAATAATTTAGGGAAATACAAAGGCAACTTGCAAATAGTAATAAGACAATGAACAGACGTTCCAAGAACATTTTTAATCTTTACATTCCACCATTAACATCACTGAAACCTAAAAGCCTGAAAACGTTCATGAATTGGCATAGAAGATATTCTAATATTAAATAGAGAAGATAAGCCAAAAAATTTACCCGAATTTCATCCTCTGTTAATGCATCATGCGAAAATCTGTCTGGAAGACTTTTCAAGTGCTGGTATAGTCGTACATGTCCAGTCAGCATAACTCAATCAGATTCTACAGGCCTAATTAACTGAAAACACATGTAATATGATTTACGTAAGTCATTGAGCACCTAACCTTCTCAAACTCTAAATAAGTTTCTCCAGGCGATATGGACATCATAGTGGAAAATGATGAAATTGCTGCTTCTTGTTCAATAGGATTAGCACTCATCAACCCCACTGGTCCAAGTAGGCCCTGAAATCGACACCAAGAATATGTTTATGGAAGCCCGGTTCCTTCCTCAATTCATAAAATATCATTGCCATACAACAAAATACAGCAATAATGGAATGCTGACGCAAAAGAATGAATGTACTTTACAATCCATCAACAAGAACAAAGGCAAGTACATAAATTTTCCCTTTAGTACGCAAGCAAGCGTCTTTAACTTGGTCCATTAAGTGCAGAAATCAATTAAAAGAAAAAAAAGAAGAAGAAGAGAAAGAAAGAAAGAAAGAGGAGCCTTTTCAACAACTACTGAGTTACCTTGCACAAATTCCCCACGTCAGCTGATACAATACTAAGGACATCAATACCGCATGTTTGACAGCATTTACATAGTCTCTGAAAACAAAAATAAAATGGTCAATAACATTAGCCACAAAAAGGTCAGGGCCCGATTACTATAGCAGCTGATAAAAAAACACAACACAAGTCGTGGGATGCATATGAAAGGAAAAAAAAATTTCAATGTCTTACAACTACATAAAAATAGTTGAGATATTCTTAATGGGAAAAAAAATACAGAAAAAATATTGGCAAAATATACAGTTCTTAACGCATGAATTTGGCATTTTGTGGGCATATCTCAGACCTCTTGATGATAATGTTCATAGAAAAAACGGAGGAAGTTCTTCAACAGCACCTATCTAGGAGCGTTTACCTTAATAAAACATACTATGTATCTAAAACGAAAAAGGAGTTCCTACTATCAGATTGAAGATGAGAATAGCAGAAGTTGAAAAACAGAAAAAACTAAAACTAAAATCAATGTACAACTATTTCATGTAAATTAGTAAACAAACATTTACCTTCCAAATTGCACTCCTTTTTGCAGTGCCAACCATGTATGGATGATGTGCACAGAGCATCACTTGCATAGATGTACTTGGATTGACAGCAAGAGCGGCTGATGATATCACAACAAAAGCCTTTACTGAAACCTCAGTAGATGGAAGAAAAGGCACTTGAGTGTCCAATGAATTATCTGTGTCACTACAGAAATACAGATTTAGATCTCCATACAGAGGAACATGATAGAAAGATGAAAAGACATGTTTCAGAAAACTATAGAACCCACACATTTCAAGTAATGAAAAATACATAGTTTTATTTTTCATGAACAGAAATTGAATACTAGAAAAAAGTAGAAAGTATTTAAAAGAGAATGACAAGCAGCCCACAACATAATGGAGAATACCCAGACTACAAAACATTTTTCCAACTAAATTTTAGAAGAAAACAGAGATTAATCATTAAAATGTCTACTATTTAGAAGTCAAAATGTCTACCACTGAAGTAAGCGAGACTCCTTTTTCTTTTTTTCTTTTTCTTCTTCCCTTTTTTTTTTTTCTTGGTGAAGGGAGTCTCCTTCACCGTTAGTCAGCTTTCTACTTTGATTCATTTTGAGTTTGTTTTTGTTTCAGGGACCAGTTGTTGTACCAAAAATTAGATCGTTTCTTTCCAATCTGCTTCGATCCAATCCTATTTAAAATACCTTTATCAGTTTCATAAGCTATCCTGTAAATATTTTTCTTCTCTGATCTTATATCAGAAAACTAACCACTTTTGTGTAAACACAAAAATTCTTATGAGCTAAGGCTACCACCATAGAATTATATAGAAGGGTATAGAGAAGCCAAAACTAACACGCATACTGCAAAGTTAAAAAAAAAGTGCAAGACAAAACTCCATCTCCCCTTCACAGTGGGAGTTAAAAATATTTAATTCTGTCTACTCTGAAATCCCCTAGAGAAAGAAAAGAAAATTTAGTCTAGCAGCATGACCCAATATTTTAAATATGAAAACAAATTCAAATAGAGCCCCCCAAACCACCCACCCAAACACACACGCTAGCGCACAACACATACAAAAAACAAAACAAAACTAAAACGTAAAAAGAAAACAAAAACAAGAGAGGGAACGAAGAAAAAAAAATGGATGAAAAAGAAGAAAGAGGGATGCATGTTGAAGCAAAAGTAAGCTGTACCTTGTTTTTGAAATATAGAGCTTCTCTGCAGCAAGAGACATGTAATTGGTCAGTTCGAGCAAAAGAGTTTCAGTTAACTGTGGAGCAGAAGCAATTATCTTTTTGGTAGCATCACAAGCCCTTCTTCGAATTTCCCAACATGGGTGGCATACTAAAAATATTACTAGCTGCAGCACACCAACAATTACTTAATACTAAATTTGGGTTTCCTTAAACAAAATTTAAACAAAAAATGGTGGTCCAAGTTCAAACCAGTTTACCTGTAACAGTAATCTCATGGAAAAGGTATCTAATATCCTGCATAATGGAAAGGCAACAACTTGAACAGTCACTACCAACTTTTCTACATAAATTAAAAAAACGCTCTACATATGCAGAGTCAGAAAAACAAATATATAATACCTGTGCAAGTGTTCCACAACCAGCATCTCAAGAAGCTCAATACACGTCATGCAATCTTCAGTTGATAGTTTTGAGACCTGCAGCGCCAGTTATCAGTTTCCATATCATGAGAAGCAAGGAAAAAAGCACAGAAAAGGAAGAGGCGGAAAAAACATTTCAACTGACAGCATTTTTGAGTGGCTACCATATTTATTGGTACAAGAGAAGGCTCGTTTTGAGATATCAAAGACCAGATCTTTTCCTTCATAACAATCTCCTCTGAGGGTAAAAAAAAAAAAACAAAGGGGAAGTAAATCGACTTAAATACATGAAAGAGTGGAAAAGAAAACAGACACAAAAAAAAAAGAACGAAAAAACTGAGAAAGCTCAGGGAAATGTATTCTCTATGTAAATAACCTAAGCATTGAGGGGGGGAAGGGGATAACGAGCACCTGCTTTGATGTCAACGGCTGCTATTTTTCCCACTATAAGCAAGGCATATATGCCATCCAAACGTTGAACTGCCTTTGTAAAACCAGTTTTCACAAGTTGGATGAGAGGCACAAGCAAGGACGACACCTGGAAATGTATAATGCCAGAAGCGGTGAAAGGGAGCCTTAAACAAGAACAAGCTGACAGATGCGAAGCCAGGCAAAATTCTATGTGCCAACTTACCCGTAAAACAACATCAGCGTCTTTACATATGGCTCGTAAACAACGAAGATGCCCCCTTCTTAAAGCTTCCTTCTCCTTAAGGCCAGAGGCAATGAATGCAACAGCATCTGGTTGGACCACATCAGCAGATCGTGCTGCCCAAGATCCCAAAGCTGACAAAACTGCAAGCTTAACCTCCTCGTTGCCTTGAAAAACACCCCACGTCAAATTAAAAGAATAAATACACAGTACTCAATAGAAGGAGGAAAAAAGTTATGTCAAGATGGAAACTGAAAGACAAAATGTAAAGACTCAAAAATCTGCTCAAAAAGAAGTTAAAGGTCAATACACAAAAAAGGAAAGAACACCAAAAGGTGACAACTTACCATCATCCTTGTAGCAAGGTAGAAGGAAGCTACATATTGTTCGTGACAGGCTATTGAGGTGTTTTCCATCCGGAGCATTAGACAGTTCTTGCAGTGCATTGATCATTCCGATTCTCTGGTAAGGTAATGCAAGTCTTCCTTCTGAGCCTGTTAAATTGATAAATTGACATAAGAGTAGCTCAGCCAAAGAATTAAATGCTCAAGCTGAAAACATATTGTAAAGCATAAACCTACAGAAAAGTATGAGGACAAAAATCCCTCACTTGCCATTTCTGACACATAAACATTACAGAAACCATTTTGCTTTCCCTGCTGTTTCTTTTCTTTTTAAATAAATAATTTAATAACAAATATAGAATCACATAGTGCTGAGTACACCCCATACCGCTAATTACAGCTTTTACAGCATTAAACATTGCCTCTAAAGCATCTGGGTTACTTGACTTTTTGCTCAAACAGCTTACTATTGCCAATGCCTCTATCCTTCGTCCTTCGTCTGCATGTCGAGCCTGTGGCAATGCCACTGAAAGAGTTTCAAGAGCATACTTGCTCAAATCCAAGTTGACTGATCTCAAAAGAATTCCAACTGACTCCAATACTATCTCAGGGTTCCGCTTTAGCATTTTAACAGCAGCTGGAACCACAATACTTTGAAAATCCTCGTGGGACATGTGCTTGAAAAGGGGCTGAAATGCTTCACTAAGACCCTTCACAGGCTTCTCTCTCGAACTTAGAACTGCTTTAACGTACATATCAAGAAACGTTGGCTGTGAACAGAAAACCAAGATCAACTACTCGGCTTTGACCCAGTAAAGCTAAATACGATTGATTTAAACATGAGTACCCCAACACAAAAATACCCCACTTCGATTAGCAATGCACTCACATGAACACGGAGAAAGGATACAGACATGTTGGAATGTTTTCAATTTCCCCTTTATACAATATAAAATGATATAGCTCCTCCTATAAACGAAGTGAAAAACAATATAAATATACGACTCTTACCTTCCCCTGTTCAAATAAAGAAGGTGATTTACTTGAGTTACTCGAGAACTCCATTAATAGCCATAGTAACTCCGGACTATCTTTGTATGGGATCCGCCCGTCCTTTAGTTCCTCTATGTAAATTTTGTAGATATCTGGTGACTGAAAAATATTATATTATTGGACATGAGGTAACTGAAATATATGCACGTATCTACAAATTAAAAAAAAAAAAAAAAAAGGCTTCTATGATGAGAGTATGAGGACGCTATTAATCAACTATCTGAACAGGTTCAAAGGACTAAACCTGAGAAAATAACTGAAAAAATGTCTGTTTGCAAGCCTTTCGCTCGCGCAAAGATCTTGGTATAACTAGATGAAGTAAGGACGCCTGTGCTGTGGCTAATCTACAACAAGCATTCTTCGAAACAGTGGCGAACTGACTGTTACTAAAAAGGAAGCACGACCACTGAAGAAGTCTGAAGCCGCCGACGAACGACTGGACCTTTGCCTGCTTCTCCATTGCCTGAACAAGCGTCTCAGCGAAGCTTTTCATGAAGATAGTCTCACCTAGTACCTTCGTAATCACGTTATCAACGGCACTTCTCGAAGCTCGCTCATCGAAAATGTACAACGTCTTGAATATGATATCCACCAACAACGAAGCCAATTCCGCATCCATTTCTGCACAATTCGACAAATTCAGAACCAAAAAAGAATCAATTCCACCACCATTTTTCTCATTTCGAATGCAAATCAGCAAATATTTCACAGTTCATCTCCAAATTTTCCAGCGAATTACGAATTGTGATTGTAGGTTAAGGAAGAGTTGGAGAAACCTGAATTGGCGAGAATCGAAGGGATTTCGTAGCTGAAGATCCGGACACGCTTCTTGGCGGAGGGAGTGGAGACCAACCCGCCGATGGAGGCGAGAGACTCCGATGGGTTGGCCATGGCGGAGAGGGAAGTGGAGGATAGAGATTTCTATGGCGGAGACGAGCTTGACGAACTTCCGATGATTGAAGAGGAAGTGGTTTCTAGGGTTTTAGGAGCCGCCGAAAGACTCGGGACTGTGACTGAGAAAAGCCTTGAGACGAGAGGAAATGAGAAATATATTTATGTTTTGCTCTCTCGTTAAACAAAGAGAGTGGGGAAGCGATAAATGGGACTCTTTGCTAGAAGAGAAGGGCCTTGCCTTTTTTGTCCGTGAAGATAATGGGCTTTCGGCCCTCTTGAGTTGTGTCCGTTAAAACTAGGGCTTTGATAGAAGAGCGGTCCATATGAAACTCTCTTGTCCGTGAAGATAATGAGCTTGCGTCCCTTTTAAGTCGGCATCCTTACTTTTACGACTTATGTCGCTAAAAAAATAATTATTAAAAAAATCATGTTATATTATTATATTATATTTTATAATACTAAATATACTTTGAGGTATTTGGCTATGATATTAACTAGTAACCATTCTGATACTAGTACCCGACTAATATACCAGTTAGTATTAAACCGCTGTATCGGTATTTATCCAGTATCCGTTGTAATTCTAGTGAGTATCCGCCATTATCGGCAACACCACCGTTGCAGGATACTTCAAAAAAATGCAAAAAAATCATAAAAACATTTCATAAAATTATAAGAAAAAACACATATCTCCGAAAAAAACACAAAATGCACAAAAAATAACAAAAATACAAACACAAATAAATAAATAAATAAAAACACACACACAGATCTTCTTCGCATCGTCTATTCCCTATGGTATTGTTGTCGTTGCACTCAAGAAGAAGTCGAACGGTCTTCAAACATGGAGCATCAAGATTGCACCTCAGACGATCAAGCTCAGGCACAGTGTTCAAATCTGGAATGGAGGAGTGTGAAGCTTGCGTTGAAGACTTTCGTGCACTATAAAGACGATTACAGGCTAAGTAGTCATGCCGAAATCTGCAGATGAGAGAGAGGCGGAGCTCGTAGGATCTTTGAATATCGTATTTGGAGAGAGAGGGGGGAGGATTAGACAAAGAAAAATGCAGCACTTTTCTACCTCATGGCAATGTGATCCAAAAATGAGGCCCATGGGACTTGGCATAAATATTATATAAAGTATTTAAGAGAATAGTTTAAATCATCAATCTAGATTTAAAAACTATAACATATAAAAATTTTACACTATAATTTTTATCGTAGCATGCGAAAGCTTCTACACTGTTCACAGTTTAAACCATTAGTTTAAACTACTCTTCTGAACATCTCAGTAAATTGACAACTCAAAAGAGTAAGTCAAAAGAGTACTTACGAGACACCAATTAACCAAAATATTTGTTAGTTATCTACCAGAATCAATCACCGATTAAAGATAATATCAACTGTTAGCTAATCAATTTTGAAAACACAAGAAAAACATATTTATTTTAAATTCGATAATTAATACTTTACGTGATTGAAATTTTGATAAACTAGTCATTGGATTTATCAAACTTAATTAATAATTTATTAAATCTCAAATAAAAATTTACGACTCAACTTTTATTTTTCAAAATGACATTTTTTAAAAAAATTAGTAAACAACATTGAAAACATTTACTTAAATTAGAGTTTTAAGACAATACAAAATGCGGGGCTAGGTGAGGCCCTGGGACATTACCAAAGGAGCGTTTCACACATTGGCAAGAATGTCGACTGAAGTACCTACTGCTACTCTCTAGGTATTATCAAAGAAGCATTTCACACATTGGCAAGAATGTCGACTGAGGTAACTGCTGTCGGGCCTACCTCTCGACCTGAAACGTGTTATCCCATCCTTATTGTATGTGTTATAGTAATAAGAATATGCAGGAACGTGGTCCTAATCTTTAACTGCAGATCCACCGCAATCATTCATTACAACTAGGTCATCTCATTTAGTGGGAGATATAACAATACTTGTAGCTAAAAAGTCGTTTAGAAGCCACAATTTAAACCTTAATTTACACACAGTTCAAATCAATTTTATAGGTTTACATCTTTAGTTCAAATTGAGTTCCAAATCGCTTACAATTTGTTGAAAAATAATAATATTTATAACTTATAGCTAATGAAAACTGATTCATTTTGGTTGTTACCATACGTTGCATATGGCACAAGTTATCATGCACAATCACTGAATGAGAGAGCAGCGAAATATTGTCATCGATAAAAGTGCATCACACTTGCGTTAAAGTTCCAAAACATGCATGACATCACATCGAGTGGCCGCATATGCACTCGCGGTTTAGTTCTCCTTTTAAAAAACTAAAATTTCAAATACATAATACGCATCCGGCTTTATTTACTTTCCTCGAAACTGATCAGCTACTTTCTTTAAAGGAAAAACCTTCCCTAATTTTGTTAATCAGAACCACCCATTAATCCCAAGTGGCAATGTTTCCCTCTGCTACGTGCCACTGATTCCTATCAATTTTACACATGATATATATACATATATATATTTACATACACCTTATCAGTGACGTGACGAGCCAGCTTTTGGGAGCCTACACTAGTTTTGAAAAATATATTAAAACTAATATTACAATTTTATGAAGAACTATAAAAATGCCTATTAAAAATAAGATTGGTCTCATTAGGGTCATGTTTTAAAATGTCATATTTATATTAAAAGCTATTTGTTTTACATATATATTTTTTTAACTTTAATGCAATATTGATCAGATCTAAAGTTTAAAAATGTGCATTGCTGATAAAAATACTCTATCATAGAAAGTTTTTATCTCTCCATTTTAAACCTTATATTTTAAGGTTATAAAACTATACTTGATATTTTAAATTGTACCACATTTATTCTTCACGAGTAAAGGGGTAAAAATACTTATAAAAGAAATATAAAAATAAAATACTAAAGTACAGCCAGGTCGCATGTATGAATATAGGACAAAATAAAAAAAATCATATATTTTTAAGCGCAAAAATTTTATATAAAAAACGCTCACTAGGGTGACAACCCTTACTCATCCCTCCACAGCCCCGTCACTTCCTCTAAACGAAAAGAAGTAAAAGCAAAGACAACAAACTGACTCATAGTGATCCCTAATGGCCCAAGAAAGATAAAAAAGAAAGAAATATAGGGTTAACAAGACAATTGACATAATTATGTTTATTGAATTAAAATATGACTCTAATTTGTAAAAAATTTACAAATGTCTTATAATGATATCATTCAAATTATTTATATGTAATTATATAGTACAATATATAATATCATTAAAATAATTACTATATCATTAAGGGCATTTTTAAGATATTTTAAATATTGTGTTAGATTTTAATTTTATTACAATAATCTAGACATGTACTGTAATTTTTTCTGAAAATATATCGAGGAGACAAATTTTCGCGTCATCGATATAGTATGATAAAATACGTGTCGCTGAGGTAAGGAGTTAGAAACAAGGACAGGTGTTGCCTAAGACGGTGAACAAGAATCCGCCGAAAAATGCACATCCAAACTGTCGTTTTTACACAAGTCGCCGCCTTTTGAGTATGCAACTTGCCCAAGTTGTGCTGCTCTCTCTTTGCTGCTAGTGCGAGGTAAGCAATTCTTTAGATCTTTTTCTGGCATTGGAAAAACAGTGGCACACTTGATCATGATCAATAGTTTTATCCCATAATATATTTCATTGGTCACTTAAAAAGAGAGATACGCAAAAACCAAACCCTCCCTCTCTCAAACATTATATAATTAACACAATCATGAAACCGTTTTAGAGAGAGAGGGGGGTTTGGAGGATATGGAAGATCGGGATGGTGGGAAGATCAGGAGGCCAGTGATGGAGCGGTCGAGGAAAAGAAGGATGAAGGGGAAATGAGGGCCGGAGAACGAGGAGTGCACGTTCATAGGGGTGAGGCAGAGGACGTGGGGGAAATGAGTGGCGTGTTGGGTTTGGTGCCCTAAAAGCTGTGACATTGTACATATTGTTAATAAATAAATAAGATGACATTTATTATTATTTTAGTTGATTATATGTATTATGAATACATTTATAAACATCAAGAAAATTCCATGATTATTTATGTGACTATAAATTTAGCATATAAGTATTATTTGCTTAGGGATAAAATTTATAGATAATAATCTAAATAGTCCGTAATAATTAATTAAAGTTTGGGATCATTAATTAAAAATTACAAGTACGGTCCAATCTCATCTAAAACGAAATAGTCATTATCCGGACTATTAATGTAGAGACATTGGATTAGAGGTACTTTATATAATGAGATTATATAGGACTAGACCAGATAAATTATGAATCTATAATAATCATCCGTTACAAATAGAGTATTCAAATTTATCAATATGATGATCATATATTTGACAGTCTTAATCCTGAGTATTTATCAGACTCCTATTTATTACATTATGTTTTTTGACTTGCATTGTGAGATTTGTCTAAGCACAGATTATAACTTAGCATCTTGGACACATAAAGTAATAAATGGCTGGGAATAATATTATACAGATATGGAATCTATTCCTTCCCTATGGAAGTTAGAAAAATAGTTCTCTTGAGTGATAATTCAATGTTTGAACAATAGAGCGCTCGTTCATAATAAGATTATGAATTAATTGTTCATTAGAGAATTATTGGAACTCAAGGATAAAGATGTAATAAGAGAGGTGAACGGAAATTGAACCTAGCTCTTATTATAAACTATTTATGGATGACTGACTTATATGTAATGATTATATCAATGGACTACTCGTTAATTTTCTTTGAGTAATTTTACTATAATCTCAAGAGTTCAGTTTCAGGTTTTTAGTGGAGTAACACTGAAACTAATAAATTTGACACATTAATTAAAGAGTTTGATTAAATGTCAAATTTATTGGAGCTTGGGTTATAGGTCCATAGGTCCCCAATACCACCTCTGTAACACTATATTGGATTTTTGCATAGAATGAATTATACATGTTTAATTCAGAATTTTTGAATTCTGAATTAATTTTTTTACACTTGAATTATTAACGTGACGCAGAAAAATATTCTCTGTGACACATAATGCAATGTGATAAATGTTATCACATTTAACTGAGCATTAATTAATTAATTGATTATTGTTAAAATCTATTCTTAAATAAATGTGATTTATTTTTGAATTGAGATTTATATATATATATATATGGTTTTAAACCAAATATTTTTATATATATACAAGATTTTATAATATATTAATATATATATTAATATAATATTATAAAAAAAAGATGCAGGCATGAACCTTTCACGTTTCACTTATATATATATATATATATATAAACCGAATCACATGTTGTGATTCGGTCAAAGTCGAAAAAAAAAAAAAAAACTTTATGTAAACTTATGAATAAGGATTCGGGAAACAAAGAAAGAAGAAAACGGAAAAGAAAAGAAGAAAAAGGAAAGGAAAAGAAAAAGAAAAGAAAAAATTACTAATGGCTCAGTTATAAAAAGGGAGAGATAACAGTTATCTCAGTAATTTTTATTCACATAATTTTTAGATAGAAAAACTGAGAGTTCTTATCTAAAGAAAAAGGTCTGCTATCTCATGTGTTGAGTACATAGCAGATTCAGAAAAGTGTGAGGAAAATTTATTCTTGCAGTTTGACGCCCACTCGTCTTTCCATTGGTGTGGAGGCCTGGTTTGGAAGATCGTGGTGTCAAAGAGGAAAGCAAGGATACCCTGATAGTCTTCAAAAGGTTAGTAAAAATTCCTAAAGCTTTCTGTAATAAAATTATATATCTATTCCCGATGAACAAAGTTTTCAGAAAATTTTTGCTTGTCAACGATCCGTTCCTTCTGCTGCGTTTCATGTTTTAATTCCAACCAATGGTATCAGAGCGGGTTATAGCATATATAATTTTAATTAAACATTATTTTATTTTGATGATATCATGTTTTTGATGCATGTTTGTGGGCACTTTGCATCTTTGTTAATTTTTATTCATGTGATGAATGGTTGTTTAATGAAAGGATTTTTGGTCGTTAATTAGATGGTCTTTTTGGATTAATAATTTTATTTTCAGTTTGATTAGATCAATCTGTGTAAACCCATAAAGGGGTATAGGCTTTTTGTAATTTATTATTATTATTTTTTCTTCTCTCCTCTCTTTCACTTGCTACACGTGGAGCGATGAAGAAAAAGATGTCTATTGGATTTTTTGGCTCAGTTGAGAACTGTGGGCCTATCAGATTTCAAAGGTAATCCAGCAAATTGTTGCACAATAAACCACTTGATGAGGACTGTAAAATTGGAGCAGGGAATTATGTATAAATTACAAGAAGACCCCTGTAATTTTATTTTTTATTTTTATTTTTATTTTTTTTGGGTTGTAATTTTGATTATCCAAAAGAACCCGGTCAAAAATTCATTGTTTATTTTCATTTTTATTTTCATGTGATGATTGTGATAACATGTTCATGCATGATAACATGTCATCTAGGAAAGTGCCAACTTATAGTTATTGTAACATGACATGCATACGCTTAGCATATTATTTTTATAAAGGAGTTTATAAAATGATTTAATATGTGTTAGCATTAATTTAATGAGATTAAATTAATTGGGTTGGTTTTATAGAATCTTAATTTATTAATCAACCAAATAATGTGAATTTAGTTTTAACAGTTAAGACTTGGTAAAATTTACATTAATTCTAAGTTATCTAATTTTAAATTGTTTAATTTTTGGTAACTTAGACAATTCATAATAAATTTAGATTTTTAGAAAATCTGGTAATTTATTTAAGTGTAAATAGAATGAGATTCTATTAACACATAATATAATCTAGAAATTAAAAAATTGTTTTTATCTGCTAGAATTATGAAACATATGATGTTTTATAAGATAAAACACATCTTTTAAAATAATGAGTGGGAGAAGGTAATATGACAATATAACCTGCGGTCTCCACTATTAGTACAACACCGTGAGATTTAGGTGGCGTCTCGCGACGCTTTGATTTTGTCCTCCCTACGGAGGGTGTCCATTTAAATCAATATCAAGGTTGGCTTCCTTGAGATAGGATTTTATAATGTATTTCAAAATTGACCTACCCTACGACGGCAATTTTGAGTTAAGTTGTTAAAATCCAAAATAGTGGGTTACACTCATAAAGACATAATTAAATTGTTAATTATATCTTGACCAAAATAAACGGTTATTAAAAAATATAAAAAATATGAGATATTTTGAATATATTTATTAATTGAGAATGTCTCCATTCAATTCATAAATAATTTGACCTACCCTACGGCGGCACTTTATTTATTAAAATTGAATAATCGTGGAATTAGTAAAATATTTTTTGTGTTTTTCATATGCATCATGCATCACGTTTACTATTCTAAAACATATATTTATGATGTTTATGCAACCATTTTAATTTATGCTATTTTATTTATTTATTACAGCAACAATGTCTAATCCAATCATCATCATTCTCTCAACTGAAAAATTAACCGGAGATAATTTTGTCAAGTGGAAGAGTAACATAAACATTGTACTAATTTGCGAAAGTTACAAGTTTGTCCTGACGGAGGAATGTCCTCCAGAGCCTGCTGCCAATGCTCCTCGTAATGTACGGGAAGCATGTGATCGTTGGATTCAGGCAAACAACAAGGCCCGCTGTTTTCTTTTGGCTGGTATGTCTGACGTGCTTAGGATGAAGCACGAAAGCATGGAGACCGCTTATGAGATAATGCAGTCTCTGCAAGACATGTTTGGTAAACCTTCTGAAAATGCTCGCCACGAAGCCGTTAAGGCAGTAATGAATGCAAAAATGAAGGCAGGGATTTTGGTCAAAGAACATGTTCTCAACATGGTTAACTATCTCCATGAGGCCGAGGTCAACGGGGCTATGATAGATGAAGCCACACAGGTGGGGATGATTTTAGAAACCCTCTCCCCTGCGTTCCTTCAATTCAAAAGCAACTATTTCATGAACAAGCTGAAATATAACATGACTGAGTTGCTTAATGAGCTTTAAACCTTCGAGTCTATTTCGAAAGAAAAGACTAAAGAAGCTGAGGCAAATGTTACAGAAGCTCAACCCTCCTCTTCTGCCCAAAAGAATAAGAAGAGGAAGGGGACTGAAGGAAGTGGTAAGTCTAAGAATGGAGGGCAACCTAAGAATAACAAAAGCTACAACAACAAAAAGAGCTCCAACCAAAAGAAGCCTAAAGGAAAATGTTTCCACTGCGACGTAGTTGGGCACTGGAAGAGAAACTGCAAGAAGTATCTTCAGGAGCTCAAAGAAAAGAAGAACAACGGTAAATCAGATTTACTCGTTTTAGAAGCTTGTTTAGTTGAAGATGATACTTCACCTTGGATAATTGATTCAGGGGCAACTAACCATGTTTGTTCTTCTTTGCAGATGCTTAGTTCTTCAAGGGAGCTTGCCGACGGGGAACAAACGATGAGAGTGGGAACGAGAGAGGTTGTTTCGACAAGAGCAGTGGGAGTTGTTAAACTTTATTTTAGAAATAAGTTTTTAATTTTAGACAATGTTTATTACATTCCTTGTTTTCATAAAAATTTGATTTCTGTTTCCAGGTTGTTTGAACAAATGTTTAATGTTTCTTTTAATAATAATTATGTTAATATTTCTAGAAATGGTTTGGATATTTGTTCTGCGCATCTAGAAAATGGGCTTTACACCTTAAGGCCCAACGAAAAAGCACTGCTCGATACCGAAATGTTCAAAGTTGAACAACCTAAACCCAAGAAGCAAAAGATTTCTTCTAATAATGAAACATACCTATGGCACCTTAGATTAGGTCACGTCAACCTTGACAGAATTAACAGACTGGTAAAGGAAGGTCCTTTAAAAGAGCTAAAAGTTAGTTTTCTACCAGTTTGTGAATCTTGTCTTGAAGGTAAAATGACTAAGAGGCCTTTCTCTGCAAAAGGCAAAAGGGCCAAGGAACCACTTCAGCTAATACATTCAGACGTCTGTGGTCTAATGAATTTACAAGCCCGTGGTGGTTACGAATATTTCGTCACATTTATTGACAATTATTCAAGGTATGGTTACATATACCTAATGCAAAGGAAATTTGAAACTTTTGGAAAGTTCAAAGAATTCCAAGTGGAAGCTGAAAAGCAATTAGGAAAGACGGTGAAGAGTCTTCGATCTGATCGAGAAGGAGAATACCTTGATACTGAATTCAATGACTATATGACAGAGCATGGTATTCTATCACAACTCACCGCACCTAGAACACCACAACAAAATGGTGTTGCAAAGAGAAGAAATAGAACGTTGCTTGATATGATGAGATCCATGCTCAGCTACTCATCATTACCTACTTCATTTTGGGGATATGCACTACAAACTGCAGTATATCTTCTAAACATAGTTCCATCTAAGTCTATTTCAAAAACACCTTTAGAGTTATGGAATGGTCGCAAACCTAGTATGCGACATATCCGTATATGGGGGTGTCCAGCACATGTGCTGAAAGGTAAGACTGGGAAGTTGGAACCACGTTCTGAAGTATGCTTATTTGTGGGATACCCAAAGGGAACGAGGGGAGGTTTGTTTTATAGTCCACAAGATAAGAAAGTATTTGTATCGACAAATGCCACTTTTCTCGAGAATGATTATATGACAAACTATAAACCTCGTAGCAAAATTGTACTTAAAGAGTTATTTTCTAATCAGATCAGACCGCAACCGACAACTGTTGTCGAAGGACAAAATGAGGAGACCGCATCTTCCTATCAAAATGTCATACCACCTCGACGTAGTGGGAGGGTTGTGAGACCACCTGCTCGCTACAGGGAACTTGGAGAAACAAATGTTGCTATATCTGATAATGGTGAAGATGATCCATTGACATATCGTAATGCAATGGAAGTTTCTGAGAAGGAAAAATGGCTGGAGGCTATGAACCTTGAAATGGAGTCCATGTACTCCAATTCAGTCTGGAATCTTGTAGACCTACCTGAAGGGATAAAACCCATAGGGTGCAAATGGATTTACAAGAAGAAAAGAGGAGTGGATGGGAAAGTTCAGACTTTCAAAGCTAGGCTTGTGGCAAAGAGTTATACCCAAAAGGAGGGAGTTGACTATGAAGAAACTTTCTCGCCTGTAGCTATGCTTAAATCCATTCGGATTCTTTTATCCATTGCTGCTTGTCTTGATTATAAGATACGGCAAATGGATGTCAATACTGCCTTTTTGAATGGCTATCTTGAGGAAAACATCTATATGGTGCAACCAGAAGGGTTTGTAGTCAAAGATCGAGAGCAAAAAGTTTACAAATTGCAGAGGTCCATCTATGGACTCAAGCAAGCTTCAAGATCTTGGAACTTGAGATTTGATGAAGCGATCAAATCTTATGGTTTCGATCAAAATATTGATGAATCTTGTGTTTACAAGTACATCAAAGATAAGAATGTGGTCTTCTTGGTTCTTTATGTAGATGATATCCTACTCATTGGGAATGATGTAGGCGTATTATCTGATGTAAAGAAATGGCTCGCCAACAATTTCCAAATGAAAGATTTAGGATAAGCAAGTTATGTTCTTGGAATCCAACTCATAAGAGATCGCAATAACAAACTGTTGGCGCTGTCTCAGGCATCGTATATCGATAAGGTGCTTATCAGATTTTCGATGCAAAACTCCAAGAAAGGTAATTTGCCTACACGACATGGAGTTTATCTTTCAAAAGAGCAGTGTCCTAAGACACCTCAAGAGGAAGAAAATATGAGACGAGTACCCTATGCATCTGCAGTAGGAAGTCTAATGTATGCCATGTTGTGTACAAGACTTGACATTTGCTATACGGTGGGTATAGTCAGTCGGTATCAATCCAACCCAGGATTAGATCATTGGGTAGCGGTTAAACATATTCTCAAGTATCTTAGGAGAACGAGAAACTATATGCTAGTTTATTCTGGTGAGAATTTGATTCCCATTGGATACACTGATTCTGATTTTCAATCAGACAAAGACACACGTAAATCTACGTCTGGATCAGTGTTTATTTTTGGTGGTGGAGCCATAGTTTGGAGAAGCATCAAACAATCTTGCATTGCTGATTCAACTATGGAAGCAAAATATGTGGCTGCTTGTGAAGCAGCTAAAGAAGCTGTTTGGCTCCGTAAGTTCTTAAATGATTTAGAAATAGTTCCAGGCATGGATAAACCACTCACACTGTATTGTGACAACAGTGGTACAGTGGCAAATTCAAGAGAACCTAGAAGCCACAAAAAAGGAAAGCATATAGAAAGAAAATATCATTTGATTAGAGAGATAGTGCATCGAGGCGATGTGGAAGTTGTGAAGATAGCGTCGGAAAACAACCTTGCCGACCCTTTCACCAAGACGTTACCTGCAAAGAGCTTTGAGGAACACTTGGAAGGCTTAGGCCTTAGAGACATGTCTCACCTGCTTTAGGGCAAGTGGGAGATTGTTGGGTTTGGTGCCATAAAAGCTGTGACATTGTACATATTGTTAATAAATAAATAAGATGACATTTATTATTATTTTGGTTGATTATATGTATTATGAATATATTTATAAACATCAAGAAAATTCTATGATTATTTATGTGGCTATAAATTTAGCATATAAGTGTTATTTACTTAGGGATAAAATTTATAGATAATAATCTAAATAGTCCGTAATAATTAATTAAAGTTTAGGATCTTTAATTAAAAATTACAAGTACGGTCCAATCTCATCTAAAATGAAATAGTCATTATCCGGAGTATTAATGTAGAGACATTGGATTAGAGGTACTTTATATAATGAGATTATATAGGACTGGACCAGATAAATTATGAATCTCTAATAATCATCCATTACAAATAGAGTATTCAAATTTATCACTACGATGATCATATATTTGACAGTCTTAATCTTGAGTATTTATTAGACTCCTATTTATTACATTATGTTTTTTGACTTGCATGGTGAGATTTGTCTAAGCACAGATTATAACTTAGCATATTGGACACATAAAGTAATAAATGGCTGGGAATAATATTATACAGATATGGAATCTATTCCTTCCCTATGGAAGTTAGAAAAATAGTTCTCTTGAGTGATAATTCAATGTTTGAACAATAGAGCGCTCGTTCATAATAAGATTATGAATTAATTGTTCATTAGAGAATTATTGGAACTCAAGGATAAAGATGTAATAAGAGAGGTGAACGGAAATTGAACCTAGCTCTTATTATAAACTATTTATGGAGGACTGACTTATATGTAATGATTATATCAATGGACTACTCGTTAATTTTCTTTGAGTAATTTTACTATAATCTCAAGAGTTCAGTTTCAAGTTTTTAGTGGAGTAACACTGAAACTAATAAATTTGGCACATTAATTAAAGAGTTTGATTAAATGTCAAATTTATTGGAGCTTGGGTTATAGGTCCATAGGTCCCCAATACCACATCTGTAACACTATATTGGATTTTTGCATAGAATGAATTATACATGTTTAATTCAGAATTTTTGAATTCTGAATTAATTTTTCACACTTGAATTATTAACGTGACACAGAAAAATGTTCTCTGTGACACATAATGCAATGTGATAAATGTTATCACATTTAACTGAGCATTAGTTAATTAATTGATTATTATTAAAATCTATTCTTAAATAAATGTGATTTATTTTTGAATTGAGATTTATATATATATATATGGTTTTGAACCAAACCTTTTTATATATATATATAAGATTTTATAATATATTAATATAATATTATAAAAAAAAAAGGTGCAGGCATGAACCTTTCACGTTTCACATATATATATATATATATATATATATATAAACCGAATCACATGTTGTGATTCGGTCAAAGTCAAAAAAAAAAAAAACTTTATGTAAACTTACGAATAAAGATTCGGGAAACAACGAAAGAAGAAAACGGAAAAGAAAAGAGGAAAAAGGAAAGGAAAAGAAAAAGGAAAGAAGAAATTACTAATGGCTCAGTTATAAAAAGGGAGAGATAACAGTTATCTCAGTAATTTTTATTCACATAATTTTTAGAGAGAAAAACTGAGAGTTCTTCTTTAAAGAAAAAGGTCTGCTATCTCATGTGTTGAGTACATAGCGGATTCAGAAAAGTGCGAGGAAAATTTATTCTTGCAGTTTGACGCCCACTCGTCTTTCCATTGATGTGGAGGCCTGGTTTGGAAGATCGTGGTGTCAAAGAGGAAAGCAAGGATACCCTGATAGTCTTCAAAAGGTTAGTAAAAATTCTGAAAGCTTTCTGTAATATCTATTCCCGATGAACAAAGTTTTCAGAAAATTTTTGTTTGTCAACGATCCGTTCCTTTCGCTGCGTTTCATGTTTTAATTCCAACATGGCGGAGATTCGGGAGCCCGACCGCGGGGCCCGCCTGTGGCTCGGCACTTTCAACACGTCCCCGGAGGCGGCCCTCGCCTAAGACGACGCCGCCAGGAAGCTCTACGGCCCCCGCGCCAAGCTCAACCTCCACGACCACGTCCCGGTCGACCGGCCCGTCCCGCCAAATAATAATTCCTCCTCCTCCTCCGCGGCGGCGGCGTCCCAAGACGCCAGCTCCAGCCTGCAGCCGCTAATTATGGATAATAAGGAGGATGATAATAATAATTGTGATGATAACGTGGCGGCTTTTGGTTGGCCTGAGGTTGGTCAGGTAGGGGGTGAAGATTTTGATGAGATGAATGGCAGTGTTGGAGATCTGTTTGGTACGGGAGAGGATGGCTTCCCACCTCCTTGGAGCTTGTGATGTTGATTCTGCTGCCGTCAGTAATTTCTTGTGTGCAAGTTACAATGTTGGCTTTTGCTTTTGCATGTCGTGGCTATTTTTTTTTTTTCTTTATTTTAGTCATTGGTCTGATTTCTTTGAACTTATCAAGAAACAATTTAACTGGACTGATTCCTCATCCAAAGATTGGTCAGCTGAAATTGCTACATTTTCTTGATCTATCAAACAATAAGCTCTCTGGCAGAATTCCTTCCAGCCTCTCTCAAGTAGATCGACTTGGTCTATTGCACTTTTCAAACAACGATTTGTCAGGCAAAATTCCAACAAGCACTCAACTACAGAACCGTGATTTTTCTTCCTACACGGGGAATCAAACACTATGTGGAGCCCCACTTCCGAAGAAGTGTCCTGGAGATGAAGATCTGTAACACCCGTAGTTTTAACGGGCATGATTTTGTAAAATTTAATGAATAAAATGTGACTATTTAAAATTACTAAGTTGTTTATGATCATTAAAAAAAAAAATACCACTTTAGTATTTTCTTACCAAGTCTTCCTAAGAAACATTCAAAATTTACCAACACTTACTTCTACCAATCTTGTCTCCCTAAATTATTGCTCAATTATATAGCCTTCTTCGCATTTTGCTAAAGGTATCCGAAGGGGACATTGAATTATTTTCCCTCAATTCATAGAAGACATGGAGATATTTTCTCAACCACCTCTTTAATTATTTCCTTATCTTCTTCTATAATTCACTCCAATTGTCCCCTCAATTATGTTGGCATGATTTGCTAAAAGTCTTCATGGGAGACAAGATGATATTTTCCTTTAAAACTCTTTTGTTTCTTCTTACAACTTTCCCCCGTAAACATCCCATTCCTCTTAAGCATTTTGATATCTTTTTATTTAACTATCACCACCTTCTTCTCTAGTTCTCATTCTCTCCCTTTCTCACTTCAAATTTCTAACTAAAGACATAGAGCACAAAGCTCTCTTTGTGGCCAAGACAATTATAATTCCCAACCATGATCGAGGCGGTTTTAGAGTTAATTCAAGCTTGATTGTTAACTCGAACTTTGGTGCTTTTCAAAGAAGTTTTGAGGTAGGTTTTCTTTAATCTAAACTTAGTTTTTAGTATGTATTTTCTCCATGTTTAATGCATAATTTTCGTGTTCAAAATTCATGCAAATTTCTAGTTATGTTAACATGCATCCTTAAACATTTATGAACAAAAACTTGAGTCTTGAGTTACAACCCACAACCAACTTTTATTTTGGTTTGATGACAATGTTAGAAACATGTTAGGAATGTTTAAAACCGGTTTCCATAACTTTAAGATTGATGTTCTAATGTTTTGAGCTTAAAGAGCAAATTTAAGCATGTTTTCATCATTATTTACAAGAAAGGCTAGAGATATAATTTGATAATGATTTTGGTATAAAACTCATGAGAATATGTTTATTGTGATTATATAATGCATGTTGCATATTTTGGAATGGTTTTGAGATTTTAAACAAGTATAATATGCTTTAAGTTAAAGAAAAATTTGGCATCCCATAAACTTTATAATACCTCTATGGGCAGTAGCTATTTCTTAAAATTCTAGAGTTAAATGAAAATGAATTTTGTAAATTGGTTTGCATATTTAAAAAGTAGACATCCTAAGCTTTCCAATGAGCTATCATGAGCCTAAATCGGAGTTGTATTTTAATTTCTATGAATTTTTCAATTTTCGGATTAGAAATTAGTAAACCTGCCAGTGGTAATAAACCACCCGTCTATCTTAAGTAAACCACCTGTTAACCCGTGTGTTAATTGTAGATAGTGAACCCGCCTTTTTACAAAAGTATACCACCAAGTTGCCATGGTATACTAGCTGTTAACTTGAACCAAAAACCCAACTTTGCTCACCTTCTAGTCTCTTAATGTCTTACAACCTTTCCAATACTATCCTAAATGATTTATGAATTCTTATTAGAGACTAAAACATAAAAATTGCTTGTATGTATTTTATATTGCGTTTAAGATAAAAATTGTTTACTTGGTATTTAAAGAACAATTGCATAAAAATACTTTAATGGCACTAGTAGACGGGTTTACACATAATTCACTTATGAATGTGATTATACGTTGTGCTTTAGTTTTAATTGTCCTTATGCATGCCTTAGGGTCAAGGATGTGTGGAGCTAACGTTAATTAATTCCGAGAATAAAAGTTTGTTGTTAAGCTTTGAAGGTAGGGATTCTATTACTCATCTTTTGTGAGGTTTTTGGTAAATTAAATTTGATTGTTTTATGTTGTAAAATATGTATATTGTATAGCGATAAATATAATGATTTGACATATGTTATAAATTGAGAAACATGGTTAGGAAATTGACTCTATAAATATAAATTGAATACAAAGGAATAGTGAGATGTAAAAAGGGTGACGGTTACGTCCTTGGGCACGAATACCCTAAAAGGAAAAATAGGGGGAAGGTGATGACGCTTCCTTGGGTTGAAAGTCCCAGAACACACTGTACAGGAATCGATTTGGTGAGGACTCGGGGCTTGATGTCCCCTCACCGGAACACCCTTGAAATGTTTATAGGGTGATCAAGTACGCCCATTTGGGTTTCGATGAGTTGAGTGATACTCTATTTAACATGGATACCTAAGAACAATGATGATTGGTAATATTTGTGTAAATGTGTAATTATGAAACTTGGTAATGATTAACTATGATATCCACAAGATGTGATCATAATAAACCTCATAATCTGAAATATGATGTAACCTACTAACCATGCAGTTTTTAATGTGGTAATGGATAAACCATAAGGTGAGTCATGATTTCCCTACTGGGCATGTCGATGCTCATCCCTATCATATCTTCATATCTCAGGTGGAACTCAGTGCAACATATCTGAAGAGGAATAGGCGAAAACAATCCTGCTGTTTTCGTGTTAGAAGACCTTGTTTATTTGTAACTTATCTACAACATGTAAGAGTTGTATTATTTTGTTTCATGACTGTGTTAAGTTATTTGGGAATTGTACTATGGTGATGATGACTGTAATTATATATATTTGGTGCTACACTAAAAACTGTGGTTTGTATTTAAAACGTTTATTTTTATTTTTCTTGTTGTTTAAAGACCCATGGGCATTGTTTAATTGATTTAAATAATTTAAAATTTAAAATTATTTTTATTTATTTAAAACTGTTAACCCCCACATAGAGGTGTTACAAGATCCAACAGATGATCCTAAAGCTAAAGATCAAGATCATTCAACTCCACACCAACAAGATGGGTTCATAACCCGTGGATTTTTCGTTAGTATCGGCCTTGGTTTTGTAGTTGGCTTTTGTGGGGTTTGTGGTTCACTGATCTTCAACAAGTCTTGGAGATATGGATACTTCAAGCTCTTGAATGACGTCGGGGACAAGATTTATGTGATGGCAGCCGTCCAGAAGGCAAAATTTCAGCGGTTGATAGGAGGCTAACTGTAAGGTACTTTCTTTTACAATTCCATTTATTATTTAGTCCTAACAATCAATGTCACACGATTCCAAGTCTTACGCTTAACCATTTTATTGGACATACGTGACAAGTGAACTGGTTTTCATTAAGTTAACGCTATTACTAAAAGAAAATTGTACCTTACCAATTGGAAAAAAAAAGAGAGTATAATTTTGTCTGAAATAGTCACTTGGTCCCCTTCCTAAAATGATCACTTGGTCGTAGGGTGAGATGGTAATTCAATTGTTATTAAATATTTCTTGTATTATTGTTGTAGATGTCTAATTTTAATATTTCAAAGTTAATTGGATTATTTCATGTTTTTGTTAGGGGCTTGCACAGACAGAGGCACAGAGTGAAGCTTTCGGTTGCTACCTACAAGTAGTGTGTTTGTGTGCACGTTTTTCCCTTTTTTTTTATTTTAATTTTTACGATGAGTGTGATGTTTGTTTTTTCTTTTTGGTGAGTTATGTAATGTTTGGAGCTATATATTAGTGTGGTGTGCCTGTGTTTATATGCTTTCTCAGTTTCTTGAAGAGAACAAATAATATGAACTTTTCATGATCTGTGGTGTTATATAGATACCTGAAATTTGGATTTAGGAGTTATTTTGACTGCATTTGATTTCTTTTATCCGTAATTAATGTCAACAAAAATGGAACATGAATGATAATAAGAGAGAGAAATTATTTAGTGGACACGTAATAGCACCTAATTTACTTCTAGTGCGATGACATGGGATGTCCGCTCTGTGTATGAAACGGGAAGCGACACCTTATTGAACTAAAACGACAAAACATTTTTGCAAAGTAAAAACGTCAAAACGTTTGCTATACGAAGAAAAGGCATGTCGTTTCTTTTAGAGGACATGTTAAGAAGACATTTCTCATCTTTCCGAACCTACCATCGGCCTTTTACTAGATTGAAAGTGATGACGCATCTGAGAAATTCAGCAAAGGGCTGAGAGTGTAATAATTGCCGTCAAACTTCTTCATTTGTTTGGATTGACTACCTTTGTCGCTGTACTTCAGAGCTCCTCCTGACTGTGAACTCTTTTGATGACAATCTGATCTGTCAGCATTTCTTCTTGGTCCTTTCCGAGTATTTTGTTTGGCTTTGTCTTTGCCTTTACCACTGAAGAGCGCTTCTTTCTCACTTTTCAGTCTTGACCAACAAGCAAGTTTTCAAACTCAACAAATGATGGTGGAGTAGGCAAACCTTGTACAGCAGTAACAAAGCCTCTATACTCTAGTCTCAATCCATAAATGATTATTCTTTTCATTATGGGTTCTTTAATGTGGGCCGTATGATCAAGTTTTGAAATTTCACGACATAATGACTTTATTTTTGTAGAGTATTGATTGAAGGTCAAATCTCTCTTTTGTATGGATGATAACTCATTCTCCAAAAGTTATAGTCTTGTATCATTCTTCCATGCTTCTTTAGGTGTTTTGGCGCCTCAAATGTGTTCCAATATTTCTTCTCCAATTGTGGTCTTTAAAGCAAACATCACTTTGCCTGCTTTAATATTCCATTTACGCAGAGTACCGTTAGTGTCTTTTGTCATCGGTTGTATAACTTCTCTACCGCCGATAACTTTCCATAGATCTTGCCCTTGCATGTATGATATCGCACATATCGTCCATTTGTGGTAGTTTTAGTTGTTGAATTTCTTTATTCCTCCAATTACTTGAAGATCACCCATTGTATTGGCAGTACCTCAATAATACCAAACAAGCTCTGTCCTAGAAAACAAGCTTGTAGAGTTCCAAACTCCTCACGACACAAAGAAACTCGATATAACTCTCAAGAAAACTTTTCTAATGTGAAAGATCAGTTAAAGCTACATCCACATAGCATCCTTAGAAATTCAAAAAAGTTCACAACTTAGCTCTGGTATCATTTGTTAAACAGAATACTATTGGAGAGATAATATAACTACTATTTTATTATAGTAGTAAATACATTAAGACCGTTTAAAGAAAGAATTACAATAGTTAAAATTTAACACTCTTTATCACACTCTATAGACAACTTCTAAAACACTTACAAGACTACTTTTTGAAGAATATTTTTTATTGTTCTCCTACTTCTTCTTGACGACAGACAAAGCAAATAAGAGTGGCATTTATAGTATAAGCAAGCCAACTAGAAGCACACGAATATTAAAAGCTATTTTATCAATAGCCTTACACATAGCCTACAATCATTTAATATTATAGTTAGAAGCTTCTTCACGTTGGACTTATGGGTTTAAGAGCTTATGGGCTGGTAACGACACTTCACTGATTGGGTTGCTTGTTTCAAATTGGATGAAATAAGACTTGGCTCTTGCAAGTTCGGACCTCAATTCCCAAAATGGCTTAAATATCTGCCCAAAAATCAGTTCCATCTTGATATATTAAATTCCAGAGTTTCATCCAATTGAAGAATTTCAGATTCTATTCCGGATTGGTTTTGTAATCTATGTCAGCATGTATTAGAATGAATCTTTCCAACAACCAAATTAGTGGAACAATAAGAAATCCCGAGATAGATCCCAGTTCAAATGAATTAAAAGGCTCCATGCCACCTTTTTTATTCAAAGTGGTTGCACTAGATGTTTCTAAAGACAGATTTTCAAGCCTAGATTCTATCTGTCATGTCAAAAATGGTACCCCCTTGAGCTTTCTTTATATTTCTCACAGCCAATTATTCGGAGACATTCGAGATTGTTGGTCGCATTTCAGAAATTTGGAAATTCTTCTTTTGGGGAAAATTCTTGCATCCATTGGCTTCTTAACTAAGATCACAACATTGCATTTAGGCAACAACAATTTGACTTCAATTTTACCAGCTTCCTTGAAGAACTTGAAAAAGTTGATAGTCTTAGATGTGGGAGGAAATAATTTGTTGGGTCCCATACCAACCATACCAACATGGATAGGGAAGAGTTCATCAAATCTTGTCATCCTTAGACTCAGATCCAACCACACACACACACACACCCAAACCATCCAACCCTCCTCCCTGTCTCCCCATCTTTTCCTTTTATATCATTCGTTTTCTCTTTTTCATCTTCCTTTTTTATTTCTCTCTCCTTATGTTGGGCCATTTCTGAAAATATATATTCACACAGTTAGAAAAATAAATTCAATAAACAATCATAAAGATAGCAACACTAAACCATTAAAAATAAACAAGGACCAAGAACTCTAAAACTAAGATCTATCATATAAAAAATAACACAAGTGAAATCTCCAGCTACAAGAGCTAGAAAGAACTAATAAATTAGGTTTCCAAATTCTCGATGCTATATACCCGGAGAAGGATTCAGACACATTTCAAACTTAAAAAATAAATAAATAAATAACAAAGAAGGCAACAGAAATGTGATAAAAGTGCAAACCTGGATAGATTTGTCCCAATGGCTGACGAGAACAACAGCATTCCAGCCCAAGCCGGAAAGCTCCAACAATATGAAACCCAGACAGTTTACTGACAGAAATCAATGTCTGAAACAATTGACTGACAGAGAAAAAAATGTATAAATTGTCTGCAGCATACATATCACACAAGTCACACTCCTAATTTCGCAAGTCCAGATTCCAAAGACAATATTAATGCTCTTTTCCATGAATATACCAAGCAGTTGCCCCTCCTTTATCAATATGGTCTCCTGCGGCATAAGAAAACACAGCTAAAAACATATCCAGCCGTGTCAAAAACTAGTTTTCATCCTTAAAACACAAAAAGAAGTGAACGATATAGAGAAAAAATAAAATAAAGTCTCCATAGGTGTAATTCTTAAATTGCCTCACCTTGAAAGTATACACATGATCAGAATCTTTGCCATAAGGACACCCTCCAAGCTCTGTTAAATCACTCTCTCACAGCGAAAAATCATGGGAAGCTAGTAAACAAAATGAGGAACGAGGTGAGTCTATTACAATTATTGACTGAATGTTTAACTCATTCATTGTCTTCCTTTGTAAATGTGTCACATATCCGTACCTTTCGAATGGAAACTTTAGTACAGTAGAGTCTCGGGGACATTTCCACCATCATTCCTCACTTATTGTCTGTGACATTAACTTGGGATGTGGACTAGTAATTACTTGTTACTTTCCTTTCTTTTTACTTGTCCTTTCGTTCTTTCCTTTCTTTTTTTCTTTTTCATCTCTTTCTCTCTCTCCCCCCTTTTCTTTTTTTCCTTGTCCTTTCGTTCTTTCCTTTCTTTTTTTCTTTTTCATTTTTTTCCTCTCTCTCTCTCTCTTTTTTTTTTTTTTTTCGTTTCGGTACTTTGTTGGGCTACCGATTAGAACAGTGGACAGAAAATAAAAGATTGAGTGACCTGAGATAACAGATATTCAAGAAATCAGAGAAGGAGTCTAAAAAATTTTCAAACCAAATTTTAAGAAACTTTCAAATGTACCATGCGAGGTTTTGTAGAAGGGGTCCAACAAAATAAGTGATAAACCGGCAAGGTATTCAACTGTAAGATTGAAGCAGCAACAAATCAAACTGCAGTTCCCCCTGTCAATTTCAGAATAAGCAGTTACAATCAAGTGGTTCATGAAAACTACTTCAAATGCAAGTAATTGAGTGCATATAAGCAATTTAAGTGTACAAATTCATTACGTGGAAGATAGAATTATTACAATATGATGATGATGATACACTAAGGGCCTGTTTGGTTCGAGTATTTGAGTAGAGTATTTGAATGAAGATTTAAATTTTTGTGAGAGAAAATACTATAGCAAAATAATTCAAACCGTGATTCGAGTATCGAAACAAACAGGCCATAAAGAGGACAGGCCTACCTAAAGATAGAATTATTACGATGTGATGATACACTAAAGAGGAGAGGCCTACCTAAAGAAGAAACTAGCTTTACGAACTGCAGCTATAAACCCATTTGTTCAAAACGTAAACTCCAGTGCCCTGTAATACCTAGAGCAGATAGATTTGGTCCTCCTTTTACCGACAACATGAAGTATGAAGTTAAATAACTACGGTTTCCACATTATAGAAGAAATCACCACAAATACTTAAAATTAGAACTAAGCTTACCAAGATTCAAAAGGTCAAGTCATGTACGTTCTTTTTTTCCCTCTTTCTTTTCGCCTCTCTCTCCTTCTCTTTTTTACATTCTTTTTCTTTCCAAGCCCTCCTCTCACTTGCCCTCATCTCTCTTTTTTTCCTTTCCACCTTTGCTTTTCCTCTTTTTTTTTTTTTTTTGTTCTTTCTCCACCCCTCCTTCAATTCTTTTTTTTTTTTTTTTCCTGCTCAACTTCTTATTTTTCCCTCTCTCTATACATATTTGACAGTAAACCCTGAAAATATACATACTTTAACAGTTAGAAAAAGAAAATCAATGAATAATCATAATTGCAAACCAAAACTGCATCATTAAAAAATGTATAAAAACTTACTTCAAAGAAATTTCATGCTACAAAAATTTATAAAAAATAAGAAACAAGTTTTCTAAACTATCATAGTTAGTCACTTGAAAAAGATCCAGCAACATTCACCTTTCAAAATTAAAGTAACAACAAATAATCATAATCAGGGATCCAAAAACTAAAACTTCAAGAAACACTTACCTGCCCAAGGAATAGCTCCCAAAAGCCAATAAGGACTTAAATGTCTATTACGATAGCATTCCTCGGTTCTTCCAAACGTAAGCATAAATAAGATATTTTCCTTAATCTTTTTATATGCAAAACATTAATAAAAAAGATGAGTGAAGATGATCCCTGCAAGATCATATTCAAATTATAGCATGATTAGTCCTCTTCTTATTTGAAAAGTCATTACATAAAGCTTACCTCACCCACAATCGTATTTTCACAAGTCCAAATTCCTAAGACAATACATGCTTACTTCTCCATTCCCTGGTTAAACCAGCATACTTTTCCAATAGAGTCTGGTGCAGCCAACAGATAAGAAAACATACTCAGCCAGGTCAAAAAATAGTTGTTATAAGTGATCAACAAGAAAAAGAGGGGAAAAGTTGCAATATAAACAAGCAGCAGCTATGACACTCAGATATACCTATTAATTTTGAATCACATATTTGCAAATGCTTCCCAAAGGGACGGTTGCAGCAACTCCATTTGAGTATAGGAGAAGTCACAACATAAAAGTAGCACCAGTTTACCGCCTAAACAATCCCCACAAGAAGCAAAATGAGACACATAATTAACAACATATCAATAACAAAGAAGAAGGTCCAATGTGCAATAACCATAATGGCAAATCATGGCAACCTATTAAACAAGCAGCAGCTATGACACTCAGATATACCTATTAATTTTGAATCACATATTTGCAAATGCTTCCCAAAGGGACGGTTGCAGCAACTCCATTTGAGTATAGGAGAAGTCACAACATAAAAGTAGCACCAGTTTACCGCCTAAACAATCCCCACAAGAAGCAAAATGAGACACATAATTAACAACATATCAATAACAAAGAAGAAGGTCCAATGTGCAATAACCATAATGGCAAATCATGGCAACCTAGTGAGCGAGAACAAGGAAGCATGTGGGCCAAACTCTGAATAGTGTATTCATCCTGTATCAGTAATGTTTCTTTTGTTGTATGTTTTCAATGGGAACTTCCATAGAGTTCCGGGCCTTCGTGACTTCTAGGAGTCCTTGGTTTTTCTCTTTTTCCCAATGTTTTTGTTCTCTTTTTTTCACTTATTTTTTCTTCTCCCCTTCCTATTTGCATTCTCCTTTTTTTTGTTCTTTTTCTTTTTTTAAGAGTTAAAAAATGCAATAATAACACCAGATCTCTGACGGATTTCAAGCAAAAACAAATTTAAAAAAATATACAATTTTCAGGATGGAAGAGAGATTGAGAGGAAAGAAGTAGTTAGAACTGAAATTGAAGTTTCAAGCTTTCCAAACTGAATCTTAAAAAACATATGCATACCAAAAAAAAAAAATTCAGTAGGAGGACTCCAAAATGAGCGGTAAACTGCAAAGCTCTTCGACTGTGTATCTTGGAGCAGCAACATATCACATGGCAGTTCCCCTGTTAATTCAAACTATGCAGTTAGAGAATCAATTGGTTTTAGAAACGCCCTTTTCACAAAAGTAAATGAGTGCGCTGAACAATTGAAGGTACAAAGCAATACATGTTTTCTGTGTGGAAGATAATATGATCATGACAATGATACCACGTACCTGGCCAAACTGCAAGAATGCAATCAGCAGACCAGATGAATATTCCAAATCTAAGCTCATATAGTACTTGAATACCTAAAGCATAGATGTATTTATCCTGCATCAGTAATGTTTCTCGTGTTGTATGTTTTCAATGGGAACTTCCATAGAGTTCCAGGCCTTTGTGACTTCTCGGTGTCCTTGCTTTTTCTTTTTTTCCCTTTGTTTTTGTTCTCTCTTTTTTCACTCATTTTTTCTTCTCCCTTTCTTATTTGTATTCTCCTTTTTTTTCTTTTTTCTTTTTTTAAGAGTTAAACAATGCAATAATAACACCAGATCTCTGAAGGATTTCAAGCAAAAACAAATTTAAAAAAATATACAATTTTCAGGATGGAAAAGAGATTGAGAGGAAAGTAGTAGCTAGAACTGAAATTGAAGTTTCAAACTTTCCAAACTGAATCTTAAAAACCATATGCGTACCAAAAAGAAAAAGTTCAGTTGGAGGACTCCAAAATGAGCGGTAAACTGCAAAGCTCTTCGACTGTGTATCTTGGAGCAGCAATATATCACATAGCGGTTCCCCTGTTAATTCAAACTATGCAGTTAGAGAATCAATTGGTTGTAGAAACGCCCTTTTCACAAAAGTAAATGAGTAAACTAAACAATTGAAGGTACAAAGGAATACGTGTTTTCTGTGTGGAAGATAATATGATCATGACAATGATACCTCGTACTTGGCCAAACTGCAAGAAGGCAATCAGCAGACCAGATGAATATTCCAAATCTAAGCTCATGTACTCTTGAATACCTAAAGCATTGATATATTTATTGCTCTTTCTTTACCTACAAAACTTAATTAGAAATCAACTTACCAAAACTAAATACATGAAGTATATACATTCTTCCGTTTCCCATATTCTTTCTTTTGTTCTCTTTCTTTTCCCCCCTAATACTCCCTGATCCATCTCTTCCTTTTTTTTCATCTTTAATTTATCTCTTTAAGTTTTTTTTCTATCTCTTTACACCTATAACTGGTAACTGGAAAAGTAATCCTTTACCTCAACAACTGAGTTCTTTCCATCTTATTTTTTGCGCCTCGTTTCATATACGGTCTCTTGTTGTGCAGAAAAAATAGCTGTAAAAAACAACAAGAGAGATTTAACAAATATTTTCATCCAGTCTGTTGGAATGTAAAAATCAACATAAACAAATTACTAGGTCTAATCAGATAAGCACACAGCCATTAGATGTGCGTAGCAGAGTAAAGAGGACATACAAGAACCTTTAAGTTTTAGACATCAAAAATAAGATCAAGTTTTCCAAAGGAGCAAACAGTGAGAACTTTTCAAACCAAATCTTGAGAAACGCATGCATACCAAGTAAAGTTTTGGATCAGGATTCCAAAACAAATAGTAAACGGGCTAGCTCTTTGACTGTGAGTTTGGAGCAGTAACAAATCAAAGTGCAACTCCAACTGATAAATTTGGAATAAATAATTACAATCAAGTGGTTAGAGGGTTACTTTTCATGCAAGAAATCGAGTACAAAATAGCAAATCTTGTCTGGAATTAAGTGTATGCCTAATGTGAAAATAAGATGATTACAAACGAGAAGATATACACACAACAAAAGAGGCCTAGGCAAATAAGGAAAGTGCATATACCTGATAAAGCATTAGCTCTGCAAGAACACAGCCAGCAGATCAGATCAGTTACCTGTTTATTCTGAATGCAAGCTCAGGCACTCAATAATACCTGAGGCATAGACAAATCTAACTCTCCTTTTACCTACATCATAAAGATATGAAGTTAGATAATCACAATTTCCACAAAATAGAAATAAATAAATTTAATTCTCCTTTTACCTACATCATAAAGATATGAAGTTAGATAATCATAGTTTCCACATAAGAGAAATAAATAACTGTAACACCTAATTTGAAGAAAACTTACCAAACTTAAAAGGTGAAGTCAGACTCATTCTCCCTTTCCCTGCTTCTAGATTTTTTTTCTTATGCCCCCAAATGGTCTCCCTTCCCTCTCCTTCCTTTTTTTTTTCCCTTTATTCTCTCATTCTTTTTCTTTTACTTTTTCAACTTCATTTTTTTCATCTTTCCCTCTTTGCACCCCTCATCTCTCCAATCACTTTTGATTTTTTTTTTTTTTAAATTTTTCTCCTCCCCTTAATCATTTTATCCACTTTTTTTTTTTCATCTTTATTTTTTTCCATCTCTCCCTCTCTGCTCCCCTCATCTCTCTTCTCCTGTTAACATATTTTTTTCTCCCTTTATTGTTTCATTCTCCTTTCTTTCTTTTTTTTTTTTCTCTTTCCATCCAACTTCTTTTTAATCCCCTTATATCTCCTATCCCTCAATACTTATTAGAGGGGTCATTCCTAAAGACATATGTACTTCTAGATTTTTTTCGTATGGCCCCACAAATGCTCTCCCTTCCCTCTCTTTCCTTTTTTTTTTTTTTTCTTTTCTTTCTTTATTCTCTCACTCTTTTTCTTTTACTTCTTCAACTTCATTTTTTTCATCTTTCCTTCTTTGCACCCCTCATCTCTCCAATCACTTTTGATATCCTCTTAAATTTTTCTCTTCTCCCCTTAATCATTTGAACCACTTGTTTTTTTCTTTTTCATCTTCATTTTTTTTCTTCTCTCCCTCTCTGCTCCCCTCATCTCTCTTCTTCTTCTAATATATTTTTTCCCCCTTTATTGTTTCATTATCCTTCCTTTCTTTCTCTTTCCATCCAACTTCTTTTTAATCCCCTTTTATCTCCTATCCCTCTATACTTATTAGAGGCGTCATTCCTGAAAACATATGCAATCTTAACAGTTAAGAGGGAAAAAAAACAATAAATAATCATAAAAACTGCAAAGAAAAACCAAACCATGAAGAAAACATCCAAAAACAGGACCTAGCATTTGATCTGTCAAGTATGAAAGCTAACTTTAAAGAAATTTCCTGCAACAAAAGATAAAAGAAAAAATAAATTAGATTATAAATTCTTGAAGTTTTTTATTTCTTGAGGGATATAAATTTTTGAAGTTGATCCTTGAAAAAGTTTAAGATACGTTTACTTTTCAAACTAAAGGAAAAAAAAAAACAGCAATGCAATATGAACAACAAACCTGGACAGATCTCTGCCAATGAGTAATGACTATCTTTCAGTTTAGCCATAAGTTCCCACAATACAAGAAGGAAACACCCAAAACTTTGCAATTACACAAAAAAACCATCCCTAAAAGAATTTGATGACTACAAGAAGCGACAATGTAATCATTCATCTATTAAAGCATATAACACAAGTCAAAATACAAAACAATAAAGACAAGTTATTTTATATAAAGCTCACCTTAACCACAATCACACTTTCACAAGTCCAAACTCCCAAGAAAATATGCTTAGCCTGGTGCAGTCCATAGTATAAGAAAACATATCCAACCATGTCAAAAAAAAAAAAAATAGTTGTTATAAGTGAATACTAACAAACAGAGAAGAAAAGTCACAATGTAAACAGGCAGCAGATATGAAACTCAGATGTACCTATTAATTTTGAATAGCAAACACTTCTACAAGTGCAGGTTGCAGCAACTCTGTTTTAATACAGGAGAAGTTACCACATGAGTAGCACCAGTTTACCGCCCAGACAATCCCTGCAAGAATGTTGAAAACAAAGATCAAATGAGATGCATAAGAACAATAAAGATATCAACAAGAAAGAAGCAGGTCCAATGTGCAATAATTATAGCGAAAAATCATAAGAACCTAGTGAGCAAGAACAAGAAAGCAGGTTGGTTAGCAATGATTTACTTTTAGCATTGCACAAAATTACCTTAGCTGACTAAACATTGAGTCGTCTTCAATTTCGTCAAAGAGATCCATCAATGCTTCCATTTTAGTGGAATACATCCCCTGATCCTGCTCAACTTGAAAATGAAGGTGCAATGCAACACTAAATAGCTCAGAAATAAATATATATACACACACATATATGGACAAATGTTTACCCAATGAGACATGAAATATCATTTATGTATTGTACCCAAATAACTCGTTACTCGAAAAGTAATCAATCACCTCAACAACTAAGTTATTTTCCATCTTATTCTTTGTGCCTCATTTCATAGGAGTGGTTGTGCAGAAAAAATAGCTGTACAAAACAACAATAGAGATTTAACAAATGTTCTCAGCCAATCCATTAAAATGTAAAAATCTACATAAACAAATTACTTGGTCTAATCAGATAAGAACACAGCCATTAGATGGGTGTAGCGGAGTAAAGAGGTCATACAAAAATAAGATAAGTTTTCAAAAGGAGCAAACAGTAAGAACTGAAAACTGATTCTTAGAACTTTTCAAACCAAATCTTGAGAAACATATGCATACCAAGTAAAGTTTGGGATAAGGATTCCAAAACGAATAAAACAGGCTTAAAATTCGACTGAGAGTTTGGAGCAGCAACAAATCAAAGTGCAACTCCCCCTGATAAATTGAGAATAAATAATACAATCAAGTGGTTTGGGAATTACTTTTCACGCAAGTAATCGAGTACACAACAATTCTAGTCTAGAATTAAGTGTATGCATGATGTGAAAATAACATGATTATAAACGAGAAGATATGCATACAAAGAAAGAGGCCAAGGCAAATGAGGAAACTGCATATACCTGATGAAGCACTAGCTCTGCAAGAACACAGCTGGCAGATCAGTTCAAATCATTTGCCTGTTTATTCTAAATGCAAGCTCAGGTACCCTATGATACCTGAAGCATACACAAATTTAATTCTCCTTTTACCTACATCATAAAGATATGAAGTTAGATAATCATAGTTTCCACATAATAGAAATAAATAACTGTAACACACTTAATTCGAAGAAAACTTACCAAAATTTAAAGGTGAAGTCAGCTCATTCTCCCTTTTCCCTGCGTCTCGATTTTTTTTTCTTATGCTCCCAAATGCTCTCCCTTTCCTGTCTTTCCTTTTCTTTCTTTATTCTCTAGTTCTTTTTCTTTTTCTTTTTTTTCAACTTCATTTTTTTCATCTCTCCCTTTTTGGCCCCTCATCTCTCTAATCACTTTTGATTTTTTTTTTCTTTCCCCCTTCATTATTTCATCCTCCTTTTTTTTCTTTTTCATTTTTTTTAATCTCTCCCTCTTTGCTCCCCTCATCTCTCTTCTCACTTTTTTTTTTCTCCCTGTTCTCCCTTTATCATTTCATTCTCCTTTCTTTTTTTTTTATTTTTCTTTTTCCATCTAACTTTTTTTTGGCCCCCTTATCTATCCTATCCATCAAATACTTATTAAAGGCGTCATTCCTGAAAACATATGTACTCTTAAACAGTTAGAAGATAAAAAACAATAAATAATCATAAAAAACTGCAAAGAAAAAACCAAACCATGAAGAAAACATCCAAAAATAGGACCTACCGTTTAATCTGTCAAATATGAAAAATCTAACTTCAAAGAAATTTCATGCAACAAAACTTAAAAGAAATAATAAATTAGACTTATAAATGCTTGAAGTTGGAACTGCAAAGAAAAACCAACCATAAAGAAAACATCCAAAAATAGGACCTACCGTTTAATCCGTCAAATATGAAGTCTAACTTCAAAGAAATTTCTTGCAACAAAACTTAAAAGAAATAATAAATTAGACTTGGGGTCGTTTGGTATTGTTTTCAAAATAGGTAAAAATGTTTTTGTTTTGGAAAATAAGAATTTTTGGGGAATTGTGCTGGAAGTGTTTTTAAAATTTTTGCCTCGAAAAACGTGCAAAAAACATTTTCAAAAATTCTGAGAATGAAACCAAACGGGGCCATAAATTCCTAAAGTTGGTCCTTAAAAACGTTTTTAAATTTAATTTTCAAACTAAAAAAAATTAAAAAAGAAACAGCAATGCAATATGAACAACAAACCTGGACAGATGTCTGCCAATGAGTAATAACCATCTTCCAGTTTTGCTCTAAGTTCCCACAATACATGAAGTACTCGCCCAAAACTTAGCAATTACACATAAATGCCATACCGAAATAAATTTGATGACAACAATAGGAGACAATATAATCAGTAACACAAGTGAATATACAAAACAATAAAGAAAAGTCATTTTATATAAATCTCACCTTAACCACAGTCACATTTTCATAAGTCCAAATTCCCAAGAAAATACGCTTACTCCTCTTTTCCCTAGTCAAGCCACCATATTTTTCCAATAGCCTGGTTCAGTCAATAGTATAAGAAAACATATCCAAAGTCCAAACCATGTCAAAATAAGAATAATAATAATAATAATTGTCACAAGTGAACACTAAGAAAAAGAGAAGAAAAGTTGCAATGTAAACAGGCAGCAGCTATGAAACTCAAATATACCTATTAAATTTGAATAGCAAATGCTTCTACAAGTGCAGGTTGCAGCAACTCCATTTGATAATAGGAGAAGTCTCAACATGAGTAGCACCAGTTTACTGCCCAGACAACCCCCGCAAAATGTTAAAAAAAAAATAAAATAAAATAAGATGCATAAGAACAATCAAGATATCAACAACAAAGAAGCAGGTACAATGTTCAACAATTATAGCAAAAAATCAAAAGAACCCAATGAGCAAGCAAGAACAAGAAAGCAGGTGAACTAGCAATCAATATTGAAGTCATCCCGTATCAATAAATTTTCTGCGTATCATACCTTTCCAAGTCTCGGAAACTTCTTGATGTCCTTCTTTTCTCTCTTTTTTTTTCTTTTTTTAAGCTTCTTTTTGTTTCCTCGAATTTTCCGTTTTCTTTTTTTTCACTCATTCCTCTTTTTTTTTTCCATTTATTCATTGTTTCTTTTTTTTTTCCCCTTTTTTCCTTTCTCTTTCTTTTCAAGACTCTTTTTTTTTTTTTTTTATTTGCTTAATTGTTGGGCTCTCATTGGGAAAATTGATAGAAAATAAGACATTGTATATTCCTGAAATAAAAGACATTCTAAATGTTAGAGCAGAAATTTAAAACAAGACATGCACATGAGAGGGAAAGAAATAAAGGGACAATAACTCAACAAATAAGAGTGCGAAAAATACAATAATAACACCAGATCAGTTTTGAAGGATTTTACAAAAAATAAATAAATAAGAAATACCTTAAAAAAATAGATGAATACGATTTTCAGGATTCAAAGAGAAAGTGGGAGGCATTGTGCAACTACACAGACTAGATCATAAAACTTCGTACATAAGACCAGTTTTAGATGATAGTAGTTAAACATAAACTAAATCTACTATCCAAACCAAATCTTATGAAACATATGCATACCAAACAAGGCTCTGGAGCAGGACTCCAAAATGAGCTGTAAACTGGAAAGCTATTCGACTATGTATCTTGGAGCAGCAATAAATCACAAGGAAGTTCCCCCTATAAATTTCAGAATATGCAATTAAAATCAAGCAATTGTAGAAACTACTCTTCATACAGAACTAATTCAAGGTTCAAAGAAATCTTGCTTCATGTGTAGAAGATAACATAAAATAATTCACCACAATGCATAGGGAGGAGACCAACACAAATAAGAAAACTATGTACCTTCCCAAAGTAGCTCTCCAAGAGCATAGTCAGAGAATCGGGTGAATATCATCGTATTTTCACGTATTCCAGATGCAAGCTCAGGAACCTAAAGCATATATATTTAATGCTCCTTCTACCTACAAGATTAAGATACCAAGTTAGATAAGATGGTCTCATAATAGAAAGAAAGAACGACCAAAAAATTAAATAGAACAAACAAAACTTAACAAAACTGTAAAGATGCTACATTCTGGGTGAATATCACGGTATTTTTACACATGTATTCCAGATGTAAGCTCGGGAACCTAAAGCATATATATTTAATGCTCTTTGTACCTACAAGATTAAGATACCAAGTCAGATAAGATGGTCTCATAATAGAAAGAAAGAACAACCAAAAAATTATGTAAAACAAAACTTACCAAAACTGAAAAGATGCTATATTCACTCTTCCCTTTCCCCTATGCTTCTTATTGTCCCCTCTCCTTTTTCCCCTTATGCTCCCTAATCTGCCACTCCATTTGTTTGAAATGTTTCTTTTGTCTTTTTTCCCATCACCCTCCTCATATCATCATGTCGCTTTTTTAACCTTTTTCCTTTCTCCCTTAATTCTCCTTTTTTTTTTATTAGTGTTCTTCATCTATTTTTTTCCTCCCTCTACTTGTTTGCAACGCCATTCCTGAATATATATATATATATATATATATATATTATATATATATATATATACACTGTCAGAAAAAGAAAATCAGTAAATAATAATAAAAGTTGCAAAGCATAACTGCTCCATGAAAAACAAATAGAAAAAGGGGGCAATAGCCCCACAAGTACTTAGATCCGTCAGGTACAAAATAAACTGTAACATACATTTCTTGATACAAAGGTTGCAAAGAAATAAAAAATTAGATTTCCAATTATCATTAATTGACCCTCAAAAAGAATGAGCCACATTCATTTTTCAGGCCTTAAGAGAGAGAGAGAGAGAGAGTATAAGAACCATGACCTCAAAATCTAAAACTTGAAATGAAAAAAAATAAAAAAAAATACCTGCAGTTAGCACCGCAAAAAAAAAAAAAAAAAAAAGAAAATAATTGCAGTAGTATTACTCAGTTCCTCCTCTCTTTTTTACCTACACATTAACAGACAATATATGCATTTCTAACGGCTATAAAAAAAGGCACAGGGACTAACCGACTTACACCACAAATGAAAGTGGATATGCATTTCAGTAGTTAAGAAAAAAAAAAATAATAATAAATATATTAACCAATAAATTACCTAGAATATGAAACATAAGTCAAAAATGCATGTTGTAACGCATTCATAGAAGACAACAGACGAAAAATGTCATACCAGAACTACACTCTTAGCAGAGTTGGAGCGAGAGAGGAGGGAGCATGAGCATGAATCGTGTTGGTTGTGCAAAAGTGCAAGCATGCTAGGAGAATCATGGTTCCTGAAACAATAGATGTTCTGTTAGGAACTAACAATCACTATCAATCAATAAATTTAACTACAATTTAAGATTATTCACTGGAAAGTAAGAATTACCTTGATGATTTCAAGAAGAGATTACAGTAGTATTCCTCAATTTCTTCGAATATGAGCTCAGGTGTTTGATTTAGCATATCTATAGCCTATATAAGAAACGCATTCTCCTTTTGCCTATAAGAAACCATGGCATAAGATGAAGTCAGATTATCGTTATTGGAGATAACATAAATAAACAAATAAATAATGAAAACAAAACTTTCCAAAAACAAATAGAATACAAATTTCCAAATTGAAAAGGAACACTTTCTTTTTTCCTTTTTCTCCTTTTTTTCCCCTTACTCTATAAATTAAAGAATCCCTTTACACAACATAAGATTAAGTCAGATGAACTGTATAAACAGATATACATAACTAGAACAAAACTTTTAAAAACATAAATAAAATACAACTTACCAAAAAGTGAAAAAGTCCTTTCTTTTTCTGATGTTCCCATAAAAATTAAAGTCCACATGCATGCATTCTTTCTTCTCTTTCCCCCCTCTCTTTTCCTCAATGCTCTCTTATCTTGGTTATCCCTTTTTTTTTTTGCTTTTTTTTGTTATATCTTTCTGTGTTTAGTCTTTTTTTTTTTTTCTTTTTTCTTTCGCGTTTCTTTTTCTCTCCCTTTTTCACAAATTCTTTTTTCCCCTTTTTTTCACTTTTTTCTTTTCTTCTTTTTTCCTTCTCTGTTTACGCTTACATTTGTTGGTCTAAATCAAACAAATGCCGCCCAGATATACAAAATAGGGCATTGACCAACCATTCCGTAAAAATAGACGTTTTAACAGTTAAGGGAAAAAAAAAAAAAAATCATGCTCATACATTGGAAATTAAAACCAAGACCATAAAAAGAAAAAGAAACTAACAGTTAGGGGAAAAATTACCCCCAAAAAAAAAAAACCAAAACCATGCTCATGAATTTTTGAAAATTAAAGACTAGACCATAAAAAGTAAAAGAACTAACAGTTAGGGGGAAAAGTACAAAAAAAAAAAAAAAATCATGCTCATACATTGAAAATTAAAAACTAGACCATAAAAAAAAAAAAAAACAAAATCATGCTGCAAGTCAAATATTAGAGTTACAAGAAACAAACTGTGATTACAAGAATATTAGAGTTGCAAAGTCGAATATGCATGCGCAAGACAACCACGAGACAAGAAGATGCAAAACTAACCCTAATCAACTATACATGGAAAAGAAAAATAGCATTAAATTAACATTGAAAAACAAAAAAAAAATCAATACCAGACTTACAATTTTGCCAGGATTGTGAGGGAGAGAAAGAGAGGGGTGTCATCGGATTGGAGAAAAGGCGAAGAAATTTTCCTTCGTAGAAATGAAATCCTCAAGAAATGCGCGAAATTGAACTTGCTTTTCACGATTCAAACCCTAGAACCCGTTATTCTCTCCGAGAGAAGAGAAACGCTAAGAAAATCTAGAGAGAGAAAAGGAAAGAAATGAGGAGAGGGATGGAAAAAGGAAAGAAACGATAAAGGCGGGTTCTGTGCAGACTCTTTAATAGGATGGCTCGGCAGTGCCCTTAAATAGATCCTACCCGTCCGTAATCTGCAACGGTCAGATACTAAGGGGATCCTACCGTTGGTGGGGCATTCAAAGTCGGTCAATTAACACTTGCAACCCAAGTCTTCTCTCTTTTTTCTTTTTTCCTTTAAATAACCTAATTAAACGCTTCAATTTTTTCGTTAAAAAAACATTGAGAAGGATTTTTTTTTTTTTCCATCCAAAACAAGAAAAGGGTTATTATTACATTGTTTCGTAAAAATAATATTTATAACATTCAAAAAATAAAAACAATAAGAAAAAAACTATTTTGTAAATGAAAAAAAAAACACGTAAGATGTTTGTAAATATTGGTTAGAACCAATTAAGTTCAAATATTGTAGTATGTGAGAGCTTGATATTGTAGCACGTAAAAGCTTTGCAATGCAACAAAAAGTTTTAGTTTGAACTGAAACATAGATATAGTCTCTCTTTTTTTTTTTAAAGACATTAGTTATTGTTAGAAATTTAGGTCTGTTTGGTAGTGTTTTCAAAATATGTAAAATTTGTTTTGTCTTAAAAATAAGGATTTTTTAAGAATTATGCTTAGAGCGTTTTTAAAATTTTTGTCTCAAAAAACATGTAAAATATTTCAAAAAACTCTCAAAACATTACCAAACGGAATATATTTTTAAAAAATAAAGGTTAATCTTTTTGTATCTTGATAGGAGAATGTTTGGGAACCAATTTGCAACACTAAAGTTCTAACTATTATAGTATAAAGCTATCACATACTATAATAATTTAGTTTCAACTTGATTCTCAAATTCTAAATACTTTTTAACTAGTTTTAGAAATAAGTTTGAACTCATACTGTAGCAATTTTTTAACTTGTTTTGGAAATAAGTTTAAATTCATACCGTAGCAATTTAAGTTTTATGATGGAAACAACATAACAAAATAAGTTTCATTTTTCAAATAAATATAAGGTTATTCACCCTACTCGATTTCAAGGACATGCATTCCCTTACTTAAAGTCAACATTTAATATGAGGTTTTTGAACTATACAACATTTAATAAGTTTAATATCTTGTTTCGAGCAAAATCTAACCCGATGATAGCATGAAGGCATGTCTTTTTTTTTTTTGGTGAAGCATCCCCAAATTTGGGTTTTAAGAGAGACAATATGGAGGGAAAAAAGGACAAACATATTTATATTAACAAAAACTAAAAAGAAAATACACAATAAATGAAAAACTACATTGGCTCATCCATTCCATGTTACTTTTTTATTTTCTTATCTTTTTAGTCCTTATTAACCCCTCAAAAATCATCTTCATGACATTTTTATTCAAAATAGATACTTAAATAAAATAAGATCGAAACATTACTTTTTTTAATGATTGAGGCATAAGTTTTTTTATGACCATTTTTCAGTTATAGGTAATTACTTTACAAGGACATCTTAAAGACAATGATGCTTATTGAGTTCAAAGTTTGTATAATGGTAAACGTAAATAATAACTTGTGAAATGGGAATTAACTATAGCGCACAATAACCAAGGAGTCACTTACGTTTTAATTGTTATCTGAGAATTAATGGAGAAAAAAAGGAGGATCTGCTCAAAATGTTTTCAGCACATAAAATTTAGGTTTTACATATAATAAATTGGGGTAAATATGGCAAGACAAGAAAATTAAATTTCTTATGAGAAGAAGCCATATGGTTTAGAAAGGTACTTAAATCGGCTAACATGTATAATTATTTCTAGAATCTATTGCAGATTTCGCTTTTTAATTTTGATTGATTTCTCACCAGAGTCTCACTTTGAAATCCAACGTCATAGTTTCAATTTGATGATCACACGATTGGAAAAATCAAGTCTTGCATTAGTCAACACAATAATTTTTTTTTTTTTTGGCTAAAAGTATATCCATCATTCCATCATTTTATTATGATACATTTTTTTTTTTAGTTTATTTGTATCTCATTCTCCATTTCATCTCACATATTAATTCTGCTTCGAGCTAGTAGCCTTATGCTAAAACTACTTTTCCTTAAATCATGTCTGTTTTGATCATATTGCCCTCATACGTGGTCTTAACAATGAGTAGATCATTTTCACCTCAGATTGTTCTGTTACTAATACTTTTGTTTTGCTTCAATGATGCCAGTGGATCATCCAATGCGGGAGAACCAAAGGTGAGATGCATAGAAGTGGAGAGACAAGCACTCTTCAAGATCAAAGAAGATATTGAAATCAATGATGACTTGCTTTCATCTAGAGGAAATGAAGAAGAAAAGGGAGACTGCTGCAAATGTTACAGGATTCGGTTCACCAACAACTCCGATCATGTCACCGTTCTTAATCTCACCAAATTAAGGTATCTCGATCTCCCTGATGCGCTGAGTGGAGAAATTTCTCCTCAGCTTGGAGGTTCTTGATTTTAGCAACAATTGTCATACGAGCATGAAAAGTATGGGTTACTCATCTTTCGTCTTTTGAGGCTACTCGACCTTACTTGCATAAAGATGACCACAGCCACTGACAGGATGCAAGTAGTTAGGAAGCTCCCTTATCTAACCAACTTGCTGCTTGGAGGGTGTGAACTTCCAAATGTCACGTCTTCATATCTCTCTCTTGTTAATCCTTCGACATCACTTGCCATCCTTGATCTTTCCAGCAACACCCTCTCTGTTTCTATACACCAATGGTTGTTCTCCTTCTGTAGTCTTGTTCATCTTGATGCTAGAAGGTTCCATTCCGAATGCTTCTGGGAACGTGACTCTTCTTGTGTACCTTAGTCTCCCTTCAAATAAGTTAGAAGGTCCCATTCCAGAAGCTTTAGGGAACTTGACTGCTCTTACATACCTTAATCTGGGCTCCAACAACTTAGACGGAGAATTTCCTACATCGCTTTGAAACTTGTGTATATTGCATGAATTATATGCACTAGATAACAGTCTTAAAGGATTACAACTTTCTGAGCGCACCCAGTTGCACCCATTACTGTCTACAGTATTTGGATTTAAGCTATAATCAAATCATCGGACCATTGCCTAACCTCACACTATTTTCATCCCTCAAAGAAGTGTTGTTTTTGGACAATCAATTCAACGGAACCGTGACTGAAATTCAGTAATACTTTGGGACTAGCAAAGAGCATTGATCTATCAAGCAACAAACTTGTGGGAGAAATTCCAACAGAAATTACTGAACTTATTCAGTTGGTCTTTCTGAACTTATCAAGAAACAAATTTAATGGAAAGATCCCCTTAAATATTGGCAAGCTGGCTTTGCTAGATGCCCTTGATCTATTAAACAATCAGCTTTTAGGCAGAATTCCTTCAAGCCTTGCTAAAGTTTCCCGTCTTAGATTCTTGGACTTGTCGAACAACAATATATCAAGAAAAATTCCAACAGGCACTCAACTCCAAAGCTTTGAAGCTAGTTCATAAACAGGGAATCCAAAGCTTTGTGGAGCCCCACTTCTAAAGAAATATCTAGGAGACGAACCAACTCTTCCTACAGCTCCTGTGGGCCCGCAATGAAGAAAGTCAGGACAAGTTTGTAACCCCAGGATTCTATGTCACATTAGGACTTGGATTTGTGGTCAGATTTTGGGGTGTTTGTGGCGTCTTAATCGTCAACAGGACTTGGAGATATGAATTGGATACACGTGAGGGTTGTGGTACACAAGGCAAAGCTACTAAGGATGATCAAAAACTGTTTCACAATCTCCAAGATATATATATAACTCTTAAAATTATGCTCCAAGTATAGATCATTTGATCTGTTGTCGACAAAACCAATGCAAAACATTCTTTTGCGTTTTTGACCCTCCTCTTAATGAAATGGTGCTTGATCTGTTTTCCATTTTCTTCTTAAATCGCGCGGTAGAACTTATGCGTTGTTAAATCTGTAAAACATAAAACCAATTCAAGCATGCTATAAACTGTATGCATATCAAGAATTAAAAACGAAAATGGAAGCGTGAAAAATTATTACCTCATGTCATTGCTGTCCAAACGGTGTGCTGTGACTACCTGCACTTGGGATGCTTCCAAGTTCTCACAAAAACTCAATTGATGGTGTAAGATTTTTTACTGGTATTTTCAAAACTTAGGGACCCAATTTTGTTTCACAAAATTCTGTACGTGAAAATTTCTGGATTTCTGTATCAGCACTCATTTCCTCCCATCAAGGAAATAAATAGCTCCCAAAAAATCAGTTACCAAGGAGTGTTAATGGGCATAAATATGAGCCAATTAATTGCAACAAATAAATTGGTTTCAATTCCTTATTGAAACCGTTAAAAAATTTGCAACGGTTACATTCTCCCACTTGGTCTCCATATTTATCTTTATATTCATTAAACCCAAACTTTCAGGAAACAAATACATGAATCATGACGATAATTTCTCTAAATTGTGAGTATTATCTTCCATGTATTACAATGTATTATTTCTCAGACTTTATTCCTTATATGGTAACTTAACTTTATGAATAAACCCAATGTTTATTCTTGGTCCTACTATATGTGAATTTTCTCCAATAACTTAATGCGCAAACAAATATGAGAAAACATCACAACTGAATAAGAGTTTCATTAAAACTGTAAATTGTATGTACAAACAAATTTACATTATGGAACCAAGTCTCATCTGTACAACATGATCCTTAAATGACTTCGGTGGCATTCCTTTTGTCAGAGGATCTGCGATCATCAATTCAGTGCTTATATGCTCAATGACCACTTTATTTTCCTTAATGCGTTCCCTTATGGCTAAGTACTTAATGTCGATATGTTTACTTCGACTGCCACTCTTATTATTCTTAGCCATAAAGACAGCAGCTGAATTGTCACAATATATCCTTAATGGCCTAGACACAGAATCTACAATTCTGAGGCCTGACATGAAACTCTTCAACCATACACCATGCGAAGTAGCCTCAAAACAAGAAACGAACTCTGCCTCCATCGTGGAAGTAGCAACCAACGTTTGCTTTCCACTCCTCCAAGATACAGCTCCTCCGGCTAGCATAAAAATATAACCTGAAGTTGATTTTCTCGAATCAACACAGCCAGCAAAATCTGAATCGGAGTAGCCAATCACCTCTAGAATGTCAGTTCGTCAATACATAAGCATGTAATTTTTTGTACCTTGAAGGTACCTCATCACTTTCTTTGCAGCCCTCCAGTGGTCAATGCCTGGGTTACTCTGATATCTTCCCAACATTCCCACAGCAAATGCAATGTCAGGTCTTGTGCAGACATGAGCATACATAAGACTTCTGACAGCTGAAGCATAAGGAATGTTGCTCATTTGAACTTTCTCGAAATCATTCTTTGGATATTGGTTCAAACTGAACTTTTCACCCTTCACAATGGGTGCTACACTTGGTGAACAATCTTTCATCCGAAATCTGTCTAAGACTTTTTTGATATAGGTTTCCTGCGATAGTCCCAAAATGCATCGAGATCTATCCCTATGGATCTTTATGCCAATGACATAAGATGCCTCACCCATATCCTTCATATCAAAGTTCTTAGAAAGGAATTGTTTCACCTCATATAGAAACCCCTTATCATTGGTTGCAAGAAGGATATCATCCACATACAAAACAAGGAAACAAATCTTGCTCCCACTAACCTTCTGGTATATATATTGATCCATGATGTTCTCTTCAAAACCAAATGAAGTGATGACATCGTGGAATTTCAAATACCATTGACGGGAAGCCTGTTTCAAACCATATATGGATTTCTTGAGTTTGCACACCAATTGCTCACCATCACTAGAGGAGAATCCTTCAGGTTGTTTCATATAAACCTCTTCCTCTAGATCACCATTGAGGAATGTCGTTTTCACATCCATCTGATGTAACTCAAAATCAAAATGAGCTACTAATGCCATGATCACACGAAGGGAGTCCTTTTTAGATACAGGAGAAAAAGTCTCAGTGTAATCTATACCTTTCCTTTGAGTGAATCCTTTAGCAACGAGTCTTGCCTTATGTCTCTCAATATTGCCTAATGAGTCTTTCTTTGTCTTGAAGACCCATTTGCATCCAATGGCTTTTACACCATCAGGCAACTTGACAAGATCCCAGACTCCATTAGATGACATAGAGTTCATCTCTTCTTTCATAGCATCATACCACAAGTTAGATTCCTTACAACTCATGGCTTGTGAAAGCGTTTTTGGATCATTTTCGGCTCCTATGTTGTAGTCAGACTCTTGTAGATACACAATATAGTCACTAGGAATGGGTGATCGCCTTACTCTAGTAGATCTCCTTAATACTGGTTCAACATTCTCTTGAGGAGCATGTTGATCAGCTGGCTGTTCAACTCGATCTACTACTTCTTGATCAGCAATCTGTGGAACTTGAATGACTGGCTGTTGTTCAACACGCATTTGAACTGTAGGCGTGTTGCGTATAACAATCACTCTATCATATGAAGTGGAAGCTTGAGCATCTGTATGATCTTTCTCTGGAACGGTGTTCCAGGATCGATCGCTCCCACTGATCAAGTCATTCTCAAGAAATTTCACATTTCTTGATTCCACAAACCTAGTGGTATGTGATGGACAATAAAATCTGTATCCCTTAGACCGTTCAGCATATCCAACGAAATACTCACTAATGGTCCTTGGATCTAGCTTCTTTTCTTGTGGATTATACACTCTCACTTCAGACGGGCATCCCCAAACGCGTATATGTTGCAAACTCGGTTTCCAACCTTTCCATAACTCGAACGGTGTCTTTGAGACAGCCTTGGTTGGAACTCGGTTTAATATACACACAGCCGTCTTGAGAGCTTCAGTCCACAAGGACCTAGGAAGCTTGGAGCTGCTAAGCATGCTCCGCACCATATCCAACAATGTTCGGTTTCTTCTTTCTGCTACACCATTTTGATCTGGAGAACCGGGCATAGTATATTGGGCAACTATCCCATGTTCTTGAAGAAACTTCGCAAATGGACCAGGCATTTGTCCATCTTCGGTGTATCTACCATAGTATTCACCACCTCTATCAGATCTCACTATCTTTATTTGCTTACCACATTGTTTCTCTACTTCTGCCTTAAACACTTTAAAGGCATCTATAGCTTCATGTTTGTTATGAAGCAAGTAGAGATACATATATCGTGAGTAATCATCAATAAAAGTAATGAAATACTTTTGACCATAAGCGTCTATGTCTGGACTACAAATATCTGTATGTATGATCTCTAATATGTCTGAACTCCTCTTGGCACCTTTCTTTGACATATTGGTATGCTTTCCCTTTATGCAGTCCACACAAGTGTCAAAGTCAGTAAAATCTAGAGCACTAAGTACCCCATCATTCACTAGTCTATTTATTCTCTCAATAGAGATATGACGTAATCTACGGTGCCACAACATAGAGGAATCTTCATTCATAACACATCTCTTAATGCCAGCATTATCTTGAGCATGCATAGAAGTATAAGAAGTTTTATCTTGTAAATTAATTTTGAAAAGACCATTTGACAATATACCATTTCCAATAAGTTCATATCTATAAAACAAACTAAATATAGTGTCTGAAAAATTAAAGGAAAATCTCAATGGTACAAGCCTTGAAACTGAAATTAAATTCCTAGAAAAACTAGGAATATAAAATGTCTTTTCTAATTTTAAAACAAAATCACTAGATAAAACTAAATTGCATGTTCCGACAGCCTCTACATGTAAGCGCATCTTGTTGCCTATATAGATGCACTGCTCACTTCCCACTGGCTTCCTTAGGCCTTGCAATCCCTGCAAGGAATTAGTGACATGGATTGAAGAACCAGAATCAATCCACCATGTGTTATGTTCAACATCAACCATATTAGATTCATAACAGACAAGTGAGAATTGAGTACATTTTTTGTCAAGCCATCTCTGATATTTAGGACAATCCTTCTTTATGTGTCCCTTCTTTTTACAAAAGAAGCACCTGGATTCCTTCTTAATATCAGCCTGAGCAGATAGTTTGCATTTTCTCTTATTATTGGCTTGGCCCTTGTTCTTCCTTTGAGTTGCCAGATGCACACTCTCTCCCGCTTCCAGAGCAAGCCTTCCTTCTTCCTAGACACACATGGTCATCAATTCAATGATGGACCACTTATCCTTATGTGTGTTGTAGGATATCTTGAAAGGTCCATATTGATATGGAAGAGTGTTGAGGATGTAGTGCAGAAGGAAGGTTTCAGACATCTCAACCTCAAGTGTCTTCAGCTGAGCCGTTATATCTCTCATTTGCATGATGTGCTCACGCACACCATGAATTCCAATGAGCTTCATGGATGAAAATTTCATTATCAGAGTGCTAGCCAAGGCTTTGTCCGATGTAGCAAACTGTTCATCAATTGCCTTCATCAAAGCTCGCACTTTGTCATATTGCTCCAATGAACCACGTATGCCAGCCGAGATTTTCGTCTTAATGAACATTACGCAGAGGCGATTAGATCGCTCCCACTTTTCATAACGGTCCACGTCATCTGGCTGGCTGGTCTCCGTAATGGCAGGTGGTTCATCCTTACGGATAGCTAAGTCAATGTCCATGACACCTAAATGAAGAAGAATTCTCTCCTTCCACACTTTATAGTTGTCTCCCTTAAGTTCGGGAATGTCACACTGGAAATCAGAGTAACTCACAGTTTGCATAGCTGCATAATAAAACATACATGCTTATGTTACTAAATTTAGGCTATAATACTTTATGACATGTTTACCAATGTAAATCATGCATTAAAATATAAATCAAATGACATAAAAATTGCCTGTGGGCTAAATTTTTAACTCAAACAGATTCATATATCTTTATGATGACGCTATTAAATTATATGCCCTTTTCTTAATTCCTGTGGGTAAATTAAGAAAGATAATTTGATACATCATTCTAACTAATCATATTAAATATAATAAAAATTTATGTGGGATAAAATTTATCATATTACATATGATTAATCACAATTTAATCTCTTTTTACCATATGTGATTTAAACATCTTACATAATTTTTTCATAATTAAAGATGCTGTGGCTACTCTTTAATTATTCAAAAATTAAATACATATATCACAAGACATTTATTCTTAAATTTTTGCTCATAAAATAAATTGCAATTACCTTAAGCAATAAATAAATATGAACAAAGAACCATAATTTATGTACTAATTTTCATTATGTATATATTAAAATTATACATTCAAAAATATAATTTAGCACATTATTGCACAAAATTAAATGTACTAAATTATTTAACTTAATATTGCATGCATAATTTTAAATCACAAATTATACATAATGAACACTATATGCACATAAATTTATAAAATTATATCCACACAATTACTGTATAATATTCATAACAAATACCAAAAATTATGAATATTCAAAATTATGAATTTTTCATAAATCATTCCATAATATGAAAAATTCCATAAAAATATTAAAATTGTGGATATTATGAAAATTTCATAAAAATTATAAAAACTGAAAATTTTATGAAATTTACCCCAAAACCATCATTTTATTAAATCTGGAAAAAATCAAATTTTTTTTTTAATTTTTGGGTTTTTTTTTTATAATTTTCTGCTCAGCCAAAAACGACGTCGTTTGGAGAGCCCCCCCCCCCCCCGCGTAAACGACACGTCGTTTACAAGAGAGGGCAGCCTGTCAACATACAAAACGACATGTCGTTTTGGTCATTAATGTCCAAAACGACTTGTCGTTTTTTAACCGTGAAACGAGCCCCTCAGTGCCCGAAACGACATGTCGTTTTTGACTGACCCAAGCCAAACGACATGTCATTTTTATCGTCTGCAACCACGAATCCGGGTCTTCTTCACCCGAACGACCCGGTTTCAACCCGGTTTTGACCCGTTTCAGACCCGGCTGTAATTCTACCATCCGGACACCAATTTTGACGTTTCAAATTGCAGAATTCATAGAAATCTAATGTCTAAATGATTTCTAATCTTAGTTTCAATTAAGAAACGCTAAAAATCAAAACCCAAAAATCAAAAAAAGTTTCCACCGTGCGTAACATAACACAGTGAATATTTTGCATATTTTTCAAACGGTGTGTTGTGACTGCTTGCACTTGGGATGCTTCCAAGTTCTCACAAAAACTCAATTGATGGTGTAAAAATCTTAATGGAATTTTTAGAACTTGGGGACCCAATTTTGTTTTACAAAATTTTGTACGTGAAAATTTTTGGATTTCTGGATTTCTCTATCAGCACTCATTTCCTCCCATCAAGGAAATAAATAGCTCCCAAAAAATCAGTTACCAAGGAGTGTTAATGGGTATAAATATGAGCCAATTAATTGCAACAAATAAATTGGTTTCAATTCCTTATTGAAACCGTTAAAAAATTTGCAACGGTTACAAAATCAACAAGTTATAATTTCTTGTGTCCTTCTTTGCAGTGCATACCCATCTGGAGCATGTGGTGTACAAATAAATGGTTTGCAGTTCTCTTGTTTCATTTTATTTTTTATTTTTTATTTTTGGTATGGATGAATAAATCGTCCGTAGTATTGTGCGTTAAAAGGACCTGAGGTTTGTGTGTGTTACTAGTTTTTTGTCCTTCATACGACTCCTGTTGTCTTTGAAGATTTCATGATGTAAATATTGGATTTGATGCCCTAAAAGCTGTGATATTATACATATTATTAATAAATAAATAAAATGATATTTATTATTATTTTGGTTGATTATATGTATTATGAATACATTTATAAACATCAAGAAAATTTCATGATTATTGATGTGACTATAAATTCAACATCTAAGTGTTATTTGCTTAGGGATAAAATTTATAGATAATAATCTAAATAGTCCATAATAATTAATTAAAGTTTGGGATCTTTAATTAAAAATTACAAGTACGGTCCAATCTCATCTAAAATGAAATAGTCATTATCCGGACTATTAATGTAGAGACATTGGATTGGAGGTACTTTATATAATGAGATTATATAGGACTGAACCAGATAAATTATGAATCTCTAATAATCATCCGTTACAAATAGAGTATTCAAATTTATCACTATGATGATCATATATTTGACAGTCTTAATCCTAAGTATTTATTAGACTCCTATTTATGACATTATGTTTTTTGACTTGCATGGTAAGATTTGTCTAAGCACAGATTATAACTTAGCATCTTGGAAACATAATGTAATAAATGGCTGAGAATAATATTATACAGATATGGAATCCATTCCTTCCTAATGAAAGTTAGAAAAATAGTTCTCTTGAGTGATAATTCAAGGTTCGAACAGTAGAGCGCCGTTCATAATAAGATTATGAATTAATTGTTCATTAGAGAATTATTAGAACTCAAGGATAAAGATGTAATGAGAGAGGTGAACGTAAATTGAACATAGCTCTTATTATGAACTATTTATGGAGGACTGACTTATATGTAATGATTATATTAATGGACTACTCGTTAATTTTCTTTGAGTAATTTCACTATAATCTTAAGAGTTCAGTTTCAGGTTTTTAGTGGAGTAACACTGAAACTAATAAATTTGACACATTAATCAAAGAGTTTAATTAATTGGCAAATTTATTGGAGCTTGGGTTATAGGTCCATAGGTCCTCAATACCACATCTGTAACACTATATTGAATTTTTGCATAGAATAAATTATACATATTTAATTTAGAATTATTGAATTCTGAATTAATTATTTTGCACTTGAATTATTAATGTGACACAGAAAAGTGTTTACTGTGACATATAATATAATGTGATAAATGTTATCACATTTAACTTAGTATTAGTTAATTAATTAATTAATTATTTTTTAAAATTTATTCTTAAATAAATGTGATTTATTTTTAAATTTAGATATATATAATTTTGAACTAAATTTTTATATATATATATAAGATTCTATAATATATTAATATATATATATATATTAATATAATATAATATTAAAAAAAAAGAAGAAGAGGACGTGAAACTGTCAAGTTTTACGTTTTACTTTATTTAATATTTATATATATATAGAGAGAGGAATCACGTGAAGTGATTCCGTAAAAAAAAAGAAAAAAAAAGCGTGAAAGAAAAGTTTTACATATGTATATATAAAAGGAGTCAATTTGTGAGGATTTCGGAAGGAAGAAAAAGAAAAAGAAAAAGAAAAAAAAAGGGAAAATAAAAATTACTAATAGCTTAAGCTTAGATATAAAAAGAAGAGATAATAGTTATTTTAGAATTATTATTCACGTAATTTTACAAAATACTTAGAGAAAAAAATTGATAGTTCTAGTAGACTTAAAAAATTGTGAAGAAAATTCATTTTTATAATTTGACGTCCACTCGTCTTTTCATTAGTATGGAGGCTTGGATTGGAAGATCGTAGTGTCAAAGAGAAAAGCTAGGATACCTTGATAGTCTTTAACAATGTTTGTAAAATTATCTAAAGCTTTTTATAATTGAAATTATATATCTATTCTGATTAATAAAGTTTTCAAAAAAATTTTACTTGTCAACGATCCTTTACTTTTACTGTGTTTCATATTTTAATTCCAACAGTAAAATACTCTACCGTTTGAATTGTTATGCGCTGGACGTTCTGTTCATTTCACAAAACCACTCTGTTCATCTCACAAAACCGCTGGACGATTGTGTTTCATATAACTTTCGATTTCTTTTTTTCTTTTTCCAAATTTTTTCTTTTGTCGTCGTCCTCCTACTTATTGATGTTTATAAAGCTTATTGTTTTTTCTTTTTATTTTTATTTTTATATAATTTCGTCTCGTCTACCCATTTATTGTCGTTTATCAAGCTTTTTTTGGGGGATTTTTTAAAGTTTTCGAGGATAGCCCTTAAAGCACTAACGTCCGTTTGGGATTTTTTCTGTCGTTTTTTTAATCGTATACCCCTTATCCGATGTCGTTTATTTTTCTTCATGTTCATTTTTGTTCATTTGCTTTTTTTTTTTTTTTTTTTATCAGCTTAGCATTCTCTTCGTTGTTGTTATTTTATTTACCGGACGTTTATAAGGTGCTCAATTATTTTTCACTTTGCAGTTTATATTCTTTTCCAATTTTTGCCTTTTATTCCTTTTGTTGTCGTTTCTTTCTTTGTTGTTTATTACAACTTTTTTCTGTCCTATATGATAACTTTTTTTTGTTTCTTCGTATGTCGCGGCTGTTGTGCCTATCGTTGTTTAAGTTTTGTGTCGTTTTGACATTTCATGAATATACGACATGGCGTTTTCTTGTTAATGGTCTAAAATTAATAGCTACATGTCGTTTATTTTTTCAATGGACGAGTCGACGCGCCTTTTGTATATAGCCGTTTCAATTTTCTGAATTAATAACTTTTGAAAGCCACCTGTTATTTAACAAATTTTGGTATCTTGCATCTAAGGAAAAAGCTTTTGCATATCTTGTGGAGAATATAATTGTACCTTGCGATAAATCATTACTTTGCACATTACTGCATAACTATCTGGAACATACACTATTGTTGGAAACATTCTTTGTTTCATTGCTTCCTTTTTGCAAAGAAAACAAATAAAACAGAGAATTGTGTTTTCTCAATTCAGTTTCCTCTTTTTTTTTTTTTTTTTTTTTTTTTGAGATCCTTGTTTGTCATTCTGAGATTAAGATGCTATTGATCCAGTAACATGCATAAATACTGCTTGCAAGCGGCTGCGTGGTCCTCCTACAGTAGGGGCTTTTACAAGAAACGACATTTCCTTTACAATATATGGTCGCGGTCCTTGGAAAACAACCACGAATCGCCTTTCATCTAAAAGACTAAACTTTGTTATTGTCATCGTTTGAAGAAAACAGCATATTGTTAATCAGTTTAAAAGCTTGATGTCCTTCAAGTAAGCAGAGGGCATGTCGTTATAAAGTAACGAAGCACATGTCGTTTTTGGAAACAGCTTGTCTTTATTGTAGATAGTTTGTCGTTTGCATCCTTTAAAATGATATGTTGTTTAAGGTCGGTGTCGTATAGAAACAACATGCCCGTTTTAGATAGCGCATCGCCTGTCTTTCTTTTGCAGTTGTTTATAAAAACGACACGTCATTGGTGTTGAAAATACACTTGACATACAGTTAGCATTTTTTAGGGGTGAAGAAGCAAAATGTGAGATTTTTAATTTTTTTACTCTACAATGACATGTCCTTCATTTAATTTCATTTCAGGTTTTAAAAATATTTATAATAAATGTGAGATTCTTCCTCCTCCTCCACAGAAGGAACCCAAAAGGGCCTACCACAAGGGCGGTTTATTCTCCTTGCTTTTTGGACACGCTGGAAAAGAACATTTCTGGTGCCATCAGTTGGCAGACCTTGTGCTTCTAGCTCTTCCTTTAGTTCAGATACTATCATCTTACTGGCTGCTTTGGGCTTTGAAACATTCTGCGGGACCCCTAACAATTTTTAATAACCTTTCCTCTACTTTAATGTAATCTGATTCAGATGCATCTCCTAAAACTGATATTCCTTCATTTCACAAAGTTCTTAAAAGTTTTCTATGGTACATTAAAAGTTCTTAATGTAATCATCAATGGTTGCCACCAGGGGTGTGTAGTTTTGGAACTGGCCGATCGGCCCCTTCGGCCTATCAGATTTCTCCTTCTTCTGCTTCTTCGCATGCTCGGCGCTACCCTGCTCCAGTCCTTTTTTCTGCTTCTTTTCCTTTTTTGTCCCGCTCGGGCCAGCCTCCTCCCGGCGGCTTTTCATATACTCGGCAGCGTCCGCATGTATTTGGGCGTAGCCGAGCATTTGTGAAAATGTGTTTGGCTGCTCAAAGGCCAAGGACCAGGTCAGCTTCTCGTCTCGGAGGTCCCCTACAAAAATATGTTTGAGGGTCTCATCTTCGACGTGCTTGACCTCAAGAGCAGCCCGGGTAAATCGGTTGACATAATCCCTGACACTGCCGTCTCCCTGCTTGACGGCGTACAAGGAAGTTATTTCTTTCCTCCGCGTCCTGGTTGTAGAAAATGCGGCGGAGAAGGCGTCGGTTAAATGCCCAAAAGAAGAAATCGACCCTGGTTCGAGCCGTCGGAACCACTGCCGAGCAGGGCCTGTAAGGGTGAGCGAGAAGGCTTTGCACATTGCAGCATCACTGGCATTCTGCAACAGCATGTGCCCGCGAAAGAGCTCGGCATGCTCATCCGCGTCGGTGGCCCCATCGTAAGACTTGATTTGTGGGACCTTAAACTTCGGCGGCATGGGTGCCCGCATTATGTGATCCGGGAAGGGCGGACCCTGCGCCCCGATCTCATCCAAACCGAACCTGCAATTGCGGATCTCATCGATCTGTCGCTGCAGCACCCGAAATTGGCGACTATTCGTATCTTCGGGCAGTTCGACCCGATAAGGTACTCCGCCCTCAGCACGGCCTTCAGCTCCGCCTTGGCGATTTCTGTTAATCCCTCGGTATCCGAGCTGATCAAATACCGAGGCTCTGGAACCTTGTGGTGAAGGGACACGGTGTGGTTGACGTCCCATATGGCGTTCATGAACCAGTCTATTATCGAGCAGGGGCCCTCTGGTGGATCCCGGAGACTGCTCTGATCGGTCCTCCTAGTTGGTGGCGCTCTGCTCATGCCGACCCTCTGCCTGGTCAACCTGGGCAGGGGGTGGCGGTTCTGGCGCAGCTTGTTGTCGAGCTTGTGCGAGCTGCCGATTTAAGATCCGAACTGCATCTGTGAGCTCCCGGATCGGGTCTTGTACAGCTCGGGCCTGCACCGACTCGGCTCTTGCCGAGCTTCCTTGCCCTCCGGACCGAGATCTGGCGGTCCGAGGACGCCCGCTGGGCCGCTCTGTAGCCGGTTGCTTATGCCTGGCATCGCCCGACTCTTGATGTCGGGCGGTACTATCCCTTGCGTTACCTCGTGTTGTCATTTCAGAAATTCGAGGTAGAATAACTTTGGATTGGGGTGCGTCCGGCCCTCCTTCTAGCGTCAAAATGTTGATGTTTACCGCTGTCCGGCGTCGGATCAACACCCACGTGTGACTGAACACCTTCTGACCTCTTAAGCTTGCCCCTGGCCAGAATTGAGTACCTGCGAGAGGGTTGATTTGGAGAAATGGGAGTAGTCAATAGACAAGGGCTCTCCGATGCTCAAGGCAAGTATTACTCGGCAGAGGTCGGCAGCTAATTAAGTGAGAAGAGGTCTCTCTCTCTAAAACGTCATAAATGCATCCTATTTATAGGCCACCAGCTGGATCGGGTGCAAGATGGGTTTTATCCATTATCCAAGTGTCACATCAAAGTGTATCAAGTAATAAGTGACAAGTGTCGCGTCCATTGTCCAATGGATTGGACTCTATCGGACGGCTGCACGTCTGCCTGGTGTTGGCCTACAAGGATGGGCAGTGACTTATTATGATGAATAGCATGGCCCGGCCCGAGCTACTGTACATCCCCGAGGTGGCAGCCTTCTTGGGGGTGTGCCCTCAGATAAGTGGAAGGCTCCTCGGGAAGAAGCATAAGTCGTCGGGTTGGGCGGTAGCCTATGTCTGCCGAACTGAGTTGCCGACCACCAAAGTTAATGTCCTCGATGGAAGCGCCGAGCTAACCCTCAACAATCCCCTTAAATATTGGCAAGCTGGCTTTGCTAGATGCCCTTGATCTATTAAACAATCAGCTTTTAGGCAGAATTCCTTCAAGCCTTGCTAAAGTTTCCCGTCTTAGATTCTTGGACTTGTCGAACAACAATATATCAAGAAAAATTCCAACGGGCACTCAACTCCAAAGCTTTGAAGCTAGTTCTTACACAGGGAATCCAAAGCTTCGTGGAGCCCCACTTCTAAAGAAATATCTAGGAGACGAACCAACTCTTCCTACAGCTCCTGTGGGCCCGCAATGAAGAAAGTCAGGACAAGTTTGTAACCCCAGGATTCTATGTCACATTAGGACTGGGATTTGTGGTCAGATTTTGGGGTGATTGTGGCGTCTTAATCGTCAACAGGACTTGGAGATATGAATTGGATCCACGTGAGGGTTGTGGTACACAAGGCAAAGCTACTAAGGATGATCAAAAACTGTTTCACAATCTCCAAGATATGTTTATAACTCTTAAAATTATGCTTCAAGTATAGATGATTTGATCTGTTGTCGATAAAACCAATGCAAAACATTCTCTTGCGTTTTTGACCCTCCTCTTAATGAAATGATGCTTGATCTGTTTTCCATTTTCCTCTTAAATTGCGCGGTAGAACTTATGCGTTGTTAAACCAACAAGTTATAATTTCTTGTGTCCTTCTTTGCAGTGCATACCCATCTGGAGCATGCGGTGTACAAATAAATGGTTTGCAGTTCTCTTTTTTCATTTTATTTTTTATTTTTTATTTTTGGTTTGGATGAATAAATCGTCCGTAGTATTGTGCGTTAAAAGGACCTGAGGTTTGTGTGTGTCACTAGTTTTTTGTACTTCATACGACTCCTGTTGTCTTTGAAGATTTCATGATGTAAATGTTGTATTTGGTACTTTAAAAGCTGTGATATTATACATATTATTAATAAATAAATAAAATGATATTTATTATTATTTTGGTTGATTATATGTATTATGAATACATTTATAAACATCAAGAAAATTTCATGATTATTTATGTGACTATAAATTCAGCATATAAGTGTTATTTACTTAGGGATAAAATTTATAGATAATAATCTAAATAGTCCGTAATAATTAATTAAAGTTTGAGATCTTTAATTAAAAATTATAAGTACGGTTCAATCTCATCTAAAATGAAATAGTCATTATCCGGACTATTAATGTAGAGACATTGGATTGGAGGTACTTTATATAATGAGATTATATAGGACTGGACCAGGTAAATTATGAATCTCTAATAATCATCCGTTACAAATAAAGTATTCAAATTTATCACTATGATGATCATATATTTGACAGTCTTAATCCTGAGTATTTATTATACTCTTATTTATGACATTATGTTTTTTGACTTGCGTGGTAAGATTTGTCTAAGCACAGATTAGAACTTAACATCTTGGAAACATAAAATAATAAATGACTGAGAATAATATTATACAGATATGAAATCCATTCATTCCCTATGAAAGTTAGAAAAATAGTTCTCTTGAGTGATAATTCAAGGTTCAAACAGTAGAGCGCTCCTTCATAATAAGATTATGAATTAATTGTTCATTAGAGAATTATTAGAACTCAAGGAGAAAGATGTAATAAGAGAGGTGAACGGAAATTGAACCTAGCTCTTATTATGAACTATTTATGGAGGACTGACTTATATGTAATGATTATATTAATGGACTACTCGCTAATTTTCTTTGAGTAATTTTACTATAATCTTAAGAGTTCAGTTTCAGGTTTTTAGTGGAGTAACACTGAAACTAATAAATTTGACACATTAATCAAAGAGTTTAATTAATTGGCAAATTTATTGGAGCTTGGGTTATAGGTCCATAGGTCCTCAATACCACCTATGTAACACTATATTGAATTTTTACACAGAATAAATTATACATATTTAATTTAAAGTTATTGAATTCTGAATTAATTATTTTACACTTGAATTATTAATGTGACATAGAAAAATGTTCTCTGTGATACATAATGTAATGTGATAAATGTTATCACATTTAACCGAGTATTAGTTAATTAATTAATTGATTATTTTTTAAAATTTATTCTTAAATAAATGTGATTTATTTTTAAATTTAGATATATATAGTTTTGAACTAAATTTTTTTTATATATATAAGATTATATAATATATTAATATATATATATATATTAATATAATATAATATTAAAAAAAAAGAAGAAGAGGACGTGATACTGTCAAGTTTTACGTTTTACTTTATTTAATATTTATATATATATATAGAGAAAGGAATCACGTGAAGTGATTCCGTAAAAAAAAAAAAAAAAAAAGCGTGAAAGAAAAGTTTTACATATGTATATATAAAAGGAGTCAATTTGTACGGATTCGGAAAGAAGAAAAAGAAAAAGAAAAAAGGAAAATAAAAATTACAAATGGTTTAGGCCCAGATATAAAAAAAAAAGAAAGATAATAGTTATTTCAAAATTATTATTTACGTAATTTTATAAAATACTTAAAGAGAAAAATTGAGAGTTTTAGCATACTTAAAAAAGTATGAAGAAAATTTATTTTTGTAATTTGATGCCCACTCGTCTTTCCATTGGTATAGAGGCTTGTATTGAAAGATCGTAGTGCCAAAGAGGAAAGCTAAGATACTTTAATAGTCTTAAAAAATATTTATAAAATTACCTCAAGTTTTCTATAATTAAAATTATATATCTATTTTTTATGAACAAATTTTTTAAAAAATTTGTACTTATGAACGATCCTTTATTTCTACTGTGTTTCATATTTTAATTTCAACAGTAAAATACTCTACCGTTTAAATTGTTATGCGCTGGACGTCCTGTTCATTTCACAAAACCACTCTGTTCACTTCACAAAACCGCTGGACGATTGTGTTTCATATAACTTTCGATTTGTTTTTTTCTTTTTCCAAATTTTTTCTTTTGTCGTCGTCCTCCTACTTATTGATGTTTATAAAGCTTACTGTTTTTTCTTTTTATTTTTATTTTTATATAATTTCGTCTCGTCTACCCATTTATTGTCGTTTACCAAGCTTTTTTTGGGGGATTTTTTAAAGTTTTCGAGGATAGCCCTTAAAGCACTAACGTCCGTTTGGGATTTTTTCTGTCGTTTTTTTTAATCGTATACCCCTTATCCGATGTCGTTTATTTTTCTTCATGATCATTTTTGTTCATCTACTTTTTTTTTTTTATCAGCTTAGCATTCTCTTCGTTGTTGTTATTTTATTTACCGGACGTTTATAAGGTGCTCAATTATTTTTCACTTTGCAGTTTATATTCTTTTCCAATTTTTGCCTTTTATTCCTTTTGTTGTCGTTTCTTTCTTTGTTGTTTATTACAACTTTTTTCTGTCCTATATGATAACTTTTTTTTGTTTCTTCGTATGTCGCGGCTGTTGTGCCTATCGTTGTTTAAGTTTTGTGTCGTTTTGACATTTCATGAATATACGACATGGCGTTTTCTTGTTAATGGTCTAAAATTAATAGCTACATGTCGTTTATTTTTTCAATGGACAAGTCGACGCGTCTTTTGTATATAGCCGTTTCGATTTTCTGAATTAATAACTTTTGAAAGCCACCTGTTATTTAACAAATTTTGGTATCTTGTATCTAAGGAAAAAGCTTTTGCATATCTTGTGGAGAATATAATTGTACCTTGTGATAAATCATTACTTTGCACATTAGTACATAACTATCTGGAACATACAGTACTGTTGGAAACATTCTTTGTTTCATTGCTTCCTTTGGGGATGCTTCACCAAAAAAAATAAAAAAATAAAAAAAGAAGCCTTTATGATATCATTGGGTTAGATTTTGCTCGAAACAAGATAACGTATCAAAGAAGCCAAAGTTGTATAGTTCAAAAACCTCATATTAAATGTTGACTTTAAAGCAAGGGAATGCATATCCTTGAAATCGAGAAGGGTGAATAACCTTATATTGATTTGGAAAATGAAACTTATTTTGTTCTGTTGTTTCCATCACAAACTTAAATTGCTACTGAATTCAAACTTATTTCCAAAACAAGTTAGAAAGTATTTAGGATTTGAGAATCAAGTTGAAATTAAATTATTATAGTATGTAAGAGCTTTATACTATAACAGTTAGAACTTTAGTGTTACAACTTGGTTTCCAAACATTCTCCTATCAAGCTACAAAAAGATTAAGCTTTATTTTAAAAAAATTTATCCCTTTTGGTAATGTTTTGAGAGTTTGTTGAAACATTTTGTATGTTTTTTGAGGCAAAAATTTAAAAAACACTCTTAGCACAATTTTTTTAAAAAATCCTTATTTTTAAGATAAAACAAATTTTACATATTTTGAAAACACTACCAAACGAACCCAAATTTCTAACAATAACTAATATCTTTAAAAAAAAGAGACTATATCTGTGTTTGGCATTCTCAGTTTAAACCAAAACTTAACTTTTTGTTGATGCAGTACAAAGTTTTCACATGCTACAATATCAAGCTCTCGTATACTATAATATTTTAACTTAATTTGTTCCAACCAATATTTACAAACATCTTAATGTACCGGACGTTTATAAGGTGCTTAATTTTTTTTCACTTTGCAGTTTATATTCCTTTTCCAATTTTTGCCTTTTATTCCTTTTGTTGTCGTTTATTCCTTTGTTGTTTATTACAACTTTTTTCTGTCCTATATGAAACTTTTTTTTTTTTTGGGTTTCTTCGTATGTCGCGGTTGTTGTGCCTATCGTTTTATAAGTTTTGTGTCGTTTTGACATTTCATGAATATACGACATGGCGTTTTCTTGTTAATGGTCTAAAATTAAGAGCTACATGTCGTTTATTTTTTCAATGGACAAGTCGACGCGTCTTTTGTATATAGCCGTTTCGATTTTCTGAATTAATAACTTTTGAAAGCCACCTGTTATTTAACAAATTTTGGTATCTTGTATCTAAGGAAAAAGCTTTTGCATATCTTGTGGAGAATATAATTGTACCTTGCGATAAATCATTACTTTGCACATTACTGCATAACTATCTGGAACATACACTATTGTTGGAAACATTCTTTGTTTCATTGCTTCCTTTTTGCAAAGAAAACAAATAAAACAGAGAATTGTGTTTTCTCAATTCAGTTTCCTCTTTTTTTTTTTTTTTTTTGAGATCCTTGTTTGTCATTCTGAGATTAAGATGCTGTTGATCCAGTAACATGCATAAAATACTGCTTGCAAGCGGCTGCGTGGTCCTCCTACATTAGGGGCTTTTACAACAAACGATATTTCCTTTACAATATATGGTCGTGGACCTTGGAAAACAAACACGAATCACCTTTCATCTAAAAGACTAAACCTTGTTATTGTCATCGTTTGAAGCAAACAGCATGTTGTTCATTAGTTTAAAAGCTTGATGTCCTTCAAGTAAGCAGAGGGCATGTCGTTATAAAGTAACGAACCACATGTCGTTTTTGGAAACAGCTTGTCTTTATTTTAGGTAGTTTGTCGTTTGTATCCTTTAAAATGATATGTTGTTTAAGGTCGGTGTCGTATAGGAACAACATGCCCGTTTTAGATAGCGCATCGCCTGTCTTTCTTTTGCAGTTGTTTATAAAAACGACACGTCATTGGTGTTGGAAATACACTTGACATACAGTTAAAATTTTTTAGGGGTGAAGAAGCAAAATGTCAGATTTTTAATATTTTTACTCTATAATGACATGTCCTCTACTTAATTTCAAATTTTAAAAATATTTGTAATAAATGTCAAATTCTTCCACCTCCACGGCAGGAACCCACAAGGGCCTACCACAAGAGCCGTTTGTTCTCCTTGTTTTTTGGACACACTGGTAAAGAACATATCTGGTGCCATCAGTTGGCAGACCTTGTGCTTCTAGCTCTTCCTTTAGATCAGATATTATCATCTTACTGGCAGCTTTGGGCTTTAAAACACTCCGTTCGGGACCCCTAACAATTTTTAATAACCTTTCCTCTACTTTAATGTAATCTGATTCAGATGCATCTCCTAAAACTGATAGTCCTTCATTTCGCAAAGTTCTTAAAAGTTTTCTATGGTATGTTTTCCAATCCTCAAGGCATCTTTGTTTGAATGAGGTTTCTATAGGGTTTGAATATATAAAACCAGCAGCATCAGGATCTAGAGGAGTTTTTCCTCTCCGAGGCACCATCTTTTGAGTTCACCTGTAAGCCCACCTCTGCAATGTATCTGATTAATGTGAAAAGAAAGTGAAAACCATATAATATCATCATAATAAGCCTAAGTAGTTGTTAATACAACATGTGCATGCAATAAATAAAATGCCAAATCATAAGTCACAGATTAATATTTACCAAAGAATATATTTGCAACAATGGAATAAATATTTCAAGAAACTATCTTACGACGAGAAACAACAATTTTATCTTTAAACAAAATTTAGGAAAATATTAGCACCAGATTTATCAAGGGAATAATTGGAAGCAAGTTCAAAGAATAAGCTAGATTGATGGAACGTCTAACATTTTAAAGCGAAAATGACAAACATTTGTCGTATTGCACAATTAGGAGTTGAGAATTTATATGAAGAAAGATACTAGGTTAAAAGCCACTTAGTAGGTCAGAAACCAATATAAAATACATTAATCAATTCAAGCAACAAACTTAAATACGGAACATATGAATAATGGAGAAACTCAATGAAAGAAAGATTAATGATTCATATAAATTACTTAATGGTAAATATCCCAAATAAATCCAACGAGTCATTAATAATCTTGTCATACAAAAAAAACTGTCATTATCCCCTTTTCAAACGAATCATATAGTCCTAGAATTTCATCAACTAAGGTTATCAAATGAATTGTAATTACAATTAAAATGACTGAAAAGAATAGGATATATGAGTTAATATACGCTCTAAAGTTGAAAATATCATAAACAATTTTAAATAAAAATGGAAGAGAATTGCAACAGCTACAGTAAATAATAATTTATGTACACACCTGGCAATATAATCTACATCATATCCAAGTTCAGCTTCCTCTTGCAAACGCTTAATCCATGAGCTTACTAGGGTTCGGTACTTTTTACTCAAGATCATGGCTCGCGGGGGAAATGGTTGGTTATCTTTGGCCATAGCTTCTAAAGCTTCTAGCAACTCAACAATTCTTCCTGGACTCAAATGTGATAAATCTCAGATAGAATTTACTTAAAGCTTGACTGTAAGAAAGTACCAGATCAACCATAGCTAACAGTTCAACTAATTATAGTGGTAAAAAAAGGGGAAAAAGAAGAAATTGCGGTAAAGAATGAAGGCAATGTATATTAGTCCTGGAAAACTTAAATAAGAAAAGAAAATGAGTACCTTCTCGACATAAAGCACGAAGAAACAGAGAAAGAGGATCTTCAAAGTTTCATTCATTGTGTAAAACAATCATTCCCCCTTCAAAGTTTCTAAGGGCACGGAAATGCCATATAGCTTCTCCTGCTACACAATACTTGGTAAAGCACTCCGGGAATAACCTGAACAAGGAATTGCTTCTCATTAGTGATAAGTGTGTTTTGACAAATAAGAATGTGAATATATTGACAAAAAAAGGGTAAAAACCCAGAACAAGTGGTATAATCTGTATAACGTCCCTTCAAAGCTATTGATTTCAAGTAAGTTTCTATTTTAGCAACTAGCACTTTGAAAATCGTGAAACCTGAATAAACACTTCATAGTTAACCGAGAGTTGTCTCTGAAGGTCCAAAAGAAAAACACTTTTTCCTATTTCATTATGTTCTATTGGTTTTCTGCCTGATACATAATTAAATAAGAGGGTTCATAACATATCTGCATTATTCCTAGCCGCATTAAATTCATAGCATGCATGCCTGTGGATGACAAAATCAGTTTTATCCAATTACACCATCATGATAGTGGGGTAAAATGCACCAGCTGACATACCAAGAAGCTTAACAAGAAACAATATGACGGTACAAATCATACTGAAAAATAACTACTTTAAAAAATTAAATTCAACCAAAAAAAGATGCTTACGCGTGTGCAAACGTTTGTGATCTTCGACCATCCTGCCAAGTAATTCAGCAACATCTTGCACTCTACATGTCATATCAGAACGCCAAGATGAACCTTCTAATAATCTATTTTGAATAGGGAACTCTATGGGCACTACAAAATAACACAATTCCATTGATGCCTTGCAGAAATTACCTGTCATAAGACTCAGCTCTGGTATACGCTTGGATCACCCAATCATATGACTCTATATCAGGTTTCATGTATTCTGTAATATAAAAGAGTATATTAGTACAGAACCTAAACATGGAAAGCAAAATTTTCTAAAAAGTTCGGGAGCATGATCCGTTACAAACAACACAGGTTTCGAGATTGAAGAGACAAAAAAGCTCTAATCAACCCTAAATATAATGAAGAACAACTAAACATACATAGAACATAATCACCAGCAGAGGGGAGGAAAGTTTGAACCTTCTCCATATAGCGTGTTCTCAAATCTCGCGAAAGCTATTTCAGGAATTCCACAAGTAGCCTAAATTATTCAGGGAAAAAAAATTCATATCAATGTAGCCCCAGAATCACTAGGGATTCAGGAAACAAAGTTCACACAAATTGAAGAAACGAATCAACTGCACACTAAGAAGACAATTGAAGTGGAAAGTCGTTGCCATTCGCCCAGCTGCCTCCATTTCGTAGGCGATTTCTAGGGCATTAGAATGGTCCCCAAATTTGCAATCTTTCACAATCAAAAGGTCATAGACCTAATCCGTAGTTCTCAGTCCGCCTTTGGCGCCTCTCAAGAACAACCTGTTCGCATCCTCAAGATGATTGCTCCGAACCAGCGCCTCTGTCACAAGGAACCAGAAGAGAAAAACAACGTGACCAAAACAAGCCCTAGAAAAAACAAATGGATTAGTACAAAACAAGATTCGGAATCGGCAACATGAGCCAAGCCCCGCGAACGTCGCAGTTCAACTTCTCCATCGCAGCGAGGATTTCCATTCCCTTCGTAGCGGGACCTTTCGAGCCAAAGAGTCGAATCAGCGCGACAAACGTTTTCTTAATAGGCCGGAGCCCGGCGCTCGGCTCCCTCCTCAGCGATTGCATCTGCAACAAAATTCACCACAAAATCAGCAATCTTCTTCCTCAAGTACCCATTTTTCTTTTCATGAAGATTGAAACAGAGAAAGCGACAGTATTATTACCGCTGCCTCGGCATCGCCATTAAGGGCGTGAGCGACGATGTTGTCGTGGTAGGAGCGAGGGCCGGGATGAGGCCGGCGGCGACCATGTCGCAGCTGACGTAGGAGACGCCGGCGGTGTCGCGGTTTCTGGTGCGGTCCATGAGCTCCTCGATGAAGGTGAAGCGGAGGCCCTTTCGGCGGCGGAGGAGTCATCGTCCTTGCTCTGCCGCCGCCTCCGTAGGTTGGCTTCTCCGGCGCCGAGGTGGCCGATGCACGGACGACAACGAGGGCGCCGTTTTGGGTCTTGGGAAGAAAGGAGAGGGCGGTGAGGCGGGCGGTGAAGGTGCGGGTGCTGAGGAGGAGGGTGGACATTGGATCTGGCGGAGTGGATAAGATGTCCGCCATTTGGTATTTCAGTCGCGGGAAAGAGGTTTTGGCCGTTTTCAGTGGGTTTAGGAAATACAGCATTTTATTTGCCCAAAACATTTGAAAAGAAAATACAGTGGGTTTAAGAAATACAACATTTTATTTGCCCAATAACTTCTTACTTTGTACTTTCAATGTTTAGATTGAGAGCCAAACACCGTCTGATTCGTAAAATAGATAAAAATAAAATTTTTTCAAAAATAAAATTTTTAAAAAATTATATTAAAAATATATTAAAAAATTTTATGTTAAAAAACATTAAAAAATATTTTAAAATTTTTTACCCTTTTCTAACATGAAAATTAAATTAGTAAACATAGGCACACTTTACAAAAAGCAGATCATTCGCATAAAAAGGACGGTTGCGGCAATAAGCTAAATGTCGTTTTAAGTTCAAGTGACATGTCGTTTAAAAACGACAGATCAATCACACGAAAAATATGTTATGGGGATTAAGCTACATGTCGTTTAATATTCAAACCACTTGCCGTTTCTAAGAAATCTAATCGTTTGTTCATAAAAATCACACGTTGTTTGGAATTTTTGTGTTCTTTTAGGCAAGCAATTGAAGATGTGTCGTTTTTAAAACCTGAATATCAAAAAGCCTATGCTTTCTAGATTCAGGATTTTGGGTTATTGTTTGAAATATGTAGGGGAAAAAACTAAAATCACCTGCAAAAAATTAACCAGACATAAAACAGAAGTCAAAAGAAACATATATAAACTGGCAATGTTGAAAACCTCGACTTTATTTATTATTCAGCTATTATTATTAGAAACATTTAAAAAGGAAACATGAAATGTTTTTTGAAGCTCACAAATATATATTTTGAAAGATAGAAAGCTTCAAAACGACACATATTGTTCCCCTCTCTCTCTCTCTCTTCTTCATATGATATTGTTGGCTAATTATCATCGCTCTTCGCCTTGGCTTCTTTGAGCATTTGGAGGAGAGCAGCAAACTTGACTTCGTCTAGGGGCTTGCTAAAGCAGTCATTCAGGCCAGCTTCAACAAAAGCATATCGTTCAGGACCCTCAAAACATGCTGTGACCCCCACAATGAGGCTCTTAACGCCCATAGCTCGCAGCTCCATTGTTGCCTACACCATATAAAACAAAATTAAAAAAATAAATCAGCGTAATTATACGGTTCTTTTTTTTTTATTGATGGACTGTAAAAATATTCATGTTTGGTACCTTAGAGTCCGTTGGTTTTATAAGTTTGGAACATGATGATTTGAACTTTTTTAGTTTGAAATGAGAAGTTTAAAAAACATGGTTTGAAAAATTGATTCAAAATTTTGAAAACAAAGAGAAGATAATTCTAAATTTAGAGAGAGTTTTAAGTTTAAACTGTCAAATCATAATTTGAAATATGCTTAAGTTTTTTGTTGTCAAAAGCTGGTTCAAGATAGATTTCGAGTTCAAACCATGTAAACTCTCCAATCAAATGAGTTCTTAAACTTAGAACGTTAAATTTCAAATCATTGTAATTGCGGTCGATAAACCTACATCAATTAATAAGCAAAATACCTCTTCTTTTTTTTTAACTTAAGTATTAAATATACGATTTAAAATTTAGGGTCTAACATGCAAATGGCTAAAAATTTAGGGCATGTATATTCAGTGCAAATTTCGCTACATAAAATATGAATAAATTGTTGAAACACATTTTTTAGTACATACGTGCATGTTTTTTAAAAACATTAAATCGTTCCATATTTGAGGGCGGGATGAATAAACACGTACCTGTATGCCATTCATGACAGGCATATCCATGTCTATGAGAATGAGATCAAAAGAAGCACCAAAACGATGAAGATCAACAGCTACCAATCCGTTCTCGGCAACTTGTGCATCCAAACCCAACAGTGATTTCATCAACAACCTGTGCAGTAGTCGAATAAAAGCGCTGTCATCCACAATCAGTACAGAAAACTTGTTTTCATCATCATCATCATCATGATCAGCAGTTGGTGACTTGATGATTTCTTCAGTTTGAACGGCAGTTGATGAGCTCGCTATCGCTTCATCATCATGATCAGCAGCAGTCACAACTCCTTTTCCTTTGATGTCAGTTACAGCTGATTCCTCTCCGAACGCCATCCTTTCTTCTCTCTCTTGCTGATTTTTCCTGTGTGATGATCACAAGAAAAACATTGTAGTTATTATAAACCAAAGACTAGGACATAAATGTCACAGAGAAAAAAAGAACATGAAAATAAGATTTGAAATACTTTAACCAATTGCTAAATGGTGAATACAATGCTCTCTGGCTAGGCTGGCCTAAACATATATAAGCAGTAAAAGGTGCTCACAGAATCCTCACATAGATATTGCTGGATTGGCATTGTTGAAACTAGAGACATAGACAGATTATCTTATCAGTTATGAAAAATTAAGGAACAAGAAATTAAAATTAATGTAATCTGCAAATTGGATTTTCTTTTAATATAGGAGAGACATATAAATAAGAAGAAAACAAAATCCGGAAAATCTTACAATGTAAGAGTCTCTCTAATCATATTAATTTCATTATCTGACGCTAGATACGCAATGAAATCTAAAAAAAAATCTATTTTACACAAACATTAATATCTTTGACTGGATTTGAAATCTTATTCTAGACTGCGCACAAGTATCTACGTTTTAAATGGAAACAATAACTGCATAGTAAGGATAAAATTTAAATTAATATCATTTCTATGCAATGCATAAGAAAACTAATTTTGTTTATATATATATATATATATATATATATTCTTTTAAACTTGAGAGTGAGGAATTGAACTTTAGATATTAGTATCATCTAACACTGGATACGCAATGAAATCTTAAAAAAAAGCCTATTTTACACAAATATTAATATCTTCGGCCGGTAACGGATGGATTTAGCATCTTATTTCATATTGCACACAAGTATCTACGATTTAATTAAAACCAAAAGTGTTCACTAAGGATAAAATTTTTAATTAATATTATTTGTATGCAATGCAGAAGAAAACTAATTTTATTCATACATATATCCTCTTTTAAACTTCAGAGTAAAGAATTGAACTTTAGACCTTAATATTATATCTATTATAGCTAACTAGGTGTGAAATTACTATTAAGCTAAACATAAGACCTGCAACCACTACAAAATAACTTCTAACTTATAAAATGTAAAATTATAAATTTAATATTCTAATTGTTTTTATAAAATTAACATGAAAAAAATAATATAGAGAAATAAATTGAGTGGCGGAAAAGGAAATAAATGGTTGTTGTTAGTGACCCAAATTTAATTTGGTCTAATCTAAAAAGCTCGCAGTGTAACAATTATGGTCAAAGAACAAATGTAGAATTTTTTATAAGATCTGTAATGGTAGCGGATGGATCAAGTCGATAGGCTCAATCCCGTAGCTCATCACGTTTTGGGCCCATAGGATTTTGTTTATGCCTACATATATAATGTATTGTGTTAGGGTTTCGGCATTATCGTTTTAACCTCCTTAATCACCTTCATCTTGTAATTTTTTTCAAGTTTAATAATTTTTTACTCCTCTATTTGTAGTTTTTTCCCGTATTGAGTTTCTATATAAATCTTTGTGTGTGTTTTTTGTTCTTTGTTTCTATCGCATTATTTTCGTAACAATTGCAAATGATTTAAAGGAAAAAAAATAATCTTTTTTTGCCTAATAAGGATCGTGATGTATCCTTGCTAGACCATGCAGTAGGCCCTAGCAAATAGAACCCACCCCGTGAGTTTGACTGGGTTGCATTCCCATCAAGATGTTTAGGAACATAAAAAAAAAAGGCAATATAACTTAACTAAAGCATAGAATAAAGTCTTATTTGTTGTATTTTTTATCTTCGACATTGAGCGTCATAAAAAATTTTAAAAAAATTTTACCACGTATTTAGATATTCTTAAAATATTTTTTCCTAAAACTTAAGTTCAGACCAAATTTGAAACTTTTACGGGCAAAAAGTTAATTTTGAGCAAATTTATAGTGTGTTTGAAGTATTAGTTAAAACTAATTTTGGTTGAAAATATTGTAGTATATGAAATCTTTATAGCACATTTTTTCTAGACATTTTATGTGAGAACTGTACACTATACCACTCAAGAGTTTTGGTTCTAATTTACATTTCCAAACACCACGTTGCTACATTCTCAAACGCCTTATTAGTCATTATCATTGGAGTCTGTTGATGAACCTTCTGCGGGGTATTTGAAAAAATGACTTTGAGAAAAAATCATTTTGGACAAATGATCTTCTTCTTTTTTTGCAGTTTTTTGATGCAAAAAAACATGTTTTTTGGACACGAAAACTGTTCTAATTTTTTTCTTTCCACTATGTTGAGGTTCATTTCCTCGTTATAGTTATTTTCGTCTGTATTTTTAAAAAAAATTATGGCAATTTATCTACCCAAAAAAACATATTTTTTTATATAAAAAAAAAGAGGTCATTTTTTTAATTAGGATTTTTTTTTGCCCTTTTTTTCAAATTTTCCACCTTGTGCAATATTTTCCTTCAATCATCCAGCCAGAGGTACTTTAATGGAGCTTAGGTGGAAACTTTGACCCTGCATTGAGTCAATTGCTATGCTGTAAGAAAGACCATTGTCAAAAACCTTCAACTCCCCGGTCAAAAAAAAAAAAAAAAAAACCTTCAACCCTGAAATTCTCGTTATTGAATGCTTTGACTGGCGAGGTTCACGACGTAAATTAGGAAACGGCAGTAAACAAATGAAACGTCATCCCATGAAGCGAAGATGGAGTGAAACGACAACCTTGTAGAAAACGACACCGAATGAAAACGATAATAGAAACAAAAACGACACGACGTGGCAAAACGAAAAACAATATTAGAAACGACACTGAATAAAAACGACAACAATCGAAAAAGGAAAATATACAAGAAAATGTAAGGACAGGAAAACGATGGAAAGGCAAAATCAACATTAAGTTAAACAACGACAACAAACAAGAAGCGACATGAGTGGAGAAACGACAAAACCCTCAAAGCAAATAACATCAAAATGGACCAGAAATGAGCAACGAAATTAGCTGACAAATGATAAATTAAAATAATGAAACGGCAACTAATAGAAAATGATGTGATATGAAAACGTCAACAAACTCAAACATACAACGCAAACAGAAAAACGACTTCAAATGAAAAACGACAAGAAACAAAACCAACATCAAAAGCAAGCATTGCAATGAAACTTGACAAAATGAAAATGTTACAGGAACAGTACTTAACTCAAGTAAATAGAGCTGTCTAGCGATTCCCCTTTAGTCATCATGATTGAAAAATCATTTAAAATAAGCTTATAATATCTTTTGTTGGGCTATTTCAGTCCCACCCATATTTCCTTTAAGATGTGAGCTAGACAACCACATAAAAAGCATACATTTAATTGCAGAAGAACAGAAAAGCAAAACTAATGACTTCTTTGTTACTCACGTGATACTTGTGTTTCATTTAATACATTCTATTTGGGCACGGTGTTAAAACTATATTTTGTAGTTTTAATTAATTTTTTGTTCGAATTTTATAACAGAAAATATAGTAGCAATTTTGGTTTTAACTGTAAACAAAGTCAGAATAATTCAAACCATTAAATTTGAACCGTAATATTGTAGTATATGAGAACTTTAAGTTGTAGCTCACTTTTACTTTACATATAAAATATGAGAGTTTTACGTTGTTTACGGTTCAAATTTAGTAGTTTGAAAAACTCTCTCAAATACCCTGGCAGTTCCAATTGCGTTTTCAAACAGGCTGTTAGATGGTGCCAGATTTCAAGGAATCGTAGGTGAAGTTGAAAGAATAGCTGGACAAGGGCAGAAAGATGCTGATCATAATTGTCACCCTTTTGTGGCTGGAATGATACAAAAGTAGTAGGGTCGAGTCTTAAATTGACAGTAGAGGAGTTGTGCGAATGAACTTTTTTTTTTAAAGCTTGCAATTCAATTTTTAATTAAGAAAGTGGACCATATATATGTTTCACCCAAAAGGAAGTCTTCGTTAATAAAAGTGAAAAAGAAGAAGTAGATTGAAGCAATTGACAGCTTCCTTGACCACGGTTTTCATGTGCATTTCAATTCTTGTGCAACCTTTGCTAAGAATCTCATTATATAGATTATGCTACTTCTCTAATCATTTTGATTATGCTATTTACTTGTTTCTTAACTTTGTCATTGATTATAGATTATACATATGTATATGATTATTTTTTGAGAATCTTTTTTTTTTTTTGCAAACATAGTGTTTATTTTTTCTCTCTTTAATCTTCTGTATAGTAAATACATTTAGTTTAAATTAATTTCCTTATTTCAGAGCAATAATTAGATTAAAATACGTAGATTTTTACTAAGATCCATCCATAAACGTCTTTTATTTTTAATACAATACTCAACGTCAATAATGTAAACTGATTTATATTTTCTTTTCTTTTTTTTTTTTGGAAGAAAGAAGGAACAGAACATGAAGTCCGATACATAATACAAAAATTTCAATTGGAATGTGCAAAGAAAAGCAATGACCATTGAATAAAGGCAAAAGGGAGCCAGGAAAATATTAGTTATTATCAAATGGAAAATGTTGGTCGATCGATAAGCTTATTCATGATCAACCAATTACAAGCTAATATAAGATACTTAGGAACTTTTGTTCTAGCCATTTTCAACACACAATTAAAAAAAAAAAAAAACATGAATAATATCCTTTTAATATATGACATCATATATATGTGATTAATTAATATGCATGCCACGTTACTCCTAAAGCCATGCACTTATATATTAATTACTTTCTAGAAGAAGAAATCCTCAAGAGTAGTGATATATATGAATATCATCATCAAATCCTGGAATCTAAGGCCATGATGGTGCTGAGATTCATGGGGTACATGTACTCTTCAGAGCCTATCATCATTTGCTGAACAATCATCCTATTAGCCCTCTCAGATGGATGAAAAGGGTCCCAAAACGCATAGATGTCTCTGTTTGGACACAGATTTGACGCCATCGTGCACAGGCCCAACCCATTATATGGTCCTTGTCCACAACAAGCTAACTTTGCTGTCGTAAATCCTGCTCAATATATACCACAAAAAAATAATATTATAATCCCACATTTTCTATATATACAAGCGTTACAATACACACACACATATATATAAATATATATATATATATATGAGATGACGAGAGTGTTGGGAAACCAACTTTTAATTATTACAGTATAAAACTCTCACATATTATAAAATAATTTTAAGTTACAACTTCAAGTTTTAACTTACAGTAAGTTGTAATATATGTGTTTGTGGTTCTTCCAACCACCCTCAATGCGTGTGTCATATGTACTAAAGTTTCGGAAACCTAGTTGGCATGGGTTGGAGATGAGGTAAGTGCCAAATTTTTTGTGACTCAAATTTAACTTTTCATGACAGGTTTTTAATGTTTCCTGCCATCGTTCAACCATGCAATTAAAGAGTTGTAAATAGATACGGGACCACAAACAAACATTGCTCCAGAAAGGCATATTACATCTTGCTTTGTAAAAGCTCACATACGGCATTGGCTGGATTTTGACTTGGGGAACAGATATGTCCAGTGAATTAATGCATGAAGATGGTACAAACAATTATGTGCTACTAACTAACTGCCCTTAACCACTTCAGATTACGCCATATCACGTATTTTATTCTGTATTATGATACCATATTAACATGTATGTGCATATTCAACGAAGCAAGTAACATATAATAATGTAGTGTAAAGGATATTAAAATTTATTTATGCGTACCAAATGCTCGAGGGTTACTGATGAAATCGTAGTGCGTTTGTTGTGTATTGACAGCAACGAATATGTCGGAACCAAGCTGTTGGTTGAGTCCTTTAATCATTTGAATGAGCTGCGGGTTGTACAAGTTAGCAGCCCGCTGGAGCTCAGTTGAGCACTGCCCATTAGACCCTCCCCTGATGGCCAGTTCGGCCGGAACACACCCGAGTGGTCCCGTTCCCGTCACCAAAACCCTCCGTGCTCCGAGGTCGTACAATTGCTGTAAATCACATATTTTGATTAGAGGCGCAATATTGCATTATACATCACAAGTTATCACTAATGTTCACGCAGTTTTATATGACAATATTTGACAGTGTTATATGACAATATCACTAATGTTCAGTATTTGCCTTCGACCTCATTGAAATATTATTAGTCACATTTTGCTAATGAAAGTGAAAACAACTGAAAAACAAATTCTCGAAAACGAGGCAAACTTCGGAAAGTTACCAAGAGAAGTTTTTGGTACTCGGTGATGAGAAGCTTGACGTAGTCAGGTAGGGCATATTGGCGAGATCTTGCGGAATAAGGCACCAAATAGTAGTTGTTAACAAAATCGTTGCCACCAACAGTGATGAGAATAAGCGCTTGGTTCACAAGCTGCTTAGCCGGAGCGGGTCCAATCAGTGCAGCCACTCTTTGTTGGTATTGCTGGAAGTATTGAAATTGCCTGTACATTCTGATTATATTTATCTGCAAATTCACCACCGGCATTTTGAGCATCCTTTCCTCCAATATTTTTGGGCAGAACAAAACAAATTTTCACTAGTAAGAAATAATTAACTTACAAACTGAACGCCAGTGTCGTTGAGAATCCCGATACCGGCAGATGCAAAGTTGGCACCATTGAGTAGCCTCCGTCCAGTGAGCTGGGGACTCAAGTATGGCAATGTTGATTCTGAACCAATTTGCTGACCTGAATAATTAGCATGCATTTCGTGTCAATTTTGTACTATTTTAACATGAGCAAAAACACACCAAAAAAAAAGTGCTTGTGTACTATAGTGTAAAATGAGTAAAAAAGACGTAACTGATAAAGTCAGGAATGTTGTAGCCATTAGAGAAACGGCCAGTGGGGCGATGACTAGGAGCATAGTCAATGCCGTAAGGAGGGGCATCTGCTCGGGCAGTGGTGGCCAGGTAATTGTTGTTGCCGTTGTCGACAAGTGAGTCTCCAAACACGAAAAATGCCCGAGCCTCAGCCTGAGTACTAAAGCCTCCCAATACCACGACTAGAGTGATAAAAACCATGAGCAAGAAAGACAAAGAGCTTGCCATGGTATTGGTGAGAGAGAGAGAGAGAGAGAGAGTGTGTGTGTGTCTATGAAAGCGAGCTAATTAGTGTGGAATCAGGCCAGAATGAAGGCCTTAAATAGTAGGGGGTTCTCATTGTTGGAAGGAAAAATATATAGATGGGCCCCACTTGAGACATAAGCGGGCGAGTACAGGTTGTTGCATATACGGCAGTGCCATGTGATCTTTGCAACTTGGTCTTGACGACCTATAGATAGAGCGATCAATTATTAAGTTAGTGGTAATCAAAATTATCACTAACATAGATCTATGTCTATGCCTATGTCATCGCTGATACACTTTTGTGAAAAGGAACCAATTAGATGATTTTTTGTCTTGTTGGGGTTTTAATCAAGTTAATGATTGGAAAAATGGGAAATTTCCTCATTTAATACGTTCATGCCCGAAAAGACAACTTTGAAGCAGACTAGTGATAGCATGTGTATGGCCAATAGTTTGGGCGAGGGGTTGGGAATGGAGGAGAAGATAGATGAAGTACATGGTGTTAAGCCAAATGGAAATTTACCCAGTTTTAAGGATATTCATGCCTGAACCAATTGATATTTGAAGATTGTAAATGGTCTATAAGTTTTTTAGCCACTTTTGCCCAAAAGAAGTTATTCTGAGATTCATGACTTTCAAAACCCATGTTTTGTGCCTTGAGATAATGCTTGATTAGAAACTACCAAACATGAGCTGAAATTCAAGGCCAAGTATTCAACTGATTTTGTTACATTGTGGTCTTTACTATATGAAATGCAATTAAGGATACTAAACCAGCCAAATGGTCCCACCAGACCACGTGTGGTTACGACTATTGTTAGCATGCCAACTCTCCCAAAAGGTCTCCTCCTTAATAGTGCAATTAGAAAGAGTTTCAAGCCAAGTCCCCCGCTTTGATAGCATATTAGTTCACCAATTCTCCCGAAAGGTAACAAGTGGACTGATAATAGTTTTATGTTTTAACAAATCTCTTCCGTTTCCTCGCATGATGGGTTTTATAGCCCTATGTTAAGTTTCTTGTCCTGTCAATAGACTGTGCAATGTTGACTTCTGGAGTGAATTAACCAATCTCATCCTTACTTGAATCATGTTGTTTTTGTTTTATTTGTCAGCTAATGAATCGACAAATTAAAGGGCATGAAGAGGAAATGACACAAATCCCTTTTTCGGGGTGAGAAAACTTAAAAGGTTATTAGAGGAGTTGTATAGCCCTTGACAAATGGATCCCAGCGTGCAATATGTAAATATTCTTATAATTATGTATGTCTAAGCTTCACAAACACTAGAAACAATTGTATCCTTCTCTAGCCCACACAAAAGCTTGAATACTCAATGAACTATTCAGACTACTTAAAATATTCTTTGTGGCAATATTTAATTATCAACTTCATCATAGTTTCCCTGATATTTGGAGATAGTTGAATCATTGTCACTGTCACTTAGACATCCGCGTATATATTTCACGAACTTTAGAATGAGATCCTGTGTATTTTATGAGCTTGATTTAGTTAATTAAACTTTTGAAAGACAAGGGATTAGGTTTTGACTTAAATATGAATTAAATTCCAATAAAACGCAACAAAAATTTAAAATATCTCTTAGCTTTCTTCTCATTTAGAACTTCCACAAGGATACAGTGAAAGAGACTGTACGTAAAGTAATGCGTCGCCGTATTGGCATGTGATTGCCATAAATGGATCTTCACCAAAACATCACCTCCATCGATACGCCAATATAATTAGCAACATATACATATACACCCGCACACACACACACGTATATATATATATATATATAAACGTACTATAAATAACATGTAAGGATTTTTAGTAGATTATAGGCTTAGATTTGGGTGACGGTTCAGAAGACCAACTACTCCAAGACAGCTTTTAAATTTACGGCTAATAATTTTCTGAAATGGGTTACATGATATTTCTTGTTTGACTGAATTATAATCAAGAATGATGGTAAGAAATAATTTGATTTAAATACCGAGATATGGGTTTTCCTCGAAATCAATATTATTCGTGAGCCTACCAATCATTTTCACGAATAACGTGCTTACTTTTTATTTTTTATTTAAAAAAAAAAAAGAGAGTCAACTAACTTGCGTTATTGGTTCCCCAAAATATTTATCCTTTAAACTTTAGGACCACAAGAGAGTAATAATATCTAAAGTATAACACTAGTAACAATGGGTAGATAGAGCCTTTATTTTCATTGCCAACTACTCCACAACATTTGACATTATTGTGCATATACGTTATACAAGTTAGCTGGAAAAACAATTCAATCCTTTTATCGACTTGATTCATCCATTTTTTTTATCCAACTACTTTTCCACACTCCTATTAAATTTCACCAGACCTGCTTGGATTCCAAGACATGATATATACATACATATATATATATATATATATATATATAATATACCATGTTACCTTATTGATGATAACAAGCGTTAGTATGAAACGACAAGACAAAGCAAAACTTGGTTAAACCATGATCATAACTTATTATATTGGTGCAATATTAATCCTCAGATTTCCAAATAGCTCATACATTTAGTTGCATTTCAACTGTGTGCACGCAGACACGCACTAGCTATCATACGCATGCGGTTACTTGCACTGATCAAACAATCAACCAACCATACTGTTTTAAACTAAAACTTTAATGAAGAGCAATATGAATTTAATTAGTTCGTTCGGGCTAGATGCATGATGTTATATATAAAGTGAAGATGATCATCAAGCAATGTTAAATTAATAATATAGTTAGCAATGCTAGAGTAACGATATTAAAATAGTGTACAATAATCATCGTGCATTATAAGTGTAGTTTGGTAAAAACAATTCCAACAGTTTTTTGTTGTTCAATCATTTTTTTTATAGTGTTTTCTATCACAAAATTTTTTAAAAAAATATTTTTAAGCACTTGGCTAGACAGACTATATAGTCCCCCAGAAAGCATATGTGACGGCCACCATGATTATAACAATTTTTGTTCTCATGACTGTGATTTATATAGACTAAAAAATAAGAAAAAGAAGAGGAACAACTGTAGGAGGAGGATTTATAGACTATAAAATAAGAAAAAGAAGAGGAATAACCGCAGCAGGAGGAGGAGGATAAGTACATCCCAACATGATAGGTCACTAAGAAATTAATGATACAATTTTTTACGTATGCGTGAGGAAAAGGTTTGATGTATGTGCATTTGACTTTTTTTGTCTTGACAAATAATGTCATTCGTAAAGTCTGTTTCAAATTACGTCACTGCCGCCTTGTTGGTTTCCGTAACGCCTAAAACTTTAACGTTCAATCTTAGAATTTACTAGGTGGAATTTCTTGCCATAAAAAATTAATTTTGGAGCGTTTAACATCAAACTTTTATGAAATTTAGGGTCAAATTGTAAATTTAACTAATATTGACTAGTCGCATGGCCATAAAAAGACGAACAATTCTATTTAACCTTTTAGGGCCCGTTTGTTTCGATAATTTTTTGAATTTTTTATACTCAAATTTTGATTCAAGTATTAAGAATTCTTTAGATATGTGTTTGTTTTCTCTAAAATTCGAATCCTTTGAGTATCAAGAATCTAAGTTTTTAGAGTTCAGGGCCCGTTTGTTTTGATACTCAAATCAAGGTTTGAATCATTTTGCTACAGTATTTTCTCTCACAAAAATTTAAATCTTCATTCAAATACTCTATTTAAATACTCGAACCAAATGGGCCATAACCGTGATTCAAGTATCGAAATAAACGGGCCCTTATTCTTCCTAAACTTTTGATATTTAGATATCTTTGCTATAGTAAAAATCAAAATTCTCTCCTCTATATTTGAGGAAAAAAATCATAACTTCTTCATTTGTCATCCAATTGAGATGATTCTTTTTTCATTGTATTTCGAGTGAAGAGAAGAATAAATTAAGATCTCTATTGCATATTTTTTAGGATCATTAACGTTAAGATTTTATTAGATTTGTTGATAAATTAAAAACTATTTTCACTATCTCTCTAAACATAAATTTCAATTTTATTTCATACTCAAATTCAAACTTAAATGCACATCCAAACGTCAATTCGGATAACAATTCAAATCACTAACTCAAATCCTAATTCAAATCACACTAACTCAAATCAAATCACTAATACGAATTCATTTACCAAATGAACCCTTAAGGTTACAATCCTACTATTAACAAAACAATGGATCTCATTCTAATACGAATTCATTTACCAAACAGACCCTTAAGGTTACAATCTTACTATTAACAAAACAATAGATCTCATTCTAAAAAGTATAATATATGTTAGATTAAGACCTATACTTTTTTGAGTAGTTAAGTCTTAACCTCACGAGGACGAAAAAGATTTTTCTAAAGAAACATAAACTCACAGCTTCTAGTTGCAAGTTGTTTTCAGGTTAGGCTACTCTGCAACCCTATACTGACCCCCCTTTCCCCCTGTCCGTTATTGGTGTCAATCTCATGTTGATCTGAGTCAGATTCGTCCCTTTTTTTCCAACCCAAAATAGTGAAATTTGTGTCATTTTTCAGTCGTGATCCGTATTATTAAACCTTAACATTTCTCCTCATCCAATCTGTTAGAACACAACCTTTAGTGTGCGGTGTCATTATCACATTTTCCTTTTTTCAGAATTAGTTTTCTTGTAGAGTGGCTTGTGTATAGTTTGTGCTTTAGAACCAGTGCGAGACTCATTTGTTTACAAGTGTATAGCAACCCTTATATAGTATAACATGAATGAATTGTCTCTCAGCCGTCAATGAGCTGAGCTAATTCCCTAAACCAGAATATCTTCTCCTCCTCCTCCTTTTCTTCTTCTCTAGTAAGCATTACTTTTATCTCAAACACTTTACCTCTGTCGTCTCTTCTATCTCACTCCTCAACCATCACCTCCAATTCCCGTTCCAACCACTGATTTTTTACATTGTCGGGGTCATTAAAAAGCTTTCCACAAGCTGAATCCAACATCGTGGCCAATAGACTCTAATTACACTGAAGCAATCACCGCTTAAAGTCACCGAAAAACCTATCACTTTTGATCGTCATATCTTTGGTGTCTAAAGTCCAAATAAATAGTAAGATTTGTGTCATCCTACCAAATCAAATTTTGCAGTCAAGTCCTGCTACGACTACTTGAACCATGGTGCTACATTTTTTTTTTCTGTGGATTTATTTTATTAGTATCACTCAAGAATTTAATATAAAGATCTATGGACATTCAACTTATTATGAAAATAGTGGGATAGAAACAAAAAAACAAAAACACATAAAAGATTTACATGAAAACCTAAGACGGGAAAAAACCACAGATAGATAATCGAAAAAGATTACAAGATAATGACGATTAGGGAAGTTAATTTTAAAATTCCAAACCCTAACTTAATATATCATATTTAGGCATAAACAAAACCATATGGGCCTAAAAACATAAAATAAATGACCCAAATACGAGTTTTTAGGTCGGTCTATACTGAATTTGGGTCACCATACTTTAACAATTCAAACAGTGAGTTTTAAGTTATTTAAACCTTTTTTTAAGATTTTATTTAAATTGTCTCAACTCACTCACGAGTGTTGAGGCTTGGCCTCAGCCTTCCGGGGTGGTCGGACCATGCCCCGGGGCTCCCGAGTTGGACGGATCCGAGCTGGGGCACACTTTACGAATTGCCGGGGAGGCTGCCCGGCGCGACCCCGAGTTATCCCTAAGCCGAGTTACATCCCAGCCGAGTTCCCAGGGAGGTCGGGAGCCCCCACGCGGATTTGCCTCCCGCGGGAGCGCGTCCCCCAGGGGTTGAACCTGTGACATCTTGTAGAAGAAGGTCTTAAGGTACCCCCAGGTACCCATCCGGCTGATCAGGATGGGTACCTGGGGGTACCTTAAGACCTTCTTCTACAAGATGTCACAGGTTCAACCCCTGGGGACGCGCTCCCGCGGGAGGCAAATCCGCGTGGGGGCTCCCGACCTCCCTGGGAACTCTGCTGGGATGTAACTCGGCTTAGGGATAACTCGGGGTCGCGCCGGGCAGCCTCCCCGGCAATTCGTAAAGTGTGCCCCAGCTCGGATCCGTCCAGCTCGAGAGCCCCGGGGCATGGTCCGACCACCCCGGAAGGCTGAGGCCAAGCCTCAACAACGAGCATGAAAGATTTATTATGGATTGGCCTACAATAGAAACATACCTTTGTTGGGGCTTAGTACATACTTCATATGATGTTGATCAGCCTGTGGTGTAATCTGAAATCTACAATCTCAAGATTATTTCAGCTAGTGCGTTATTGTTCGACCAATTCCTAACCACAAAAAAAAAAAAAAAAAATGCAAGCAATTACATATGCGCTGGCAAAATTGGTAAAGAGTAAGCACTTGTACAAGGCAGCGTAAAAAATAAATTGAATTATGCTTGCAACTACACATAGATATTCTTTTCCTTTTCATGAAATTGGTACTCAGCAAAAGATTCTACAATTGAGATTTCGGGAGATTTTTTTTTAAGTAGATTTTCGGGGGAGCTTGTATTTCAGACAAAAAAAAAAACATGAGAACAAATATGAGAATACTAAATAGTTGGTGGATGTTGAAATTTAACGGGAGTACCGCTACCAAAGAACAGCGAGATAATATGATAAAGAATTTGTAAGTTGTTTAACACGGTGGTTAAAACCGTTAGTTAGAATTATTTTTACTGTAATAATGTGAGAATTTTACATAATGACACGATGGTTAAAACTATTTAAAGGCTTGAAATAAACAGTCGCAACCAGCGCCGTAAACTCCCATTGCCCATAACACAACAATCGTGTTGTATGTGATTGACGGAGAAATTGGAGAGACAAACAAATTAAGCCCAATATTTTATTAGGCGTGGGGATGTCACGAAATAGATTTAGGGGCCTTTAATTTTAGCTTTAATTAATTATTTATTTTGCTAGCATGATACAGCACAGGGGTTTGGCAGTGCACCACTGCAATCCCTCATACCCGCACCAGTTAAAGCAATGGGGTGTACCGGCATTAATAATAAGGTTTTTAAAAAGTAAGTTTAAACTAAAATTTTAAATTGAAAGTAAAGTTTTACAATATTGTACCTTCTTCTTTATTTAGGTTGCAGTATATAAAAATTTTATATTATATAAGTTGAAATTATAATGAGTTTTAACTGATATTGATAAACATCCTATAATTCTTTTTTGAACACCACATGTTAAAATAATGTATTATAAAGGTGGCCCGTGATGGTGACTGTTAGCGACTAGTACGTTTGGAAATATGTTCGAACAATAAAGTTTTGGTCTTAATTACTTTTGTTACATTATTTTTTCCTACAAAATTTAAATTAGTACAATATTATCTTTTCAAATCTTTAATTTGAACCACATTTTCAAATGTCATTTTAAGTTTTTTTTTTTCAATTTTTGTTGTAATATTTTCTTAAGGGTTTTGCTGTAATATATTGATATATTGTAATATATTTTTTATGGTTTTTCATAATTTTGTTTTGTTTATTATTTATTGTATTGATATTTTTAGATTTTTTTTTTGTTAATATAACTTTGTTGAATCCGACTCTTATTAGGTGCCATTTGGTATTGTTTCCGGTTGTTTTCAGAAATGTTTGTGCATGTGTTTTGAGTCAAAAATAATAATAATGAAAACGTTTTCCAAACGGCTTTTAGTTGAAAAGAGAAATAAAAACAAAATATATAGTGTATAAAATGGTTGAAAATTATATGTCAAATTATTTTTTTGTGGCCGAGAAGGCCAACCATATGTCAGGGCATGATATTTTGAGTTATTTTTCTTAATTATATAATTAATTAATATATTATTGCTCATCAATTAGCTGTAAATAGCTTGCAATGTCACTATGTTGTATATACAACTCATACGATCAATAAGAAATTGCATAATCGTTATTCCCATGTAGTCAATCCTTAATATAGAATCAAAGCCCAACAAGCTTAAACGAACGGCTCGATCTATCCAATACAAGATTAGTGACTCTAAAGAGATCACCATCTTGTGGGGGCTCGTAATAGGTAAAAAAAACCGGAGTCCAATATTGTTAAAATATAACAATAAACACCAACTTATGATGATATTGGGCATTTCCATTTAACAAGTTAACATTTTGTAAAATTTACACAATGTGACATTTGTTTTAAAAAAATGAATTAAAATATGTTTTTGTTTTACAAATGTCATTTATATGTCCATTTTTTTGAATTACATATGTTGATAATCCAAAATATCCTTTAAGTAGACTTTATCATGTATTTAGTCTTTTTTTAACAAATCTCTATATTTTTCTCCTAGTTGAGTTGTTGAAAAAAATTGATATTAGAGAAATATAGATACACTTAATTAATTTCAATTTACTTAAACAAAAAAATGATCGATGTCATTAAATTACTTACAATATAATTTCAAAAAATATAAAAAGCAATAAAAAACAAATATCATTAACTTAAAGAAAAATTCCATTGTAGTACCTTGTATTATACCAAAATATGAGTTTGGTATTTTGAAAATTTTGTACCAATATCTCAACTTCTTAGAAAATCTTTTTTAGTACCTCATAGCTCTTTTTTAAGACACAAAAAGATAAAAAACAAAATTTCATCTTAAAAATGACTCCAAGGTACTAAATTATGTAGCACATATTTCAAAGGAATTATTATTTTTGATACCTGTATTTTAATGAAATGAATTTTCTAAAACCTTGAGGTACTTTGTTAATATTTCTTCTTTTTTTAAGGGACTTTGTTAATATTTCCAAACAAGATGGAACAATCTAATTTTTCATCTAAATACAAATATTAAAATGTTAATAACCTTATTTTAAATTTCACAATGCACATACAAAAATTAAGGGAAAATTTCATATTAGTACCCTGTGTTATATCAAAATTTGAGTTTGGTACCCTTTATTTTCAAAAAATTTCATGCCAGTACCTCAACCTTTTAGAAATTTTTTTTTAGTACACTAGATCCCTTTTTGGGACATTAAAAGATAAAATTATCCTTTCTATAGTTGATTGAGATTTTGAGTTTAAAAAAAAAACCCCCAAAAACTAAAAAAAAAAAAAAAAGAATCCTCAAACATTTCAATAAATTTTTAGAACACCCCCAAAACCTAACCCTAATCTCCTCACTGCCCAAACACATCAACCTCACTAGCCCTCGTCCTCCTCCGCCGTACTATGATTCCCATCCTTTCTCTCCTCCGCCATAACTCCAACTTTGACAAAGCCCTCTTCTTCTTTCTCCACCACCTCCTCCTCCTCCTCCTTTTTTTCTCAACTCCTTCTTCGTCCTCTCCACATCTGTGGCTCTCTTTCTTTCCCTCTTCGTCACTAACATCAACTCTGCTGCCGCAACGAATCTCTCCTTTCATCACGTAACGGTGCTCCAACCTCCACTCGCCTTCTTCGTCTCTCTAGAAATCCCCTTTCAAAACATTTTCTTCTCTTAGATTTAACCTTGAACCTCACATCCAAACGAAGACCCAATCTCTATCTCGATCCATACATCTTCATCTTCTACGAAGACGACACAGTAAAATTAAAAGAGGAAGAGAAAGGGGAAGGGAGAAGGAGGTGTGGTCTTGGAGGTTGGAGATGGCGATGATGTGCAGATGGAGGAAGGTCGGGAGAGGGAGGGAGATCTCAGAGGGTAGGGGCAGTCTTATAGGAGGTCTCGGAGGGGAGGGTCTTAGGGGTGGACGGGGTCGGTCTTTGGGCGGGGGTTGTCAAAGGGGTAGTGGTGTCTCTGGCGGCCAATGCGAGGATGCTAGAGTGGGAGGAAATGGGGTGTTTGGGCTTTGCTGATTTCTATTTTGCCGAGTTTTGTAATTGTAGGTCTAAATGGGAGAAGAAGATGAAATTAATATTTTTTGGGTTTTTTTTACTATAGTTTTTCTTAACTTAAAATTTTAATCAATTATACAAAAAGATAATTTTGTCTTTTTATGTTTCAAAAAAGCTTTAAAGTGCTAAAAAAGATTTTCCCAGAATTCAAAGTACCAGCATAAAAATTTCCAAAACATAAAAAACATATAAGTATTTGGATAACACAAAATGTATTAATATGAAATTTTCCCAAAAATTAAATTCCAAAATCTGTACGGAAGCTCCAATGACGACTAACGAGACCTCTTTATGGCAAGCAACTTTTTTTTCCTTGGTGACCCAAAAAACAAAAAAAAAAAAAAAAGCGTTCTTGTTTTATTTTTTTCTCCGTCGGGTTCTCAATTTGTTAGGTTTCAAATTTCACCCCGAGTAAGATCAGATATTCCCCTAACCATGTCCGAGGAAGTCATGCTGGACCGGACGGAGAAATCGGCTGAGATTCCTTTCCGGTCCTCGTTCCCGCCGCCGCCATCGCCGCATAAGCGGTCGAGAAGGGACGAGGGAACGAGTGGGAGTCTTAGAGCAGGCTCTGAACCCGGCGATGATAGAAGGTGAGGTATTCTTCTTCCTTCTTTTCTCTACAATTTCGTAGCCATGTTTGTAACAGATTATGCTTTTTCACGTTCTCTTATCGGTGTTCGTTTCTGTGATCGGAGTTTGAGTACAATTCGTGAATCGAAGGGTTTTTGTATAGAATCTTGGATTAAGCTCTGTGCGGTGAAGAGAATAAAACCTGAAATTGAATGTTGATTTGAAATTATATGGAAAAATTGGTTTCTGGTTGCCTCGTGTATTTTATGTTTACTTTTGGTTGTGGAGAGAAGCTTAGGCTAAAGAGTTGATAAGCTTGTTGAAAGTGTCTGGGTGAATTGGGACTATTTGAATTATTCTTGTTGTTCATGCCTGTTTAATTTTAATTTAAGTTTGTTAATATCAACGAGCATATATATATATATATGTGATATGTAGTGAATCAGACAACATGGAGACGTCAATATTAGTTTCTACATATCCTAGTTACCAAGAAAGACACACACACACAAGTGTATATATTTATAACTTGCACAGTTAAACGAGGCATTTTCCTCTCCTCTTTTCTATAGCAATTATATAATACACAATAAATTCAACGGTAAACAATGCAACATGGAAAAGTCAATATCAGTTTCTACATGTTCTTGTTATCAAGTAAGACATATATAGATATATATATATGCACACGCGTGTATATATGTATAATTTACACAAGTGAATAAGGCATTTTCCTCTCTTCTTTTTTATAGCAATTGTATAATACACGATGAACCCAATGGTAAACAATGCAATACCTAGTTCCTATGTACATAAACAAAAAACTTTCAAGCCCATATATGAATTGATACATCTGAGAGTAGATACAATTGAAAATACATGTATGTGCTTTTATATATGCATTAGTACATAAGTGTGAGTATATGTTTTGATTGTTTCGAGGCTTCAATTTATCAAATTGTCTACAACTTATTCTTATAATATAAACTTCTGTATGAACCTTGTATGATTTGATTTTAAGCCTTGAACATCTAGGTGTTTTTGTGGAGATTAAATAAACTTGGTTTATTATTTGAAGGAGGATGATAGGGTTTTGCGATCTTCCGGAAAAGGTAGTAGCGGAAATCATGTCATGGCTACCTCCTAAGTCTTTATCACAGCTTAAGTGTGTTCAAAAGTCGTGGTACACTCTCATAAGTACTCTTATGAAAAGCCCATGGTTTGTGACAAAGCATCTCAAGCATTCTAAAAGCCGTCCATCCTTATTCCGGAGGACCATCTACCCAGAGGACCCCCATTTTAGGACTAAAAATTCGTTTATGACGTTCAGCGAAGTGGATGATGACAATGACCAAATTTACTTCAACACTAAAGGGTTCAAAGTGCCTGAATCTGTAGCTGGTTTATGCGGTTCTCATTGTAATGGTATCCTTTTTCTACCAGACAAGGACACAAACAAGGTTTTATTATGCAACCCAGCAATTAGGGAATTCAAGCTTCTTCAGAGTTCATGCTTTAAAGCCAACTTTAAAACAAACTTAATGATGGGATTCGGCTATGATGCCATTGCCAATGTTTACAAAGTCGTCAGAGTTGTGCGACTCCATAGTAGTGTTGCTGGTGCTCTCATTGGAGCTGAGGTATGTACTTTGGGTAGTAATCGTGGTGATTCGTGGAGGGAGATTAAGTTGAAGATAGAAATTGATATTACATCTCTTACTCTCGATGAGGTGTACAACAAAGGAGTCTATTATTGGGTGATATGTGATAAATCTTATTTGAAGAAAATGATTGTTTCATTTGATATGCATGAGGAGGAATTTCAAACTATACCATTTCTAGAAGATCAGCATCAGCAGGAGTTTGACGCCACATCTACAACAACAATTATAAACTGGAGGCTATGTTTGTGGGACGAACATGTCACTTTGTTTAGGTATGTCGGAAGCATACAGCCGTGGCCGCTGAATTTGGATGGAAAGCCCATCGAAATGTGGATGTTGGATGAAAACTCTGGCAGCCGCGGAAAACAATCTTTTCGTTGGATTAAATGTGGAGATTTGCTTTTGAACGGGAAACTTCGTTATTATCCATTGGCATTTTGGAAGAGGGATGAGCTCCTTTTGTTCACATCTCAGATAGGCCTCCTCGTTTCGTACAACTTAAGTACCCAAAAACTTAGAAATGTGCAGCTTTATTATACCTTTAACAGGTCTTATCGCTTCTTTGTTTACGTGGAGAGTTTGGTATCAATAGCAGGGGCGAGAAAGATGATGACTTCATCCTAATGGGGTATCACGTTTGTTTGTTTGTTTTCTCTAGCTCCTTCAATAATGGACCCAGATGAGCAGGAATTGAGAATTACACTATCATGCGGTTCCTCGTTACTTTATTTGCGAAATGAAGACTTTACGCGGGAATTGGGTATGTTTGTGGGTTTGAAGTTTTAGTGTGCATTTTGGGCTTTTATGTGGACTTCAGTAGTGCTTGTATTATTATTATTTTTTAATTTAATAGTGCTTATTGAAATACAAACACAGAACGTTCTGAATTTCATTTCTTATTAAGATAGCACAATCGAATTTTCTGGTGGACCTTAAGGAGGAACTAATGGCATTAATTTACTCCAAAAAAAAAAAAAAAAAAAAACTAAGGACAATAACCATGACAGGACACATGGAACAAAGAGAAACTGGGTAATTTAAAAGTAAGGAGGGAGTAATCTCTCCTCTAGGTCCTAGAGTCCAAGGCCATAACGGTGCTGAGATTCATTGGGTGCATGTACTTGGTATCTCCCTCCAAAATTTGCCTCACTATTATTCTGTTTGCCCTCTCTGATGGATGGAATGCATCCCAGAAAGCATATATATCTCTGTTGGGGCACAAGTTTGATGCTATAGTGCAAAGTCCCAAACCATTGTAAGGTCCTTGCCCACAACATGCAACCTTTGATGTAACAAATCCTGCAAATCACCCACAAACACAATAATGTTACAGAATATTTGGGGAAATGGGATTGAGTTTAATGTCCTGAAAATTTTAAATTTTGCAGATTGTAATATTTTAGTGGCCAACTTAAATGCAAAGCATGGGAGTCTTCAGATTATCCACATCCTCCTATTCATATATATGATTGTGCAAAGCTTTCTTTGCAACAGAGAAATGATTGAGCGATGAAAGCTACAACTTGGCACTGCATTTATGTCGTTTGTCACATCGTGGGCGGACAGTACGTCAATGGGAAAGGCTTATCATTTGTCCATAGTGTTTGATAGGCTTAAAGTTTTAGACATAGCTCTCCAACTACATTCTGTGCAACATAGAAAGGGCCCGGTTTCATTCTTTCTCATTTACATAAGGAGACCATCTGTAATGCTCACATTTACTTTTCCCGAGCATATGGTTGTTCTCTCTGCTATTCTTTTATTGTTATTGTTATTATGATTTTTTATGATTTAATTTAGGACCTGTTTGGAAGGACTTTTTAAAAACTGTTTTTAGCTTCATGAATTCAAAAGTTCTTTTTGGAAGTGTTTGGATGAACTGTTAGAAGAGTTTTTGTTCTCTAGAGGTGCTTCATGTCAAAGCCGTAAAATGTAGCTTCTCTAAAAAGCATTTATGAAATAGACTTTAAAACTTATACCATAGTAGTAATAATACATTATAAGCTTAAATATAACATTTTTTAACTTTTTAAAAAAATTGAAATTATTTTGACCTATCAAAGCTCTTTTAAAAATATGATTCAAAACATATATTGAAAAACTACAGTTTTTGCTTCTTTTCTATTGACTAAAAGCACAAACAAAAACTGTGCCAAACGGGCCCTAAGTTTTCCAGCTATAATACTTGAAACAAAAAAAAAAAGTAAAAGAAATGGAAATGTTGCAGGTTAATACCATATGCTCGAGGGTTGGAGATAAAGTCCATGTGCATTTGAAATGCATTTGCAGCAACAAACACATCCGAACCAATCTCACTGTTGAGGCCATTGATCATTTTCGCAAGTTGGGGGTTGAATAGTCCAGCAGCTCTCTGCAGCTCAACCGCGCACTGGCCGTTTGGGCTGCGCAAGGCCAACTCTGCAGGGACACACCCCAAGGGTCCAGTTCCGGTCACCAATACCCGCCTTGCTCCCAACTCATATAGTCTCTGCATTGTAGTTAAACATTAATATTTAACATATCATAACAAAATCGTGCGAGTATCGTAATTTGTAGGTCTTAGAGTTCACATGTGCATCTATCATAAATACACAATCAATGGTGAATTATAACATTGCATCTGTACTAAATTTTTTATTTCTTTTTTTTTAACTAAACATTGAAAGAACGTTGTTGTGGTGAAAGAAAAAAGAACATTTACATAAAGAATTTAGCAAGAGGTAGAAAGGAAAGGTTACTCAACCCAGTATAATGCTGTTATTTAGGAAAAAAAGCCAGTTTGGTGAACAAGAAACATGTAAATAATGTAGATAACAATACGAGGAGAGACAATCCTATATTAATGTTGATTTATTCCTGAAAAGGCCTACCTAAATGAGAAGAGGGCTTGACAGTGACAATCAGATATGGCTTTCAATAAATAAAAGGGACCATCAATACAAATGCAAAATACTTGTTGATCTTACCAACCAAGCGAGCTTTCCATAACTCACTTGCCTCCAAAAAACACATAACGAGTCCCCCACAATAACCATGAATACATAAATGTGTCCCCACTTAACCATTACTCTTTTCCAATTTTCTTGTGACCATTTCCCTTTTGAAGCTTATGCCTAAAGTCACTAGTACTATAGCACACTAATAATAATCATTAGAATTAGAAAATTAGAGTCGTATTAAGTAGTAATCTAGCAAGAACAACAAGACAATTACCGCAAGAACTTTCCGGTACTCCGAAATCACGTAGACAACGTAGTCCGGAAGAGAGTATTGGCGAGATCTGGCAGAGAAAGGCACCAAATAGTAGTTGTTCACAAAGTCGTTGCCCCCAAGGGTGATGAGGACCAATGCCTCATTCACAAGTCTTTCAGTTTGCTCAGGTCCAATAAGAGACCTAACCCTTGTCTGGTATTGTTGAAAGTACTCCAATTGTTTGTATATACGGATAATATTCAGCTACAAAAACAGAGAAAAAAAATTGCAACATTTTTTTGACTTGAACATTTGCTTAGTTGAACACCATATAATAAAGTACACAATGTCCTTTTCTCCTTTTCAAAAGCAATGATGAAAAAAAATGGTACTTATAAAGCAACTAGTCTATTCACTTACAAACTGAATTCCAGTGTCATTGAGAACTCCAATCCCAGCAGACGCAAAGTTGGCTCCAACAAGAAGGCTTCGACCAGTCAGCCGAGGGCTCAAGTATGGCAATGTTGGCTCTGACCCAATTGCCTCACCTGGTTTTGCAATACCATTATACAACCAAAATTAGTCCAAACCACTATATATAAAAAATATTAATCAATAAATACATAATTAGTACTATGTAAGAAGTTGTGTAAAAGAAGAAGGAAAAAAAAGAGCTTAACTGATAAGGTCAGGAATGTTGAGGCCATTAGAGAAACGTCCGGTTGGTCTACGAGTAGGGTAGTCAATGCCATAAGGGTAGTTATCAGCACGGGCGGTGGTAGCCAAGTAGTTGTTGTTGCCGCTGTCGACAAGAGAGTCTCCGAAGACGAAGAAAGCTCTGGCCTCAGCTTGAAGACCAAAGCTGCCAAGAGTGACCACTAGTACTCCCAGTACTATGGAGGAAACGACAATAGAAGAGCTATCCATTATGGAAACGACCTTACTAGCTAGGACTAACTCCTGGATATATTACTTTGCTGTAGCTACTTGTCAATGTGAAACAAGTCCGCAGGGCTTGGATTTATATAGAGCTCTAAAATGCTAGCTAGCTCTCCTACTACTGGAGATGTCATTAAATGTGATCTTGTTCTATCAAGCCAACACATGAGGGTAATTATAAGGAGAGTTCTCTTTGACAAAAAGGTAATGCTACTAGTTCCAAATACGTCAAGTACTAAAGCATTGCTTGTAGGGTAATTCCCTTTCTTTGGCATGTTCTTGCTTGTGTTTGGTAACACTTTCCTTTGCACGGTTTTGTTTGTTTATATTTTATATGAGCAACGCGGTGTGTTACAAATGATTTTTAACTTATTGGTGTTAGGTTTTTATGTAAACTCTGAGACTCACTGATTATAATACGAGAAGATCGAAAAAAATCATGCTAAATTATTGTTAAAGATTACTGCTGCCAATGATACTTTTCATTTTTTGATGATCTAATATAATGTAGCTTCAAAACTATGCTAATTTGCTAAATTACAGCAGATGAACTGCGCAGTTATTACCATGCATTTTACTACTTGTGACAGAAGAAGAAGAAGAAAAATACACCTTATAAAAAATACGGAATTACATCAGAAAAACATACAAAAGGGTAGAAAAATGCACGTGATTATGAAATTTAGAAGTCATATTTTGAATTGTGGAAATTTAGGTGAGATTCTTGGAGCTAGGTAATATGGATGTAACTTATGTTTATTAACGCTGCCTACCTTTTACAACTTTAATGGACGTGCTATCTTTATGAAGCAACATTGATAGTGACAATTGTTTTTTTTTTATGTTTCACCCACAAAGCGAAATTCTGAAGCATGCGCAAGGCAAAGCAAAGCAATATAGCTAGTCTCTTTTTTACTTTAGCATCAATAATTGTCCCATATCAAAATATATAAAATTTACATATATAGCTAGGGAAGGACAGATAAGGTCAAATATTAATATTGTCAGAACATCTCTCTTTATTTTTGTTTTCAAGTAGCTGTGATGGTAATAAAAACACCTGAAAAATGCATTATAGTTTACTTGTGTTGACCCAAGAAGAAAAATTAGAAGCTATCAAGTTATTTCAGTACCTTGGTTTTTTAAAAATGCCTATTGCCAAACCTGGAACCAATTTTAGTCTTTGTTATGGCTAAATGTAACAAAATAGGCATACAATTAGGATGCATATAACTAGAATTTATCGATCAGCTTGGTCCTTTCATTTTTACTACACAAAAGCATGCATGTCTTTTTAATTAGGGGAAAACGGACTGTACTAGCAAAAGATTAAGACTCCATGTGGCCAAAATAAATCTGGTGGGGTTAGGCTTAACTAATCTGGTTCTAATTCTTTTCGCTATTCTACAAGGGAAAATAGAACTCCTGAAAGTTGACATGCTGTTTAGGAACTTAGTTTAAATCACAAAGTCGTGGTTCAGGCCAATTTTATTGTAGTGTTTTCTCTCACAAAAATTTGAATTTCAAACTAATTTTGGTTTAAACTCTTGATTTAAACTCTATCCTGAAACCTTCGCAAGAAAAAAAAAAAATATATATATATATATATATATATGAATCCATAGAGACATTTTAATTTAGAGCTAGATTAATTAAATGCAGTATTGGGTTTAACTAGCTAGGTATGTTTCTAACTATATTGCTGGAGCTACTGCAATGTGAAACTCGTATATGTTATAATAAAATCTTTCTAATTTTTAGTTTTTAATTGTGTTGCTTGTAAATCCTGCTGCTTCTCAAGTCAATGCCCAAGTTCTTTCTCAGATTTTATCTATTTTTCATAAGCAGACACTTATTGAAGGGAAAAGAAAATAGGTCTTGAAAGACTAAACATAAACAGCCTAAGGAAAATAAAGAAAACATCATCCGTCAAATATACTACTGCCTTTACTATCAGTAGCAATTATTAACTGCCATTTGAATTGAAGCTCCTGTTTTCACATATCCTTGTACACCTTTTCCCGGCAAAATACGCATAATACAACAATAATACAGGCACTTTCTCCTGTAATTAAAATGTTACTGTTCATATTTATGTTGATAACACAAGCAAACTAGTATTTCACCTCAAGTTTTTCATGATCATGCATGCTTATCTATAAATGTCTTTATTATTTTCTCAACCGCCACTAACCTTTCAATTCATCATTTACACTCATCCAATCAATAATCTCATAGTCATTAAAAAAGAAAAAATAACACATTTTATAGAAGTCTTCATATCTTCTTCCCTTTTAAACCCAAACCTTTTTTTTTTCTTCTGATTTTATGGTCATTATTGTTATGAGATGATTGATTGAAACCCTCAACCTTACATTGCAAAAAAAGTGATGATTTTTAGCTTATTTATTGTTTCTTAATTAAGGAAGAAGGAACAGAGGAAAAAAGCTAAGGATTATTCGGCCATGTGAACTGAATAAATGAGGTGGGGTTGGATTTTAGGGAACATGTAATATCAAGCAACCTCCTCACCGATGACATTCAATGTAAAAGCTATTAGAGTACAGATATATCGAAGAGTCAGTCTGACTAAAAATGGCTGCAACTGGCTCAACCGATTTTATTAGGGTCCGTTTGATAAATAGATTTGAATTAGTCATTTAAGTTAAATTAGTATAATTTAAATTAAAATTTAAATTAGTGATTTAAATTATTATTCAAATTAACATTTATATGTGCATTTAAGTTTTCATTTGAGTATGGAATAAAATTAAAATTTATGTTTAGAAATGTAGTAAAAATAGTTTTTGATTTATTAACAAATCTAATAAAATTTTAATGCTAATGATCCTAAAAAATATGCAATATGGATATTAATTTATTCTTATCTTCACTAGGAACATAATAAAAAAAGAGTCATATCAATTGGATATCAAATGAAGAAGTTATGATTTTTTCCCCTCAAATGTAAGAGAGAAAATTTTAATCTTTACTCTAGTAGAGATATTCGAGTATCCAAAGTTTAGAAAGGGAGTTAGAACTCTAAAATCTTTAGGGTCGTTTGGTACTGTTTTTAAAATATGTACAAATGTTTTTATTTTGAAAAATAAGAATTTTTTAGAAATTATGTTGAGAGTGTTTTTAAAATTTTTGCCTTGAAAAACGTACGAAAATATTTTTAAAAATTTTGAGAACAAAAAAAAAAGCCTTTTCTTAATACTTAAAGGATTTAGATTTTAAGGAAAACAAATATTTATATAAAGGATTCAAATTTTGAAGAAAATAAATATGTATTTAAAAGATTCTCTATACTCAAATTTAAATTTAAATTCATTGAATACAAAAAATACACAAAAAAAACAAAAAAATCTTCTAATTTTGACGTGGCCAAATTCCTTGAACAGAGAAAGTGAATTTGACATTGACATAGAAAGGAAAGTACTCTTGGCATCTTTTGAAATTTCAGATATTTTTAGTTTATTTATTAATTTATTTTTCTTTCTAAATGGTACCATATATGTAAAGCTAAGCAAATTGATTATAACAATAAAAACAAATTGGAAGAGCTATAATTTTGTGATGAAATAATACATCTGATTGTGAATATCATGAGCTGTATGGGATTCAATGATGCCAGCTACCTCTATGCAAGATGTCCCTGAGAAAACTCTACAAGCAAGCAACATCATAACTGTTCAATTGACGGCCATTTCAATAGAGTCCAGAAATAGTGAGAGAACTGCAACTCCAACCCAATATTTTCAGGCTCTTAACTTCACAAGGGCCACTGCCAAAAAGTATACAAAGGGAGTATATAATGAACCGCACATGCTCACGGTGAACTTTCAAGTTCATCCACAAAGAACTAATATATTCCTAGTTTTTCATGATCAAGTACAAGTGTACAAAATATTAGAATTACTCCTCATAAGTGTCCACATATTTTTTGTCAAACTTTTGAGACTCCAAAGGTAAACAATTTAAAGATAAGTATGTGTAGAATTGGCCAACAACTAGAACTTTAAGGAGGGTTATCAACAAATTCTCTAGCCTTTCTACTTTTGGCAACATTTATTATTTTCTGACCTTTTTAAAACTACTTTTGGACTGATACAATAAAGAAATGACTAAGGCCTATAAAATGATAATATGCCGTCCTTGAGATTTTTGTATCTACCACAGACAGCTTTCATTTCCATGCAAAATTTACTAAACTTATTCAATTATGATATCAAATCTACTTTATGTATTCTAAGTTTACATGAAAAGGAGAAGATAGAGCCTCTTTGTTATGTACTATTTTCCATTATTAATGCTTAAATTTTCATTAATTACAATGATAATGATGTTTCTAAACCATCCCCATGCATCGTCTATCATTTTCTTTTGCGAATATTTTAGATAGCTTTTTTTTTAATGTTTTAATTGGGAAAGCTTGAAGGGTTTTCATTATAATGGCTATGATTGATGCCGCTTAATTCTCCCCGTGTTGGTTGATCCCTTTCCCTGCTATCTTTTAGCTAGTTTTGTGTTTTAATTGTGAAAGCTCAAAGGGTTTTGATTACAATGGCAACATTTTGGGGCTGCCCAAGTGGTTTTTGCTAGATCTGGGACAATTAACAGACAATGACAACATAAGAAAATGATCCTTAATCAGGAATTTTCCAAGTGTGTTTGTGGCTTCACAAGCAGTTCTTTTTCGCTAGATCTTGGACAATTAACGGACAATGACATAATAAGAAAATGATATGATCTTTTTGCAAGTTTTGTGCTTTTAAGTGTGGGAGCTCGAATGCTTTTGATTATAATATTGGCTCAACATTGTTTTAGGCTGCACAAGTTGTTTTTGCTATATCTTGGATAATTAAAAGACAATGACAACATAAGAAAATGATCCTTAATCTAGTTGATGTTAACTAAAATAGACTATGATGATCATGTTCATGTAACCCCTATGCTGTCCAAAACCAGGAAAAAAAAGAGAGTTTTGTTGAGATCTTATGTTAGGTTTCATTTGCTTTCTGATATTGATGCATTTTTTTCTTTTTTTTTTGATAAATATAATTGATACATGTTGTTATGCGGTGTTTAAGTCACATCACAGACATAAATGCATGAAAGTCATAGGCGTTACTTATTATTAATTTTGTTTTACTTTTATCTCATTTTAACACAAAGTGTGTGTGTGTGTGTGTGTGTATATATATATATATATATATATATATATATATATCCCTCAAAAAAATTATGTTTAATACTAAAAGTTTATAATCATGTGTAGTTTTGCATATTTAGGGACCCTTGTGAAATTCCACGTTTGCCTTTTTTATATATATTTTTTACTCTTTTTTTTTTTTTTTTGGTTGAAGGGCATGCACTCAACTCAACATATTGAAAATTTGAAACAAAGTAAATAAACACAAAACAAGGCTTGGAGTCCAATGCAGCATCTGTCTGACTCGAGCACACTTTTTCCACTGTAGTCTGTAGTTTCTCTTTCTTAAGCTAAATTTGGTTTCTTAGGAAAGACCAAAAAAAAAAAAAACAAAATAATTAACAAATAAAAGAAGAAAAGAAAAGAAAAGAAAAGAGAACCATAAGAAAAAGTTGGATACGTAGAAATGTTTAGCTGCACGTAGCATCGTGCCTGTCGTTATCTTTAGACAACGAAGTGAAGAATCCATTAAACATGGCAAAACAAAGTGGTTAGAAAGGAAAATAGAGACGAAAAAAAAAGGCTTAGTGGTAGGACACTTGTCAAAGTCTAACAAATTAATAGCCACCAAGGGAAGAGGCGGTTCAAATTCTATGCACGTGGCAACATTCTATTGGCGGATGGAGCTCACCGCTTCTTCCTGTATCATTTTGTCTCAATGATAAAAAGTTTTTCTTTCATTTTTCCCTCCTTCATTGGATGTCGAGTAATAGTACTGTATAGTTGACTTGGTAGAGTTAAGGTCCTCTCTAGGTGGTGGTTTAACAAGCAAATTAGTTGCAAATCATTTATTGTGTTTGGTGGGGGGTCTCTCTACTCTCTAGTACTCTTTTTTAGTCTCTCCTTCTATGCTCGGCAGAGAAATGTTGCATCAATTTGTAAATGCCAGTCGGCTAGCTCCATAACTTATAAGGGGTTTGATAATTTAGCTCGAACTGAAATAACTCGAATCGGTTTGACTACAATACTTTCCCTTATATAATGTGAATTGTTACAAGTTTTCAGTTTAAAATGAAAACTATCAGCAATCCACGTTTCCTATTATACAATTATTCTTCATGAAGACACGGAAAGAGAACAAAAACGTTTGATAAGTAAGGACAGATATAATAAGAGCCCGTTTGTTTCGTGGTTCGAATCACGGTTCGAATCATTTTGCTACGGTATTTTCTTTCACAAAAATTTAAATCTTTATTCAAATACTCGAACCAAACGAGCTCAATCTTCCATGGTAATTATCATTGCCTACTTTCAGCAAACCACACATTTTGCACGTCGATTTTGGTCTCTAACACAAGATCTCCAGCATCTAACATTTATGACTAGTGAAAATTCGAGAAATGGTGATGACACCTTGGTTTCTTTTTTTTTTTTTTTTTTGATAAAGCAACTTGTAGGTAATTCAGAAAGCATATTGAGTGATATGTCGTTTTCCCGATGCATATAAAACGACAAGAAAGATGTTTATTTTGATGGTGTTTCTTATTTGTAGTAGAAAACGACGATCTTATTAAAAGTGCTAAATATGGGAAACGACATATTTACATACGTGTGACGTATTCGTTAACTAAATTGGATATGCTTTTCGTTTACTTAAACAAAGACGTGTTTACGCCACATAACGAAGACGAAAAATAGTGGCTTCTTATTCTATTTAATTTGGGAAATTTATGGTGGAGTGCATCATTTTTCTCCGTCGATGGGGAGTGGCTCAACACCACTAGATCAAAATACGATGGTAGAACCAACGAAGGACTATCAAAACAACAATGGACTCTCATACACACGATTATTTTACATTAATCAGGAAAAAAAACTGAAATCAAAGTTTCTGCTCCAAGTCCGATCGACCCATCTACGCCGTTCGCCGTCACGCCCAACCTCGCGACGATGCACCAGCACCACCATGACGGCTTCGGGTCACTTGGTGTTGATGAGTGGCAGCGTTGGCTCACCGTCCAGCCGGAGCGAGCAAATCATGGCCCATCCCCAACTATAGTGCAATCGTCTCGACAAGCTTCTCCTTGTCCAGATCTCTGAACCCACCCCGCTTCGACGGCGAAGGCAAGAGCCTCGTTGGCGCAGTCGCGATCGAAGGAGATCGCAGTGGGGGAGCTCTCCTGACCTGAGGTCGAAGGAGATCATAGTGGGAGTTCTCCTGGAGATGAGGTCGTTCATGGTCATCTTGCGGCCGCAGGATCCGGCAGCGTGGAAGGCATGGCCGTCGGCGTTGCGCTCGACATCGTAGACGAGAAAGACAACGGTGGGGCTGATTAGGGTTTTGAGTTTTAATTATTATTTGTTTTTTAGTTTTTTAAGTTTTCATCCAATCTAGTGTAGGAGGATTTATCCAAATTGTTGTATCTCCACCGTTCAATTTCTTTTTTTAATCGGTATCGTGAGGTTAAAAAAAGTTCTCCAACGGTGGAGAATTTGACCACACTCCACCATAGACCTGTCCATTCAATCTTGTGTTTATTCTGTTTATTTTTGTGTTTATTACATAATCAGTGAATTCAACAAGCAACACATAAAATGGGTAGCAAGAGAAGAAATATCAATGCATCATTTGGTATCAAGTAATAATTTTTTAAATTTTGTTATATACTTGATAAATTTGCATATTATATATCAGCAATGTCATTTCTTAACTATGTAAAAAATATTTAATAGTTACATTGACAGAACTGGGATTGTTTTTGAAACACCATGTATAATTGATAGATATTCATATATTTTCACTTTTTTTTAGCATCACTTTCTTTTTCAAATATCATGATTTTTGGTTTGTTAAACGCGCCCAGCCTGTCCTTCGACAATGTATCATGTCGTTTACTTCTTATAAGATGTTTTCTATCTTAAAAACGACAATGCATGTTGGCGACATGTCGTTCACTGCGAGCATGCGTTTCTCGTGTAGACATAAAACAACAACGTAGAATGACGACACGCCGTTTAAATTTAAGAGAACATAACACGTGTTTCTCGGATAAACAAGAAGCAATATCACCAAATAATGAAAGACATGTCGTCCCGTGAAACGAAGAACGTTTCTTTCGCCCTCGGCCCCCTTTGCCTTTAAAGGCGAATACACGTCAACCACATAAGCAACGACATCAAATAAACGAATATCGTCCAGCTTGTTTATTCAGACAAGACCACAATAAAACGACATGTAGTTTGTAACCTGAAGAAACCGCATGTCGTTTTTTCCTAAAATCAAGCGACATGTCGTTTTCGTTGAGCACCGGATGTCGTTATACGAACGAGTACCAGCCTTGGCGAGCCTGTTTCGACTCCCCTCGAAATAAAAGGAAACAATTTCCTTGATAGTAAAAAAGAGAGGTATCAACTCCTTCAGTGAAAAAAAAAAAAAAACAGAGAGAGAGGTAAATAAAAGAAACAAGATGGAAGAAAGTACCACGTCTATCAGATTTAGGTAACAGCTAGAATCAATCATATAACAAGCAAAAACAACTAACAACTGAAAATAATAATAATAACATAATAAAAATAATGATAATAAGTGAAAACTCAAGAGCCAATAACGTGCCACCAACACCCGATAAGGAAAAAATTAATGATAACGTGCCACATTTTGACATTAAAAAAATAAGATAAAAATGTTCAATTGTTCAGTTGGTCCCAACCTTTCACAAAAATGAAATTTTGGTCTCCAACTTTTGTTTTTTGACCAAACCAACCTTAACCTTTCATTTAAGTTGATCACAGACTAATTTAAATGACATCTGTTAATTTTTGTGTCATATAACTTGTACATGATGTCTTTAAACAAGATTTGTTTAAAGTAAAGGATAAAACAAAAAAATAGAAGGCCCAAATTTCTTCTTCGACCTCTTTTCTCTCCTTGCTTTTCCCAATTGCAAACCCAAATCTAAAAAATGAAAAACCAAAAATGGTAGTGCATTGCCCACAGACTACTGTCATGAATAAGGCAAACTTGGAAAAAGAAAACCTGATTGTGATGGTGGGATATGAGAGGAAAAAGAAAACCTCATCTTGATTGGAAAAATATTGGGGTACAATTTAGTCAGGCTCAAATCGTCTATTAAGACCCAAAACAAGTATTCAAGGTTGTGATTGAAGCGATTTGAGCCTGAAAAAATCGATCGATTCGAAGTTGTTCGACGAAAGGAGTATCGTTTATCTAGCGTATTATCTAGTTGAGGCTTTGATCGATTACAAACCAATTGTATGCTTCATTTAGATAACTTTTTCTGTCGTTGCAGGTTTGATCTCCCAAGTGTCCGTTTGACGAGATCGATTCATAATATTTGACAGTTATGAGTATGTACGGCTACGAACTTAGATGTAGGGAGAGCCAGATTCTTGTGACCTATTATAGATCGACATGTGTCCCATTATTGTAGTTACTTCGAGCACTTTCATCCCCACTCTTTGTCAGTTGGAAGTCACGATTCCACTTTACCTTCTATATGAAGGAACACTGTCTTCAATGGTTAGGAGGGAAAAAAAAGGAATCATACAGAAACTCTGTTGAAATTTCTTCTCATTTTTACCTTTTGTAATTTGTTTTTTTCAAATTCATATATAGTGAATAACAGTTGACGTAGCTCTGAACCACTATAAATCTGCGATTGTTATTATTTATTTTTTCAATACTGTTTAATTTTGCTCAGTTTAATTTTTAACCATTTTCTACAATTTTTCTGACAAATCTTCTTTGAAGTTAAATAAATTTTAATAACAGTAATTTAAAGGCTTAAATTCATAAAAAAAAAAACATTAAACCGATCTAATTTTTAAAAGAGAGAACATTAAACCAATCTAATTTTTTTAATTTAATTATAGATCCAATATTTAAAAAAAATAAAACAAAAAATGCTGTTATCAGGTCAAAACACCAAGAGCAGAAAATCAAACATACCCACAAAGTCGAAGGAAATACAACACAAAATGTCAAAATCTATCAAATAACAACAACAGATATCGAAGCTTTAGATCAAAAGAAAACTAAAACCCTAATCTTCGAAACCCACAAAATATTCCTTTTACGTTCCTCAGAAATCAAAGCACTAAAGCCAGTATACATAGTTGTGGAAACCGAGTATATAATCTTATTTGGTTGATGGTGGGATATGTGTTGGGTGTTTTGGAAGAGAGAGAAAGAGAGGAGGGATGAATCAGAGAGGGTTTGATCTCATTTCATATTTCAGATTTCAGATTTTAGATTTTTTCTTTTCAGATTTGTTCGTATTGCAGTGGGTCGCAATCTGTGGGTCTTCGATTATGGGTCGCGTTTGCAGTAGGTTGCACTTCTTGGAGGGGTGATAGGGTGGAGGGTTGGGGTGGTTGGGCGCGAAGGTGGGTCGTCGGCGTCGGACGATGACTTGAGGGAGGCTTTTTTTTTTTTTTTTTTTTTGAAGTAGAGCTGAATTTTTTAATAATATATATTTATTGTTTGTTTTTTATTGCTTTTTAATAATATATATCAATTATTTAGAGGGTAATTTGGTAATATTGATTAAAAATAACATATAAAAAATTTTAACCGTCAAATTTAATGATATAATCGTTAAAATAATTCTTCAGCAAATAAAATGAAAAACTAAGGTTCGTTGAGTAAAAAAAAAGTTAGAGGTTAAGAAGTTGTTTAGTATTATTTTTAAAATAGGTTAAAATATTTTTATTTAAAAAAATAATAATTTTTTAATAATTGTACTGATGATATTTTTAAAGTTTTTGTTTTAAAAAATATATAAAAATATTTTAAAAAATTTTAAAAACAAAAACGAGCTTAAATGTTTATTTTGGGGTGCAATTTAACAAGGCTCAAATTGCTAACAGGCCCATGCGGCCCAATGTTGATACTAAACGAGCGTATCGATGTCAATCTACTGGCTCGAGCCTAATCAATGTGACGGTACATTGTTTGTTTGATTGGACTGGATCGTTTTGCTTTATATGGACTGGTTCATACTCGTCTTCGTTCGACTTGATTGATCGTCTCGACCTGACGGTTATTCGCACAAACAAATGGTAGCAGCACGTATAGTCATGGACAGGAACGTGGGGAAGGCATGATTTTGCAGCCTATCACCGGTCAACACGTGTCCCACTATTACGATTACTTGAGGTGTTCTATCCCACTTCGCCAGACGGTTAAGAGCCACTATCCTTCCTCATCTTTTATATAAGGGGAAGACTGCTTTGTTGTACGATATATACGATCAAATACTGAGATTCTCTCATTTCCTTTCTGTACTCAAAAGAAATTATAGTGAATTATAGTAGATGTAACTCTTCATTAACAAAATGAACCACTATAAATCGCCTGTGTCAATTTTTATTGCACTTTTATTTTTTTCGTTTTACATTAATCCAACAAATATAGATTCGGGTCTAAAAATTCACTCAAGGTGATTCGAAGGCCTAGATTCTAAAATAGCTCAATTTTAATTTCTGTCATTTGATTGTAGATCTATAGTCTAAAGTTTACTTTAGAAAAAGTAGGGACAATTTAAAAAAAAAAAAACTCAAAACTTCATGTGTAATCATGAAAGTCTAGAAAATTGTAAACGCGTAAGCACAAAGAAAATACAAAGAGAAATGAATCAGTGAAATAATTTAACGCCGTCATCATAGTTGCACCCAAAACAAGCAACTAAAAGCGGATGAGTCTCAACTATTTATTTATTTATTTTTACCCGAGAACTCTTAAGTAATTATTTAACTATTAGAGTTGTTAGTAGCTTCACTAATATTAATAATATCGTAATTGTTGTTTAACGGTAATCACCGTTAAATTTGTGTAGTAATTTTTTATTAAGTACTGGATTTTGGTGCTCTTTTACGTCATGTGGGAAATTAGAAGCAAACAGTGCAAAATAAATAAATAAATAAATAAAAGGCTTATTTTTATGTTTCTTAAAAGAAAAAAAAAAAAAAAAAGAGAAGTGAATTCCAAACATGTCCGACCCAAACGGTGCGGTGGTCTAACTACTCCCATTCGGACAGTTGAGTTCAGACCAGACATAGCAACGTCTCCGATTGCGACTCTCTCGCTCTTCGATCTCGCCTTTCCTAGATTTTTGGTAAGGCAGAAAAAAGAAGAAGATAATATCTGGGATCAGAAAACAGTGAATGTGCTCACTTCAGACAATTTCTGTGTTCCAGCTCTGCTAAAATTTAATCCGAAATGCCGTAATTCGATTTTGCTCAGATCTTACAGGAAGACTGATTGCTCTGTCATGGCTGTTCCCGTCGAAGAAGCCATTGCCGCTCTTTCGACATTCTCGCTCGAAGTACTTTCTTCTCACTTTTTTTTTTCTTCTACTATTTTTTTTTTGTTCAGCTAAGAAAATTTTCAGAAAGTTTACACTTTGGTAAAGAAAATGCTTTAGAAATCAATGTAGCTGATTTATTGCTTTTATTTCTTCTTCTTTATTTTGTTTTTGGTTCTGTTTAATTTCGTCAAGTAGGAACTCTTTTACCAGTTTTCCGAAATCGTTTACTATCTTGTCCAATTTTAGCAACAACCGTATAATTTCGTGAGAAAAGAAGCGAGGTTATTGCAGATATAGGGGATACATTCACGAGGCTTCAAAATGCAGCTTATTCTTTTTCTTTTTTTTTTTTGGGTAATAATTTTGTAGGATGAGCAAGCGCAAGTGCAAGGACCAGGAGTTTGGGTGTTAACCGAGAGAGGTTCAACTGAAAGTCCAATCGGTATGGATTTTTTCATCTTTCTTTTGAAAATTTCTAATTTCTAGTCGTATTGCGAATTTAATGCATAAAATGTTAATTTTTAAGTCGTGGACCGAAATAATTTTGTGTAAATCCCACTAAGTGCTACCTGAACTAGTTTCATTACCATATACAGGAAGTAAAAATAATTTATGCTTTATTATTTAGTACCAAGTCGAAATTGCTATGGAAAATATTGCTTTAGACAAGTTATCTGAACGTTTTATGTTAAACTTAAAACATTATTTTAAATTTGTAGAGTATAGTGATGTTTCTGCATATCGCCTATCTCTATCAGAAGACACAAAAGCTCTCAATCAGCTGGTATGAAGCTCCCTCTTTTATTTTAGTTTCATCCCTTAAAGCATAGGACCTAAATATTTATGTATACGGGTATTTTGTTCATATATAATTCATATATTAGTTCAATGCTACTATTAGTTTCAGTCTCTTTCTCAACATTGTTACCCATGTGTTAAAGTATCACGTTCTCTGAACTCTCAACATCTGCAGAACGCCCTCATCCAAGAAGGAAAGGAGATGGCATCAGTGCTTTATACATACCGCAGTTGTGTCAAAGCGCTTCCCCAGGTTAATATTTGCTTTTGAATTATAACAATCTTTTCCCTTTTTGCATCTCCAGGATATTACTCTTTTCTCGCTGATTAGCATCTTATAGCGGGTATTCTTTTTGAACTTTAGCAGCACCTATATGTAAGTGTGCATATCGAGGCATACATATGAATCCCTACAAGTGATGAAAATAGTTTCTGTTTTCTATGGGGAAACTTTATTTCGAATTTTGTGTCAACTGTAACCTTAGGTAATCGAGTTTTAGTCATAATTTAACAGTTCTGGTGGCTCAGTTTCTTTCTTGCGAATTCTAGTTTTTCTGGAGTTTTTACTTCTCTAATGTAGTGTGCGGTTGACATTAATATTGCAGCTTCCAGATTCCATGAAACAAAGTCAAGCCGATTTGTATATGGAAACATATCAAGTTCTGGACCTGGAGATGAGTCGTCTGCGTGAAATACAGCAATGGCAAGCCTCTGCTTCGTCTAAAGTATGTGTTCGTTTGACCTTCTTTTTAAACTCTTCTAGTCTTTGTAGCTACATTTTTACCTTAAAATTGCTGTTGTTTTTTCAATACAGCTAGCTGCGGACATGCAACGCTTTTCCAGGCCCGAGCGACGAATCAACGGCCCTACAGTAACTCATCTGTGGTGTGTACTCTTATTGTCCTCATTCAGTACATAAGTTTAAGGTTGAGCTTTTGACTCGGTGGTAAATCCTAAGTTCTCATGATGATGGCTGATAACTCTCCCCGCTAATTATTCTTGCCTCTAGGTCCATGTTGAAGCTACTTGATGTTTTAGTGCAACTTGATCATCTTAAAAATGCTAAAGCAAGCATACCCAACGATTTCTCTTGGTATAAAAGGTAAGGCATAATTGCCATCTTAGCAGAATTCCATCAACTGCTTTTATGTACCAATAACATTCTTTGTTTGTTCTCTTTGAATGATAACAACAATACATATCCACACTGGTGACAAGTTAATTTCTTAAATTTTTTGGATCCACCCATAAATTATTTGAATATATTTTGACATTGGTTCCTTCTATCCTCTGGATAATTTGTCAGGACCTTCACACAAGTCAGCGCTCAGTGGCATGATACTGATTCAATGAGGGAGGAATTAGATGATCTGCAGGTCTGCATTATTCTCTTTCTTTATTTTATTGGTAGCATACAGGCTTCGAATGGATATATTACTTAATGGTTATCTAGTCAAGAAGCTACTTTTTCTTCTGTTGTTTATGACTTTTAAATCAAAACAATAACATGATGTTATGACAATCTCCATTCTCAAATGTCACAGATTTTCCTTAGCACAAGATGGGCTATTTTGCTGAATTTACACGTTGAGATGTTCCGCGTGAACAAGTATCCAAAATAAAGCAGAATTATGTTTGGCACATAGGTTATTGCCACTTTTACAGATGTTTTGCTGAGAAAATTTCAATAAACTTGGTTTTCTTTCTCCCTTCATAGATGTATATTCCTATTTTTTAACGGGGGAAGTTGTGGTATAATCTTTTATCTTTGTGGCACACAACCGAGTACAATATGTTCTGTTATTCTTTGTTAAGTTCCTTAACTTGGTATAGTGTAGAAGACATCCTTCAAGTTCTCATAGTCTTCGCTGTTGAGTCATTGGAATTGGATTTTGCACTTCTGTTCCCAGAGCGGCACATTCTTCTACGCGTCTTGCCTGTTCTTGTCGTCTTAGCAACATCGTCAGAAAAGGATAGTGAGTCTCTATACAAGAGGGTGAAAATCAACAGACTAATCAACATATTTAAGGTAATATAGAACAATAAAAAATGGCGTAGTACATGGTTTTGTAAAGGAAAAAAAGCATCAAAAACATGAATAAATAATGTCACATGCAGTTACAATATTTTTTTCTTTTGTGGTAGATGTTAATGTTTTGGCTTTGCTTTTATTTATTTATTTTTGCAGAACGATCCAGTCATACCTGCATTTCCAGATCTTCATCTTTCTCCTGCTGCAATCATGAAAGAGTTGTCGATTTATTTTCAAAAGTTTTCTTCTCAAACTCGTCTTCTTACTATTCCAGGGCCTCATGAGCTTCCACCCCGTGAAGCACAAGAATATCCTTGAGTTGATATGTAACTTGAATTGTTGTCTTTTGGTTTACTTTAAACCTCTTAAAATCGACAGATAATATGCTTTCTCTTGTGAGCTTATTGGAAGGTGTCTTACCTGCGAATAATAATAATAATCAATAAAAAAACAAAAAAGTAAAAAAAATGACCTCATGATAGACCTATGTTCTTTAATTTGTTCTCTTGAATCAACAAGCACATGAGACGGATTGTCTTGTTTTGTTTATTATGTTAGAATGTTGGTATTATAGCTTTGTTCTATCACCTCAATATTATTGGATTATAGCCAAAGCAAAGATAAAGACTGTAGCTGATATTTAGAAACTCACGTATAAGTGCAAGTGCTGGTTAGATTTAGTACCCTGTGGGTACCAAAAGTGCAAAGTATCTCAATATTATTTTTAAGCTATACTATTTTTAGCCTTGACAAACAAGATGGGCCAATACAGCAAAGAGTTAATTGTATGCTTCGTGTGACATTCAAATGTTTGTTGCACTTCTAGAATATTGTTGCTTTATTTGATTGATATAAACTATAAGACAACGGTTCAAAAGCATTATTTGTTGCATCTTTCTTGGAAGCCTTGACCTCGTGTACTTATCAAAGACATTATTTGATAATCAATCACATTGGGTCTATCCGTGCCGAGCATGATGATTTCACTATTCGTTTTGCTTCTGCCATGAATCAGGTTCCCTCTCCCTGCTAATTAAAAATCACTATTAATAATATCTTGTTTTATAAACTAAAAATTCCATCATTTTGCTGTCTGCACATTCCCGTTTGGCAGCTTTTGTTGTTGAAGTCACTAGATAATGCAGATGTTGAGTGGTGTAAAGAAGTCAAAGGAAACATGTATGATATGGTGGTTGAAGGTTTTCAGCTTTTAAGCAGATGGACTGCACGGGTATGGGAACAATGTGCATGGAAGTTTTCTCGGCCCTGCAAGGATGTTGTTCCTGTGGAATTACAGGAGACTTCAGCATCGTTTTCTGACTATGAAAAGGTAATATAGCGAGTAGATGGTTAATTAAAACCTTTTTTTATTTTTTTATTTGCCACATGTACTTCTCGCTACCTCTAAAGATCATACTTAGCCTTGTAATGCTGGTGTGGGCCCACTATATTATACCATAGTACCTCTGCAGCAAACCTTTTAATTGCTTGATGTAACATTTTTCTTCTTTGTATAGGTTGTACGATATAATTACAGTGCAGAGGAAAGGAAAGCGCTGGTCGAGCTTGTTAGCTACATAAAAAGCATTGCATCAATGATGCAGAAATGTGACACATTGGTTGCTGATGCTTTATGGGAAACTATACATGCGGAGGTCCAAGATTTTGTCCAAAATGCATTGGCTACTATGTTGCGAACTACATTTCGGAAGAAGAAGGACATTTCTAGGTTTGAATTCACATAGTATCTGTCACGTGGTTGAGATTTCTGTTCATTTTATGATTCGTCTGACTTCATTCGACATTTTATCTGATAAGTCGATTTTATCCTGACTGTTACGAGGACACAAATATAGTAGCGACATACAAATACACTAATACACAAATTTGATTATGACAAAAAATTCTTTTCTAGATTGTCAGGCTAATTTATCTGACATCTTATGTTGTTTTCAGGATTCTTTCCGATATGCGGACCCTTTCAGCAGATTGGATGGCAAACACAAGCAAGTCTGAATCTGAGTTACAATCTTCGCAACATGGAGGTGATGAAAGCAAAGGAAACTTCTTTTTCCCCAGGCCTGTTGGGCCAACCGCTTCTCAGGTTTCTTTCCTCCGACTTTTTATCAATTTCTACTAGTTTATCTCCAATACTAACTTATTGACTTTATCTTCACATTATGCAGTGGATTGAACTAATTGATACTTTTACTTTTCTGGTGTAGTTTCTTGTTAAGAAAAAAACAGAAGAAGAAGAAGAAGAAACTGATGAGTTTATTTCGTTGTCTAGGTCCACTGCTTGCAGTTCCTGATATATGAGGTGGTGTCTGGTGGAAATCTGAGGAAACCTGGTGGGCTTTTTGGTAATAGCGGGTCTGAGATTCCTGTCAATGATATGAAACAGTTGGAAACCTTCTTTTACAAGCTCAGCTTTTTCCTACATATATTGGATTATTCAGGTCCTCTTTCTTTAAGTCTTTGGCTACGTGTTCCTAACAATGCCAATTTTTAAAAAGAATGTTAATGTTCTCTTCCTCTGACTGGGCTTTAAAACCAAGAATGACATTGTCTGTTAATTCCCTTGCTACATTTAAATGGTCTGTGATAATACTTCACCATACCTTTTTTTGTTTCTATTTGCAGCAACTGTTGCAGCTTTGACAGATCTTGGTTTCCTATGGTTTAGAGAATTTTATTTGGAGTCATCTCGTGTTATTCAGGTATAAATTTTATCATATGAATATTTCATTGTACTTAAAACTTCAAGTAGCACATGGTTCTCAAATATGGTTGAAAGAAAATCTCACTGTTCATTTCAGATAATGGTACAACTGTTTTTTTTGGTTCAATTTTTTTTTCAATTATTACCCCGTAAACTAGTATTTCATGAGAACATAATTCAAGTTACGTTATTGAACCATCTATTAAAATTTAAAATTTTATGGCCGCAAGTACCTAGCAGCCATTCATGACGGAACATTTCTGGAAAGTTAATGGCAAAAGAGTTTCCATATGTATTTGATTTCCACACTTTATCACTCTATGATCTAATACTACTGCTTTTATTGGTAAGTTTTCATCATTTGTTTCTTAAATGGGATCACTTTTATTGCTTTACAACAAGAAGTGTAACCTTTCTAAATGTGCCATCCACCACTATTTCATTTCTTGATTTAAATGAAACATGTTTCTTTCCTTTTTCAGTTTCCAATTGAATGCTCCCTTCCCTGGATGTTGGTGGATTATGTGCTTGAGTCACAGAACATGGGTCTTCTGGAGAGTGTTCTGATGCCATTTGACGTCTATAATGACTCAGCTCAGCAAGCCTTACTTGTGCTGAAGCAGCGCTTCCTCTATGATGAAATTGAAGCTGAGGTGCACAAATTTCTAGACTGGTTAATATGATTTTAATTTTTTGGTTCACTTTACTTTTTTGTATCCTTGTACTTTCTTCAAATATCACACTAGGCTATAAAAGTTCAATTTGATTATTTTTCTTGCTGAAATGTTAGGCAGTCAAGCATCTCCTAGGCACTACTCCTACATGTTTGCTAATGAATAAATCTTTTCCTTTTTCCTGGTGGTTTATTGATTCGTTGTAATCATTACTTATTTTTAATTCATAGGTCGACCACTGCTTTGATATATTTGTATCAAAACTCTGCGAGATTATTTTTACATATTATAAAAGCTGGGCTGCAAGGTATGGCTTTTTTTTTTTTTTTTGACTGGTTAATTCTTCCATACCACTAAAATGTAATATATATTACCTTACCAAAAATTAACGCTATTTTTTTTTAATCACATCTTAATGTTACAGTGAACTACTTGATCCATCATTCCTCTTCGCATTAGATAATGGTGAAAAGTTTTCCATCCAGCCTATGAGGTTTACTGCACTGCTAAAGATGACTAGAGTGAAGGTAAAGTAGAGTTTTGAGTTGGTTATTTATTTTTGTTGTTCTCCATTTAATTCGTTTAATTTACTAGATATATTTTAAGGTTCAAACCTCGGAGCTAATGATGATTAGCATGCTCTTTGGTTCATTCAGCATCTCACGTGGTGTTCAAAACTTCTAACTTTAGCAATATGACACCGTTTAAAAGGTATATGTGCAAAAACGACACCATTTGGGATAATAATTTGTGTTTTTGACCCTGTTATAACATGAACCTAACTTCTAACTCGATTAATTTTGTACGATGTTTAGGCCTGAGCAAATATATGCAAATAATAGGATACGAACGTGTAAAGTCTGTTGGTTACTGTGTACTTGTTTGTGATTGCAAAATATCAATATCTTCTTCAACTTTGGCTCTTTCCAAACTTTTCTACTTTTAACGTGCAGTTACTTGGGAGGACAATTAATTTGAGAAGCTTGATCACTGAACGGATGAACAAAATTTTTAGAGAGAATCTCGAGTTTCTCTTTGACCGTTTTGAGTCTCAAGATCTTTGTGCTATAGTGGTAAGGAGGTTCACTCTTTCTCTCGGTCTTTGTAACAAAAAGAAATTGTTTCTGCTTCCTGTTGTTTAACAGAAGACGGATGTGATATGTGGCTTCAGGAGTTGGAAAAGTTGGTGGAGATTTTAAAGCATGCCCATGGTTTGCTATCAATGGATCTTTCAATCGACTCATTTAGCCTTATATTGAATGAGATGCAAGAGAACATATCGCTCGTTTCATTTTCAAGTCGACTTGCTTCCCAGGTTTAGTGAAATTTTTTCTTCCTAATTCTAAAAAGTTGGTTTTACATCATTTAAGGACGCCAGTTTTAAATTCTCATTACAAGAAGAACCAAAAACATTATCAGTATATGTTTTCTGTTGATAGGATTTTATTTACCAACATGGTAAAAAATTAGGAAATGGAAAGTTTGGAGTCTTGAATCATTTCTTGCCAGTTTTGTTTTAATCAAGTTGTGTGTCTGTCAGATATGGTCAGAGATGCAAAATGACTTTTTGCCGAACTTCATCCTTTGCAACACTACCCAGCGATTTATCCGGTCATCAAAGGTTCCACTTGCTCCTGTGCAAAAGCCATCAGTTCCCTATGCAAAGCCTAATTTCTATTGTGGTACTCAAGTAAGAACGTCTTCTTTCAGTGTCAGTATATTAATCTGATCGTTTTGTAAATCTCTTTAAATTATTGTTGTGGTTTCTGTAGCTTATAATCCTTTTCCCCAAAATTGTGTCAGAAACATCATAGACCAACTTTACTGATGTTTAATTTTTTTTCCCCTTCTTTTTTGGCGATGATTTAATTTCTGAACGCTTTCCTTCATAACTTTGCTTTTTGCTGCAAAATCTTATCTTGTTCTTTGCTCTCTTTTGACATGATAGGATTTAAATTTGGCTCATCAAAGTTTTGCGCGATTGCATAGTGGATTCTTTGGAATTCCCCACATGTTCTCCATTGTCAGGCTTCTAGGATCTAGATCTCTGCCTTGGCTTATTAGAGCTCTTCTAGATCACGTATCAAATAAGGTATTCCCTTACCCATTTTTGTGCGGTCCATCTTTCAATTTGTTTGTGTAATTTGTTGGAAATTGGGTTTCTGTTAACATAATGTACGTACATGAAAGTTAGCTTATCAATAACAAAAGAAAGGGCAAGTTAGTAGCCTAACGTTTCATGCATACTTGCTTCAGATGACAACACTTGAACCAGTTATCGCTGAATTGCAAGAAGCACTGCCAAAGTCTATTGGATTGCTTCCTTTTGATTGTGGTGTGGCAGGTATATGATACATTTTAGTTATACACGAGGGCTTGTTTGTTTGTTTGTTTGTTTTTGTCAAAGTTGTTGACGAAATTAAATATACTTGGTTTTGCTAAAATTTGTTGAGAGTAGTCTTTAAAATGGGCTGGGGATGGTTAAAACCTGTTGCATGTTTCAAAATTAGAATGCTGATATTAATAATCAAAATAGTCATAATGGAAACCATTTTGCTAATTCTACTGTTGTCCTGAGGGGCTTGAAACCTAAAATCAAGCGAAGAAACTTTTTTGATATCTAACATGATTCTTGTGTGTTCCTCTAATGCCCCTCTATTTTCGCCTTGAGGATTTTGAAGACATCTTTTCTTATGGTGTGAAATTTCTCCATGAACAGGTTGTATGAGGCTTGTTAAAGAACAGCTTAATTGGGGAACAAAAACAGAGCTCAAATCGGAGGTTCTTCGAGGGATAAAAGAGATTGGAAGTGTGTTGTATTGGATGGGCCTCCTTGATATTGTATTGGTTGGTATTCCACATTCCTATGTTACATCTTACAAAAGCCCGTTCCTTGGACAAATGGAACATCTAAAATAGAAGTAGAGTAAGAAATGAAAAGATGACAGCCAAATATGAGAATGTCAAACCAAACCTGAACTTTGATAAATTTTCTCGCGTAAAATGCGCTTCAATATATGATGGACCAATGGATCGTAATCAGACATCACTTAGTTTTTTTTTCTGTTTTGATTGAACATAAATGTTCCTAGCTACTAGAATCTTATTGATGCAATCTGACATGCTGAACAGAGGGAGGTAGATACCTCGCACTTCATGCAAACAGCCCCTTGGTTAGGCTTGCTTCCTGGTTCAGACGGGCAAATATTACATTCTCAAGATGGTGGCGAGAGCCCTATTGTCAGTCTCTTCAAATCAGTCACTGCTGCAATTGCGTCTAACCCAGGATGTAGAAATCCAACATCTTTCAACATCCTTTCAAAACAGGCAGAAGCTGCAGGTATTTCAGCGTCTAACAAACCCACTGAATGCAGATATGCATGTATTTAAATATCCTCCAATATCGACGCACTTTTTCTTTGAGCTTTTGGAATGTGACAAATGGATTCCCAATTAAGTTCAATTTATTCCTTTTGGGCAAGATGATTCCAACATTCATGTCCTTTTTCTTTTTTCTTTTTGGCCCGAGAGCTCTTCCAACATTAATATGAAGTTTCTATCTATCAGAAAATAAAATTTCTTATAAAAAAAAATTTCATTTCTTAAATATTGATAGTTACTACAATTCTCTGCTGGCTGTATAAATCATTTTTCTGTGGTTGCTTCATCATCTTTATGCTTCTTCATTGATTAACTTGTCTTCCTTCTGTTGCAGATCTTTTATACAAGGCTAACATGAATACCGGAAGTGTGCTTGAATATGCCCTTGCTTTTACAAGTGCAGCACTGGATAAATGTTGTAGTAAATGGGGTGCTATTCCCAAAACAGGGTTTGTTGACATAACAACTTCTAAGGATTTCTACCGAATATACAGTGGTCTTCAAATTGTAAGTAAAAGTTATCCTAGATTTCATATTGATCAAAACTGTGATTTGTGCAAGTTAGTGCATTCTCACTGCAATGCCAATAAAAACGCGCACAAGAGGATTTATTGGATTATTGATACCATAAATTTGAAAGCCATATATCTTGTGTTCCTGCTAATGTATTCTAATCCTTGAACTGCAGGGATATTTGGAAGACTCTGTTATAGCATCATCAGGAAATCATGAAGAACTGGGTGATTCAGTTGCTTGGGGTGGTTGCACCATAATATATTTGCTCGGCCAGCAGTTACATTTTGAGTTGTTTGATTTTTCATATCAGGTTCTCAATGTTGCAGAAGTGGAGACCGCAACAACCACACAAGCAATTAGGAATCCTCATTTTGTCCAGGTACGAGAATTTAACTTTTTTTTTTTTTTGATATATATGTTGTGGGGCCTATGACCCCCACTCTACTCAGACGGATCCTGGTAAAGACATGCACACAATCACGTTAGCCAGGGTCAGGTGGTGTACGAGAATTGTACAATTCTTTATGCAGACTATTAATTTATTTAATTCGAATTATTTCTGTCAAGGAAGGCTAACTCGCTAGACTAGTTAAGAAATTCTACTTGCTACCAGGTTCTGGTCAATGGAAATTTGTCCACAAGTAAACTAGCAGTGTGTTGTAAATATGTACATTTTGGCCTGCAATTTTAGTTTCTTTTCTGACGTATCCGCTTTTCTTTTCTTTTCTTTTTCTTTTTTTTTTTTTCGAACCATTGTGGGACTATACTACCCTTTGGTGAAGGGATGGGAGGTTCTTATCGAATCAATGAAGAAGGCAAGGAGGTTAAACAATCACGTATTCTCCATGTTAAAAGCACGGTGCCCCCTTGAAGACAAAACAGCTTGCGCCATTAAGCAAAGTGGCGCCCCTCTACATCGAATCAAGTTCGAGAACACTGTCTCCGCATTTGAAACACTGCCGCAGAAAGGCACCTGAGCTCTGAATAATCTCACAATTATACCATGACTTAAAGGTCATTTTCCGTGTCTTCTTTGTATTTACATATTTAAACGTGGTCAAGTTGTATTTGATGCAGTGTTTTGGTTACATCTACATTTTAACGGTGTGAATATGAGAATTTGAGAATTTTAAGAAGGGAGAGATAGATAAGAGTGGCATCTATCTCTGATAAGTCGTCAATGAAATGATGATCATTCTGCTGATTGTAAGATGCACCTTTTCTCAAGAAATTCACATTGAACACGTGCATTATTAGTTAGATAAGTACGAGATTTGAAAGAGAGTAAAATTTTTGCTCTTATCTTCTCCTCCCACATTTGTATTAAATTATGCACGCGTGCACCAACTCTTCTGCCGTGTAAATTGACGCATACAGATAGATAGATACTTTTCCCATTTGTCGAGATTATCACATTTTCAGCAGATATTGTGGAATTTAAAGCCTCGTGTTAATTCCATTGCGTGTCATCTATTTAGTTTCTCAGCTACTGTCGTTTTGTAGTCTGTTGCCGACTTTTTTTCCCTTTTTTCTTTTTCTTTTCATCAGGTTTTTCAGGTTGGTAAAAGTTATAGCTTTCTAACATGTGAGGACAGTCTAGTTGGTTGTAAATCTTTCTACTCCAATTATAGACTGTGGATTGAGTCACTTGAACCTTGCTTGAAAGTGAATCCTGCTTGAAAGTGATGGCAAAGCCCCTCATCTTGTATCAAAGAAGCTGTAGCTTTCTTGTGGAAAAAAGATTCCTTTTCTAAAAGTCTCTCATTTTTGTCTTTTTCTAAATATTGTGTCGTTTATCTTGTGTCCTCTGTAAAACACTTTTGTCGTTTCTCATTTCCCTTCGTTTTTAGTATATTGCCTGACTTTTTTCTTTTTAGTTTGCCTTTTTCTAAATCTATTGTCGTTTATCAGGTATATTGTTGTTTTTGCTTCACTCTGGTCTGTAAAAGATATGTCGTTTGTCCAAAAAAAAAAGTTTTTGCCTACTTCTTTTGCTTGCGAGAAAGGGCTTTGTCCTTTAGCTTTGTCGTTTACTAAATTGCAATTTTCGCTTAACTAGTCGTTTGATACAAATATGGTCGTTTCTCAGTTTTGTCGGTTTTAGTATATTGCCTGAATTTTGTAGTGTTGTCGTGTTGTGTTGTCTCTGGTGCAGTAGTTGTAATGCATGCTTAATTTTGTTAAAATTTCTATCGTTTTCTGATCTGTTTATCCTAATGGAGTCGACTTCTGGAATATTGTCGTTTGTAAGAAGCATGTCCGTACCATCACTGTCCTTTGCAAGGCGTGCTGCCGCTCTAAAGTTTCTATTGTTTTATGAACGTGTCGTTTATATGTGTTATTGTCGTTTTTGCTTCTTGTTGTTGTAAGTGACGGTTACAAGCTGTGGTCCTTCTTTTTTGAGGTTTTTTTTTTTTTTTAATGGTTTTTCTTTTAATGAGTCGCTCCAAATCACTCGAAGTTTCCTGACAGAACCGTTTACCCAAAAAAAAAAAAAAAAAGAAGAGGAATATGACAACTTTTTTTTTAATCTAATTTGACAAAAACATCTGGTAGTTAAACCAACAAGGCAACAGCCACTACAAATGTTTAATCAGGATGAAGAGGAAAATATGTTAATATTTTTAATTGTTTTAATTCCTGAATATGTGGCTTCGCATAAGAATGTGATATGAACGTGGACATTTGTTGTTCCGTTTATTGATATTGATTGTCCTAAAATGTCCTCGTTCACTCACCATATTCATAAATCTTTTTACTAAAAACAATTCAAAAAGCTATAAGCAGATATACACACGTAGAAATACCATGTGGATTGATGCCTTTACAGCCAGAGTTAGGCTGAGGTGTAAGCGATAATATGATTGGGTTGGCTGTAGAGAGTTAGCTTGCCATCGCAGAACTCCAAAAAAAAAAAAAAATGAAGGTATTATATAGTCAAATAAAAACATATAAAAAATTCATCTATATATATAAACTTTATATAGGAGGTGGGATTATATTATCTCTTATGCTCTCTTATCTCAATAATTAATTAAGAAACTTTAGGTATTCAAAGTATCTCTACACTATTGCTGTAATTTATACATTTATAAAACCTTAATATATTAAAGGAGTTAATGATGGAATGGGACGTGATTTTTAAGCTTATATTGGCATGTTGGAATACATAAGAAAAGTATAATAGTACCTCTTTTTTCCATAGACGGTGGTTGGTAAACTTAGGTTTTTTGAAAAGAAGACTATATTTAAAGACTTCAAAATGTGATAATGTATAATATTGACAACGAATTAATGATAGATCAACAACAACAACAAATGCTACTAGAATTTTTAAAATGATAACCCTAATAGCAGCTATCTTGAAAGATATTAATGATCAGCCTAAAAGTATGATATCCGTAAAGATGGAAATACTACATTTTTTTAATATTTTTTTTACAAAATTTATACATCATTTTAATATATATTTTTACAAAATTTATAAGCCAAAAAAATAAGTTTACTAAAATGGCTGAGAAGTCAGCAAGCAAACCAAGTAAAACCAGTTGGCATTAGTTAATAGACTAATTAATGACAAAGTGGATGTCGCTTCTTGCATTATGCGTTGGCCAGCCAAACCTAATTTTAATCCCCTGTGATTAGTTTTCTGTTGACCAATAAACCATCAAGTGCACTTTTGAATCTTAACCTTTACAAATTAATTGATTCCAACACCATATCAATGTACAGGGCGGGGCAAGGAAAATTAGTAATGTGTTGTTAGAAATTTTTATATACAGAATTATGATTTTTATATATGCATGAATTCAAATTGCATAAAAAATCATCTAAATACAGAAACATAAAGGAAAAGAAAATTCTAACCTCCAACTATTGATAAACGTAGAAAGAATAGAGGATATTTCCAAAGAATTCCTGAAGAAGCTTTGTAAAAGAAAGAAAATCTTCTAAACCTTCTGCAATTTAGAGAGATAGTGTATTTCTGAAAAATTGCAAGGCTTAGGGATCTTCTTGATTTTTTATGTGAAATTTATAAACACCCACTATCAAGGTATACGTTATCTTTCATCTAAAAGAGGCATTTTTTTGAAATGTTATAACAGTTCAGAATAACCTTTGGTTGACACCCTTTTCGAAAATTCGTGTATATTAAACCATTTAAATTTATTTATTATTTATATCATTTAAAAACTAAATAAATAATAATAAATAAATTAAAATAACATATGTAACTGAACTAATAAGGTGAATGGTGCAATTGATTTTAGAGGAAGGGAATACAATTTTAAAAGTGACGGAATGTAATTTTAAAAAAGAAAAATACATAAAATTCCACATCCAAAAGTATAAAAAAAAGTTCACGGCCCGCCTAAGTCCTAGCTCTGCTAATGCACAAGATGAAAAATGAAATATAAAATATGCTGTAAAGTTTAACAACACATAAAAGGCTAAAAGCGGATACTAATCTACCATAATATGTGTGCATATTCTACACGTTACCACCAATAAAGTACATATTAAAAAAGGGGAAAAAACTTGATCTCTATGTTATTGGTGTTCAAATGTATTACTTAATGGTTAGTGGAAATTATCCAAATCCACTTGGGGCCTATTAAAAAAATGCCAAAAGTTGGTACCATTATAAAATAACAGTATTTACGACATTGGGAGGACCCTACTCATTGCATATTGTATGTGACCAACACGCTTCTCTTTGGACTGGGAAGGCAAGCAGCCAATAAACATTACAGGACTCGTGGCTCGTGGAGTAAATGCATTCTTATAATATATTATTTTCTTTTATCAGGGTTATTTTAAAAATAATGAAAGAAAGTAAAAAAAGAAAAAAAAAAAAAACATCTCCTTCAGAAAGGAAAAAGTGGTGGACTGTAAAAATGTGGTTGTTAAACTTCAGAAAAAGTTATAATACAACTTTTAAAAAAAATATTTACGTCGTAGGTCCCAAATTTTTTAATCTTTAGCATTGAGGTCTTTATGTTAAGAATTTAAACATTTAGGTCCTTAAACTCTTAATTTGTTAGCACTTAAGTCTCTATTTTAAGAATTTGGACACTCAGGTCCTTAAACTCTTAAACCGTTAGCACTTAGGTCCTTAAATTTAGATACTCAGATATCTAAACTCTTAATTTGTTAGCACTGTTAGTGCTTATTTTAAGAATTTGAATATTGAAATCCCAAATCTTAACTTATTGTCACCACTACTCCTAATCTTTTTTTTGCTGTTAAATGTTATACAAGATGACAATACTTTAAGGCTTTATGGTTCCTTAGGTCCTAAAAACATAATTTTTTTTAAAAAATATTGTCATCTTGTATAACATTTAACAATAAAAAACATGATGGGGAATAACAGTGACAACAAATTAAAATTTTGAGATTTTAATGTCTAAATTTTTAAAATGAGGACTAACGGTATCGACAAATTAAGAGTTTGAGTATCTAAGTATCTAAATTTGAGGACTTAAGTGCCAACGTTTAAGAGTTTAGGACCTAAGTGTCTAAATTCTTAAAATTGGGACCTAAGTGTTAACATATTAAGAGTTTAGGGACTTAATTGTCCTAATTCTTAAATAGGAATCTAAACGTCAAAGATTAAAAAGTTTAAGACCTATGACGCAAATATATAAAAGAGAGAGAAGGAAGAAGTAAGCAATGTGTTAGGGGAAAGTCGTCAGCAGTGACAACTTAGGCAAATTTTATAGTACTATAAATTTTGTGTCAGCGTATTGCTCTGATTTGAATATTGTAAAATAGAATGTAGAAAGGAATCTTATGTTGGAATAGTCATATTCGTGGGTATAAATTTGAGAAGATTTTGTAAACAATTTGCTTAAGTCATCACAAGCCTACAAATGTCACAGGAAGAAAAAAAGGAAAAGAACAATCAGAAGCAGAACATTATTGCTAATATATATTATTTTACACCCGCTTGATCAACGTACGAATCAAGTCTAACTTGAAAACAATTCTAAATGAATATGATATTATAATTTTTTTTTCGTTTTCTTGGAGTATATAACGTATAGTCTACGCAAAATAGAAAGATATTATTGTACATATACATATAAAATCATTGATCATTGATTAATATACTCGTATGGCTTTTGCCTTGATCAATGGTAGAAAATGAAAAATTACATCAGTACATGACTAATGGCGTAACCCCCTTTTTTAGCCCATTGTATTAAGAGAAAAATTTGATTAGAGGCACGTGTTCCTACTCATATTATATGACTTCGCCACTATCTGTTACTATGACAGCCTCCAAAAATTTGGGGACTCACCCACCATTTATGAACTTTTTGTTTATGGTTTTTGAATGTGCATGAATGACGAAACTGAGAACAGTGCTACACTACTGATCATCAAGATTAATTAGATTCAAAATACTGTAGTATATGAGAGTTTTAAATTGTCACATACTTTTGTTTTATATTGTAGCAGTTGAAACTAATAAATTGAAACCACGTTCCCGAATACACCCAAAGTTTATTTATCAACTTTAGCACAATCAGACTAATGAGTAAAAGAAATACTTCAGACATACCTATTGTTCAAAAGATCAAAGTTGCAACAAAGTGCTCAATTAGAACTGTTCAAACCAACACATGATATCAATTATATTACATTATAATCAATCTATCAGACAAAGCGGCAAGCTTAGACAAGCCCATGGAGATCTGGTAAAGTTTGACTTGTTAAAAAAAAATGTACACTCGTGCAAATTCCTATTAAATTTATGAGCACTTCAAAGTTACAAGGGGTTAAAAGTAAGGAAAAAAAAACACTTTGTATGCTTGCAAAGAGAAAGAAAGGTTGATGTTAGTTTGGAATTTTCATAATAGCTACTTTTTGAATTTTGGGAAACAGAGATGCAAGAAAAACAGAAAGATTAATAAAAGAAATGGAAATAAAAAAAAAAAAAAAAGAAAACAGTTTTTGCCACCTTTGTGAAGGAAGCACTAAAGTATTATAATATGGAGGAGAAAATGGAGAGAGACTAGAGAGCATGTTCATGCTTTGTCGGCCATGACATCCACGATGTGTCAAAACTCTTTTCTCTCTTCCTTTCTCATAACCTTATGATTCACACAAAGTGGAATTTCCCTAATCATTCCTTAGAGGACAAAATAATCATTTGGCTTTTCATTTTTCTTTATCATGATCATTAAAAAAAGAAAAAAAGTGGAGAAATATTCATTGCACTTGACTTTTATCTGAAGAACAGGACTCTATCTCCTGTACTATGCAAAGCACTAGTCTTTTTATCTTCTGTCCAAACAAATGACCAAGTTTCCCCCAGTAAAAATATATCAGGCAAACTCAAAAAGTCTTTATGGTCCTTGGTGTTTCACAGAAAGAAACTAAAGTTGAAACTCTTTCTTTGGTGGATTCTTTCTCTTTTCTGTTTTTGGTCATCTTCTGATCTGAGGTATGTTAAGCATATCTCCTCATACTTGTAATTCTTTAAGTTGTGGGATTGATTCTATACCTATTTGAATCTTCTGTACACATCTATTCCATCATGTATACATGTATATATGTATGTGTGTATATATAGCTTTCTTGAACTTGAAGTTTTGTTTCTCAAGAATATGACTTGATAATTCAAATAGTTCATTCTGTAAAATCCGTGATGAGTATGAAGAAAACACCATCTTTTTTGTTGACTCTACTTCTTGTATTGGCTTCCCTTCTGGTTTACGAATCCGAGGGGGTTAATATCGAGGGTCAATACCTATTAGAAATAAAGAGAAGCCTTGTTGACGAGTTTAATCATCTGGGAAATTGGAATTCCAGTGATTACACGCCTTGTGGATGGAGAGGAGTGAATTGCACCATGAGTGGCTATTATTATTACAATGATCCGGTCGTAGTCTCACTCAACTTGAGTTTCATGAATCTCTCTGGTTCTTTGTCACCGAGCATAGGCGGATTGGTTCACCTGATGCTTCTTAATGTTTCCAACAATGCATTATCTGGGAACATACCTAAAGAGATTGGAAGCTGTTCAGCTCTAGAGGTACTTCTCCTTAACAACAATAACTTTGAAGGTCAAATCCCTCAAGAAATTGGAAAACTTTCCAACTTAACTGGCTTGAATCTGTGTAACAACATGCTATCCGGGCCTTTCCCTGAAGAAATTGGGAATCTTTCTTATCTATCTTGGTTGATTGCCTACACAAACAACCTTGGTGGGCCATTGCCAAGCTCATTAGGGAACCTTAAAAACTTGGTGACTTTCAGGGCAGGTCAAAATAAGATAACTGGAAGCTTACCGTCTGAGATTGGTGAATGTACTAGCTTGCAATATCTTGGTCTTGCTCAAAACCAGTTGAGTGGAGAAATACCAAGAGAGACTGGAATGCTCACGAATTTGACAGATTTGATCCTTTGGGACAATCAACTTTCTGGGGTCATTCCAAAGGAGCTTGGGAACTGCACAAACTTGGGGACTCTTGCTCTCTACCAGAACAACCTTGTGGGGGAGATTCCCAAGGAATTTGGAAACCTTGTTTTTCTAAAGAAGTTGTACCTCTACAGAAATGGGTTGAATGGGACAGTGCCTAGAGAGATTGGAAACCTTTCACTAGCACAAGAGATCGACTTTTCGGAGAACTTGTTGACCGGGGAGATACCTATGGAGTTCAGTAAAATCTCAGGATTGAGATTGCTTTATCTATTTGCGAACCTGTTTCAAGGCCTTATTCCAAGAGAGTTCACAAGCTTGGCAAACTTGACAAGGCTAGATCTCTCTATCAACCACCTCACAGGTCCAATTCCTGTTGGGTTTCAATACTTGACCCAATTGACTATGCTGCAGCTGTTTGGCAACTCCCTCAGCGGCATCATTCCTCAAGCGCTTGGGCTTAATAGCCCGCTTTGGGTGGTCGACTTGTCAGAAAACCTTTTAACAAGAGGAATTCCCCGCCATCTTTGCAGATATTCAAACCTCATTTTGCTGAACTTGGGCTCAAACAGGCTCACTGGAAGAATCCCACATGAAATCACAAGCTGCAAATCCTTGGTGCAGCTTCGTCTAGACGGAAACAATCTTACAGGGAATTTTCCATCCAACCTGTGCAAATTGATGAATCTCTCAGCGGTTGAGTTGGACCAGAACAAGTTTAGTGGCTCCATTCCTTCAGAAATAGGCAACTGCAGAACCTTGCAAAGGCTTGATCTTGCAAACAACCGTTTCGATTCTGAGTTGCCAAGGGAAATTGGAAAGCTTTCCCAGTTGGTGATCTTTAATGTCTCCTCGAACTCTCTTACTGGAAGGATACCACCCGAGATTTTCAACTGCAGCATGCTTCAGCGTCTAGACCTTAGCCACAACTATTTTAATGATAGCCTGGCAAGCGAGATAGGAACGCTTTTGCATCTGGAGCTTCTAAAGCTTTCTGATAACAATCTTTCTGGGTATATACCGGTCTCACTAGGAAGTCTCTTGCGTTTGACCGAGTTACAGATGGGTGACAACTCATTTTCAGGCAGCATACCAGCTCAGTTGGGCTCCCTTTCGAGCTTGCAGATAGCGCTGAATCTCAGTTACAACAATCTCTCTGGGGAGATTCCTCCAGAACTCGGGCGCCTAGTTCTATTGGAATATCTTCTGCTCAACAACAACCATTTGATTGGTGAAATTCCAGGCTCTTTTGAGAATCTGTCAAGCTTACTAGGCTGCAACTTTTCGTACAACGAGTTAACTGGGCCGTTACCCAGTTTACCACTCTTTCAGAATATGGCCATTAGTAGCTATGTTGGAAACCAAGGACTCTGCGGTGGGCCCCTCGGTGGCTGCAAAACACCTCCCTCCTCTCTCTCTTTTCCTTCAGACCCGACAAAGTACCATATACGTGTAGGTAAGATTATCGCTATAGTTGCAGCATCCGTTGGAGGGGTTTCTCTCGTTCTAATTGTGGTCATCATCTATGTCATGAGCCGTCCAGTTGAAACTGTTGCTCCATTGCAAGAAAATAAGCAGCTTAGTTCTCCGGTTTCGGATCTCTACTTCTCCCCAAAGGAAGGATTCACTTTCCAAGACTTGGTAGAAGCCACTGAAAATTTCGACGACAGATTTGTTATTGGAAGAGGAGCTTGGGGAACTGTTTACAAAGCAAAATTGTCCAATGACTATACAATTGCTGTCAAGAAGTTGGCATCCAATAGGGAAGGAAACAATGTGGATAACAGCTTCCATGCTGAAATCCTAACCTTGGGAAAGATTCGGCACAGGAATATTGTGAAGCTATGCGGATTCTGCTATCACCAGGGTTCCAATCTTCTGCTTTATGAGTACATGTCGAGAGGCAGCCTGGGAGAATTGCTCCATGGAGTTTCTTGTAGTCTTGATTGGCGAACGAGGTTCTTGATTGCTCTCGGCGCTGCTCAGGGCCTTGCTTACTTGCATCATGACTGCAAGCCTCGGATTTTTCACCGTGATATAAAGTCCAACAACATTCTTCTTGATGATAAATTTGAAGCTCATGTCGGGGATTTTGGGCTGGCAAAGTTGATTGACATGCCGCAATCCAAGTCCATGTCTGTGGTTGCAGGTTCATACGGCTATATTGCTCCTGGTAAGCTCTCTTTATATCCGTTTATGTTTCTTGAACTTATTTACATTTATCATTATTCTTCCAAGTTACATTTGCATTGAAGATGGTTTACTAGCTTATACTATTTGTAACTAACTCAGTGTGAAATCTTTAATGCCCAGAATATGCATACACTATGAAGGTTACAGAAAAGTGTGACATCTACAGCTATGGAGTTGTCCTTTTGGAGCTACTAACAGGAAAAACACCAGTACAAGCACTAGACCAAGGTGGTGATCTTGTGACATGGGTGAGAAACTACATCCACAAACACAACTTGTCGCCAGGGAATTATCGACACTCGAGTAAATCTAGAGGAAGAGAACACCGTCTCTCACATGCTCACCGTCCTTAAAATCGCCCTGCTCTGCACGAGCATGTCTCCCTTAGAGCGTCCGACAATGAGGGAAGTCGTTCATATGCTTATTGAGTCCAATATAAGGGAAGGACATCTTGATTTGTCCTCGGATCATGATACTAACTAAAATGGATGAACCCCTTTTGATTGCATATATTTGTACTGATTTTGGTCCACCCAGTATGAGCTTTTAATGGTTCATCCCTTCTTGTACGATATTATAAATTTTATTTTATTTTTTTTCCTGTCTTAAGATAAGGTTTATGGTCTAAACATCAATGGTTCAGCTCAAACATGAACAACAGATTTTATAGCTGGAATGAGCCAAGTGGTCTTTTCTCCTTGTATTATTTAACCAGAAGTGAAGTTAAGTAAAAGAAGCTGCCTTGTAAATCCTTGCATTATATTGCAATAAAAGCTTTCTTCCTTGTTTTACTTGTCTATTTTAATGTCAAAGTTCTTTTAAATTCTTCTAGCAACAAACATTCAGCAACTTCTTTCATCAGCCACTGAGAAGTTTATGTTCATAACAATCAACAATCAACAGTTGGTGTATCTCAAATACTAGGATAACAGATTTTAAATGCAAAATTTATACTTCATGACGTGTATAAAAGTGGAATTAAAATATAGAAATTACTTAAAAATATATTAAAAATAATAAATTTATGTAGTAATTATTTTAATTGATTTTCACGATTTATGCAACAAAATTATGTGGCAATTATTACAAGAATTTAATTTTTTTATTTATAAAATATTTTATAATTTTTTTACTATCTATCAACATAACTCGTGAAATTATGCTATTTCTAACCCATTATTTTAACATCACAAACTATCATTTTGATATTTTTAGACAAAAACAATATGTAGTAATTATTTTAATTAATTTTCACTATTTATGCTACAAAATTATGCAGTAATTATTACAATAATTTAATCTTTTTTATTAATAAATATTTTAAAATTTTACTATATTTCAACATGACACTTAAAATTATGCTATTTTTAGCTTATTATTTTAAAATTACAAAATATCATTTTAATGTTTTTACATCACCAATGCAACTTCCAAAGGCTGGAAAAAACAAACACACACCTTTTTCTAAAAAACTCACGATTTTAAAATTACAAAATATCATTTTTAATATTTTTAAAACAACAAAATAACTTCCAAATATTGAAGAAAGAAAAAAAACACATTTTTTGAGAGAGTTTATTTTAAACGAAAGTGGTCCCCACAGCCAAACTCCAGGCACAAAAGTGAAAGCGATTAGACAAAGCGGCGAACTTAGACACTGCAACAAAGTCCAATCTCAAATCCGCGCCTTGATTTTATTCCGCATCCGATCAACGGTCCAGATCGCTCCTCTCTCCCCAACACCAAGCCAATCGCAATCGGAAGATTTCGATGAAAGGGAAAAAAAAAATTTAAATTGGACAAAAGGTTTCTTTTTTTTTTGAATAAAAAAAACACGTTTTTTTATGTAGGTAAATTGTCTCAATATTTTTTAACAGAAAAAAAATGACTGTAACAGAATAAAAAACCTCAACATGTTGAAAAAAAAAAAAACTAAAATCATTTTGATACCTAAAAAAATTTTTTTTTATGTCAAAAAATAAAAGATCCACTTGTCAAAAAAAATTCTGCCAAGCCTAGTTATCAAAAATGCCCCAACCCAATCCCACTTTCCTCCTTATTTAAACGCCTTCCCTCCGCGCACATTCAGAGACATAAAAGAGAGAAAAAGAAGAGAGAAACCCAAAAGCAACGGAAAACGAAACCCCGAGCAACCATTTTTGATTGCTCGGGAGCCAAAAAAAAAAAAAAAAAGAAAGCTAGGGTTTGGTTTGGAGTTTGATGGTTTTGGTCGGAATCTGAAGGCGGAGAAGAGATGGCGGTGATCTCTGTCCATGGCGAGGTTCGCCATCACCAGCCGCGGGCGGCGGCGGCGGTGGTGACGGCATCTTCTCGGTTTCTTTTCGCGGCGGATCGTGACGAAGCGTCTTCACATGGTCTTGTGAGCTTCAAGGGTTCCGATTCCATTGAAGGTTCGTTCTGTCTCTGAGACATTAGAATTTCGATTTCGAAAGCTTTTAATTTGTGAAAAAATGGTGAAATTTTGGAAGTCAAGGAAAAAAAGGATTTATCTTTCCCGTCAGATTCTCTGAGATATGGAAACTTCGTGTTTTTTGGGGGGTAAATTTTTAATTTTTGCTGTTGAGTTGCGGAATTTATGCCTCTAATTGCGATTATTTATAGACCTTGATTTTGATGATGCAGTGGATGAGGACATGCATTTGGCCCTACCTCATCATATGTACAAGGCGGGAAACTACAAGGAGGCGCTGGAGCATAGCACGACTGGTTATGGGAGGAACCCTAATCGGACTGATAATTTAAAGATCCAGAATGTTATTAGGATGGATTATACAATACACATTGGCGAGATGTTACCCGTTCAAGGGCAAAATCATTTCTAAATACAGTATTTTTTTCCTTCCGAATCCTGTGGCGAATTGTGGCCTTTTTCTTTTTGACGGAGGCCTTCATATGTTGCGAGCTTTGACCAGATTGCTTCAATAAGATTTATGTTGGTGTCAATGGAGGTCTTGGGGTTTTTCCGAGTGTCTCGCAGCAAATGTGCCAACATTTTCGACTTTTAAGGAGCAGACTTAGAAGCGGACCCACTGCAGCATCTGGTATGATATTGACAGGCGAGCCATAGATAAGGTAAATGCCTACAGAGTGACATAAAATAATGGCGAAATCGTTCATTGGGCATTTGCAACTCATACGTTACATTTGAACATGCAACTTCATAGAACTTCGCTTTCCTTTTCTTTTGGCAATGCATACTATCTAAAAACTGACCTCTAGTCTCCACCTAAGGTGCATATTTTCTGCTTTCATAGAGCACCTTAAAAGCTTCCTCTGCCGTAATTATTTTTCTGATTAATGTCATGGAGAACGAGTTGATATGCATAGAGCACCTTAAAGCTTCCACTCTGTTTATTCAACATAACTAAGTTGTCGATGGAAGCTGATACAGGTTCTCCTGTAGTTCTTTTTCCTTTCCGCAACCCAAAGAAGCTAATGTAGAAAAAATTGAGGCCTTAATTTGGTAGAAAAAATTGAGGCCTTAATTTGGTAAAAGAGATGCAAAGCACAGAAACTTCCCCGCCTTTTCCCGCTCATGAGTGCTCCTGAAGCGATGACTGATTCATCCTCAAAACAGCTAAAAGAAAGAGAGTCGATTACTTCACTTGAAAATCATTCACAATGCATCGCATGCCACGGACAGAAACTTCCAATTGCTCAATCCTCCTAGCCAAATTATGCTTCCCACAGTTCTTCAATCGATCAGTGACCAAATCAAAGCACTGAGAAATCGGCGTCAACCCCATCTTGGTCATCTCCACCAAGTAATTTGCGGCATCAATGAACCTACCTCTGCGGCCGCACATTGTGATCAGCATGGTGTACACCGGCCGGTTTGGTGGATGCCCCTTAACCTTCATCTCACCAAAGAAACAAAGCACATCATCAAACTGTCCCTTCCTACACATCCCCTTGATTATAGATGCGTACAAGCTGGGGAATGGCTTGTAACCATCTTCAATGGTGCTATGCAGAAGCCTAAACGCCTCGTCAATTCGACCCGCCTTTGAAGCCGCGGGGATCAACACCTTGTAAGTGTTGATATCGGGACAGAGCCCGAGCCCACATACTTGATCGTAAAGATCAACGCAGAACTTGACTTCCCCTGATTGACAGATCACTTCAACCTGAGAATTGAAGGTGGAAACATCAGGGAAGAAGCCTTCTTTCACCATTTTCTACACCATCTCTTTTGCCGACTCAAGGTAGCCAGCATCCAGCAACCCTTCGATCAGGAGATTGTGGCCCTGCACCGGCGGGCTGAACCCTTTCTCGCTCATCTCCGCCAAGAAATTCTGCACTTCCCTCATCTTCCCGGCGGAGCACCACGCATTCAGCAGAATCGAATACGTCCTCTTATGAGGAACCACTTGTTTCCTTATCATCCTTCTCATCAAAGCGTCAGCGCCATGGAAAAGCTTCACTTCGCAGAGGGCAAATAGCAGCCAATTATACACCTCCACGGTCTGCGAACACTGAAAAATCTTTGGAGCTCGATTGAAGACCTCCACAGCTTGATCGACCAAACCTGAGACACAGAGAGAAGTTAGAGAGAGAAAATTTAGGAAAAAGATCAAATTTTTGATTACCTTGTTTTTTGTACTCTTCGATGATAAAGCAGAGCGTTTCGGAAGAGACAATAAGGTTGTGATTAGTCTTCATCTGTTGGAGGATCTTCCACATGGACTCGTGCATCTTGGTGTGGGCTAGGGTTTTGGTGAGTAGCTCGACCGAGGTGGGGCGGAAAGAAGGGTGGGTCGAGTGGGCCCAGTTGAAGAATTGGAGGGACTCGAAGCTGAACTTGTGGCAGGCGCGGAGGACGCGAAAGACAAGGCTGGAGTCGATGGCAACAATGCGGAGCTTGTTGAGGGTTTGCTCCATGTAGAAGTCACGCTGCACGATATTCGAGATGTGGTGGATGGCAGCGAAGTAGTCGTCCTTGGAGGGGGAGGGTTTGGTGCTGTTCTGATGGTGGCTGCCATTAATGGCAGCGGAGGTGGTGGTGAGGTTTGGAGGTGGCGGAGTTTTTGTGCCTTGTATGTGTTTATGTTTATGCCTCTTAGAAAGAGGGATAAGAGGCTTTTTGAGGGAAGCATTATTTCTTGTTGTTTGCTCAAGTTTTAGTAGGGTATATTTATTCCTCAGTTTTTATTTTTTAAAAGAACAGTTGGAACTAACCATTTTGATTCGAAAATTATAACATGTAAGAGATATATATTGTAGCATGTGAAAGCTTTATCTTATTTACAGTTGTAACTTATGGTTAAAAACACTTTTTTAAATAGCCTAGTAGAAAGGTAATACTTGAATCTAGTCATAATCATATTTTGGGCAAAAATTTGATTGCTAAAAAATATTATTTATTTGGTTTTCACTTAAAAATTACATTATTCTTATTTTATATGAATTTTTTAACATTGGATAATATCTTTTTTTTTAGACATTTGGTTATATCATAAGTGTATTAAACTAAAAGCCAAAAGAATAAAAAAGATCTCACGCGGCTTGCATCAATATAAGAATCATATCAAGAATAAGAAGTATTTTTACTTAAATTTAATTAACATACAACTTAAAAACATTGACCAATTATGTTTATTTATAGAGTGTTTAGGAACATAATTGAAACTAAAACATTATAGCATGTGAGAGCTTCAAGCTACTGCAAACTTTTCCTTTGCACTGTGCTTTGCCTCTATTCCATAGAAAAACGTATCTTTTTCCTATCTCGTGCAAGGTAGTTGTTCGAATGCATTGGATTCCATGCATGAGACGAGCATCCTACGTATAGTATGTATTTAGAAGTCCTATGTTAGTATACCAAACAGTTTGAGGCTAGTCTTTTTCTCATGTTATCATCAGTAATGGTATTGTTAAAGATGAGAGATATATTATAAATATATATAGAGAGGGAGAGATCCTGCTCAACCAACTAGCCAAATTTCCATTATAGATTAAGTTCTATAAGAGAGAGGTACACTCGTGACCTTCTTATTTAGTTACGACTATTAGTCATAATGACTGGAGACACATGAGCAAGAAAATTTATTGGAACTAGCACATAGGCTACAAGTTCATTGTTGTTTCTTTGTCTTTGTCTAATTGGGGTCAACCCAGACCTTGTTCTGAAGTTGTTCGACCACTTTCTGGTCAAGTTGGAAAGCCCTGGCCAGGGCCTCAGGGATGATGGGAGGATTAGACCCGAACACTGCATTTGCAATTGTTATGACTCCTGGATTTTGGCCGCCGAGACCGGTGAAAGCAACTGCTGGAGTTTGTCCTGGATTGAACTGGAAGTGAATCAGGCCAATTGGGAACACAAACACATCTCCCTTGTTTAGCACCTTTGTGAAAAGGCGGTTTCCTTCTTGGTTTGATGATACAAAACCGACATAGACTGTCCCCTCCACAACAAGGATTTCTGAGGCATGAGGGTGAGTGTGAGGCGGGTTTTGGCCACATGGTGCAAAGTCTATGCGCACCAATGATACCCCAAGAGTGTTGAGCCCTCGAATTCTGTCCACATTCACATTTGTTGCATTGAATCCAGGCTGATTATCAGTGTTTCCAGGAATGTTGAGCCCTGAAGTGAAGAAATCGTTTGTATTGACAAGCGTTGGGTTCTTGCAGAATTTACCATTCATAAACACCGCTTGAAAGAAACATTTGCTAGCTAGTTAGTTTGTATCAAAGGATAATGTTACATTATTTTAACTGAGAAAGCTTGAAAAAGTTGCGAGGGAAAGAAATGAGTTTATGAGTACGTACAGGCTCTTTTGGGATCATCTATTGCCACACAGAAGTCCTGAAGAGGACCGGGGTCATAGGCAGAGGCAATGGCAGTTGCCGAAGCCCAGACGGCACGTGCGAGCAGGAAATGAACACCCTTCATTCTGGATGAGCTTGCTCTAAATTAATCTACTAATCTGGGTTGTGGTAAATTAGTTAGTAATGAGATGGGTGCAAATCTTATGGACACCCATTATATTTTATATAAGTAGCAGTGTTGCTGAACTTGGTGTGATCCATCTTTCCCACAAGAAGCAGATAGTAAATGACTTCAATGGCTATCTGTTTTATAAGAAAGAACTATTTTTCATTTGCCACATATAAGCATACTATTTAGGATGCTCCTGATCTCCTTTGCTTCTATCAATAAGTAATTGACATAGAAGTGGTCTTTTTAAATGTCTCACCATAAATAGTACTCTTGTTTTCTTTCCATTGTCTGACTATGGAAAAATGAAGTTCCATTTTAGATTATTCCAAGATTAGAAACTGTGAGTATCCTTTTGCTTTTGATCAATTCAATTAATTAGAAAATCAATCATTGGCCGATGACAATAAGCATTTAATCTACACAGTCAATTGGAGCTTAGTTAGCAAGCTCACCTAATAAGTTGGTTTGCACGCAAGTACATCCCCTTATATTGTGTCTTTGCAAAAACTCCTTTGATTTTAATCATGATTAAATCATTTGGAGACTCTAGATATTGCAAAGTTCATTTCAATCTATTCATGTCTTATCACTTTTATTTGATTTGTGTATAACAAATATTTCCTCCCTTAATGTCAAGTTGGTTAGTGTCAAGAGAAAGAAAAGCTTATAGAAATGACTATGGAGCCAAATAATTGCAAATGATTAGGAGTAAAGTAATAACTATATATCATGGTTAAAAAATAAAAAAAATAAAAAAATATGAGAGTTATCAAAGGGACTTTTTCTTATTAACATAGACCACCAAACTGACACTTTACAATTGTTCTCTGTGAAATAAAATGTGTCAAAATGGACAAATGTTTTTTAAGTTTGTTGGGGCCACACTTTACAATTGACTCTCTCTCTTTTTTTTTTTTTTTTTTTTTTTTTTTTTTTTTTTTTTTAAGTTTGCTGGGACCACACTCTGTAATCTAACCTCTATGGAACAATTAGCTATGCGATGCGATCCGTCTTAACTTTAGTATGGAGATTGGCATGCAAATGCAGAAAAATTGTAGTAGTTGAGGAAAAGAAAAAGAAGAAGAATAAATTGTACTAAACATAGCAGTTTGTTAGAAGTTTAATGGGAGACAGTGACAACAAAAAAAACTATTATTTACTGTTAGCATTTACCAAAAGTTCTAAAAAGTTAAAAGAGGCTGTTAAAGGGTCGTGCCAGAATATCCAACTAGGGCTTATTATGTTTTTTTTTTTTTTTTTTTTTTTAAATGCAATATCAGTTTGTTTCCAGAATATGAACCTGGCTTCTTATGTTCTGTTTCCATGCATATAAATTTAACCCCCCCAAAAAAAAACTACATATTCTTACTCTAACTATGCATTAGCGTATTCTTTCATAACTCATTGTGTGTTCAGCATGCAATTTAGGGTGTGTTTGGAAACCTTGTTGACAAGTTAGAATTTAAAACTTATATAATGTGAGATCTTCATACTATAACAATTGAAACTAAAAGGTTCCAACTAATGTTACCAAACAGAACGTTAATAGGCGCATCATTAACTAGACATTACTGGTTTGTTATTGTTTATTATTGTTTTTGCATAATTTTTGTGATAAAAATTTCAAAAACACTCTCAATACTATTTCGTAAAAATTCTTATTTTTTAAAACAAAACCATTTTGAGAAGCAATTCACCAAATATCTCTGCTTCTCTGAGGCATAAACACAAACATATCTCTCTTCTTTATGTTTGTGTTTATGGCTAGAGCAGGACAGATATATGATGGCCGCTCATGAAAATGTTTATTTGCTTTACTCTAATGTATTTGGTGTTGAAAAGGTGTTTATTTGTTTTTTTATCTGCATAGATATAACTTTCTTTGCATGCATGCCTGCGGAGAACATCTGAAGTAACTAACTCATTAATTCAATTTTTATGGCCGATTATAATTTTTTTAAAGTTTTTCTGTTTTAGAAAAAGGCTCGTTACTATGTAAATTATTATCTTGATCAATTTAATATTTTGCTTGTGGGAATAACAAGATGCAATCTTAAGTTTTGTATTCCTTGAAAGTGGGAATCCCATAGTAGGAACTGTTTATTTCCCCCAACCACCGATAGAAACTATTGTTTTATTTGTTGGATTAACTTTTTAATGATCTAATATGTGAGTAGAAATAGTTTTATGATATGTGTTGTAAACTTGTAACGTAGATATTTGTAGATTAGATGCTGATGTCTAAAACTACAGTTCATATAGTATTTTAATCTTTAGAAATAGAAACCCAATGGTAGGAACTATTTATTTCCCTATTGATAAAAAGTGCTGTTTTCTTAATTAAATTAAATTTTTCATAATTTCATCACAAAGTAGAACCAATTTTGTAAGTTCTAGAAACAGTTCCCTAAAGATGATGTAATTGCTCAACCAAACAAATATTGCATCGGTAGTAACGTTTGGAAGAACGAGGCTTTGACTGTTTTGAATGATAGTTCTCTTTGATCTATCGTTTTCCATATGTTATCTCAAAGAGGACACAAAATTACACACCAATGGGACCCCCAAAAAAAAAAAAAAGGACACAAATTGCAGTTCCTTCGTGTATGTCCCATATTAAGCTGGAAGTAAATATATCATGAATTCTAATATTGGGACAAACAAAGATATGTTCAAAGGATAAATACAAACATATGAAAATATCAAAATTACATGAAAATATCATTCTCATGTTTATTTAGTCACGACCAAAGTCATTCATTATTAGTGGTTACATGCATGCAAAAAACCGTTATCTAAAACCACATAATTATATTTTTATAAACGCGAGGCCGCAACTGAAGATCATGGACCAAGCTTCCTATCAAGTTTTCTACTGATCATTTGGCAAACTTCTTCTGAAGCTTTTCAACCACATCCTTGTCTAACATGAAAGCCTTAGCGAGGACCTCAGGGTTGATTGGAGGGTCCGACCCGAACACGGTGTCAGCAATGGTGATGGTTCCCGCGAATTGGCCGCTGAATCCAGTGAAGGCCACGGCCGGGTACTTCCCGATATTGTACTGGAAGTGAATCATATTAATCGGGAACACAAACACGTCTCCCTTGTAAAGAATCTTGGTGAAGAGGCGGTTTCCGTCCTGGTTGGACGACACGAATCCGACGTAAAGCGTGCCCTCGGCAAGGAACAGGATTTCGGTGCTGCGTGGGTGGGTGTGAGGTGGGTTCTCTCCATAAGGCGCGTAGTCAATGCGCCCCAGTGACACGCCGAGAGTGTTCAGCCCCGGAAGGTTTTCGACGTTCACCATGGTCACGTTGGATCCCACTGAATTGTTTGTGTCTCTGGGGATGTTAAGCCCTGGGAAGAAGAAGTCCTCTGCCGTCGCCAGCTTCGGGTCCTTGCAGAATTTCCCATTCACAAACACTGAAATTGTATCAAATTAATAATATTTGAAGCTAGAAAAGAGAAAACAAGGATGAAAATTGATTTATTCTATTCTTTAAAGCATGCATATTAATTAGTCCCTTCACAAAGACTCCGAGCATGTGTTATGTTGGAGTATTAGTGATCCAAATTCAATCTGACTTGACCTAAAAAGCTTGTGGTGCGACAATTATGGTGAAAAACAAATATAGAATTTTTCATGAAATCTGGATAGTAGCAGAGGGATCGGTCCAACCCGATCCTGTAGCTCACCACTATCTTGTTGGGGGTGCGGGGGCTCCGTCCTTACGGTACGGACATATGTATTTTTAGGCCGTTTAGTTTATGTTTTTTGAGCCCATAGGGTTTTGCTTATATCTACATATATGATGTATTACGTTAGGGTTTCATTATTATCGAATTTTAGCCACCCTAATTGTCTTATAATCTTTATGAATTTAGTGATTTTCTTCTCTTCTGTCCGTGGTTTTTTTCCATCTTGAATATCCATATAAATCTCTATGTGTTTTTGTTCTTTGTTTCTACGTATTGTTTTCGTAACATGTTACATACGTTAAATTGAAAAAGAATCAAAAAATTGTAAGGAAAAAAAGAGAAAAGAGTTTGTGACTACCTACAGTTTCTTTTGGGGTCATCTATTGCAACGCAGAAGTCCTGAAGAGGATCGGGGTCATACGCAGAGGCAATGGAAGTTGCCGAAGCCAAGACGACGAGTGTCAGAAGGAAATCAAAACCCTTCATTCTGGATGAACTCACTCTTAATTAATCTAATAATTTGGGTAGTGGTAAATTAGTGATGAAAGGGGTGAGAAACTTGCATGGAAACCATGTCTATATATAGAGGGAGTACTGTTTCTGAACTTGGTCCATTTTTCTCACATGAAGCAGATACAAGATATGAAAATGTCGTTATCTGTGTTATATTTGAAGAAACAAGTAAACTTATTTAGGGTGCAACTGATCCTTTTCTTCTATCAATGAGCAATCAGCATAGAAGTGGTCTTTTTTGATGTCTTACCATGCATGGTACTCTTGTTTTCTTTCCATTGACTGATTATGTAACAATGAATCGTTCCATTGTTTGCTTTTGATCAGTTCAATTAAAGTAGGAAATTCATTGGCCGATGATAACAAGCGTTTAATAATTCACACACTTAATTCAGCAAGGTCACCTAACGAGTTGGTTTGCAGGCAAGAATATCATCTCTAATTGTGTCTTTACCCACACTCCATTGATTTTGATCATGATTAGATCATTTGGGGACTCCAGAAGTTTAAAAAAAAAATTATGGCTCATTTCAGACGTTCATGTCTAACCACTTTTTTTTTTTTTTTTTTCATAATTTCTGTGTTACAGATATTTCCTGCCTTAATGAAAAACTTACAAAAATCAGCTTGAAGCCAAATAAATGTTAACGACCAGGACTAAAGTAATAAGAAATATATACTTATGGTAAAAGGAAAAAAAAAAAAAAACTATGAGAGTTCTCAAAGGGAAAACTTTTCTTTTTAAAATTGACTTTTTAGCTTTGCTTGAAGAGCACTCCACATAGACTTTGCAGTATACCATATCTTAAGATACATTTCAAAACGAGATTCTTTTTAAAATGATCCAACTTTATAGTATTTCATGGATAGATCTCACTTCGATGACATACCCTTTTTAAAATTGTTCTCTGAAAAAAGAAAATGTGTCAAAATTGTCCACATGTTCTTGCTTAATCATGTTTTTAGGACCACTCTCTTTGCTCTAACCTCTATAACCTCTATGGAACAAGGAACGCGTAATCGCTTTTAACTAGAGTATGACATCTGCATATTCAGAAAGGTTATACTGTAGTAGTTGAGGAAATTAACCATTTGAGAGGAGAAGAAAATAATATACCCAATATTAATTAATTTTGTTGAAAGTTTGATGGGGGATAGTGACAACAAAAGGCCTACGATTTGTGTTTAGCGTTTACCAAAAATTAAGAAGTTCGAAGAGGATGTTAAAAGGGGCGTCTCATTGGGAGGGCGAAAAGACAGTAGGTGGGATAAAATGGGAAACGTACGTTGCATATAGCATATCCAACCGGAGATTCTTATGTTGTTCCCCCCCCCAAAAAAAAAAACACATACACACACACACATATGAGACTTTTGCATCATAAGTCCTCAATTTTTACAGCCTTTAGCATTTGGGGTCCTAATTTTAAGAATTTAGACACTTAAGTCCTCAAACTCTTAATTTGTTGGCATCTTAGTTATCACTTTAAGAATTTGGACACTTAGTTCCTAAACTTTCAATTTATTGGCACTATAAATCTCTATTTTAAGAATTTGGATTTTTAAGCCCTTAAACTGTTAATTTATTGGCACCTATAGTACTCAAATTCTTTTTGCTGTTAAATAATATAAAAGATGTCAATATTTTGAAGATTTTTGTTTTTTTAATCTAAAAAGTATATTTTTTTAATAGTAAAGTCCCCAAAATCTTTTTTTTTTTTAAGTATAACTTATTTTTTGGTTTAATTAAATGCCCTAGAAAAAAGTTAATTATGATGATTATGGACAAGCAATTGATTATAAACCAAAAAAGATTCACAAATGTCATTGAGAAAATTAGTCATCCATTCCATTATGTTTTAGGTAAGTTGGTTCAAATTACAATGTTATAACTAAAGACAAACACAACAATTAGTTGTCCAATTATATATTTTTTGATTATATGCTTTTTATTCTCCTCAATTATATTAGAGATCTTTAGGAATGAAAAGCATAATTGAACAGCTAAATATTAGTACGTTACAATTATTTAGTTACATCATTGTAATTTGGTACCAACTTACTAAAAAATAAAATAGAATGGACATTGATGAATTTTTTTTCTTGATTTATAATCGAACTCTTTGTTGTCAATAATTATCACAATTAATTTTATGTTGGGGTATTTAAATATTATTTTTGGACAAAAAACAATGAATTATACTTAAAAAAGATAGCTTTTGAGGACCTCTCTGCTAAAAAAATACATTTTCGAGATTTAAGGAGCAAAAAGGCGTCAAAATATTGATATCATTATGTCATTTAATAGTAAAAATAAGATAGAGACTAATGGCGCTGACAAATTAAGATTTTAGAAATCTGAGTATCTAAATTCTTAAAATAAGGACTAAGGTGTCTAGAGATTAAGAGTACAAGGATTTAAGTGTCTAAATACTTAAAATTGTGACCCAAGTGCCAAAAGTTACAAAGTTTGAGGACCTACGACATAAAAATCCCTATGTATATATATATATATGTAGGTGAATTTTCACTCATTATATTTCCAATTAACGTATATTTAATAATAATTGATGATATAACGTGCAATGATGAGGCTAGAAATTTTTCAGTGGGGCTAATAACCAAAACAAAAATCTAATCAAATAAATATCTATTAACATGCTACAATTGTCTACGACGAAGTTTTATATTTATTGAACTTTTAAAGAAAGTGATATCTTTATAAGGGGTTATAAAATTAATTTAAATTTTTAGTGGGGTTAATAGATATCAATGCAATATAATACTCATTAATGTATATAAGATTTTTAATAGCAAAAAATTTAAGCCCTTATTGGTCCTTAACTCCCTCCATGGGTGGTGGTGCCTAAGAATTCAATCCTAACAATTGTTATAAATTTTTTAATTGACTAACGACTCAATTTATTTTAATTGTCAAATTCATATAGTTAATAATAACAATATCCATAATGAACATTCCTCTTGAATCGCTTTTAACTTAAGTATGACATCCGCATGTACAGAAAGGTAGTCGAGGAAATCAACCATTTGAGAGAAGAAGAAGAAATTAATATACTAAATATTAAATTTTGTTAAAAGTTTGGTGGGGGATAATGACAACAAAAGGCCTGTGATTTGTGTTTAGCGTTTACCGAAAATTAGAAGAAGTTAGAAGAGGCCGCTAAAAGGGGCGTATCTCATTGGGGACAGCTACAATACGACAGATATGATAGAGATATTTATCTTTCTATACTTTTTATTTTAAGTTTATTTAAAAATTATAATTTTAGTTTTTGATCTTATTAAATATATATTTTTAGATTAGATTTAATACATAAATTTATAACTTACCTCAATTAATAGTTGATTTTGACTTTTAAAATGACCAAATTATCCTTAAGTAAAAGAGGAAAAAATTCAAACATTCAAAAAGTAAGAATAAAATAAAAACAAAACACACAAAACACTCATTTTAAGGTATTTTATACATTTTTGAAGTCAAAACCTTAGTATAAAGTGTTTTTAAGTTTTTAAAGTTTTCTTATTTTTCAATTTAAGAATATTTTGGGCTATTTTTAGTCAAAATTGAAAATTAATTTAGAAAATGTATAAATTTGAGTATTAAATCTAATATAAAGGTATACATTCGATGAGATTAAAAATTAAAGTTATCGTGTTTGAATAAACTTAAAATATAAGGTATGAATAGTCAAAAACCCATTATGATAGTTCATGGGAAACGTACTTTGCAGTTAGCATATCCAACTGCAGCTTCTTATATTCTGTTTCCGTAAAATGTAAACATATATAGATGTATGTACAGGACTTGTTTTTATAGGGTAAGTTTCCAATCCATGTATTTCCAATAACCTTATATTTTAACAATAATTGATGGTATAGTGTGAAAAGAATTTAATCTTATCAATTATCATAAACTTTTAATTGGTCAATTACCCAATTCATTACAATTGTTTAATTTATATCATACCATTAATAATAATAACACTCACTTGAAACTATTGATAACCATATTCATATATATACATATATAATCGCTCTTAACTAGTGTATGACATCTTCATATGTATAGAAAGGTAGTTGAGGAAATTAACCATTTAAGAGGAGAATAAGAAATTAATGTACCAAATATCAATTAATTTTGTTAAAAGTTTGACGGGGGATGGTGACAGCAAAAGGCCTATGATTTGTGTTTAGCGTTTACCGAAAATTATAAGAAGTTATAAGAGGCTGCTAAAGGGGCGTCTCTCGTTAGGGAAAGGTATCACAATATATTAAATATGATAATTCACGCAAACGTACGTTGCGTTTTGCATATCAACGACTTTGTTAAGGGCGAAAAAAAAAACCCAACAACCAGATGAACCCAATTATCCTACCCAACTTAACCCGAGTAACTTGAATCCGACGACTAATCCAACCTAACCTAAGGTTTTATTGGGTGGGTTCGGATAAGGATTTTCCCCACCTATCCAATCCCAAACCTATCCAATCTTTTTTTATTTTTGTTTACAAGACTTTATAAATATAAGAAATCTGAGTAAGGAATTGTCATATGATCTTATAAAAACTTTCTCGAAGTGAAATTTGTCTTGAATAAAAATTTAAGCCTCTATGTAGGAGTGTATGATTTAGATAATGTCAAATGAAATTGAATCTCAAGCTAATTTTGTGTTTTTTATTTCTCTGCAATTAGACCACAACAGTTCATAGCAAAATTCTATTTTTTTCCTTTAATTCATCAAGACAATTTTGTACCTGTATATATTTTATGAATTTTAGCTTTTTTATTCATTTTGGGTTAAATTGTTAGTTTTGATTTTCTTTTTTCTTTTTATATTACTTATAACACACCAAGCCACTCATCCCACCTTAACTTTAATTAGGTAGTTGGATTTTGAACTTTGAATTGATTGAGTGGGTTAAATTTAAAATCAACCTACTTAAAATTTGATTGGATCGGTTGAGGTTTTCTAAAAATCCACTCGACCCATGTTCACCCATAGACTTTCTTGTCTGGTTGGGCTTATTATGCTCTTCTTTATGAGCGGTTTTGCTTAAGTTATTCAAACGTTGAAAAGGGGTTTTTCTTTATTTATTATTATTTTATCTGCATAGATAGAACTTTCTACTTGCATGCATGCCCGCGGCGAGCATCTGAAGTAACTAATCAATTCAATATCCATGGCCGATTATAGTTTTTTTTTTTTTTTTTCTGTCTTAGGAAAAAGGTTCGTTATCACCTAAATTATTGGCTTGATTAATTTAATATTTTTCTTGTAGAAATAACAAGGTGCGAAGGATTAAACGTCATATCTCTTAGAAGTTGTGAGCCCACACGGTAGGAATTGCTAATTTTTTTCCCTAATTACCGGTAAAAACTATTGTTTTACTTGTTGAATTAACTTTTTAATGATTTAATATGTAAGTAAAAGCAGTTTTTTGTAAATTAATTTGTAAAGTGAATACTCACAATTCACACTGTTAAAAGGCTAAGCATATAGCTAAAACAATAGTTCTTCTGTATGGGAACCCTTACAAGTAGGGACCCCATACTATAAAAACTACTTATTTCCTTACAAATAAGAACTGTTGTTTTATCAGTTGGATTAACTTTTTAATGATCTGATCTATGATTGAAGACGGTTTTGTCTCATATTGTAGACAGTTTGAAAACGGCCCTAAAGCAAGATGTAATTGCCCAACCATCCAAACATTGTATTGGTAGTAACATTTGGAAGGACGAGGCTTTTTGACTTTTCTGAATCATGGCGTGTCTTTTGCCATAACAATGATCGAGACTTTTTATCTGTTGCCGGGCCTTCTACACCATCAACATATATTTCTAAATTTTAGCACTTCTTCAACTAAAACACGCGACATCTGAGAATGTCATTGCGCAAGAGACTATGAGCAAGAATGCGTCAAATTGATCGTTTCATCTTATTTTTTTTCTTTGGAGTATCGATCAACCTAGAAGTTTTTATCAATAATGCAATATTTATTGAAAAAGAATAAAATATGAAGTCCGTAGAGAAAAAAAACTTGACAATAGTATCCAGAGAAGATGTTTCTTGCAATGCACGCGAACAAAGCTCCATAAGAGAAAAAGGAGAGTTTGAATGTGTATATGGTATTTTGTCACTCAAAAGTGAAATATTTCTAACCAATCCATAGATTGTTTACAAATCAGCCCTCCTTCAGAAAATTAGATCAACCTTTTAAGAGTTCTATCGATAATGTATTTTCTACCTTCTTTTTTTGTAATGATTACCATTTAGAAGAATCAATGGATATATATCTAATACGTTTGTACATTTTCTACTTGCAATATTAACACTGTCAACTAATCCACAATATAGAACCTTGCTGATTGGTGAATACTTCTTCAATATTCGTTCCCATAAGAGGCCAAGTCTTCCTTTTACATTTGAAAATGAGATGATTTGTGTAAAATTTTTCTTCAAAATGACATAATTAAATACGTCATCAAGGCTGCGATAAAACAAGTGCCTAAATATGGAAGAGAAAAGAATACCAATAGAAGAAGGATTAGTTTCAAGAGCTTTATACATACTAGCTAAAATTTCAAGGCATTGTTAAAGATAGAAAAGAAATAAATACACTGTAAGATACTCAAACTGACCACTTCTATATTATGAAAGTTCCCTTCTAGACGCAAAACTATGGAAACATAAATTTTTAATCTATATGAGTTGTTGAATACCAAGTCTTTTATGGAAAAAAAAACAAACCAATTCCTTTATTCAATACATGTATTAAGATAGACTAGTTCAGAGACTTCCATCTATAAATAGATCACTACTTCTAAGCTATTTCCCACCCCTCACTCAAGTAATATTATCACAAATCATAGAGATCTATAACATTTATAATAGAATATCAAATATGAAAGGTGTTAGTATCCTTTTAGCACTGTCTGTCTTGGCTTTGGCAACTTTCATTGCCTCTGCTTATGACCCAAGCCCTCTTCAGGACTTCTGTGTAGCAATAGATGACCCTAAAAAGGCCTGTAAGTATACACAGTTTTCCTTTTCCTGCTACAAAATTTTCCCTTATTTTGCGCTAATTTTTAACTGTATAGTTTTAAATGTAAATAGTATAAAGTTTTCACATGTTACAGTGTAACACAAAAATGAGTTATAGTAGAAATCTCTTATTAGAGTATGGTGACCCGAATTCTCTTTTGGTTTGGCCCAAAAGTTTGCGTTGTGACGTTTGTGGTGAAAATATAACTATAGGAATTTTTTAGGGGTCTATAGTCATAACGGAGGGATTCAACCATAGCCCACCACTGATCCCGTTTGCCCCAGCGGTACAGTACGGGGCCTATTTGGATTTTTGCTCCAATATATATGTATTTTTAGAACACTCTTTTTATACCAATTGTTTGAAATAGTGGATTTGCTTCTGCCTTTATCCGTAGTTTTTTCCTTCTAGAGTTTTCCACTTGTATCAGTATGTTCCTTATTCTGCATTTTTCTATTGTCTATTTTACGCTATTTTTTAACAACTCTCATATGCTACCAAACTAATTCTTCAAACTCTTCTCACAAACACCATATTAATAACCGCTCTCTATCTTCATGTTGAAAGTAATTTAAAACTAACAAAAATTAACTTTTGAGCAGTGTTTGTGAATGGGAAATTCTGCAAGGATCCAAAGCTTGCCAAGGCTGAGGATTTCTTCTTTAGGGGGCTTAACATTGCAGGAGATACCAACATCCAAATTGGGTCCAACGTAACTAATGTGAATGTGGACAAAATTGCTGGACTCAACACTCTTGGGGTATCATTGGCTCGCATCGACTTCGCACCATATGGCCAAAACGCGCCTCACACACACCCTCGTGCCTCTGAAATCCTAGTCGTCATGGAGGGACAACTCTACGTCGGTTTTGTCACATCGAACCAAGATGGAAACCGCCTCTTCACAAAGGTTCTGAACAAGGGTGATGTCTTTGTGTTCCCAATTGGTTTGATTCACTTCCAGTTCAATCCAGGAAAGACCCCAGCAGTTGCCGTCACGGGTTTTGGGAGCCAAAATCCAGGAACTATTACAATTGCAAAGACAGTGTTTGGATCTGATCCCGCCATCAACCCTGAAGTCCTAGCCAAGGCCTTCCAACTTGACCAGAAAGTGGTTGAGCAACTTCAGAAGAAATTCTGGGTTGGCTCTAATTAGGGAGACCAAGAAACAACCATATAAACTAGAATATGTTATATATGTAATAAACAGAATGGTCATGTTTGCACCATTCTCTCATTTCAGTTACGATTGACTTCTTGTTGAGTTGTTGTTGTGTCTTTGTATTTTCTCAATACCTATATTCATGTGTGTTATACAATTTCAATAAAATTCAACTTTTAAAAACTTTGACAGCGTCTTTAGGGAAAATGAATGAAAATGCTGATAAATTGAAATCTCATATGCACCCAAAAGAGAAAGAAAAAAGGAGTTCACTTTATGAAAATAGTCACAACATTTTTTTTTGAAGTGTGAAACTTTCATTAAACAAAGAGAATTACAATGTCAAATGCCTGCAGCCACCCAAAGTTGAAGATTTCGACCTTGCAAAGTGGGGATGAAATTCAAGTATTGAGACCCAAAGGAGAAGCCCTCTTGTTACATTCACTACAAGAAATTTTGGATTAGACGACTTTTATTTAACGACCGTTTCCTAAAAACAGTTGTGGTACGCGAGAAAAGCACGGCGAGTTACTCCCACAAAAACAAAGACCGTCGTGGAAGGGGGTGGGATCTACCACGACAGTTTTTTAAAAAACCGTTGTGAAAGAAAACCGTCATGGTAGCTCCCACATTTCATGACAGTTTTTTAACAAAACCGTCGTGGTATCTTACTTTAAAACCCCTTTTCTATCTCAACATTCAGACACAATTCAGAAACTCGCTTCTCAAATACAGACACAGACCCGTCCAAATCAGCTACCGCCGTCTTTCTCCGCCTCCACACTACTTAATCTCAGCCCAAATTGTAAGTTTTTGTTATAAATTAATAAATTGTTGTTGATTGTGTTGTATAATTAATCTAAAATTGATAAATAGTTGTTGATTTTATTGTATATTTGGTGAAATTTGTATTGTGGATCATGTGTATAATTTCTGTGTTTTATAATGAGTATGTGTAACTTGTGACGGAGCGGGTGATGTTTTCGTTTTATGATTAATTAATATATATAGGTGGGTATATATATATATATAGATTGTGAAATTAATTTTAATTGAATATTTGCCATTTATTATTTCGATTTAGGTATTGCAAAATGGATAGGAAATGCATGTAGGATTTTCGATTGTCTAGAGAGTATGTGAATGGTGTGGAAGAGTTCTTGAATTTTGCCAAAAGTCATGCCAATGGTGATAAAATTCGATGTCTTTGTGTTCAATGTAGAAACCATAGATTGCATCCAATTCCAATTGTTAGAGGACATTTATTTCGAAATGGAATTATAAGTAGTTATCAAACGTGGCATTTTCATGGCGAGTCTAATTTCAATCTAACTTTACTAAGTAAAGAAAAGCAAGTTATTGTGGAGGATAATATGGATGATGAAGACAATATGTTGACATGGTCAATGATTTAGAAGAACACTTTGTGCACCGTCTGGATTTATTTGAGACAATGATGAATGATGCAGAGACACCCGTGTATGAGGGGTGTACCAATTTCACTAAATTGTCTGCTTTAGTTGGTTTATGGAATTTGAAAGCATCGGGTGGGTGGTCAAATTCTAGTTTCACAAAGCTGTTGGAATTTTTAGGAAGGCTTCTACTAGAGGGTAATAAATTACCAACTAGTATGTATGACGCTAAGAAGACTTTGAGCACTTTGGGAATGGATTATGAGAAAATTCATGCTTGTGAAAATGATTGTGTTCTCTATAGGCATGAGTATGAGGATGAGAATTATTGTCCAGTTTGTCAACAAGTGAGGTGGAAGAAAGAAAAGGAGCCAAAAGATGGCAAGAATGGAGTGCCCAAAAAAGTGTTATGGTACATTCCACCGGTATCACGTTTGAGGCATTTATTCAGAAACCCAAAACATGCCAAGAATTTGACATGGCATCATGACAAACGAGTGGATGATGGTATGCTTAGACACCCGGTGGATTCACCACAATGGAAGACTTTTGAGGCCAATCATCCCAACTTTAGTGTGAATCCAAGAAACATACATTTCGCTTTGTCGACAGATGGAATGAACCTACATGGTAACATGAGTAGCGGGCATAGCACTTGGCCCGTAATACTTGTTAACTATAATCTCCCTCCGAAGTTGTGCATGAAGCAAAAGTTTTTAACGTTGTCTTTATTAATTTTGGGTCTTTACCAACCAGGCAATGACATTGATGTATACTTAGCACCGTTAATCGATGACTTAAAAAAGTTGTGGGACATTGGAGTTAAAGTTAGGGATGCTTACCGAAAAGAGACGTTCACACTCCGTGCAATGTTGATATGGACAATTAACGACTTCCCCGCATATGGCAATTTATCTAGTTATTCGGTGAAGAGTTCTATTAGTTATTCTATTTGCATGACAGAAACGTCTCACAAACGGTTGAAGAATAGAAAGAAAACCGTTTTTCTTGGTCATAGAAGATGGTTGCCAAGAGATCATCGCTACCGCAAACAAAAGAAAGCCTTGATGGCAACAGCGAAGAAAGAGATCCCCCTCGTCCTTTGACAGGTGAACAAATATTTGAAATGGTAAAAGATATAAGAGTCGTATTTGGAAAGAGAAAGCAAGGTAAGGACGAGCTGCCAAATGATGGACCATGAAAAAAAAGATCAATCTTCATTGATCTTCCCTTCTGGAAGACAATTTTTGTTCGTCATTACTTGGATGTTATGCATATTGAGAAAAACGTTTGTGAATCCATAGTCGGCATGTTGCTTAACATTCCGGGCAAGACTAAGGATGGTGAAAAAGCTCGGTTGGATCACATGGAAATGGATATCAGGCCTAATTTGTTTCCCACGAAAAGAGGAAACCATACTTACTTACGTCCGGCAAAGCACACGTTATCGAAAGTGGAAAAAAGAAAGCTTTATAAATGGCTTGCTTCATTAAAAGTGCCGGACATGTATTTTTTAAACCTCAAAAAGTTGGTGTTAGTGAAGGATTTGAAACTTATTGGCATGAAAACACACGATTGTCATGTGTTGATGCAGCAATTACTACCACTTGCTTTGCAGGGAATTCTAACAAAGGATGTGAGATTTGTAATTTTCAAATTATGCTCTTTCTTTAATTCAATATGCTCGAAGGTCATTGATCCACTTGTGCTAGATTCACTGCAATTAGAGTTGGTGCAAACCTTATGCATGCTTGAAAAGTATTTTCCACTGGTATTTTTGACATCATGATTCATTTAACGGTGCACTTAGTACGTGAAATTAAGTTATGCAGACCGGTGTATTTGAGATGGATGTACCCATTTGAAAGATATATGAAGGTTTTTAAGGGCTATGTGAAGAATCGAAATAGGCCAAAGGGATGTATTGTGGAAGGTTACATAGCTGAGGAATCGGTTAAATTTTGCTCAGAGTATTAATCTAATGCGGACACAATTGGGGTGCCAAAGACTATAAACATTGAGGCTAGGGGACTATCTGCGGGCAATCCTTCATCAGTAAATCGAGAGGAGTGGGAGTAAGCTTGTCTTTATGTCTTGCACAATGCTAATGAAGTGGAGCCTTTTATTGAGGTGCACATAAACGAATTAAAAAAAGCATACCCAAAAAGAGCAAAAAATGAGAAGTGGTTGTAAGATGAACACAACTGGAGCTTTCGGTTGTGGATTAGAGCACACATCTATGGCAAGTGCTTCACATCACAAGATGAGAACATGTCACAGCAGTTGAAGAACCTAGCTAGAGGACCGTTGTCGGTAGTTACAAGGTATACGTCATATTCCATAAATGGTTACACTTTTTACACTCACGAAAGAGATGAGAAGCATCCGGTGCAAAATAGTGGTGTGGCTCTCTGTGCTAAGGCTATACATATTGCCTCCGCCAAGGACAAGAATCCGGTATATGAGATCATGAACTACTTTGGCGTCATTGAAGATATTTGGGAACTTGATTATGGGGGATTACGCATAGCACTTTTTAAGTGCAAGTGGGCATATAATAACTATGTTAAAAACGATGATGACGGCATCACGGTGGTTGACTTTAGAAGATTGGGATACAGGAATGATCCCTTCATTATGGCATCACAAGCAATCCAAGTTTTTTATACTACAGATTCTCAAGACATGGAGCTGTCTCTAGTCATCCTGACAAAGCCAAGAATAGTTATTGACGGTGAAGAAGTTGATGAGGATTGCTCAGACATCCCTTCATTCACAAAGGGATTGCCACTGGTTGAAGAGATAGTAATTTTGAAGATGATGTTTCGCACTTGCTTCGTGAAGATGTGGAATGGATATGTATTGAGGAACCAATTAAAAAAAAAGATAAAAAGATGAGCATCAATAAACCTTTTTATGTTAATTTACTTTTAAGATTTTTCTTTAAATTATTTCATTTTTCAATCTTGTTTAACGAGTTTTGTATATGTATCTATAGTTACATTAGTGGTGAAACTAGACATAAACTATTCATGATTATGGGCCATTGGATGCTTAATACATGAGCTGGCCACCCTGGGCAGAAAAGAATATTATCATGTGTAGGAAATGTTTAAGACAACTTTTTTACAACGGCTTTTGCAAAAACAGTCATGGAAAACTATCTTCCACAACGGTTTTAACAAAAACCATCGTTGAATATATAGATTCCAAGACCGTTTTTAAAAAATTTCAAAAATTTGAAGAATTAGTCTTCTACGACCTTTTTGTGAAAAATCGTCGTGGAAGACTTAGTCTTCCACGACCGTTTTTCACAAAAACGGTCGTGAAAGGTGCATTCTTTAAATTTTTAAAATTCGTGCCACCCTACCTTATATCTATACTTGCCCAAGGTTCCTAAGATGTCTCACTCTCCTCTCTCAAATCCCTCTTTCTATCTCTCTAAAATCTCTCTTTCTCTCTCTCTAAAATCCCTTTTTCTCTCTCTCTAAAATCGCCTCCACCGCGTCGCCATCACCTCCACCGTGCCACCAGCACCTCCACCGGGCCGCCATCACCTCCACAGCTGATAAGCTCCCCCTCCCTCTCTCTCCTCTTCTGCCTCCCTTTCTCTCTCCTCTTCCCCCTTGCCCAGCCCCCCTAACCCCCCCACTCACGAGGCCCGACCCTCGCCCAGCCCCCCCACCCCACACGCGCCCCTCGCCTCTATGTGAAATTGTGTAATTAAAGTTGTAAAAATATGCATATGTGTACTATGTGAGGATATGTGAGTATGTACAATTGGAGTTGAAATTATATGAATCTGTGTAATTTGTGGAATTATATACGTAATTGAAATTGTGAATTTGTCAATATGTGTAACATGTGAAATGAAATGAATATGTGAAATTGTGTTGTTGAAATTGTAAACTTGTGAATATGTCAAGATTTAAATACGTCAAATTATGTCAATATATGTAAAGTTGTGCATTTGTGTAATATGTGAGGTTATGTAAATATGTGTAATATGTGAAATTATGTGAATATGTGCAATTTGTGAAATTATATATGTAATTGAAATTCTAAATTTGTGAATATGTGTAATATGTGAAATTAAATAAATATGTGAAATTGTATAAAAATGTAAGAAGTGGAATATGTGAAGATGTGAATATGTGTAGTTTGTGATTTAATATTAGTATATATGTGTTATTTTTGGAATACTTTGCATAGATATAATGTCTCGCCCTATTGATAGTGACCAGTACGAGGACGAGTACGAAGACTGCACTCCATCTTCATCGGAATATAGCAAGGGAAACCAACGTAGTAAGCCACGAAGGCGAATCGAATTTGATCCGAAAGTAGACTTTGAGAGAAGGGGTACATTAATGAAAAAAAATCATTGGATGAGAAAGAAAGGTTTAAGAATTGAAGTGACTTTTGATTCAAAAGGCCAACTGGAAGGCGCACCCGGCCATGAATTAAGCAGTTGGATCGGAGTCCTTAGTCGAGAGCATGTTCCGATATGGACAAAAGATTGGAGGTCTAAGAATTTAGATAAAGTAAAAGATGTGATTTGGAGAGAGATATACGCAGCTTTCATAGTCGAGGATTGGTATAGGAAAAGGGCTTTGAAGGTTTGTGGCGAATTAGCAAAGGGGTTCAAATCTGACCTCTATGTTACCTTCGTACAGCCATACCTTTCCATTCCAGAGGAGGATGAGAATGTATATAAACGGCCTCCTATGGTAGTACACTACTACCCCTCTATAAACGATGACGATTGGGAAGCTTTTGTGAGGTATCGATGTTCCACCGAATTCCAACTGCTATCATCAAACGCAAGAAAAATAAGAGCAAAAAATGAATACTGCTTTATGGTTGGCCAAGTTAGATATATAGAGCTCGAGCAATCCTTGATATGTTAATATTGTACTCATATTACATATATCAATTATTCTATCATTACTATGTTACTAACATAGCGTAACACAGTTTGCAAAGACGGGCGTGCTATCAACACGGGAGGAGTTGTGGGTCAAATCACGTCAAGGTCCTGATGGCCAGTTCAAAAATCCAAAAGTAGCAAAAATTGGGAACTTGATTGTAAGTTTACTGACCACGAACAATTAATTTGTAATTTAATACCAGATGAAGGATTGCTTGAATAACATGGTTGTGTTATTTTACAGGATGAATACACAACGCAACAAAGTCAAGGGAGCTTCTAATCGGTCGGTAATGATGACATTTTGAAGAGGACACTAAGGAAATCGGAACATTCAGGACGTGTTCGCGGTCAATCGAAGTATGTGAAGCAATCTCAATACTTCGACCTCCAATCAGGTACTTCAAAATTGAATTCCTAAATGTCAAAGATGCATATGGAGATTGTAGAACTACGGGGTCTTGTGACAGAGCTCATTTCCCAAGGACGTGCCAAGTCGTCGGATGATAGCATCTCACAACGCAATAGCGTCAAAGCTAGTTGTAACCCTCCCAATAATGTAGCAGAAGGTCTAGAAGCTCCAGAAGCTCTAGAAGTCCAATTGTCACCTCCTCATCAAGAGCCCGAACAATGTAAGCTCTTCGTTGAGGATAGAGTTAAAGGTGGGTGTGCACTTGTTGTGCTTGGGAAGGTGTGGACAGAGAGTCTTCCAACTGATACAGTTCATGGACGACTATTAGGGGAAGAGAACGTGCGCATTAGCATCACTAGCATCAGAGTTAGAATAGCTGAATTGCCTGTTCCAATACTTGAAGCAACAACTGTGGGTGAAGCAGCCGGAAGCTTCGTCGCATGGCCGAAGAGGTTAGTTGAAGTCATCGCATTGACGAAAACGAGTCGAGTGCCTAGCCATGTTCCATAAGATTTAAGTGGAAAGAAATGCCAAAAAAAGAAAAGCTCTATAAAAGTAAGAGAATCACAACCTGAAGTAGAACAAGAACAAGGGCAAACCATTGCTAATGAGCAACTGCAAGCATTTAAGTTCGCTTCAGTACCTCAAGAATTTATGCAGTTGGCTCTATAAGCATATTATTTCATGCGCAATGGGTCGACGATTTAGTGCCCGATACCAGTAAATGTCACTGGCAATGAATTGCTTATCTATGTGGGGTATGAAGACATTTACTATTTCATCAACTTTGATAAAATTGGGGCAAACTGTATCCTGGTATACCTTAGGTAATAACTTCATCCTTATTTCATATTTTTAAAATAAAGATAGAGTTGTAAGGTACTTTCAAATAATTGATTGTATTTTTTTCTATTGTAGTTTTTTTATTGTATTTTTTTCTATTGTAGTTTTTTGATAGAATATTGTGAACTTCAAGGGTTGGCACAAAATTTCGGCTTCATATCTCCTGCCATTGTTTCAAGTGCTGCAAGAGACCTACAGAGTGATCGTAGAGAGCGCGCCATATCACTCATGCACCTATTAGCTTAAGCACTGAGGCGGAAATTATTTTTCCTACTATACAATGTTGGAGAACATTGGATGTTGGGTCTTATTTCGCCATGGGAGGACCAAATATATTGGTTTGACCCCCTCGGACATCCACCATGTGAGGATTTTGTATCAGTCACGAGATTGTGAGTATTTTTATTCTCTTATAAATTTAAATTAAATGTTTTTAGTCCCACATATTTGTATCGTCTATTAATTCATTTAAATATGACACATTGTCAGGGCACTTAACGATTGGAAGCTTCAAGCAGAAAGCATTGTCACAAACCGATCGAGCGGAATGCTATGTTCTAAATGTAAGTGTCCAAGACAACAAGGAAACTTAGAATGTGGTTTTTTTATTCTACGTTTCATGCGGGATATAATTACAAGTGGTATACAAGCCTTAGGGAAAAAGGATTTTTATATACATACAGATATACATGAAGTTAGATTAGAGTGGGTACAATTTGTAAATAAGTATATGCTCTATAAATAGATAGATGGAGATAGTAGATAAACAATTGCTCAAAATAGCTTAAATGTAAATGATCTTGTAAATACCTAGTATTTTCAATATACTCTAATTTTTGTATGCAATCAGGGCCTTGTTGTAATTGATAACACATGGGACTGGCCATCCCATGGGAAAAAAAAAATTGTTAGGGAATTTTTTTTAGGGGGAATACCAATTTTCCACGACGGTTTCATGAAAAATAGTCGTGGAAACTAATGATTCTACGACGGTTTTTTAGAAAACCATCGTGGAATCCATCGGTTTCTACGATGGTTTTTCATGAAACCGTCGTGGAAACCAATGGGTTTCTACGATGGTTTTTCATGAAACCGTCATGGAAACCTACTTATTCCACAACGGTTTTCCATGAAACCGTCGTGGAATCCATGGTTTCCCACGACGGTTTTTCATGAAACTGTCATGGAAACCTGTTGATTTTACGATGGTTTTTTGCAAAACCGTTGTGGAATTTTTGAGTTTCCACGACGGTTTCATGAAAAACCGTCGTGGAATCTTTACTTTCCACAATGGTTTTTCATGAAATCATCGTAGAAAAGGACCCCATTTTACCTCTTTTGACGCCAATTTTCCTATTATACGACGGTAAAAAATCGTCGTGAAAACTCGATGTTGTACCATGACTCAAGCTTTCACGACAGTTTGTAGTAGTGATTTAAAAGAGCTCGTCTAAAACTTAGTTCTAATGTGACGACCCGCCTTTTCGGGCAGTCACTTTACTTTCATAAATCATCGTTTCGTAAACAGTAATCTTACTTACTTAGTAAGAAAATACTGTAACAAATTTTTTTTTTCTTTCCTTAAACGTTCTTTAAAACTGACGCGACCTCTGTCGCATTCAAGTGGAGACATCGCTCAACACTTGCCCTTAAACTCATTTCAAATCGTTTCTCAAAACTTAATAAGAAACATTTATTAAATCATAGTTTAAAACTTTACTTTATAATTACATAAAACAGTTCATAAACTGTATCTTAAAACTTTGAATACAATTCTTAAAACTCTGATTTTCTTTAAACTTTGAAAACACAACATTAAACAATGGAAAACATTTTCTTTGCATAGCGGAAGCAAACAGTGATGGTATCCATACCCAAATCTTCGCATCTGTCCTCCGCAGCACCCAGCTCTTCTAACGGGTCCCATTGGTCACCCATAAATTACCTACAGCATGAAAAACTTTTAATGAGCTTTCGCTCAGCAAGTTCAAACATAATCTCACAAAGCATTTAAACATGCTTTAAAACTTTTCTCATGAAAACTTTTCTCTTGAAACGTTCTTCATGAACGTTTTCCATAAACATTTATGAAAATATTTTTCATAAACGTTTTCCTTAAACATTTCTAAAAACGTTCTTCATAAACGTTTTTCATAGAACATTTCTGAAAACGTTTTTCATAAAACATTTCTGAAACGTTTTGCATAAACGTTTTTCGTAAAACATTTCTTCAACGTTTTTCTTAAAACGTCATTCGTAAACCTTTTCTTGCAAACATGAAATGTTTTTCATAAACATTTAATGTAAAACCTTTTTCTTAAAACATTTCTTGAACGTTTATCTTAAAACGTTGTTCATAAACCGTTTCTTGAAAACATGAAAACATTATTCATAAATATTTATCGTAAACATTTTTCAGAATGTTTTCGATAAACATAACATATAAACATTTCATAAAAAGAAAGCATTCAAGTAACATTAGAATGCATGACTTCATTTATGCTCAATTATTAACTTCAATTATGAGCATATTATGAACATTCTATAAACTTAAATATTCATTTCTTTCTCAACCTTTATTCTTGTTCTTTAACTTTCTTTATCTTGTAACTTTCCTTTTCCTTACTTTACTTTAGTGTTCGTACCAACTCATTAATCATGAGATCATAAACATGATGCTTCCCTTGTGGAAGACTTGAGACCATCAAACATTGAGGTCTTGTACCTCACCTTTAGGAGGTCACACTTTAATTTTACTTTTATTACCTCATAACAAAGAGGCTGGTACGACACTTTCTTTTTTATCTTTACGTTACCTTCTTATTAACTTTAGTGAGCATTTCAAATGCAATCACATCATATGCAATACACTTGCAATTCATAGCTTGTACTATAAAATTTATTGCATAACAGATGCAACATATTGCATAATAAATGCAACATAAAATGCAAACACATTTTACTAATCATAATTTACATTCTAACACTCATTGCATAACAAATGCAACATATTGCTTAATAAATACATCATAAAATGCAAACACATTTTGCAAACTATAACTTTTATTCTTAAATTTATTGCACAACAAATGCAAATTATTGCATAGCAAATGCATCATTAAACCTTTAACTTAAACTATAAAACATTATGCATTGTCATAATGCAAAACATACTTTCAATACTTTGAAAATCATAACTTAAACTTTTAAATAACGTTATGCATATCAATATGCAAATAAACCTTTAACATGACGATTGCAAATTCATTGCAAATCATTTTCTTGAACTTTAAAACTTTTTGCATAAGTAATGCAAACATACTTTAAAAATAACTTGCTTAACAATTTGCAAACACATTTGCAAATCATATAAATAAACATTTAAAAATCATTTACTTCATGCTGTAGGTGAGGTTTGAAACTTACCCGAACTATACTCTAGCGTTCTCTATTCCGTTCCTTTCTCGTTCCTTTTCCTTCCATTGGTCGGCTTTTGTGCCTTGAACTCCAAGCTAAGCAGATCCAGTTGTATCTCGCTGCATCTACAGTATGTGAAGCATCCTCTGCAGTGCTCCTCGAGCGACCATAAATGGCTAGGAATGCTTCCTGGAGATCATCCATTCTTGAAAACGTCATTCTGGACTCCGATACTACTGTTTGAATCGCCTCGATCCGCGTACAGTCGGTACCGGACGATTTTCATCGGAGTGGAATTAGCTCGAACGGAGGTCACCATTGCGTTCAGAGCGTCGAAACGAGTCGGGAGGCGGTCTCGGATCTTCGATCGGAGGTCCGGATCACAAAATCCCATTTTGCCCTTTGACCGGCCGTTGACCGGCGTTGACCGCCGTTGACCGGCCGTTGACCGGCGGCGGTTGGCTCCGTTGAGGGCTGAGCTCGAGCCTACCCCCTCTAATTCGATCCTCCTGAGTCGATTGGTGGGGTCAATTTCACCCAATTCGGCCTCCAACATAGCAAATCGAAGACGAAATTCTCGGCGGAAACCGGCGGCTCCGATTTCGGTCCTCCGGCGACGGTACCGTGAAATTGAGGTGGGGGAATTGTTCCCCGACCTCCTCTGAGTATTTCCCCTACGGTGGGGCAGCTCAACACCGCGTGGAACGGCGGCCCGACCTCCTCACGGCGGCGCTCCACGGTGGACCTTGGTTCTCCGCCTTCTCGCGGTGTTTCCCCAAAATTGAGGTGTTGGGAAGCTTCCCCGTGACCCTCTGAACGTGTTTGTGCCTTCAATTTGGCACAAAACGGCCTAAAATGGCCAACCCGAACACACCCACGGCGGCTCACGGCGGGTGCCTTCGTTCTCCGGCGAGGGGCGGCGGAAAGGAGCAATTGACCGAGGGGTCTTGCTCGCCGTCGCCCTCTGATCGTTTTGGCACCGGCGGTGTGCCACACCGCCACCAGGAACGACGGCTGCGACGGCGGCTCCACGGCGGCGACGGGGCAGCTCCGGCGAAGCCTTTCCAGCCAAAATTGAGCTGGAAAATTGGTACCATCTTGTTCCTCTCCTCACACTGAGTCCATAGACACCAAAATCACGTCGATTGGTGGTCGGACGGCGGAGAAACGACGTCGGAAAAAAATGGGTTTCGCCGCCACTTTGGGCGGCGCGTGGGCCCTCCTCCGGCGGCTATTTGGGTGGCACGACACCTCGTTGGACTCAGCTCAACGAGAGCTTCCCACTGGTATGGGAGGTGTCGAAAAATAACGCCGGAATCTCAAACGAGATTTGAGGAGAGAGAGAGAAATTCTAGAGAGAGAAAATCTAGAGAGAGAAAGTCTCGAATTTTGCTTAAATTTCTGATTTTTTTTTTTTTTCTTTTCTTTTATAAAAAGTATAAAATAAAATTGTGGTCCACACAATTCAATTCTTATACTGCGTTGCTCTAACACTGTATAATTTTCCATCTTATTATACAGTATTTTTCTTTAATTGTACTTTGTCTTAATATAATCTTTAATTTAATGCATTTTTAATGCACTAAAAATCTCGGGTGTTACATCTAAAACCCTACCCAGCGAGGGCCCATATGACAAGAATAGACTAAAGTCTAGCCTGACATTTAAACGTCTTCTATCATTAAGAGACAGAGGAGATAAACTACCTGAAGGAAGGGAGACCACTTGCTTTATTACACAATACCATCCGCTTATGACTAGAGGAGGAGACATGCAAAGTGAAATTGGAGGAGGTATTACAAACATAACACACCAACGGAAACAAAAACAACAAACAAACAGTGTTTGTAACATACCAACAAAAACAAAAACAACAAACAAACAGAACCAAAAACATGGAGGTAAATCCCGGGCCAAGAACAGCCCCTTGCAGCCACCGCCACTTCCACCTCCAACAGACCGTGTGTGTGCCCGATTCCCTGCGAGCCCTGCCTTCAGCCAAAGACCCACTCGGACCCGGGTTTAGATCCAGTAGCCCGGATCTCGCACAGTTGCCCTTTCCCTCTTGCCCCCGCTGCCGCTAGGTTGCCTTTGGCCGTCCCTTCTCCCAGCTAGACCTCTCTCTTCTTGCCATGGACAGATCCATCAACAGGTCCGGCCGATCTGGACCTTTCTCGGTCTCCCCGCGTTGGCCAGTGCCGGACATCGGCCCTCATTGTCTCCCCCATGTCTTCCTGGCCTAGAAAACTACCGACACCCTTTCCCTTTGGCCGCCGCAGTAGGTGCAGAATCCCCCGCCCCGGTTTCCTCTTGCATGCACTCGACCCGAATGGCCTCCCCCTCTCACAGGCCCGAGTCCCAACAACCAGCCCAGAGGCAGCGCTGGGCTTTGGGCCCGAAGGGAGAGGGGGCGGCGCCACTACTATGGAAGGACTGGTTGAAAGAAACTCTCAAAATCCTAGCAGAGCACCTCTCTCTAAACAATAAGATAGACGTCTAAAACCATAGTTACAACATTTAGTATGATATAATATTAACTGATGATTTTGGAAGATGACCTTGTTTAGCATTCTTTATTAGCACCATATCGTTTTATTCCTACGTAATGAAAGCTGGTGTTCTTTTATTTATTTATCTGCATTTAAAGAATTTTCCTTTACGTGGTGGATAAATGTTCAAATATTACTTCTATTAATTCGTTGCCTTATCCAATTTCTTCTTTTTCCTTTTTTTTTTCCAGGAAAAAAAGAAAATGTGACAGTATCAAAGAAGTTCTATGTATCTTGTAAATGATACGTATCAAAATTTTAGAAGTAAACATGGTATTTGTATCCCGGGGTTTAATATGTGAGGGATAGAAACAAACCGTGGCTTTGATTAATGGAATATGGGACTGTTTTTCGCAATAGCAATTATAACTACTCAAGACTTCTGTAGCTGGTGCCGGACTTTCTAACCATTGTTGAAGCCGAAATACTTGCCTCTGAATTTTACCGCTTCTTTATCTAAACATATGTAATCCAATGCTGTCATTTTGTGTGAGACCGCTAATAGTTCATAGTCAGATGCTTTTAAAAGACGGCATAAAAAATAATGACAACAGAATATAAACGACAGTGGGGCTAGGTCATTTATTTCATGAACATTATAAGTTTTGTTTGACAACCTAGTTGGAATTAATAAGTTTTAATTACTATAATGTAAAGCTCTCATATACTATAGTGTAAAGTAAAAGATTGTTACAATGTAAAGCTCTTACACAGTGTTTTAGTTTCAACTTGTAGTTCCAGCTATGTTCTCAAACACACTCGTAATCTCAAAAATCCAACAATGACCAAAAGGTCAATAGTCGCGGGTAGGATAGAGTGGGGATTGGAAATAGGAGGGCATGGGTTTAATTCTGGACTGTATCAGAAAGGACACACAAAAATCTTACAAAACTACACACAAAATGACCAGAAGAAAGGGCACTGGCAAGAAAACGACAATAACATGAAAACGACGATCACCATAAACGATAACAACGTAAGAAACAACAACGATACGGAAAATACTTCATTCAGGGAAACACTTCTACATAAAACCTACAATAGTACATCGCACGAAATAAATTGTAAACGACAATGGTACGAAAAGATTCATTTGGGAAAACGACGGTAGCATATAACGACGTCTAAAGAATACTTCTTTTTAATCAAGCCATAATAATTAGCTAATCTTTCTCGAAAATGTTGCGCTTGTTCTCATGGATCGTTCAGGAAAGGTCAACAATGGTAAGGTTTACACATATATATACATACATACAGATACATATTTGTTGATAGGCTTCATGATAATAGCAGAACTTGGGACCAAGACCGAGTTATAAAAAAGTACTTTAATACAATGATTAAGTTGCCTATGTATGACAATTTCTTTTTTATCTAATTACACAAGGACTAATTCTATTGGCACCTTTTTTAGGTTTAAGAACTCAAGTTGATATACCATCTTAAAGTCCATCTATTTTATTCAATCGATGAACTAATTTTGGCACATTTTGTTTAGGTTACATACTTAATTTGGTACAAGTTTTAATATAAAGACTATTTAAAGAGAATAAAGTTCATAACTGTGTCATGGTATTACAGTAATTTAAGGGCAAATCCTGCCCATTGTATTAAGCTTGAAACGCAGCTTTGGACAGCAACTTAGCAGCAGCATTTGACACCAATTCCCGTCACCACCACCATTTCTGACTCTCAAGTCCCAACAAACAAGCCTCTCATGTTCTCGTCCCGTCTCACTGTCCAATCACGCATCACAGACTTCCCATCCAATAGCCCATCGTTGCAAATCTCCTTTTTTTTGCGGAATTGCAAATCTTCAATTAAGAAAATAAACAACTTGCAAAGGCTCCCAATTATTTAATTATTATTTTTTAAAATAGCAATAAAAAAGACACTGTTAATTACGCTAAAAATTATATAGAAACAATCATCCTTAGATTCCAGAGACTCCTTCTTAAAATATCAATACCATTTATCCTTCTCCTCTCTGGATTAGAGAACCTTTTTGTTTTCTTTCGTTTTCTTTTGTTTTTTGGCACGTCATTCAGTGTGTGATCGAAGACGTGTGTTGTACATATGTGATTGCGTAAGTACACACTCGATATAATTTACCCACCACTCTCACACTTAACACATAGCTTTTAAGTTGGTTGCACTCTGTAACTCGTTCATAAACATGGAGTTGACAACAAAACCAGAAACCAGAAACCACAATTTGAATCTCCTTCCATAGATATCGAGTTGACAAAGTAACTAAAAATTAGAAACCACCTTTTGAATCTCCTTTTTCACTACGGTTGCATTACTATGATGACGACGACTCTTCGACTTTGTCACGTTTGGTAGATAACGAGCTTGAAGATTAAAAAACAAGGTGGACAGAATTTGTCTGAATGCTATCACACTGAAACCTAAAAACTCTATAGAGAATTTTTGTAAATGGGGAAAGCTCTAAATTTTGTCGTGTCATGAAAAGCGGAACGAAGATTTGTTATATAGAGTTCAAAGTAGATCATAGCTTTACTTTCTTTTCCATATGAGACACTTTTTCTCCCACTTTATAAGCCCATTTGGAATAGCTTATTTTAAGATGCTTATGACTTATTCTATCTAAAAGAGCCTGTTTAGATGACCTATGAAAAAGTACTTATAGCATTTATAAGCACTTATTAGAGGGTCAAGCCAATGGTGCTTATGAAAAAAAGCTTATGAAAAAGCTTTTTTATTTATATTTTTATCTTATATTTAAGAATAACAAATTAAAAATTTCATTCATATATTTGAATTATACTATTTTTTATATCAATTAAAGCTTTTGACTTATTTAACTAAACAAGTTCACAAACTCTTCTAAAATCAAAAAGCACTTTTTCATGCACTATCCAAACACTAATTAAAAAACCTAGCTTATGCTTTTTTTTTTTTCCACTGCTTAAAAGTAAGAGCACAAGATATCCTAAACGGGCCCTATATGTGTACATGTGGTACCTACTTAAAACTTTAAGGACTAACAATGCAAATTAATTTAGGAAATAAAAGTATTTTTAAATCATTTTTATTAGAGATTGTTGGTTAAATGTGACAGTACTGACCTTATGAATTTAATGGAGATAGATACTATTTATCCAATTTTGTTTACGTTTCCCCTTGGTTTTGAATGATCTGATCTCTGCTCGCCCACTTTTCGCGTATGTGCAAGCACTGAAGCCTCAAACTACCAGGGCGTTTAAAAACATTCAAGTTAGAGGTATCTGTGAAAGAGAAAAATATGATCATCCCGTTAAAAAGGGTGTTTGTAAGGATGGTGGGAATCATTAGTTAGAACCACTTTTATTGTAGCATGTGAGAGCTTTACATTGTATTTTTTTTAACTATAAAATGTGATAGCTTTACACGGTTTATAACTGAAAAAATGATGGGAACTGTGTTTCCCACCACTCATCCAAACAACCGAAAAATCCAAGGTGTACTTGTCAAATTTTCTAACCCTCTTACAATATCCCCACACTATAGCCAAGAACTTCTCCAATGGTACTAATGGGACATTATTCCATTGAAACGAAGTGGTACATTACACGAAACAAAATTGGAAACGAAAATAGCACAAAAAGATATCATTTAGGAAAACGACAGTAACATATAACGACGTCTACATAAAAACGACAATAACGTTAAAATAACATCTACCTGATGAAAAACAAACCTGAAATATCAATCACCGCAATACTGGTAAAAAAAGACTTCGTCGGGAAAACGACGATTATTAATAAAACGACAGCAATTTAGTAAACAACACCAAAAATAAAACATTGATAACTCAAAAGCGACAAAAAACATGAAGATAACAACACAATAAGCAGCGACACAACAATAAACCCACTTTTACTCTTTTTAATGGAAACGACACAAGAAAGCGACGCACTTTTATTCAAACGTTAACGGCAATGAAACGACAATTATAGAGGAGACGACATAAAAATAATAGGAAAATGACCTTCGGTAAAACAAGAAAGCAACAGTAAAATTGAAACGAAAACATTTACTTTAAAAATTGAAATGACAAGACCTAGAAAAGCAAATCAAATGTAAAACGACACAAAACCGAAAATGATCTGAGGAAAGGACATCAAGTTCCGAAGAACGCATGAGTCTGAGAAACAACAATACATGGAAACGGACTCGAATTCACTGCAAAATATTAAACAAAAACGACAATGATTTTAAAACGACATCAACTTAAGTATCGAGTCAAATGACTATGCAATAAAACGCAGCATCATTTTCTTAAACGGCAAAACGTATGAGCCGCGGAAATTATTATTAGAACATGAAAGCAATACAAAGAGGGAAAAAAGAAAAAGGAGAAGAACAACTACTTTACCCCCCAAAAAAAAAAAAAAATCAAAGCAACAGAAGGTATTATACAACGATATTCTTGGAAACGAATAGGTCAAAAAGAATAGAGAACAAGGTGGGAAAATGACGTGAAAGGAAATTAAAACAGTGAAAAATACATAGAGGAAAAAAAAGACTGGTTCCAATTTGAAAATTTCCTTCTACAGGGAAAACTTGTAGGATTAAAATATTTATATCTATATGAGTAGTTGATGTATGGTCTATACCTTTATACATTAATAACAAGATAACTACTGAATCAAAATTTACCAAGTCTTTCATAAGGAAACCAAGTCTTTTATCCAATTCATGTAGTAAAGATAGACAACTTCAGACTTTCCCATCTATAAATAGACCTATTTTGGTGCCAACACTTCTCATCCCTCATTCAAGCAACATATAGATAGCAGATATAACTTGATATATATATATATATATATAGCAACAGCATATATAGCAACCATGAAAGGTGTCCATTTCCTTCTCATTGCTACTGCTTTGGCTTTGGCAACTTCCAATATTGCCTCTGCCTATGATCCAAGCCCCCTGCAGGACTTCTGCGTAGCAACAAATGATCCCAACAAAGCTTGTAAGTATACATGATTTAATCTTTACCAAGTTTTAAAGTGACTGATTCCTATCTGTTGAGAGTAATATAAAACTAACAAAGATTTTCCTTTCGAGCAGTGTTTGTAAATGGGAAATTCTGCAAGGATCCAAAGCTTGCCAAGGCCAAGGATTTCTTTGCTTCTGGGCTTAACATGGCCGGAAACACTAGTAACCAAGTTGGTTCTGCTGTCAATACTGTAAATGTGGACAAAATTCCAGGACTCAACACTCTTGGGATATCATTGGTTCGCATTGACTACGCACCATATGGTGAAAACCCAGCTCACATTCACCCTCGTGGCTCCGAAATCCTTGTGGACACTCTATGTTGGTTTTGTGTCGTCTAACCAAGACGGAAACCGCCTATTCACGAAGGTTCTTAACGAGGGAGATGTGTTTGTTTTCCCAATTGGTTTGATTCACTTCCAATTCAACCCCGGACATAAGCCGGCAGTGGCCTTTGCTGGTCTCAGCAGCCAAAACGCAGGAGTTATAACGATTGCAAACTCAGTGTTTGGATCATATCCTTCGATCAAACCCGATGTCCTGACAAGGGCCTTCCAAGTGGACAAGGATGTTGTTAAATACCTTCAGAAGCAGTTCTGGTATGACAACAACTAGAAAAACTACAAAAAGAGTCATGAACGTAGAATCTCTTGTGTTGTGTAACAAATAGAATGGTCATGTGTGCACCATTCTCTCATTTAATGTTATGATTGATGATTGACTTATTGTTGTTGATTATTGTTGAATTGTTGTGAGAAATTTGTTTAGTCTTTGTACTATTTAAGTACCAATAAATTTATGTGTTTAGCAAATTCAATAAAACTCAACTTTCTGCTTTCTGATCGAGGATTCGTTGCTTTCTACACAAAGGAAAATGGTCATGAATTGCAATCTCACAAGATTCACATGAAAGAGAAAAGAACAGAGATCACTGTATGATTCATTATCCGTTGGTTTGAGATTGAGTTGGCGTAATGGAGTAATTCCACATTATAATTAACAGTATAAAAGAGTTTGATAATAGAGTCAATGAAATATCTCTCTCCTATCGGCTAGAGAACAGTAACAGTTCATTTTGAGTAATAAATAATTTTTGCCCATTTTAATTTCGACTTTATTTTTCTGATTTTTATTTTTATTTTTATTTTTTAAGAACCAAAGGTTAAAGCATGTGATTGCTAAATCGGGTAGTGAGAATTTCTGTACAGGGAAACAAAAAAATAAAAAATAAAATTATAGAAGAATTGCAACACAGCAAGTACAAAAAACAAAAGTGGTAAAATGATGAAGATCAGAAAAACCGGTAACCAACTGCACAGAAATACAGGGACAATATAAAAGATTATGAAGAATCTTTCAGCTTTTGGGTTGCAGCCAGACTTTAGACGACAATCGGGATCGAGGTCATTCTCTTCACAAAAAAGGAAAAACGTCATTAACCTGAAAAAACGACAACAATGTTTAAAAGACATCAGCATAGTCCATTTTGTCAAAAATACACTTTTCTTTTGTCAAATTTTGCAAAAGTAACTATCTGTTTCAAAATAGAATTAAAATTACTTACTGATGGGTACAACGTAACGTTTGAATAAAAGAAAGTTTATATCGTCAAATGAACGACATCGAATATAAAACATTGGCTATAAAACGCCACCATCCTGATAAGCATAAAACACAGAACGACGTCAACACGAAAAAAGACAAGAAAAAAGGACGACATTCAGGGAAACGACAACTACAAATAATCAACATTTAATGTAAAACAACAACCTAGAAAGACATCAATCCGAGAATGTTTTTTGGAAATAACAATGATAAAAAATGATATCTAAACAAAGACAACAAAATGACCCAGTCACGACATAAGCAAGAAAACGACAACAACAAAAAACAACATTAATTAGGCTAGCGACAATACAAGGAGATCAAACCCAAAGGTAATAATAAATAAAAAACAATAAAAATAAGGCATCAATCAACAAACGGAAAAATCTGAAGGACGGAAAAGAAATACAAAACACAAAAACGACGCAAACAAACGACAATAATTAAGAAAATAAAAAACAAAGGACAATAACCTTAAAAACGACAAGAATTTAAAATAACAAAAGCAACAACAGTGGTAACATCGACGTGACAATAACCTCATTTTGGCATCAAAAGCCAAACCAAATCATCCACTGCTGCTTTCTATTTGGCCAGTACTTTCTATAAAAAAAATAAATAAGAAATATAAAGGACAAAAAATTAGGAAAAAGATTTTACATAATTTGTTATTATGCCTACATTCACTTACTACGGGCAACATATAGGGAGAATTCAGTGGCAAGTAACGCTATGAATGGATTATATATGAATACATATTACAAATCATATAATTGGGTAATTTACTAAAAACTAAAATCAAAACATTTTCTTGATATCGACTAAAAAAGCATTTCTTAATATAAAAAAATACAAATAAAGTTGAAGGCTATTGATAAAGGTACTTTTCTACCACAATTATTTCTCTGTCTTCACCATATTGTAATTCTCTCATCCCTAGGACTCATTTACCTCTTACTCTAGTCAGGTCCTCTATATTACAGCAATTCTACCAAAAAAAAAAAAAAAAACCCCACTTAATTGCAAGTCATTTCAATTCAACTAATCATCAGAACCGAACTAACAAATTTATTATTTGCAGCAAAACCGTGTGTAATGGGGTCAAATTAAACAAATTAAAATGGGCTTTTTCTTAACGGCAGGTGTCGTCTCTAGTCACAGCACTTAAGTTTTTAAGTACCACACCAAGCGTAGAGATATCACTAGCTAGTCCATTTCTCACGTCAATCTATGTTATTTGCCCCGTTTCTTTTCCTTTTGATATTTTTCTGCTTCGTGATATGGAGTGGATAAGTTGGGGCAGGTTCAAAACCGAAGGAATTACTGCTTTTCCTCCAATGATATGATCAGCAACTAGCTTTGAGATTGAAGGGGCATAAAGAAAATAAAACAATAATCGATCGTAATACTAAGGCTAAAGCGCATGTATTATATGTATTAGAGTGTTTATGTACCTTGATGCAAACGTGTGTTTGGTACATGGGGTCATGTAGTTTGACATTTGGCTATGCATTTATTAAAATAGTTTTGAACCTGATATGATGTTTGAACCCGATAAAATCAGATTTTAAGAACTTTATGCCCTCTCCTTTCCCTTTTAAATTCTCATGATTTGAACCATTTAAACTATTCAGTTCAAACAATGTAAATTTAAGACTATTAGTTTAAACCATAAAGTTTAAAACTATATCAGTTCGAATTCACGTAACAATGAAAATGTATTCCTATATATAGAAACACATTTCTCCAAAGTTTCCTGGAGACACATTCTACCCTTTCGTTTGGCACACTAGTACAAATTTTCAATTCAAGTCATTCCTAGTGTAAAGCAAAAACAATTATAGTGTAAAGTTTTTAACAGCTACAGTGTTTTAAACAAAAAAAAAAGTACAACCTATTGGTTTGGACTTCTCCCAAACATCCTATATATTTGAACGATAATAAACTTGTTGCTTGAGAAATTCCCTAGCAAAATTAAGTTGATTAGGGAAAATGCAGTTTTCTAACTATTCCTAATGAAGAAAGACCAGCGCATTGCTTGTTTTCCATCGCTTCGACTAATTATGAGAAGAGAGGGAATAATTAGTTCTACATATTCCTAAGCAAAGCACAGCTTTTCAGCCATTTGCACTAAAATGGGAAAAGAGTAATAATTCGAGAACGTAATTAAGTCATTCGCCGTGGGAAAATGTCTCATGAACCACCGTTTATATATATCTATATAATTTAGCCAAAAAGAAAATAAAAAAAAGTTTTAAAAAATTGAACATTATGAAGAGGTCGCAAGATAAAAAAGTGAAAACGAATTTCGCATACAACGCTACAAGTAAAAAAAATGATAAGATGTTAGAAAAACTAGCTCATTTTATCACAATAAAAAGTTCTGACGTGCTATAATGATAAAAAAGAATTTGAACATTATAGTATGCCATAGATAGAAGTAGTAGTAGTGCTAAAATCAAAGTTTTTATATGATTAGGTGCCGTCCTATTATATAAATCCAATAACAGCCAATGAAGTAGGGAAGACGATATAATTAAATTAGATTTATACTCTGTTTGGTATAAACTGGTAAAGAGGAATATAATTATTGCAGTTTTTTTTTTTTTGGGTGGGGGGGGCCGCGGGGGGAGGGATGGGATGATGTGAAAAAGTACTTTAGTGAGTTCGACCGTCTATAAGTGATTTCAGTAGAAGGTAATACAATTGTGGTTTTGATCCTTGAGAAACATGGATAAAGGGTAATTTTTAATGAGGCTGATATATACTCCTTCAAGGAGAAAGTTTCAGCTTAATCTTTTAAGAAGTACTTCTAATTATCTGTTTCATTTTTAGATTTGTTTGTTGTCTTGTCTCTTTTCCATTTTCCTTGTTGTTTCAAATTTTCAAACAATTTTTGATTTTTCATATATTTAGTATATTTTTGCAAGTGAGGCATTTGGTAGAGGATTTGGGTGTTAAAGGATATTAATCTAGTTGGAATTTGCTAGTAGAATTCGATGTTAATTATTCCCTTTTGTAGTTTATTTAAAAAACGAATAAATTCATTAACAGTCCCTGAATTCTTTTATCTTTCTAAAATTGGTCTCTGTACTTAATTTTGTCTCATAAATAGTTTCTGAACTTATAAGATATCTTATTAATAGTCTTTCTGTTAAATTTTAAATAGAAAAAGTTAACTTCATCTCATAAATGGTCCTTGAACTATCTCTTTTCTTTATAAATTGTCTATGCTAAAACTTGTACTATATTTAGTCCTTAAACTAAAAAAAATATGCTAAAGTTTAGTTATATTGTTAAATAAATATGTAGAAAACATTAAATACATGAAATTGTACCAAATCTATATTCACTAATTAGCCAAAAAAAGGGCCAAAATTAATGTCTTTGCTACACATATTTGACCATTTTTTTTAATCTATTTATACAAATATATTGTAACGCCCCTATATGGGGGTTAACAGTTTTTAATGAGATAAAATAAAAATAAATAATAAAAGTAAAACCTTAAAAATAAAATTTACCCGGGATTTAAATGAAAACTCTCAACTCAAAAATAAAAATATAAACGACAAATAAACCACAGTTTTAATGTAGCACCTTAAATTTAATAAAATAAACTGTTGTCATCATCATTTTAACCCTCAACACATTGTAATACAGTCACAGAAAGTAACAATTGATGCTTACATTATCATGAAGAACATTCTCAACAATTGAAGCAGTCCCAATATAATATAGCTACATCACTTCCTCAACTATATTTCTCGTAGCCATCTCACACTTAGTGAGTCCTGAAAAGATAAAAATATAAGGGAATGAGCGACACTATGCTCAGTAGAGAAAGCCATTACTCACCTTTAGGTTTTTACTATTACCACATTAAAACCTGCATGGTTAGTAAGTTACATCATATTCCAGATTATGAGGTTTATTATGATCACATCTTATGGATACCGTAGTTAATCGTTACCAAGTGTCATAATTACACATTTATACAAATATTACCAATCATCATTGTTCCTAGGTATCCATGTTAAATTGAGTATCACTCAACTCATCGAAACCCAAATGGGCGCACTTGATCACCCTATAAACATTCCAAGGGTGTTCCGGTGAGGGGACATCAAGCCCCGAGTCCTCACCAAGTCGATTCCTGTACAGTGTGTTCTGGGACTTTCAACCCAAGGAAGCGTTATCACCTTCCCCCTATTTTACCTTTTAGGGTATTCATGCCCAAGGACGTAATCGCCGCCCTCTTCATGTCTCACCATTTCTCTATATTAAATCATTATTAATAGAGTCAGTTTTCCTAACCATGCTTCTCAATTTATAACATGTGTCAATTCATTATGTTCCTCGCCGTACAATACAAGACGAGTCTATGTCATAGTTTCATATGTGATACTCATATAATATCAGTTCAACATAGATATATATATATTGCGGCAAAACAATCAATTTTAATTCTATAAAAACCTCACAAAAGATGAGTAATAGAATCCCTACCTTTCAAGCTTATCAACAATCTTTTAATCCTTGAATCAATTAACGTTAGCTCCATACTCCCTTGATCCTAAGGCGTGCATAAGGACAATTAAAACTAAAGCACAACATACAACTACATTCATAAATAAATCATGTGTAAACCTATCTTACTAGTATGCCATTAAAGCTTTTATATAAATCTCTTTTGAATACCACAGTAAACAATTTTTGTCTTAACACAATATAAAATGTGAACAAGTAATCTATATGTTTTAGTCCCTAATAAGATTCATCAATCACTTAGGATAATATTGGAAAGGTTGCAAGACATTAAAGAATTAGGTGGTGAGCAAAGATGGGTTCTTGGTTCAGGTTAGCAGCTGGTATACCATAACAAACTGGCAGATTTACTAGTTTTCAATACAAAAATTGAATAATTCTTAGAAAATAAAATACAACTCAGATTTAGGTTTATGATAGCTCGTTAGAAAGCCTAGGATGCTACTTTTCAAATATGCAAACCAATTCATAAAATTCATTTTAATTTAATCTTAGAATTTCAAGAAATAACCACTGCCCATAGAGGTATTACAAAGTTTAACAATATAAATTTTCTTTCTAGGGCATATACACTTAGACTTTATACATATGCTCCAAAATAGCAACAAACATATACTTAGGTTTAAGAACGCAAATTTGAATAATCCTTTAGTATAAAAGAAAATTTATAAATGAAAGACTAAATTTGTTCATAAGATTCTAACTTCGGATTATGGTTAGTTGGAAGCTTGAAATGGCTTCAAAACAGGTTCCTTTACTTCGGTATGACTGAAATTCTTGCTCAAATGGAGGTGATGGTGGCTAATTTTTATGGCTGCCTTGAAGAAGTTCTCTAAGTATTTTGCTTCAGCAAAGAAATAAGAAAAAGAGTGTGGGAACCGTGGAAGAGAAAGGAAGAAAAGATGAAGTCTTTGAAGAGAAGTGATAGAAACAATTACGGAGGAGACATGTTGAAGCATGTCACGGAGGAAATAAAGAAAATGAGGGTCAAGAGTAGTTGGAAAAGATATCCTTATGTCTCATCTAAAGACTTTAACACACATAATGCCAATATGACATTTTTGAGATTTATTAGAAGTTCTAAGGCTTTTTAGTAATCATACTAAATAAATATAGGAGAATTTTAGAAAATTTAAAAATAGATAAAAATAAATATTATAAAATAAATTTAAATGAAGCAATTTTTTTTATACACTAAAAATTAATTTAATTACCTCAATACCCGTTAGGAGAATAACGGGTGTCACAGCTCTACCCCCCTTAAAGAAATTTCGTCCTCGAAATTTCAATTCTAACAATACTAGTAAAAATTTTAATTCCATTATGATTCCAATTCCGAGTCTAAACCGTTAATGTTGTTTGTCCTCTAAATTTAAGTCATCGTATCTCCACTTATTTACTTGCATAATAAATCTTACTCCTAAATCCCTCAATGAGAGTATTTCTGACAAGTTTCAACTTATAACACCGTATAATAGTCTAAGAATCTGATCAGGCATACATATTGACCATATCATGATTCCAGTCCTTCATTATCCATGGATTGTGATTTACAATCACATTTAAGGAGATTGCCAGAGAAATTTTATATACTTCATCTTTAGGTTCCTTTTCCTTTTTGAGTAAAGAAAAGTCAAATATATTTGATTTCATACCTCAACTAATAAACTAGAACATAATCATAAAACATATATCACAAACACTTCTATTCAAAACCATACATTAAACTTATTCATAGAGATATTAAACGGAATCTCAGAGTTGCAAACAAACCCGACATATTTTCCATTAAACAGCTATCCTCATGACACAAACATTCAACCCAAATAATATACTCATATTTCATATGGAATATCCCCATAACTGACTCTGGTACTTCCACATAATATTAACAGAATATTACACATTACAAACATGATACAGATACGTTTCGTGAGTACAAGGCACTCCGTATACCAGCTATCCATATCATGCATGCTTAGAGGATACAAAAACATCGATAAACAAAAGATCAGACCTTAAGAAGGATGCGTTTTGAGAGCATCAAGTACTCCGTATCCAGCCATCCCGGCATTAGGCTCAATGAATCTAAAATATTTAACAACGACGTACCACAAGAAACACATAATACAAGGCAAACGGTTATTCGTAACACACGAAATACGGACACACATGCCTACATGCCAAAGATAAAACAAAAAGATTACAGATGGAGATTCAAATCAATTGGCCGCTCCCGGCTTTCCCTTTCCCATTCAAGCTTGGATGTTGCAGTGTCGGATTCTGGATGTATGATTTGCATTTTATCTATCAATTCCTCAGCTGTTGAAGCAGTTACAAAGATTTGTCTCTCCGATTCTGTAGTGATGTTTTCTTCCACAGCGTAATCTAGAAATTTCAAAAGACCGTCATAAAACCCATTTACATTCAGCAGTCCCAAAGGTTTGGAATAAAAGCCCAACAATTGCCCACAAGCAACTACGAATATTTCCTCAAGAGTACCTAGACCACCAGGTAATGCTATAAAAGCATCGGAATTATAGATTATTTCTTTAAAATTTCTAGGGATACTCCTGACTCCTTCTCCCTTACCTATGGCTTCCTTATAAAGGTTTCCTTCAACTGGAATATGAGGCCAAATTCTTACAACAGTAGCGTCGCTAGACCTAGCTGCTAGTGCCATATTTTCCATCATTTTTATACTACCACCCCCATAGATTATGTTAATCTTCTTGTGTGCTAGGACTTGCCCTAAGTGATTTGCAGCTTCTAAATAAGCTTTATCTTTTCCAAGGCTGGAACCACAAAAGACACAGACATTCTTTATTTTCTTCGTGGACTGGGAGGTAGACATATTTGGTTTATAGAAGTGGTTGCTTAATGTCTGCTCCACTTAGACTTCGGGTTCTACATGAGATTTTAAAGATGAGAAATATACAAAAAGGGCTAAAGAGATAGACGAGTAGGTAATGAAAAGGTAATCCAAAGATTTAAACAAAATCTTGTGCGGATAAGAAAGTATGATAAGGTGATTGATAGTTTACAGAAAATCTAATTCACTTTTTGAAAAAGATTAGACTCTAATTGTATAACTTTTGACAATTGAGAACAATTCGACAGAAGACCCTCTTGACACAACTGTAGACTTTTTGACAAATATACACCAAGTCTAGAAATTTAATATAAACGACAAATACTGTAGAACTTTTGAAATTTGAGACACAAATCTTGAAATATCTGGATAAGCTTTTCAAAATTCAAACATATTACTTTACCGTATGTAACGTGTCTGATAAGATAATATATTTTATTATATATATATTTAAGAAAATCATAAATTAAATAAGATATTAACACTTACTGTATCAATCTAATAATCACAATTATTTCAAACACAAAAGCAAATATTCTGAGTAAAAGAAAAACACAAACTGTTGAACATCAGCTAAAACTGCTTCAAATAAGTAAAGACTAAATAACCTTTATAGAGCGATGACTTATTCCCCATCCAGTTTTCTTATGGCTTGGCAAACAGGATCTAGAAATACCATATTCCTGAGGCGTTGTCTTTCTGTATAAAATTTAGGCCAGAGTTTAAAAATAGCTCCTTGAACATATCCACTAGGGTGACCGTGGAGAGGAGGATGGATACTATCCAAGTTTTCCTTTGAAAGTCCATCCCTACAAAACCTTATTTTATCCTCTCTATTCGTAGACATATAACCAGGTGAAGTACATTTACCGTTACAATTTTGTCTTCCACACTTGTTACAAGCGACCACGATGGCACGGGTCTTCTTTTCATTGCACTACGACTGGTACCCGTTCCTGGTAAACCGACATCTTGACTAAAGTCACTCGGACGGATTTTCCCCTCTATCAACATTCTCACATCACAAGGGATACCAAAGCGCATAAGAATCCACAACCGAGTAATTCTAGCCTTGTATTTCTTTCTGAGAATCTTTTGGGAGAGTGATGGGAAATACTTTCTCAGATGTTGGTACTTTGGGTCCATGATGAGATGAAAGAAGAGTAAATAGAAAGGAAAAATTAAGATAGTAAATTACAGAATCCTAGAATTCCTTCTTCTTTTAGAGGAAAAGAAGAATTTTTTAATGAAAAAGAAGAGGATTTGCGATTTAGAGAGAAAATAACAAATTAAGAGAGAAAAAGTGAACTCGGAGAAATAAGCTCCTATGCACAGTAAACGTATATGTAAACAATAATTAAACCACTGTATATGACACGTATAGAGACCACGTGGGAGAGACAGTATGAATCAAACTGATTTAAGATTTGAACTAGGCCCAAATGTTCTTAGTTGAAAATGGTCAGGTTGTTTCGGGCCTTAACACATTTGGAACGAGTTAAATAACAAACATAAAATTGAAAACCAATTTGTATAAATCTTAAACCCAATTTAAAGCCCACTATAGATAAAGTTAATTATGAACAACAAATCTAATTTAACGACAACAAGGATCTTCCTGAATGATCTAGCAACTCAAATAATTTTGTTTTAATCAAAACCTTATTGAACAATACATACACCCATATGTTATTCATAATACTTAACATCTATCAATGGATTCATCATCATTACTACCAAGGGTTTAGAATGTGACTAACCTTGAAATCAATACGATTTACATCTTTCAACGTAGACCATATCAATGAACAAAGACACTAGATGTTACTACTTAAGAACATCTACAATCCTCACAATTCTACTTATACAATATCTAATTTCCTCATATAACAAAACCTTAGGTAACCAAAAGATTCACATCAAAACATCTAAACATCTATATATAAAGATTCACTGATACACTTAAATACAATGTACGTAACAAAATATTCCAATTTTGAGATTCATGCATTCTAGACTTTACACAGTCTCAACAGACCAAAAGTCTAACATTTATCTCTCTCAAGATTCAATACCATGATTCCCAACTTATATCATATTCCTCAAATAAATAGAACTTTCAAGAAAAGTTATTGACACTTATGTGCTCCATCGAATCCACACATAATCATTACTTAGGTTTGAATCAATTACGAAAAAAAAAAATTGGCATATCTATGCCAAACTTTAAAATCAATAAATCAAGCCTTATATTTCTTATTGTTTTTCACGAGACAAAAGGCTCTTAAATCCTCGTATCTACACGAATTTCTCATCGTTTATATGAATTAGATATGCTTATAGATCCTAATATTATACGAATCTCTCATAAGCAATCTACTTATAAACTCATTCCATATAATTATCATTCCCTCATAACTATTAATACTTTCCTTCTATATAATTATTGTACTCATATAACCATTAATATTTTCATTCTATGGCCTTTCCATGTTACATCCTTTTAGACTGTATAAATCAATGTGAAGGTTCATTTTGATGATGACAATGAAAATTCAGCTTCAAAACCATCTCAAAAATATATTTTTTTAAAGTGGTGCTACACTCCCTAGGTTAACCGAACCTAGGCTCTGATACCAAAAATTCTGTAACGCCCCTATATGGGGGTTAACAGTTTTTAATGAGATAAAATAAAAATAAATAATAAAAGTAAAACCTTAAAAATAAAATTTACCCGGGATTTAAATGAAAACTCTCAACTCAAAAATAAAAATATAAACGACAAATAAACCACAGTTTTAATGTAGCACCTTAAATTTAATAAAATAAACTGTTGTCATCATCATTTTAACCCTCAACACATTGTAATACAGTCACAGAAAGTAACAATTGATGCTTACATTATCATGAAGAACATTCTCAACAATTGAAGCAGTCCCAATGTAATATAGCTACATCACTTCCTCAACTATATTTCTCGTAGCCACCTCACACTTAGTGAGTCCTGAAAAGATAAAAATATAAGGGAATGAGCGACACTATGCTCAGTAGAGAAAGCCATTACTCACCTTTAGGTTTTTATCATTACCACATTAAAACCTGCTTGATTAGTAAGTTACATCATATTCCAGATTATGAGGTTTATTATGATCACATCTTATGGATACCGTAGTTAATCGTTACCAAGTGTCATAATTACACATTTATACAAATATTACCAATCATCATTGTTCCTAGGTATCCATGTTAAATTGAGTATCACTCAACTCATCGAAACCCAAATGGGCGCACTTGATCACCCTATAAACATTCCAAGGGTGTTCCGGTGAGGGGACATCAAGCCCCGAGTCCTCACCAAGTCGATTCCTGTACAGTGTGTTCTGGGACTTTCAACCCAAGGAAGCGTTATCACCTTCCCCCTATTTTACCTTTTAGGGTATTCATGCCCAAGGACGTAATCGCCGCCCTCTTCATGTCTCACCATTTCTCTATATTAAATCATTATTAATAGAGTCAGTTTTCCTAACCATGCTTCTCAATTTATAACATGTGTCAATTCATTATGTTCCTCGCCGTACAATACAAGACGAGTCTATGTCATAGTTTCATATGTGATACTCATATAATATCAGTTCAACATAGATATATATATATATTGCGGCAAAATAATCAATTTTAATTCTATAAAAACCTCACAAAAGATGAGTAATAGAATCCCTACCTTTCAAGCTTATCAACAATCTTTTAATCCTGGAATCAATTAACGTTAGCTCCATACTCCCTTGATCCTAAGGCGTGCATAAGGACAATTAAAACTAAAGCACAACATACAACTACATTCATAAATAAATCATGTGTAAACCTATCTTACTAGTATGCCATTAAAGCTTTTATATAAATCTCTTTTGAATACCACAGTAAACAATTTTTGTCTTAACACAATATAAAATGTGAACAAGTAATCTATATGTTTTAGTCCCTAATAAGATTCATCAATCACTTAGGATAATATTGGAAAGGTTGCAAGACATTAAAGAATTAGGTGGTGAGCAAAGATGGGTTCTTGGTTCAGGTTAGCAGCTGGTATACCATAACAAACTGGCAGATTTACTAGTTTCCAATACAAAAATTGAATAATTCTTAGAAAATAAAATACAACTCCGATTTAGGTTTATGATAGCTCGTTAGAAAGCCTAGGATGCTACTTTTCAAATATGCAAACCAATTCATAAAATTCATTTTAATTTAATCTTAGAATTTCAAGAAATAACCACTGCCCATAGAGGTATTACAAAGTTTAACAATATAAATTTTCTTTCTAGGGCATATACACTTAGACTTCATACATATGCTCCAAAATAGCAACAAACATATACTTAGGTTTAAGAACGCAAATTTGAATAATCCTTTAGTATAAAAGAAAATTTATAAATGAAAGACTAAATTTGTTCATAAGATTCTAACATCGGATTATGGTTAGTTGGAAGCTTGAAATGGCTTCAAAACAGGTTCCTTTACTTCGGTATGACTGAAATTCTTGCTCGAATGGAGGTGATGGTGGCTGATTTTTATGGCTGCCTTGAAGAAGTTCTCTAAGTATTTTGTTTCAGCAAAGAAATAAGAAAAAGAGTGTGGGAACCGTGGAAGAGAAAGGAAGAAAAGATGAAGTCTTTGAAGAGAAGTGATAGAAACAATTACGGAGGAGACATGTTGAAGCATGTCACGGAGGAAATAAAGAAAATGAGGGTCAAGAATAGTTGGAAAAGATATCCTTATGTCTCATCTAAAGACTTTAACACACATAATGCCAATATGACATTTTTGAGATTTATTAGAAGTTCTAAGGCTTTTTAGTAATCATACTAAATAAATATAGGAGAATTTTAGAAAATTTAAAAATAGATAAAAATAAATATTATAAAATAAATTTAAATGAAGCAATTTTTTTTATACACTAAAAATTAATTTAATTACCTCAATACCCATTAGGAGAATAACGGGTGTCACATATATATTTTGATAATTTTTTAAAGTAGGAGTATTTTACCCCACCGTATTAATTAATATTCTCCAAATTATTTTTAAATTTCATATTAATAAATTTATAAATATATAAATATATTTTGTTTATGCCTATGTTAATCAATTTATATTCCTACTAATCTATCATTTTTTCTTAGTAAAAAAATCTAATTCATGTAATAAAAAGACAAGTTACAGACAAATTGAATTAAAAAAAAACATTTTTAAACAAAACAAAACAAAACAACCCAACACATTCAAAATTCAACTAAAAAAGACAATACTTATATATATCTTAACCACTCATTTGAAATTTTTAACACCGAATTAAGGAACAAAAGTTCCTTAATATACTAAAATGTATGTTACGATTATTTTCTAATATTGTTTTATGTACTGTAATAAGAAATTAAAAAAATAATATTTTTATATGGGGATGTTCATATATTTAACAGGTGTAAGTAGAATCACTCTTTTCTTATTAGTATAGGCACTACACATTTAGTACAACTTCACATATTTAATATTTTTTATATACTTATTTAACAATATAACTAATTTTAGCATATATTTTTTCATTTAGGGACCATATAATACAAGTTTTAACATAGGGACTATTTATAAAGAGAAGAGATAGTTCAGGGACCATTTATGAGATAAAGTTAAATTATTTCATCTAAAATTTAACAAATGGAACTGGTTGCACTGGTTGCTTTGGCTTTGGCAACTTACATTGCATGTGGCTATGACCCCGGCCCTCTCCAAGATTTTTGTGTAGCTATTCATGACCCAAAACATGTTTGTAAGTGTCATTTTTCCACATTAATTAATTAATTTATTTTTTCTTATTCCCTCTCATGATCATATTCACAATTATATGGTACTCGTGGAAAGCAAATGTAGGTAATTTTTCCAATATGTTTGCGGAATACTTTATAAGTAAATATATAGATGCAATGTATATAATACCAGATATATTTTTCCTGTATTTATGGAATATTAATATGTAATGGACAGAAGTGAAATACCGGATCTGTTTTATTTGTGTTAATTATATTGAATATGAAGATAACATTTTTCAATATTTCATAGAGACATATTATTGGAAAATTTAATTTCACCGACTATGGTACCACAAATTTAAGAAAAACAGAAGAAAACCACTAGGCACAAATTTAAGATTAGGTTAATTATCATCCTTGTTTTCTTTGCTGTAACTTCAAATATTAACTTGATATAATATAAGTGCTTGTGAAAGGGAAATTCTGCAAGGACCCGAAGCTGGTGAAGGCAGAGGACTTCTTCTTCTCAGAGCTCGACATCCCTCGAGACACAATCAATGCAGTCGAATCCAACGTGACCATGGTGGACGTCGACTACATTCCGGGCCTGAACACTCTCGGCGCTTACGGGCAGAACCCCCCTCACACCCACCCGCGCAGCACCGAAATCCTGTTCCTCGCCGAGGGCATGCTTTACGTCGGATTCGTGTCGTCCAACCAGGACGGAAACCGCCTCTTCATCAAGATTCTTCACAAAGGAGACGTGTTTGTGTTCCCGATTAATATGATTCACTTCCAGTTCAACATTGGGAAGTACCCCGCCGTGGCCTTCTCCGGGTTTGGCAGCCAAGTGGCGGGAACCATCACCATTGCTAACACCGTGTTCGGGTCGGACCCTCCCATCAACCCTGAGGTCCTCGCCAAGGCTTTCATGTTGGACAAGGATGTGGTTGAAAAGCTTCAGAAGAAGTTTGCTCCATGACTCATGAGTTGATCATATACGTATCTAGCTACTAAAGTTTCACGAGTGCTATTATTACTACTGCGTAATTAATTTCTAACAATATAATTACGTGGTTTTAAATAACAGTTCTTTACATCTTGTAACGACTAATGATCAACGACTTTGGTCGTGACTAAATAAACATAAGAATGGTATTTCATATAGTTTTGGTATTCCGGGTAATTAGCTAATCCCTCTCTCTTTAATTTGTAGGTTAATTACATAAGCCAGTGAGAATGGAAAATAATAATAACCTATATAAACTGATAATGTGACGAACGATACTGACATAACATGCGACAGTAACCCCATAAGTGAGGCATTAACGATGAAAATAATAATAACCTGGAGAACGACAACAATAATAAGCAAGATGAAGATGGAAACCAACAACAATGCAAAAACTATATCAAATCGGAAGCGACTGCGAACTCTTAAAAAGACCTCATTTGAGGGGCGGGCAATACTGCTAAATTCAATTGAGAGAAATCTGGTCAGGAGAGAAGTAGAGAGAGAAAACTGGTCGGGGTCGGTGGGCCTGCGCGTGGCCGACCTGCTGGCCTCCGTTCTTCGTCCAAGGGGTGGTTGCCGGGTGATCTACACAATGGCAGGGTTCGTTACGCTAGCGCAGAGACGATGGGCTCATGGCGGAACTCGTCTCGCGGAGAGCTGCTCTTGGGAGGATTGCTGCCGTTGTCATCGTCGAACTGGGTCGGGACCGAGGAGCAAGGACAGGCCGTCGTGCGCCAAGGTCGAGAGAGGTTCAAATCTGCTCCGGCTCTGGTTCGGTTCGGGCGGCCGTGGGAGGAGAAGGGACTGCTGGGATCTACAGCGGGCATGGCCAGTGTTTGTCGAGCTCTGGCGTGGAGGGACGCAACCAGGGCTGAGGTTGGGCCCGTGCTGCCAGGGGTGTGGGGGCTACGGGTTTTTCGCCCCTGCTACAAGGAAGGACGAGTAGGGGCTGCAAATGCTCTCCGGTGGAAAGTTGGTTGGAGTTTGGAGCCTCAGGCCTCCAGGTCGCTTGCGCTGAGTGATCTCGGATGCGTGGATCGGCTGCTTTTTGTTTTTTTATTCTGTGTTGTTTTTGTATATTGTGCTTGATGTAACAAGGACAATGGTTTTACCACTGGTCTTTTGTGTTGCTTTGTGTGAGGTGTTTTGGCCTCGGTGTTTTATTTGGTGTGGCCGGTGTCTGTCGAGCTCCGACGCTGAGGGGGCCGCTTGGTCGGTTGGGTAGTGTTTTGAGTTAGAAACGGCTCTCTTCCAAGATTGTATTAACCTCAGTTTGTAGTAGTATATCTTCGTTTAGGGTTAAAGTTTACTTTTAGATTATCGAGTAGATCCTTAGAGTCTATATAGATAACATGTTTTTCGGTTTTTATACCACCTTTGTATCCAAGCCCGTTCGGATTTCTTTGGTACTATGATCTCCACTTATTAGCCAAAAAAAAAAAAAAAAAACCTCATTTGGGGAATAGCAACAACATAAAGAAAAACGACAATTAGATGATAAACAACGTCAGCTTCATAAGTGACTTTGACGTAAGAAACGACAATATCCCCATCTAATTGTATTACTTGGGAAAAAGGAAATAATCTAACGAAACGGCATGAAAACATAAAACCACAATAACGTAGAAGAACGTGTCTATTTAAAAACGATAAACTACAATATCAACTTAGGGATAAACGATAATGTCATAAAAACGACACAAACAAAGGGCAATGGCCAATAGTAATAACACTCATGATGGCATCAAAACCTAAACCAAATCATCCACCGCAGTTCTCTGTTTGCCCACTACAATTACGGCGTTGCCCCTGCGGTCCCTCTACTATTAGACCATGCTCAATATATTTAGAAGTTAGTCCATTTTCTAACTACAGTTTGTTATTTTCCAGCATTAATTTTACTTTTGGCAAACGTATATTACACAACTTGTCCCATTTTGATTCTGAACTTTAAAACGTAATAAATTACATCATTGAACTATTACACTTGTCCCATTTTGGCCCTACCGTTAAATATTAACAAGCCTATAATTTTACTTTTAACGCTTTAACTATGCAACTTGTCCTATTTTGACCCATAAACTTTAAACTATAATAAATTACACCCTTAAACTATAAAACTTGTCTTATTTTGATCATTTCATAATTAAATCTATTGAATATTAATGGATTGAAACAAATGACTATTTTAATTTTTTGGCTCTATATATGTTTTTAGCATATATTTTGAAATCAAAATATCTACATCTTATTTCTTCATTATATTTTTACTTTTTTCTCTTTTTTATGTATATAATTTTGTTGATAAAAGTTTTACTTTTTTTGCTCAAAAAGTTTAACTAAATTTTCTCCATCATATGTTTAAGATGAATTAAAGTTAAAACAAAAAAAAAGAATTACCAACAAATAAGAAAAAAAACACTGGATATATGGGTAGCTAACAAAAATGACATGTGGATAGTATAGTATAACTTACTTGTCATTTTTTATGACTAAATTTGGAGGTTGAAAATTACATTAATGATATAATACAGAATACTTCGCTTAATTGGACTCAAAATTTGTATTAATTTTAAGTTAACAAAAATGTACATTTGTTTATAAAATCCCTATTGTGAGGTCTAGAATAGATGAAGTCAATTACAAAAGATTTAATATTGACCGTCAATTTGCAAATATTTACATATATATGTGGCTTAATTCGTTAATATTTCATGGATTTAGTAATTAAATGGTCAAAATAAGACGAGTTTCATAATTCAGGGGTGTGATTTATTATACTTTAAAATTTAAGAGTTAAAATTAGACAAGTTGTATAATTTAGGGAGCAAAAGTAAAACTATTTGCTCAAGTCTGTTAATATTTTAACGGTATTATTAATAGAAGGGACAAAATAAGACAAGTTGAATAGCATGAGGTGTGATTTGCTATGTTTTATAGCTTAAGGATCAAAATAAAATAAATTGTATATTTCAAGAGCCAAAAATAAAATTGACCCTATTTTCCTTCCGTTAACTTTTCACTGCATATGGACAGTTGGGGACAGATTCAAAACCAAAGGAGGTGCGCGCCTAGAGCTTTTAATATTGTTTAATTACTGCTTGATTTGGAAACCGATATTAATTTTGCAAGGACATAAAAGACAAGACAATTAGCAATTGAAAAAGCCTGAGAAAATGAAAAAGGGCCGTTACTTGAGGGAAACGAAAACAACCTGATACGATATGTATGTGAAAAACGACATCGCCTGGTGAATTGCTAATCTATGAACGCATGAAATCGACATGATCGCCTGACGAAATGGCAAGTTTACAAATGACATTAATGATGATGGTGAAAATTGGTCAACCTAAAACGTCATCAACATAAGAAATGACGACATCTCTATCAAAGCGCATTAGTTCGGAAACGACAACAATCTGAAAAAGAAAACATTACTTTAACAAACGACAACAATGTAAATGCAACGTCCACTTGAAAACGACTGTAAACTAGTAAAAGACAGGAATATAGAAACTAAAATAATCTGACAAACGACACTGATAAGCAAACTGCGATAAGCCCTGTAAACAAGGCATTAACGTTGGAAAACGACAACACGAAAATGAAAACCAAGAATTATGTGAAATGACATCAAATTGAAAACGAGCGTGAAATGTGTCAACTTAAAAACAACTAGGACATCAACTTAAGGAACGACAATAATGTCACAAAAACGGCTGCACCATGGGAAACGACAAAAATAAAACTAAAGGACACTTAGTAACCTTAAAACGACATGAATTAAAAATAACAATAGAAAAACAACAGCAGCAAGAACATCGATACTACGATAACCTCACTTTGGCATAAAAACCCAAACCAGATCATCCACCGCAGCCTTCTGTTTGCTCAGTGCTTGTTGCTTGAGAAGTTCCCTTGCAAAAATATGTAGTTGATTAGGGAAAATGAAGTTTTATGGTTATTCATAATGAAGAAAGACTAGCACATTGCACGTGTTCCATCGCTTCGACTAATTATGAGAAGATACACCAACCAAATAATTTCTTAGTTAGAGAGGGAATAATTACTTCCACATTTTCCTAAGAAGCAAAGCACAGCTTTTCAGCCTTTTAGACTAGAAGGGGAAATAGAGTAACAATTACAGCACGTAAATCATTCTCTGTAGAAAAATGCCTCTTGAACCACCGTTTATATAATTTAGCCAAAAAGAAAATTAAAAAAAAAAGTTTTAATAATTTGAACATCATGAAGGGATCGCAAAATGAAGCAACTGGATGGAAAAGGGAACACGAATTTGGTGTACAACGATACAAGTAAAACAACAACAACAAGATGTGATAGAATTTAAGATTTTTTTAAAAAAGTATTTAATTAAAAATATTAGTACGCCATAGATAGTAGTAGTACTGAAATTAAAGTCTTTAAATGATCATTAGGTGCCGTACTATTATATGAATCCAATAACTGCCGATGGAGTAGGGAAGGCGATTAGAATTAGGTTTATACTCTTTGTTTGATATAAACTGGTAAAGAGGAATATAATTATATTGCAATGTTTTTTTTGGTGGAAAATACGAATAAAAGAGAGGGAAAATGATGAAAAAAAAGTACTTTAGTGAGTCCTACCGTCTATGTATAACTTCAATAGTAGGTAATACAATAGAAGTGAATATCGATATAAATCCTTTGAGAAATATGGGTAAAGGGTCTTTAATGAGCCTGGGATATACTTTTTCAAGGAGAAAGTTTCAGTTTAATCCTTTAAGAAGTACTTCTAATTATCTGCTTCATTTTTAGATTTATTTGTGGTGTTGTCTCTTTTCCATGTTGTTTCAAATTTTCATACAGTTTTGTATTTTTCATTTATTTAATATATTTTCGAGCGGGGAATTTGGTAAGGGATTTGGGTGTTAGTAGTGGTAACCTAATTAGAAAGTGTTATAGTAGCCTTTTGATTAAAGTAGTCATTCCCTCTCGCAATTTATTGAAAAAAATATTGACATAAAAATATGAATAACTTTAAACAAAAACAAATTCTTTGAAAGGCACCTTTAACAACTATTTTTCATGATATTTTTTGCATCAGATATAAATTCAGAAAGGTGAATCTATACACTTTTTTTATGCTCAAATCTATAGATAGGGTACTTGAGAGAGTAGTTTAAACCATTAGTTTGGTTTAAAAACTGTAACATGAAGAGCTTTACATTATAACAATTTATTATAGTATATAAGTACTTTACACTGTTCTCAGTTCAAATTATTAGTTTGAACTACTCTTTCAAACACTATAATACTCGTCTTCTTGACAGTATGCTTAATTATCAAGTATAACCTTATGCCTTATGTTGTTGAGCAAATACATAGACAAGAATATTTCTTCGAAATATTATACATAAATTGGTTATATTACCTTGTAATATCATTCGATTCCTTCAAAAATAAACAATAACGATGATAATTGAAACGGGTATAGATCTGTTGATGAAAACTATATTCTGTTGGGAATTGAAAAGTGCCCAGTACTCAATGCAAGGATCAATAGTCATGAGCTCGCCCATGTATAAATAGACGTAACGGGGAAGCTAGATTATCTAAATCAAACCATTATAGAGACACATATAACAGAGATTTATTAGATCACTAGGGATGACGGAGGCTACTGTTGCTTTGGCTTCCTCAACTTATATTGCATGTGGCTATGACCCTGGCCCTCCCCAAGACTTTTGTGTAAGTGTTGATGTCCCCAAACATGTTTGTAAGTGTCATTTTTCCACGTTAATTTATTTTCTTTTAAAGAGTGCTAACAACACTTTCTTTCTCATTCTCTTTTATACCCTGCAATCCACTATTTTATTTTCTGTTTAAATAATAATTTATTATGTTAATGAATTATATGTGTCAAACTCAAAGAATGTAAAAGAGAGCGACAGAGAGATTGCTACTGGCATTCTTCTTTTTTCCAAGGGTTACTAACATTGATGGTCCTAAAGTTTAGGGTCTCTTTCACTTTGCCCCTAAATTTTCAAACCTCTTCACTTTGCTTATGAATTTTAAAATTACCATTTTGCCCTTGTTTTAAAGCTTCTTATTTTGTCTTCTATTTTCCAATATTATGTTCAAGTAGATAGAATTAAGCCTAAGTGATCCGCATATAGGTCACATGCTAGAGCAGAAATGAGATTTTATCACTTTCAGATTTTTTTTTTCACATTTACATTCTAATTTAATTTTTTTTATTTGCTCTCATTTAAAAAGGGTTTGTATGCATATTTTTTCTAGATATTATTCGCCAAAGATAAGGATAAAAAGAAAGAATAAGAAACATTCCATCTTGACTTTTTCCAAGTAGGGAAATCAGATGGAATCCTAAACCCAAAAGGGAATATGATATGTTAAAAATCCAATGATTGAAGAAACAGTCCTAAGATCTTTGACAATCTTACTATAAATAGAACGAAAAACCAATTGAGAAAGCATATTTAGCTCATTTCTTACTACGTTGATTGTTCTCTTCTTTTCTACTTTGCTCTAATATATCTCCATTATTGTTTACCTAAGTTTCAGAGTGTCTCTACACATTAACCGGTAACCATCCAAAGGCGTAAGAACCTAGACATTCTATTGGAGATCATCAAAGCATGTATGAGGGGAACAATGTTTGGAAATTTACTCCAGCAGTAGGTCAATTGACAACCCCTATGCTAGGACCTACAGATCAAACCTCATTAAAATGTTCTAATATAAAACCATCAACGGTAAAAATTAAAGGAAAAAAAAGGCTACTTAATCTTAGTATCTTATGAAAATAGGTAGCTAGGAACATCAATCACAATTCTCGAGATAAGTAACTTGCCAAAAAACAGAATTTGTCAGTCACCGTTCTAAACCCTGCATTTAAACTGCTTTTTAAGGGAACTTATCTGCTACTTGATTGCCTTCTTTAAAGATGTGAGAAACTTGGATACATGTATATATAATTATATGTAAGGTGACCAGTTAATATAATGCCATAAACACTATTTCATAGAAATATCTGCCATTAAATATGAGATTATCATTCTAATAAGGGCCGATGAAGCTAAATCCATTTTTCCATGATCTCAACGAGCTTCACACTCAGAGTACACTAGATACAATTAATTGGGATTATTCAAGCTGTAATAATAGTTTCTCTAGTGGATAATATTTCGCAAGATGGAGCCGGTAGTAATGAAGTACTAATCGGGCATAATTTCCTCATGCGGGTTTCTGTAGCTGAAGTGATTATGTGGAAGTCTGCTGTGGCAACAAGACTAGTTGGAGAACTATATATTAATAAAACGTAACACAATATTACCTATAATAACAAACAACGGCGGAGCTAGATTTTTTTTTTTTTATCAATTAAGACATTTTTTTTATCAATTAAAACATTATGTTAAAAAGTACTAATAAATTTTACTATATACAGATATAATTATATATTTTGATTATTGAATGGTGGCATAATAATTCAAAATTTTAAATTTTAATAGAAGCATAATTATAATTTTTTTTCTAAAACAAGTACAATTAAAACTTTAATAAAATTTTAAAGTAAAAAATTAAAATTTTAAAAGCTGCTTAGTGTACGTGCCCCATTCAAAAGTATATGATTTAGCCACAAATAACCAGGTAAAAAATGATTGAATTTCAACGCTCCCGGATATTAAAAAATTAAATATGACGTATTTCTACGTGAGTTCATTGCTGGAAACCAAATGGTGCGTAATTAAGTAAATATATCTATGTAGGTAGTGTTCTTTTTTTTTTTTTTTCGGCTACTGAAATATGTAAGTAGTGGTTGAAGAGTGGTAATTTTCCTCTTGATACTGTAATGCCCGACAAAGTCTTATCTTCTAATTAAGTGAATATCTTCCAAGTCTCATCTTCTTAGTGTGGACAGTGACAAAGACAGTGGGGTGGGGGCCAGGTTTTTTATTTTTTAGATGTAGTTGTTTTAATTTTAATATAGTAGGTATGTATATAAATTAGACCTAATCTCCTTAAATTAATAGTTCTCTAAATGTTAATATAATCTTAATAAAAAAAATTTGACCCCACTAATAAATCCCGACTCCGTTATTGTATATAGATCACACTAGACTAAAATCCCATATCCATAATTTGATGTATTAATCTAGTGCAAAGATTTCTCATCCCTCACTACCGATTAAAAATAAAACCATATATATATATATATATATGTGTGTATATATATGTAACATTTACCTCATTCCCAGAGATATCCATCAAATAAGCATCTTAAGGAAGATCATGAAGGGCATTCCTTTTCTTGTCATATTTATTATTTTGGCTTTGGCAACTTTCATCGCCTCAGCTTATGACCCAAGCCCTCTCCAGGACTTCTGCGTAGCAATAGACGACCCTAGCAGGGCATGTACGCATGTGTCTTTTTCTTTTTTTTTTGTTTAATGCATGTACGTGTGTGCATTTTTTTGTTTGTTTGTTTTTTATTTTTTTAATACATGTACGTATGTGTACTGTATTCGTTTTTTTTAATGCATTTACGTATGTTTTAATATGTTTACTATTAACATTCTCGCATCATGTATGTGCCACTTGTTTGATACTAACTAGAAATTTGATGTTTTACAGCGTTTGTGAATGGGAAATTCTGCAAAGACCCAAAGCTCATTGATGTAGACGATTTCTTCACTTCTGGGCTCAACATTCCTGGGAACACAATTAACAGAGTTGGATCCAATGTGACCACCGTGAATGTTGACAGAATTCCAGGGATCAATACTCTTGGGGTATCATTCGCTCGCATCGACTATGCGCCATTAGGCCAAAACCCGCCTCATACTCACCCTCGTGCCACTGAAGTCTTCGCTGTCGCGGTGGGAAAACTATTCGTCGGTTTTGTGACGTCGAATCAAGACGGAAACCGTCTCTTTGCAAGGATCTTAAACCCAGGAGATGTGTTTGTGTTCCCAATTGGTACGATTCACTTCCAATTCAATCTGGGACGTACTCCAGCATTTGCCTATTCTGTTCTTAGCGGCCAAAACCCAGGAACTATTACAATTGGAAATGCAATATTTGGTTCTAAGCCTCTAATTAACCCTGAAATCCTTGCCAAGGCCTTCCACATGGAGAATAAATCTGTCAGCTTTCTTCAGAAGCGTTTCTGGGATGACAACAGCTAGATCATGAGCAAGAGCTATATATGAAACACTACTGCATGAACAAGGAGTACTAGAAACACTCTCTCTTTTAATACTCTTTTCAATTATTATTTGACACGTAAAATTCACAAATATTATAAATTATTTTTTTAACAAAAAATTAAATAGTGGAATCTACGTGTCAGATAATAAATAAAGTGTAAAAAGAGTAAGAAAGAGAATACAACTAGCACTTTTTTTACATGATTATATTATCTATTTCCGTACGCTCTTAAACATGTTTGCTATGTATGTTCGCTGTTTGGAATGTGGTAAGTACTTCTCTAATTGTGGAACTTCCTTCCACTTTGTAATTGCCCAATATAATTAGAGGTATATTATACAATTTGAATAAAACTAAAACTTAAGTACCTGAAGTATATATGTACAAAAATTCATGCGTCAAACATGCATATATAAATCTCTAGATTATATAGGCATATACAGTTCATGACCATGAGTAGGCCTTGAATATTAGTTGCCTTCTGTAATTTTGGCTTAAAAAATCCATTTCTCAAGACCACAAATGCACTAAATTATAGTAATCAGATTGTGATTATGTCATAGACTAAAAAGAAGTTGATCAATGGGTTAAGTGCAGCCAACAAGACTAGTGGAGGCCAATTTCATCAGTAAGTTGCAACATTTCAACACCTTGATATAAATCCTTAACTTTGGCGAATATGTACTATCTTAACTTTGTTGTTATAATTTTTCTTAATTTAATAATGTCCGAGTGGGGGTACGGCCATAAGGTAGGATTTAGATGTCAACTTAATTCAGATATTTTTCTACTTTTAATATTTGGTTATCATCTCTCCTTATTCATTAGAAAAACACTATTTCATATAAGTTGCAACTTTATGCTCAAATATTCATACTTTCTCTGAGTCAATGGTCTATTTTGTCCCATATTGCACTTACAGCAGGCCTTGCTAATTTATAAAAAGTTTTTACATTTTCATGTTCTATATTTTAAGGATATAAAAAAACTATACCCTATATTTTCGATTATTGTACATGTATCTATTTACATTTTGAATTTATGCTTAATCCTTAATTAACGGTCACTTTTTACCATGAAAAATATCAAAACACCCTCAAAGAAAATTCAAAATTTCAAAAAAAAATCTAAATCTAAATCTAAACAAATTGAAAAAAAAAAACTAAAACAAAAAAAAATCTATCTGGCTCACCCAACGAAGCATCACCTGCTCCACACACGATCCGCTCAACCCAAGACATACCACTCCTAATAGCCAACGGCTATTACTAACCTACATCAAGTAAAGTGCCACCCTTGTCCTCCGCCTACAAAGATGCTATGCCTATCCTCAGTTATCTCGCTATCGCCTAGTTCTAAGCAACCAAGCCTCACGGAACGCAAAATCTGTGATGCCCATCTAAATCTCGATCATATGATCGAGCCCATCCTCATATTCTCTAAGATCTATACGACCCAATGCCAGATGCTGCCAAGCCCTACCACGAGCCTACCAAACTTAGTAAGGCTCAAAATTTGTTGTCAAGAAAAGATACAAATTTAGCCTAAATTCTAAATCTAAAGGACATATAAATAAGCATTAGTCTAAAGTATATTGTATAATTTTCCTATGCCCTTTGTTGATGCCTAGTGTCAATCAACACCACATGTGGCTACGCACGGTAGTTGGACTACCTGACCTGCTCGTCTCAACTTCCCAAGGGGAACCTACAACAAGAAAAAAGGATGCTTTAGAGGTCAAGAGGACACCAGTATGGTATAAGCCAAAGGCTTTTCGACGCTTAAGTTAAGAACTTGTTCGACCGAGAGTGAGAGAAAGTCCACTTATTTTAGTAGTGGAGTAAATGCTCCTATTTATAGGCCACCAATTAGATCTGGTGTAAGGTGGGTTTAACCCTTGACTCGGATGCTCCATATGGTGGTGTCAGGGGGTATATGACACGTGTCACAATCCTAGAAGGGGGACAACCCTTTATCTAAAGGCTATAATGAGGCCATTTGGTGGCCTTGGAAAATGAGTTGTTACCTCGCTTTAGGCTATATATTTCTGTCCTGAGCACGTATTCTGCACAAAGAGGTGACTTTTCATGTTGTGGCCAAATGAGGCCCTCGGGATCATCTCGGCAAGAAGTGTCTATCAACGGATGGCTTTTACCTGAGCAAGGTGGTCGGACAGCTGAGGTCAACTCTTCGAGAAAGAGACACCGAGCATACCCCCAACAGTAGCCCCTTAGTGCACCTAGGTCGGTGCTTGGCCAGGTTGCACCTTGCCCAAATGGGGTTGGTCGGCTGCAATGGTCCTCAGATATACGTCTTCGGGATTATGGGATCCCAAAGACCTTTTGAGGCGGTTGGTCAAGTTCAATTGACACGTGCTAGGTTGCCATTGGCTACTTCCCTGACGAGTGTAATTATTGCACCTCCTTGTATTCTACATCCAATCTTTGGCTATAAATAGGGGAAGCCTCCTGTTTATTTGGTTTACTTTACTTACAAATTCCTCAAAGCTTGCGTCTAGCTGCCAAGCAGGACTCGACAAACTTGGACTACTCTACTTTCTTCAAACTTGAATAGGTAATTCTTGAACATCAAATGAATGATAACTAATCAGCTAGCGTCTTTGGGTTGGACGAGAATATTAAGTCCAACCACTAGAGCCCCGTGGAGAGGGGAAGTAAGGATGAGGAGGCCCTAGCCCCAACCAAGCAGGATGCCGTTGGATAAGAGCAGGGCACAACCCAGGCAGTTGTCGACCTAGATGTTGATGACACCAGTGACAATAATAAGCTTGAAGCTTAGGGTTGTTCTCCTTATTATTTCTCCTCTCTTTTGTTGTCTTTCTTTTTGTGCATGAGTATAGAAGGTGACTGGTTATTCTACCACCCTAGACATTTATTGTGACACCCATTATTTTCTTAACAGGTAATATAGTTATTAAATTTAATTATTAGTGTGCTAACTAGAATTTGTTTCATCTAAAATCTATTTCATCCTATTTATTTCTACCTATTTCAAAATTTTCTAAAATTTTTCTATACCTATTTAGTATATTTACCGAAACACTCTTGGAACATCAAATTAATTACTAAAATGCCATTTGACATTATATGAACTAAAGTCTCCAAAGGAGACATAATATACTTAATGCTTCACCTACTTGTCTCCCACTTCCCAATATTTTCCTTATTCAATCGGGACCTCCAACAAAGAAAACCATGCATTCATTTTCTTTTCTCCGTGCAACACTTATCTTTTCCTTCCTCCTTGAAATGTCTTCCTCTCATTCTCTTCTTCTTCTTTCTTCTGCTCTCTAAGCCTGAGAAAACCAGCTCCATGTTGTTCAAAAGTCTCTATGCTAAAGTTGAACTTGAGCTTTAATCCCTTAAATTGATGACTTAAAGTTTTCAATGAGATTTTAAGGTAAGATTTTAGAAATATTAATCTAGTTTTATCTACCATCTTTACTTTGAATTTGCTCATTTATATTGCTGCACAATTTAGATATCATAGTTTTGAATGAGAAAGTTTGATATAAGCATGTTTTCACCCTTATTTACAAGAAAGGCTAAAGATATAGTTTGATGATGATTTTGGTATAAAACTTATGAGAATATGTTTATTGTGATTATATAATGCATGTTGTATATTTTGGAATGGTTTTGAGATTTTGAACAAGGATAATATGCTTTGGGTTAAAGGAAAACTTGACATTCCATAAACTTTGTAATACCTCTATGGACAGTGGTTATTTCTTGAAATTCTAGGATTAAATTAAAATGAATTTTGTAAATTAGTTTGCATATTTAAAAAGTAGACATCCTAAGGTTTCTAAGGAGCTATCATAAGCCTAAATTAGAGTTGTATTTTATTTTCTATGAATTTTTCAATTTTTAGATTAGAAACCAGTAAACCTGCCAGTGGCAATATACCACCCATTTACATTAAGTAAACCACCTGTTAACCCATGTGATGATTGTAGATAATGAACCTATCCTCTTTACAAAAGTGTACTACTAGTTTGCCATGTTATACTAGCTGCTAACCTGAACCTAGAACCCATCTTTGCTCACCACTTAATTCCTTAATGTCTTACAACCTTTTCAATTTTATCCTAAGTGATTGATAAATTTTATTAGGGACTAAAACATATAGATTGCTTGTATACATTTTATATTGTGTTAAGACAAAAATTGTTTACTTTGGTATTCAAAAAGGAATTTGCATAAAAGCTTTAATAGCACACTAGTAAGATGGATTTACACATGATTTATTTATGTATGTGGTTGTATGTTGTGCTTTAGTTTTAATTGTCCTTATGCACACCTTAGGATCAAGAGAGTATGGAGCTAATGTTAATTGATTTTGGGATTGAAAGATTGTTGATAAGCTTAGAAGGTAGGGATTCTATTACTCATATTTTGTGAGGTTTTGATAAATTAAAATTTGGTTATTTATATCGCAAGATATGTATATGATATTTTGAATATATATGATAATATCTATAATATGATGGTGTGGAACTCGTCTTGTAATATACAACGAGGAACATAATGATTTGACACATGTTGTTGTAAATTAAGAAGCATGGTTAGGAAAACTGACTCTATAAATAACGATTAAATATAGAGAAATGGTGAGACGTGAAGATGACGACGGTTACGTCTTTGGATACAAATACCCTAAAAGGTAAAATAAGGGGTAGGTAATGACGCTCCCTTGGGTCGAAAGTCCCAGAACACACTGTATAGGAATCGACTTGATGAAGACTCGGGGCTTGATGTCCCCTCACCGGAACACCCTTATAATGTTTAGAGGGTAATCAAGAGCACCCATTTGGGTTTCGATGAGTTGAGTGATACTCTATTGAACGTGGATACCTAGGAATAATGATGAACTGTAATATTTATATATATATATATACATACGTATGAAACTTGGTAATGACTAACTATAATATCTACGGAATATGATTATAATAAATCTCATAATCTGGATAATGATGAGTATTAACTAACCATGCAGGTTTTAATGTGGTAATGATAAAAACCTAAAGGTGAGTAATGGTTTTTCCTACTGAGCATATTGTCACTCATTCCCTTATATTTGTATCTTTTCAGGACTCACTAACTGTGAGGTGGCTATGAGAAAAATAGTTGAGGAAGCTATGTAGCTATATTACGTTGGGACTGCTTCAATTACGAAGAGTGTTCTTCATGATAATGTAAGCATCAATTATTACTTTTTATGACTATATTAAAATGCGTTGAGGGTTGAAATGATGATGACGATAGTTTATATTATTAAATTTTAAGGTGCCACATTAAACTATGGTTTAATTGTCATTTATATTTTTATTTTTAATTTGAGAGTTTTCATTTAAGCCCCAGGCAACTTTATTTTTGAGGTTTTACTTTTATTTTTTATTTTTATTTTAATTCATTAAAAACTGTTAACTCCCATATAGGGGCGTTACATTTATTTATATATAACATTCAAATTTCCCAATTACCAAGTTGTTCGAATTTATATATATTTTTCATACATATTTTCTTTGAAGCATATTTTGCTTATTTTCTTTAAGCCTATTATGCACGAATTTAGGGTATGATGTCATGATACCTCTACACCCCCTAGACTTGTTAAGTCCTTTAGGAATTCTACAAGTCTACTTATGGTCGGAAGTTTTCTCCCTAGGTCAACCATAACTTAGTGTGAGGGGGTCGGGTAATCCGTGGTTTCATTGGACTATAAACTATGTTTTAAGTTTGCCTATGGTTGGGTTTTATGCTGACTAGCTCCCCAATTGGGAGTTAAAATAGCCCAACCCCTCAGTTGGGAATTAGTGGCCCCCTAAGTGGCCTGAGCTTAAGCTGCTAGCCCGTATAGTTGTCTCAGTCCATTTTTTTTTTAATTTTTTGGAGAGAATTCTTGAATGTATATTCCTTCATTGATGTCTATTTGATGTATATTTATTTACTGCCTTAGTCGGTAGATCCTTTATAGAGTCTTTACAAAAGAATATCTATCAGAGCTAGAAGTCAAAAAAGGTTTGGCTCTTGAATTAGCAATAGAACCTCTTTAGGTGCTCAGTATTCCATGGACAGGCAAGTACACTTTCTTCAATGTCAGCAATCATGTATGTCCCTGGCCAAACAATGCTGACTACTCTGAATAGTCCATCCTACTTGAGCCTAAAATATCCGTGCCTGAGCTGTTGAACAATCACTTTTTTCAAGACTAAGTCTCCAACTTTAAAGCCTCTCAGTAATACCCGTTTTTTATATTATTGAGCCATAACTTGGTTCCAAGCAGCTATTCGGATGTAAGCACCATCTCACGTCTCTTCCACCAAGTCAATTTTGGCCATCATGAGCTCAGTATTCTATTGATCGTCATAGTGTTCTACTCTGTAGCTTGGCAAGCCGACTTCTACCGAGATTACTACTTCAGCTTTATAGACCAAGGAGAAAGGAGTCTCTCCTGTGGCTATCTGAACAGTCGTACGATATGCCTAAAGTACCTTTGAGAGCTCGTTTATCTAAGTGCCTTTGAGGCCTTCCAACTTCTTCTTCAGGTTGTCATTGATAGTTTCGTTAATAGCTTCAACCTACCCATCACTTTGGGGTGTCCCGACGAAAAAAAGACCTTCTTGATGCCGAGCTATTCACACATCTTTAGGAGGCTCGTTGCTTCAAACTGCTTGGTGTTGTTGGTGACTATCATGTGTGGGATACCATATTGGCAAATTATGTTCTTCCAAATGAAGTTGGTGCACTTAGACTCGGTAATGTCGGTGCAGGCCTTGACCTTTACTCATTTTATGAGGTAATTGATGGCCACTATGTATTACTTGAACTGTGATTGGGCCACAAGAAAAGGTCCTATGGGATCGATGGCCTATTTCGTGAAAGGCCAAGCACACACGACCGAGTGGAGTGGCTCGGGATAATGTCCGATCGCTCGAGCAAACTACTAGTCGTTGAAGCACTTGCCAATGTATTCTTTGCAATCCTAATCCATAGTCGGTTGGTAGTAGCCTTGGTGGAGGCATTTAAAGGACAATAAACAGACACCCGTGATGTTACCACATAGCCCACTATAGATTTCCTCCATGAGATACTTAGCTTTTAATGGTTTAACACATCTCTGGTAGGGTGTAGTGTAGCCGCATCGGTAAAATTTTCTTTCGATTATTGAATATCGGGCCAAGCTATTACGAACATGTTAGGCCTTTTCTTTGTCCATGAGCAGTTTAGCTATGATTAGGTATTGGATGATTGAGTCTATCCAGGTTTTTGTTTATTCAATGACTTCACCCACGAGTTTTTTTTTTCTAATGCTCGGCTCGGCTAGCCTCTCTATTGGTACTGACTTCAAGTTGTCATCCTTGAAGCCCGAAGCTAGATGAGCAAGTATGTCAACTTTTACGTTTTCTACTCTCAAGATTGTGTAACTAAAAAGCTTTTGAACTACTCGAGTAGGGCTTTAACTTCACTCAGATACACCGTCATGCACTCATTTTGGCTTTAACTTCATTTTTTGGACCACAAACATGGAATCGCTATGAATACAGATATGGTCCACTCCAAGTTCTAGCGCAATTCTAAGACTAGCTATCAGTGCCTTATATTCAGCTTTATTATTAGAGGCCTTGAAATCAACCATAGTGCATAACTGGTTTATAACCATCCAGGCTGATGAGGACAAGTCCAACACGCAACCTGTACATACTGGATGATCCATCTACAAATAATTTCTACCCAGTCTCTTGTCTACTCGTATTGCTGCTGACAAGATCAAGGTCTTCCACGGATGCCTTTTCAGCTGAGGGGGTGGCCTAGTCGGCCCCTATGAACTCGACTATAAAATTAGCTAGAGCTTGTGCTTTAGTGACCATTCGAGTCATGAATTACATCTTGAATTCGCTAAGCTCAACCGACCACTTGGCCATCCGACTAAAAATTTTTGGATTTTGGAGGACTTAATACAAGGGGTACTTGGTTGGGATCCAGATGGTGTGCCTCTGAAAGTATAGCCAGAGCTTTCGAGTGAAGGTAACAAGGGTTAAGGCTAGCTTTTCCACTGGCATGTATATCTCCTCGGCTCCTTGGAAGGCTTTACTAGTGTAGTATACTGGCTTCTATATTTTTTCTTCTTCCCAGACTAAGACAGAGTTGACTGCCTTCTCGAATACTACCAGATAGGCATAAAGTATTCCCCCGACAGAGGTTTGGATAGGAGCGGAGGTGTGGCTAGATACCTTTTGAGACTTTGGACCACTTCTTCACACTCTATACTCTACTCAAACCTCCCATTGAGTGCTTGAAAATAAGATTGGCATTTGTTTGTAGACCGGAAGACGAATCTTGATAGAGCAGCAATCATTCTAGTGAGCTTTTGGACTTTATTGACGGTGCGAGGTAAGTGCATGTCCACAACTGATCGGGACTTTGTTGGGTTGACCTCAATGCCATGGTGATTATCCATAAATTCAAGGAACTTTCCTAATTCTACCCCGAACATACATTTTGCTGGGTTGAGTTTCATCTTGTACTTGCGGAGGACGTTGAAGCTATCCCAAAGATCGGCCATGTGATTGGTTGCTTGGATCAACTTCACGAGCATGTCATCCACATATATTTTCGTGGTTTTTTTTATCTGTTGAGTAAACATCTTGTTTACTAGACACTGATATGTGGCCCCAACATTCTTTAACTCGAATGGTACAACAACATAGCAAAATAGCCCATGGTCTGTCATGAACGCAGTTATAACTTGGTCCTCCTTGGCCATTCTAATCTGATTCAGAGTATGCATCCATGAAGCTTAGCAATTCATGGCTAGTAGTTGCATCTACTAACTGGTCGATTCGAGATAAAGGAAGCAGTCCTTTGGGCAGGCTTTGTTTAAATCCATAAAGTCAATACAAACTTGCCACTTCTAGTTGGCCTTCTTGACCAAGTCCACACTCGCCAGCCACTCAAGATAGGTGACCTCTTGAATGAACACGGCATCAAGTAGCTCCTAGACCTCTTCATTTATAGCAGCGTGCCTTTCTGGGTTAAAGGTTCTTCTCTTCTGGATAAGGGGTTTGTGCTCGAGTTTGGTGTTTAAATGATGGTTGATAATGTTTGGGTCAATCCCAAGTATGTCCTCATGGGACTAGATGAACACATTCCAACATTCTATTAGGAACTTCTCCAGATCTGCTTGGATCTTAGGCTTTCACTAAGACCCAAGCATGACCGTTCGAGTAAACCAATGGTTTATAAAGTTAATTAAAGGGAAACTAAACCGATAGGTTACAAAGTTAAGTAAAGAAAAAGATAAACTAATAGGATACAAAGTTAAGTGAAAAGGAGTGAACGTTTATGTTTAAGTTCTATTATCAATTGAGTATATTGATAATAAGAAAGGTTAGCTAATAATTGGGTGTCGTTTGAACAGGATACAGAAGCCGACTAATGGAGGGAAAAGGAAATGAAATAGAAATGCTAGAGCATTATCTACATAAGTCTCAAACCTCGCCTATGGCATGAAAAAATGATTTTTTAATGCTTTATATATGTTTACAAATGTGTTTGCTAATGATATAAAAGTTGTTTTTTAAATATATTTGCATATGTTATACATTATGTTTTAAAGTTCAAGCTATGGTTTGCAATATGATTGCATATGTTATGCTTAATGCTTAAGTATTAAGTTATAGCATATGATATGTTAGCATCTAGTATGCTCCCTAAAGTTTACAAGAAGGAAAATCAAATATGCTAATTAAGTGTCATACCAGCCTCTTTGATGTAAGATATATAAGTTATGATAAAGTTACGACCTTGTTGTTTGATGGTCTTAAGTCTTCCACAAAGAAAGCATCATGTTATGTTAAAGTCATGATCTCATAATCGATGATATTGGTATGAACACTCAGGTTAACAAAATAAGGAAAAATAATAAGTTAAAGTAAGTTATGAATGGTCATAAAAAGTTCATAAATGGATGTACATAAATGAGCATAAATAAAATCATGTATTATGATTTTGCTTACATTCCTTGTCATGAAAATGTTTATGTGAAATGTTATGAAAAACATTTTGAAAAAATTATTTACCATAAAAGTTTATGAAAAACATTTTCTGGAAAATGTTTACAAGAAAAGGTTAATGAAGAAGTTTTATGAAAGAAAGTTTTAAATGTGTTACGAGATCATGTTTGAACTTACTGAGCGTAAGCTCATTATAAGTTCCTTTATGCTATAGTTAGTCCTACCGAAGACCAGTAAGACTAGTTGAAGAACTCGATGCTGCAATGGATAAATGTGATAGTTAGGTGTGGATACCACTACAATTTGTTTCCGCTGCTCAAAGAAAATGTTTTCCACTATTTGATATAGTGTTTTCAAAGTTTTAAAAAAGTCAATATTTAAGGAAATGTTTTACGAAAAACATTTCGAATAATATATAAAGTTAAGTTTTAAGCTATGTTTGAATTTACGTTGCAACAGATTTTTAAGTATGTTTAAAAGTATGTGATAAGTTAAAAAAAAAATATTTGGTATTTTCTTACTTGAAAGTAAGATTAAGTTAAAGAAAAAGGTGTTTAAATAAGCTAAGTGAAAGCCTAAAAAGACGGGACGTTGCAGTAAGAAATATGATATTTTGGTTCTTTGACATTTAATTTTGACAGATTATTCCCCGAATTTTGATTCTTTCACATTAGTTCTAGTTTAAGACACTAAAAAAAATCGACAAATTTAACAAAGAAAAAACAACATATAAAGACAGAAAACGTTACATAAATAATTATATTAAGTGCAAAGGATTCCAAATTTCTATGGGATTTAAAAATAATGAAGACAACATTTGGCACATGAGATAAATATTTTTGTAAATTCAAGTTATCATGCAATGATACATGATTTTTCTATTAAATTTCAAAAATTCTTCATCAATTTTAATATTAAAAATCAAATTTACCAAATAAACAAAGTTTAGAAAGTAATACAGTAAAATTAAAAGTACAAAAACTAAGTGTTAATAACTCAAATTCACAACATGTAGAACTTATAAAGTATCCATCCTACACTAAACTTTTTTATCAAATTTATTTAAAAAAAGAAAATGATAAAAAACTTAAAGAAAATAATAGTCTTAAACCAAAGCACAATCCAAAATAAAGTAAAAATAACAAATATAAGACTAAAATCACTATGAGAATATAAAACAAAAAAACAAAACAGAACCAAACTAAAGCAAACAAAAGGAATGATAAGTAAGAGTTGCTCATAATGCCCCCAATTCACGCCAACACGCAATCTTTTTTAGCGGAAACAAAAATTTATTTTCACAAAATCTCAATATGATGAAAAAAAAAATTCAAGGGAAAAACATACACCTCTTAACTTATATCAACTTATGAATTAGGCTCTACAATTTAACATAATTATTTTAATTTAACATAATTATTTTGAAAAGAAGAAGAAGAGGAGGTTGCGCTCAGAGTTTGATGGGGATAGAGGCAACAGACAAAATATATGAATAATTCATAGATGGGTACTATATAGTATATATAATGTAGTATTAGAATCCCTTAAAAAAGAATGTCTAATTCAAATATTTCAGCTTAACTAATTTATGTATATTTATTCCAGGCAAAAAAAAAAAAAAAATCCTTTGATCTGCTTATATACTACCAGAAAGAAGAGGTAGGTGAAAGGAATTATTGGCGGGACAATTATAGTGAATAAGAAATTCAGAAGTAGGAATTTCATGTAGCATATTGAGTCCTTTCCGACATATGTGACTAAAATGACCAATATGAACTAACCTTGTCTAATCATTCAATCCCTAGTCCTCTGCATTGTTTCAAGGCCTGTTATGTAATTTCCCTTTGATCAATTTTATTGACAGAAATTGATTATTTTCATGAGCCCATTTATAGGGGATATAGACATCTGTTACATCCTCCACGGCCGGCACCCTTAGGTCGGACAGATAAGGTCAAGAAAATTTTGGCTCATATATATATGTGTGTGTGTGTGTGTGTGTATATTATATCTTTGTTTATTTAATGAGAAACAAAAAATATTAGTATTATTATTGAGAACAGGATGTATATATATATATATATATATATATGCTTTAAGAAGAAAGAACTTGTCATTATCTTGTTGGGAAAAAGTACATCTAAGAACCTAAATGAAATGACTTGGTCCATGTCCTATACTGCTTTTCTTATTTTGATTTTTATCATTTTGATTTTGTCTTCTTAATTTACTGTTTACAAAACACCACCGCGCAAAGCTATTTACATCTATATTATTTGTTTTTGAATTACATATGCACTCTCCCAACGCTCCAACTAACAATCTGTCGTAAGATAGTGATTGTGTATTGAGAAAAGGATAATGTTGTAGCACAAAAAAGGGCAATATTATTGTAGGTATTTATATTGGTAGCGTGTTTTACCAAATAAAAAGAAAATGTCAAAATCCAAGGTTCCAGCGCCGAGTCAGTTTCAATGAGCCAACTAGAAATTCATACAACCTGATTTTTTTTTTTTTTTTGGAAATAGGAATTAGTCTATAAAACTCATAAATATGAGTGGGTACAACCATAGACGGAGGCAATGTCTAGCCCCCCTGATCAATTCTTTTGTTCCATATATATACATATATATATATATATATATATATATATACTATAATATATATACACTAACACATAATATATTAAAAAATACACAAAATCTCCCCTAAAAATTGAGTGTGTAATACATGTTTTCCTCCTTTGACAATTTTTTGGCTCCGTCCCTGGTACAACCAACGAGCCAAATCTCAATGAATTTCATCAGCAAGAGCTTAAGGGCTTGAGAGAACGAACAAATAACAACCAACTAATAAAAACGAACAAACGACAATCAACTTAAGAGTAATAGCACCAACGACAAGTCGTTGGGCTTTATATATGGACATCCTAACAACCAAATAATATAAACGAAGAAACGACAACAAACATATGAGTAATAGCACCAACGACAAATCGTTGGGCTCTACATCATACATGCACATATTAACGAAAAAGAAGTCAAATCAAAAGTTAAAAAACTAACTGTAGCTCCAATATTAGAAGCTAGCAATTGTACGGTACGTGTTGGGGAATTTTCCATCAAATCGACGACAACTCGACACGTGTCATCTTTAATCGACCAAAGTCGGTACTCGACCACAACAATAAGATGATTGAAGAAAGTAATTATCGAGGAAGAAGCTGAAGAACTCTGAAAGTTTAGAAGGGGACATTATCCCCCGTATTGAAGTAAGATCTTCTCCTCGAGACTGAGGTCGAGCTAATATAATAGTATGGAGGTGGGCACATGTCCGTGTGTCAAGGCGACTACTCTGATACGACACGTCGCCCACCATGTACCTAGATCATGAAGAGCACGTGAACATGCACAAATCTCGAAGAAAAGGATAAAAAAGAAGAACAACGAACATTCTATCTGGACTTTGTCCAAGCACGAAAATCAAATGGAATCCTAGACCTAAAAAAAAACATGACATGTTAAAAATCCAATGATTGAAGAAACAGTCACAAGATCTTTGACAATTTTACTATAAATAGAACAAAAACCAAATTGAGAAAGCATATTCAGCTCATTTCTTACCATATTGATTGTTATCTCTTCTTCTCTACCTTGCTCTAATATATCTCCATTATTGTTTGGCTAAGTTTTAGAGCGTCTCTATAGATCAACCGGCAACCATCCAGAGACGATGACATTCCACTAAAGATCATCAGAGCAAGTATAAGGGGATCAATCAATGTTTGGAAATCCACTCCAACAGTAGGTCAATAGTCTACCCTCATGCTAGGTCCTACAAACCAAACCTCATTAAAATGTCTTAACATAAAATGATCAATGGTAAAAATCAAAGGAAGAAAAAAAGAGTACTTAATCTTAATATCCTATGAAAATAGGTAGCTAGGAAGACCAACCACATTTCTCGAGATAAACAACTTGCCAAAAACCGAAATCCATCAATCACTGTTCTAAAACCTACATTTAAACTGCTTTTTAAGCGAACTTATCTGCTACTTGATTGCCTTCTTTAAAGATGTGAGAAACTCGGATACATGTATAAATAACTATACGTAAGGTGATGATGAGAGTTAAAAAATGCACATATCTTAAAGTTAAAATCAATTATTTTACATTAATATTTTTTATTAAACTCCTTAATTATCGCAATTAGGTGATAAAGAGTATTTTAATGTCTTAGTGTAAAAATATGTTTAAACATGTGTTTTTAACATGCTTTTATGTTCACTAATATTTTTGGCAATTTTTAAAATCATTTCCGTTTGTAAAATACTAGTTTAGTTTAAAACTAATCAAAACCATAAAATTAATGAATGGTAATTTTATTTCGAGTCTTAATATGTTTGATAGTTTATAAGTTTGTAAATATTCTTTAATATTTTTAATAATTGCTAAAAATATTTTCGTTTAAAAAATCATATCTGTGTCAAACCTAAGACTAAAATTTTAGAAGTTTGTAATTATTTTTATGTGTTTTAATGTAAAATAAATAGTTTTAAAATTATTGTAAATATTATGTTTGTAAAATAATTTATTTTGTTTTAATGCTCTATCTTTAGATTTGAAATCTAATAGAAAAAGGAGTAAAACGGGCAAAATCAGACAACAAATACCTCAAAAAGCATAAAAGATTAGAATTTGAATCTAAAAGAAACACGTGGCTTCTGCGTCACTCTTAGATGCACCGCCAAAACTTCCTTCACCGTTCGATTTTCGACACGTGTTGCATCCATCTCCAGCCGCCTAACAAGAGCCGCAAGTGGGTCCCACACCTAATTTGTTTTGTTAGATAGCATGCGCGATTTCAGCTGGCATCGGTAAACTCATCTTTTGAGCCGTTCATTTTCAGATCTAACGGTCCACGATTGCTCGGTTCAGAGGCCCACACAATCCCACTGGTCCCATATCTTGCCACGTTTCTTCACTGTTAGATCACGCGATCAACGCTCCAGATGAAGCTGTACTCGTACATGCCGCCGCCGCACAACAACGAATTTTAACCAAAAATTCACAATCTCATGAGTAGAAATACATGATGAAGAAAAATTGATTAAGAACCAATTTGATACGAAATTTTCAAAGAATTAAATAGTAAAAATGTTGAAAAACTCTCCTCTATAGCGGCGTTTTAACGCCTTTAAATACTGAAGCCTCTAGCCCCAGTTCTACAAGTCCTTTGTAGTGTAAAATACTGTTGTTTAAATAGTATAAGTTTTTTTAAGTTTGTTTTTTATTTCAGTTTTTAGTTTAAGTTTTTGTAAAATATTTCTCAACTTATGCTGTAAAAATTATGTTTAATAATATTTCTAGTATTTTTATTAAAAATGGCTTTTTATTTTTTTTTAAGCCAAGGTGAAAAAAGGAAACTCTGATAAAATCACTTTAAATATTTTTATTTTTTTTAGTTTTTGAAATAGTTATAATGCAAAAATATGTTCTAAGAAACTTAGGATTTTAATATTTTCTTAGCTAGAACTCTGTCAAAATTCTGGTTCTGATTTTCTGATGACATAGACTGACACTAATAATGCTTGAGAGGACCTTAATTAGCCATAAACAGAGAATTGTTTGGTAAATGCTTAACTTATTATTTTGGTTGTTATTTTACTTAAGTAATATGAAATTCTGCTTGCTTATTAATATGAGTTTTTGCTTAATTATAGACATAAAATGGAGCAATAAATGCTTAGTAATGCTTAATTTATTATAAGCATAGGATGACATAATGTATTCTTAAACCAATAAATAAATAATTAGAGAAACTAAAATTTTTTTAAGTTGATTGTCAAAATAAAATCGTTGAACCTTAGCTCTATTGTAATTATTGTTTTACCCCTTCTAATTTGTTGCTATTATTGTTGTTATTTTGTTAAAGTTATTTTAAATTAATTGCACTTATTGTTAAAGTTTCATTTTAATTTAAACTCCATTTTCTGTTATTGAAGTTCCAAAATAACGAAATTCTATAAATAGAAAAATTGCTATGAAAATATGTAAAACATTGTGAATATATATTGTAAATAATAATTATTAATCCTTATATTTTTTTAGTTAAAAATAAATAAAAAAATTAATATAATAAATATATTAGAACTAAACGAAATCCTTTACTGTGGGTTCGACTTCAAATTTACCGAGTATTTATTACTTAAAACAACTTTATATTTTGGATTATATCGAATAGCGCATGACTAGGTTAGGTGACCGACTAATGTAATGCCATAAACATTATTTCATAGAAATATCTGCCATTAAATATGAGATTATCATTCTAATAAGGGCCGATGAAGCTAAATCCATTTCTCCATGATCTCAACGATCTTCACGCTCAGAGTGCACTATATACAATTCATTGGGATTATTCAAGCTGTAATAATAGTTTCTGTAGTGGATAAATATTTCGCAAGATGGTGCCGGTAGAAATGTTCCAACCGGGCATAATTTCCTCATGCGTGTTTCTGTAGCTGAAGTGATTATATGGTAGTCTGATGTGGCAACACGGCTAGTTGGAGCACTATATATCAACAAAAGGTAACACAATATTTCCTATAATAACTACTAGCGGCAGAGCTTATTGTTTTTGTTAGTGGAGGCATTATGTTAATAAGTATTTAATTGTTATAGGAATTGTTAATAGTGGAGGCAGATTTTATTATATATAAGAATAGTTAAATGTTTTGATTATTAAATAAAGATATCATGATATAAATTTTAAATTTTAGTGAAGACACAATTATAATTTTTTTTTATAAAATAAAAATAAAGTTAAAACTTTAACAAAATTTTAAGATAAAACTTAAAATTTTAAAAATTGAGTGTGACATGTGCCCTCTTTCAAGAGTATATGGCTCCGCCACAGATAACTAGGTAAAAATGATGTATCTATGTGAGTTCATTGCTGGAAACCAAATGTTGCGTAATTAAATAAATATATCTATGTATGTAGTGTTTTTTTTTTTTTTTTTGGCTACTGAAATATGCAAGTAGTGCTTGTATCACGTAATTAAGTGAATATCTTCCAATTCTTATCTTCTTCGTGTGGACAGTGACAAAAACTGTGGGTGGGGGCCAGGTTTTTTATATTTTATTTTATACACATAGTGGTTTTAATTTTAATATAGTCAATAAGTGTATAAATTAGACTTAACTTCCTTCAATTAATAGTACTCTAAATGTTAGTATAATCTTGAATAAAAAATTTAGGCCCACCAATAAATCCGTCATTGCATATAGATCACACTGGACTAAAATCCCATATCCATAATTTGATGCATTAATCTAGTGCAAAGATTTCTCATCCCTCACTACTCATTAAAAATTAACTATATATATATTTATATGTATGTAACATTCTATCTCATTCCTAGAGATATCCATCAAATAAGCATATTAAGGAAGATCATGAAGGGCATTCATTTTCTTGTCATATTTATCATATTGGCTTTGGCAACTTTCATTGCCTCAGCCTATGACCCAGGCCCTCTCCAGGACTTCTGCGTAGCAGTAGACGACCCTAGCAGGGCATGTACGTATGTGTAATAATTTTGTTTTTGTTTGTTTTTCTTTTTTTGTTTAAAGCTTGTACGTATGTGTATTTTGTTTGTTTGTTTGTTTTTTCTTTTTTTTTAATACATGTACGTATGTGTACTGTTTTTGTTTGTTTTTTTAATGCATGTACGTATGTTTTAATAATATTTACTATTAACATTCTCGTATCATGTTTGTCCCACTTGTTCGATACTAACTAGAAATTTGATGTTTTACAGTATTAGTGAATGGGAAATTCTGCAAAAACCCAAACCTTGTTGATGTAGACGATTTCTTCACTTCTGGGCTCAACATTCCTGGGAACACAATTAACAGAGTTGGATCCAATGTGACGAACGTGAATGTTGACAGAATTCCAGGGATCAATACTCTGGGGGTATCATACGCTCGCATCGACTTTGCACCATTAGGCCAAAACCCGCCTCATTTACACCCTCGTGCCTCTGAAGTCCTCGCTGTCGCGACGGGAAAACTATTGGTCGGTTTTGTGACGTCGAATCAAGACGGAAACCGCCTCTTTGCAAGGATCTTAAACCAAGGAGATGTGTTTGTGTTCCCAATTGGTTTGATTCACTTCCAATACAATATGGGACGTACTCCAGCACTTGCCTTTGCTGTTCTCAGCAGCCAAAATCCAGGAACTATTACAATTGGAAACGCAATCTTTGGATCTAAGCCTCCAATTAACCCTGAAATGCTAGCCAAGGCATTCCAAATAGAGAAGAATACTGTCAGCTTTCTTCAGAAGCAGTCCTGGGATGACAACAGCTAGATCATGAGCAAGATCTACAAATGAAACACTACTGCATGAACGAGGAGTGCTAGAAATACTCTCTTTCTTATTTTCTTTTATGCTCTTTTAATCATTGCTTGACACGTAAAATCCATAAATATTATAAATTATTATTTTAACAGAAAATTCGATAATGGAATCCACATGTCAGGCAGTAAATAAAGAATATAAAAAGTGTAAGAAAGAAAGTACAGCTAGCTAGCCATCCTTTTGTATGAATATGTTATCTATTTCCGGACGTTCTTAAATATGTTTGGTATGTATGTTCGGTGTTTGGAATAAATAGTATGGTCACGCATGTGGTGGTAAGTCCCTTTCTAATTGTGGAACTTGCCTAATGTAGTGTTCCACTTTGAACTTGCCCAATATAATTATAGGTATATTATACAATTTGAATAAAACTAAAACTTAAGTACCTGAAGTATATATGTGCAAATATTCATGCATCAAACATGCATATATAAATCTCTAGATTATATAGTTATGTACAGTTCAGGACCATGAATAGGCGTTGATATTAGTTGCTTTCTGTAATTTTGGCTTTAAAAAACCATTTCACATGACCACAAATGCACTTAATCATGGTAGTCATATTGTGATTATGTCATAGACTAAAAAGAAGTTGATCGATGGGTTAAGTGCAGCCAACAAGACCAGTGGAGTCCAATTTTATCAGTAAGTTGTAACATTTTAACACATTGATATAAATCCTTAACTTTGGCGAATATGTACTACCTTAACTTTTTTGTTACAATTTTTCTTAATTTAATAATATCCGAGTGGGGGTACAGCTATGAGGTAGGATTTAGATGTCAACTTAATTGCAACTTTATGCTCAAATATTCATACTTTCTCCAAGCCAACGGTCAAGTTTGTCTCATATTGCACCTACAGCAGGCCTTACTAATTATAAAAAGTTTTTTATCTTTTTATGTTATATATTTTAAGGAGATCAAAAAACTATACCCTATATTTTAGATTGTTGTACGTTTATCTATTTAGAAACATATCAAAATACCCTAAAGAAAATTCAAAATTAAAAAAAGATCTAAATCTAAACAAATTGAAAAAAAAAATTAAAGACCAAAAAAAATCTTTTTGGCTCACCCAACGAAGCATCACGTACTCCACACACAATCCGCTCGACTCAAGACGTACGACTCCCAATAGCCGATGGCTATTACTAACCTGTATCAAGTCAAGTGCCACCCCTGTCCTCCGCCCATTGAGATGCTATGCCCATCCTCAATTATCTCGCCATCGCCTAGCTCTAAGTAACTAAGCCTCACGGACCTCAAAATTTGTGATGCCCACCTAAGTCTCGATCATATGATCGAGCCCATCCCCATATTCACTAAGATCTATAGGACTCAATGCCAGATGCTGCCAAGCCCCACCACAAGCCTACCAAACTTAGTACGGCTCAAAACTGATTGTTAAGAAAAGATACAAATTTAGCCTAAACTCTAAATCTAAAGGGTATATAAATAAGCATTAGTCTAGAGTATAGTGAATAATTTTTCTGTGCCCTTAAAATACATAGTATATGGTATAAGGAACATTTTATTACAAATTAGTAAGGGTATAGCACACCGGGATTAAAAAAGTAGCCACTTAAAGAAACCAAATCAAATGTCAACTACCCAAATCTCATAAAATCATAGAAAGTTGCCCTTCAAACCTAATATCACCAGCAAATCAAACTCTTTATTGCCCCAGACCTAGCCTTTCTCAACCATATTGTCCCAGCCACCCTGCAACTATGCGAGTAGTGTGTTACCTGCAAGCCACCCCGTTATGGCGCAGTGCTTTTGTTGTAAGGGCGGTGGGCGGGTCTTTCACCATTGTTGGAGGCTTAATATTAGATTTTTTTTTTTTAGAGGGAAAAAATCAGGGGTTTTTTAACAGAAGAAGAAGGGTACATAAACTTTCATTTTTATTAATTTTTTTCTTAATATTTTTATGAAATTAAATTTGAGTTAATTAATTAGAAAGGTAAAGGGACACAGAACAAAAGACGGATACAAGGCACCAAAATAATTTTTTTAAAAAATTATAAGCAACTATTTTTTTAATATTATCCAAACAGGAAGATACCTTAAAGCACAACTACCCATGCGGACGTTAAGAAAATTATAAAGGTTTGTTAAAAGGTTGGAAGATAACAATATAAGAACATATCTTCAAAGGAGAGTCTTTTATTCTGCTTTCCCCGTATATACATATATTAATGGCCAATAATACTAAACGACAAATGTCAACCAATCCTTCAATTTTGTCATTTTTCCTGTGTGATTTTATTTTCTTTTGAGAAAAAAAATATGTAAATTGCAATCAAGATGTTAAATAACGACTTGAGCACGTTATTCTATAACATAATATGAGAGTTGATCGTATAAATTTTCTTAAAATAAAAATAATTAAGTATCAAAACCTTTAGTTATTAGTGAAATAATAAATTTCTACCCCTCAAAAAATTATGATTAATATTATATATATTAATGCTGGGTAGAATTTTGGATTCTTGCATTTTTGAAAACCTAACGACGTTTCCCCAAAGAAAAAAAAAAGGAAACCTAACGACGTGTCATACTCACCAGAAATTGGTTAATGTTTGCATGATCATTGTCTTATCATGATATATTTGTGTACTGAATGTTTGTATGAATATAATAATTCAGGACAATACTATGGCAGCCAAAATATTAATGTTAACAATCTTTGTCTCTCCTCCTCGGCCGGACTGAAAGTTAGAAACATTTTGATTCCTTCTTGGCAGCCGCAGCGTACGTTACGTATTTGAGACTTTATTTCCTCTTGCAAAAATATCGTTTAAATTTATAAAAAATACAGGTATTTTTATGAAAACTAAATAATCAAGGATACTATAATGATTTATTTAACTTTTTTAAAGAGATCTAGGTTATATAGAAAGTGATGTCTTGGATCCTATATGTCTTCGTACCTGTAAGAAAGAGCTTCAAATTTATGTTCGAAAAAGTTTCAGCTTAATTTTGTAATGGGGTGTTTTAGGAAGTGTAGATAAAACTGAAACTTTAAATTGAAAATTGTAGTATATGAAAAGCTTTATATTGTAGCTTATTTTTTCTGATTACTACTGTAGCATGTGAGAACTTTACATTGTGTCAACCAAAAGTTTTAGTTACAACTCATTTGGCCAAACATTTTTTTATAGTCCGTTTTAGAAATGAGTTTGATCCAAAAGAGAGTCATGAGCTTGTACTAAAGTAATTTGACAACGTGTTTAGGAGTCATGGTATAAACTATGGTTGGAGGTTCAAACTAATTTTTTTCTTACAAAATTTAAATTGCTATAATGTTTTTAGTTCAAACCTTAGTTATTTAAGTTCATTGTTTTTTCTTCTGCTTTCTCTCCCTTTCCTCATAATTGGGACAAGGTTCGGAATAAGAGGTGGCCAGAGCATGTGGAGCTCCCGTACAACCCAACAACTGTTAAGGCCAAAATACAAAAGACTTGGTCTATTATGATTTATTACTTAAAACACTCTAATAATCATTATCTGAAGCACATAATATATGCTGAAGATAGTTCAACTCATTAGTAGATTATTTTATTTCATGTAAGTTAACTAATTGCATTTATATGATAAGTGAAACTGAAAATGATTAGCCAAAAAAAAGTGAAAACTGAAAATGATCATAATTATGAAATAATAAAGTGGTTCTAAACTTGATCTTTATCATTCTATAAATTTTTTTCCTCCGTTTCTGAAAGTTGGAGTTCAAATGAAAATTAACAAAGGATTTCTTACACTTTTTTATATACATATAATATGCATATATATACACCCCTGCTATACTAAATTATTTGTTTATTTATTTTTATGTAACCTACTGCTGAGTTTTTTTTAGTATACACAGCAAGCATACATATAAATTTCCACATAACAGATCGACCACAAGGACGTTCAAAAATAAGACAACTAATGTACCCATAAGTGGACCCTATTTGATTTGAATAATTACGGTGATTTTCCTCAATCATTTCAAATAGCAGGATGCCATGAACCAATCAAATGAAAGTTAGTTCTTATCTTGATTTCAACAACTCTTGACATTCAAGGACACTAGCTAGTACACGAAACAAAAGTTATTAAAAGAAAATCAGCGAAGAATATTCTCTTAATAGCAATTTACAGAGTCATCTTCAACAGTTCTGGAAGCTCCATATCTAGCTAAATATAACACAATAAATAAAGGAGTGGTTGAAAACTGCAAAATTGAAGCTATATATCTATGGACACAAATTTTAGGGCCGGCTAAACGTCCTTAATTAATTAATCATCATACAATGAATAAAAAATGTTGTACGTACAAATATTGAATCGCACAAACCTTCAAAAAAATTCGAATGTATATCTAATTGAGTTATACTATATTTGTGGTACTCTTGTGTTTATATGGCAATAAGATTATAACTCATTGGGCAAATTCAGCAGTCCAAGCGCTAGCTAATTAAATAAACATATATCTATTTGTAGTGGTTTTTTTTTTTTTGTTTTTTTGCGAATGATCTATTTGTAGTGGTTGAAACATAAGGAAACAAACTTCAAATACAATATATTATGTAATTATACGGATAACCACTAATTAAAACGAAATTTAGAATTAGTCCTTAATTACCTGCTTCACATGCAGGAACAAGTCTAAGGGAACTCCCACCTATAAATACACGCATTCTAGTTCAAAACCTTCTCATCTGTCACCGTAGAAAACTAAATCATACATCATCATTCAAGTTAATTAGTCATCAAATTGAAGATGAATTCGGGTGTTTATTTCCTTCTCACGATTGCCATATTGGCTTTGGCAACCTCCATTTCGTCCGCCTATGACCCAAGTCCTCTTCAAGACTTTTGTGTAGCAATAGATGACCCCACCAAAACTTGTACGTGTATATCACTTTTTCACATAACAACACTCTTTTTCTCACTCTTTTTATTTATTGTCTGACACATAGCATCCACTTTCGTATTTTCTATTTAAATAATAATTTATCTTATTGGTGGACTCCATGCGTCAAACCCTAAATGTAGAGAGTGTAAACAAGAGTAAGAAAGAGAGTAATGCTAGCATTCCTCTTTTTCATATGGTAACTTTTGTGGTGTTTGTTTGGCCAGTTTAAACTAAATGTTCTTATTTATTGCCTAACACGTAGCATCCACTTTCATATTTTCTGTTTAAATAATAATTTATCTTATTGATGGACTCCATGCGTCAAACCCTAAATGTAGAGAGTGTAAACAAGAGTAAGAAAGAGAGTAATGCTAGCATTCCTCTTTTTCATATAGTAACTTTTGTGGTGTTTGTTTGGCCAGTTTAAACTAAATGTTCTTAGTTTAAATAGGTTTTATTATAGTATTTTCTCTCATGAAACTTAAATTATTATAGTGTTGATCCGTGAAACAAAACACCACATTTACTTTTATCATATTACGATTATTGTTACTAACAATATTTTTGTTATATATGTTTTTGACAATTTTTTTGGTACTACTTAACTGACAACTGTTTATTGTCAAGCAGTGTTTGTGAATGGGAAGTTTTGCAAGAACCCCAAACTGATAACTGCCAACGATTTCTCCACTTCGGGTCTTAACATTCCCGGCGACACCAACAACAAAGTTGGTTCCAACGTGACTAACGTGAATGTGGACAGGATTCCGGGTCTCAACACTCTCGGCATACAATTGGTCCGAATCGACTACGCGCCATACGGTGAAAACCCGCCCCACACCCACCCCCGCGGCAGCGAGATCCTTGTTGTCGTGGAGGGGACGCTTTACGTCGGTTTCGTGACTTCAAACGCAGACGGAAACCGCCTCTTCACGAAGATTTTGAACAAAGGAGATGTGTTTGTGTTCCCATTTGGGTTGATCCACTTCCAGTTCAATGTGGGACATACCCCGGCTTTGGCCTTCGCTGGTCTCAACAGCCAAAATGCCGGAGTCATAACGATTGCAAACACTGTGTTTGGTTCAACTCCTCCAATTAATCCTGATGTCCTTGCCAAGGCCTTCCAACTTGACAAGCTTGTGGTTGAGCAACTTCAAGAAAAGCTCAAGCCTAAAAATTAAGAAAGAGACATTGCTATTACATGAATCGGCAGTGATGATCAAGTGGCAGTGTCTTTTGTGATGTAGTTGTAGTTATTCACATCTAGTTTCTAATAATGTGTGTGGTAGTTTCGGTTTCTATGATTTTCCAAAATAAAGCGGAAGGTCATAAGCATTTACTGCCTATACCTTTCTCTATATATTGTGGGATTTCGAGTAGGTCATGTGTGTATTTCAAAATAATTTGTCTTTATTGGAATTTTGAAGTTTGATTTTGTGCTCCAGTCTCTAAAGCAAGCTCTAATTTTCTCTCTCTCTCTCTCTCTAATTAACAAAATTATCACATATGAATTATGGGGCCCATATTTGGGATAATGGTCAAAAGTGAACAAGATAAATCACTAACTTTTGCCAAAAATTTGACTCATTCAATTTCCTCATTGAGACATGAATAAAATAAGATGTTCCATTTGTTTTCTACTAATAACAAATTAACAAAATTCAAAGTTTTGTTTGACTTTGATCATATGATTAAAATAATTTTTTTTTAAAAATATTTTTTTTTTAAAAAAAAAACAACAACAACGACAACTTTATCTCCTTCTGCCACAGTCGACAAGACTGGAATTTTTTGTGGGTTTGACTATCAAAGGGTTATGCTCTCGTACCATGCAACGTTTTGTGGTTTTTACTTTTATTGTCGTACCATTGAACATTTTGTCGTTTTCTTTTTACGTGTTTTGTGACTTTGCCCCATGCAATATTTTTCTATCGTGGCTCGCAGGTCGTCCTTAGTCGTTTTTAATTATGTTGCAGAAGTTTAGACACTTGTGTTATATTGTCGTTCCTAGTTATGTCGCCTGCTTTAATCTGTCGAATTTTTGTCGTCACTTTTCAGTTTATTGTTGTTTTAACTCATTTTTTAGTGTTGATATCTCCAGTTTGACTTCTATTATTGTTCGTAAGCTTTACTGTCCTTTTCTATTCTGTGTCTCCGCTTTTTATTGTCGTTTTCATGTCTCATGTCGTTTTCCATTTTACCATCATCTATCCTCTTTTTGTTGTTCGTTGTTTGTAGGTTTTTTTTTTATATATTTTTTAATTTTTACAGTTAATATCGTTTCCAATCACGATATCATTTTAGCGTCGTCGTATGTAATGTCGTAGTTGTTAAAACTTTAATTGTCGTTTCCATTTATTAGTTTAATTTCTTTTCGTTATTCTTCTGACAATATTTCTTATCATTATCCTCACTATCTCGTTTTACTTAAATTAGTGGTTCGCCAGTTCAGCGTTTTTTGTCATTGAAGTTTCCAATGTGATTATGTTATTTGCCTTACCAATGTCGTTCACCATTTTGTTGTCGTTTTTGTCTTCAAACGTCATTGTTTTTGTCATTCTGTTGTCGTTTTCGTTTGCCTCCATGGCATTGTCAGTTTATTTCGTGCGAAAATGTTTTTCTATTTATATCGTCTAGTCCAGACCAGGTACGTTATGGCGTCCTTGTTCTTAAATTTTCATTGTTGTCCTTAAGCTAGTTGTCGTTTTCTATTTCTTGTCGTTTGAGTTTTTACTATCATTTGCAATTTTGTTATCGCTTTATTTTTCATTTTAGCTTGCTATTTTTTTTTAATTCTAAGAGTAAATTGCTTCGGTAATCCTTAACTTTTTATAAAAATGAGTATTTGGTCCTTAATCTTATTTTATTGAACCGATCAACCTTTACTTTTAATTACTGAAGGACCAATTTCATTGGCAGACATTAAATTTAACCCTACGGGACATGATGACTTTAATAAGAATATTTTAGTAAAATACTTACTATGTTTTAAAGAAATTAAAATTAAAACATAAAAAAATAAAACTCAACCAAAAAATTCATCAAATCCCCTATCTTACTTCATCTCTCTACACACTCTCTCTCTCCGATTTCGGTGAAACATTCACATTTTCAGGAGAATGTCCGCCCCCAAAACCAACTTCTTCACAAAAGCTGAAATATGATTCGTGGTTCACTAGTTTATCGCTTTCCATTTTTGTCTTTGAAGTTTCCAGTATGAAATATGATTCGCCCATCTATTGTCGTTCCCATTTTTTTTGTCATTTTGTCACCGAGCGTCATTGTTTTTCTCTTTCTGATGTCGTCTTTGTTTGCCTCCACATTTTGTCAATTTATTGTCATGTGTAAATGTTTTTTCTATTTTATATTATCGACTATTCCAGTTTTAGATTATTCATTGTTTTCCGCAAGTTTGTTGTCCTTTTCTGTTTCTTGTCATTTGAGTTTCTGCTATCGTTTGCGATTTCGTTAAATCATTCCATTTTTCATTTTACCTTGTTATTTTCACTTTCTGTCGTTTGAATTTTTAGTTTCTGTTACAAGTTTTTTGTCATTTCGTTTTGTTTTTGTCGTTTTCCACTTTCTGTCTTTTGAACTTTTATTGTCGCTCCCGGTCTTATGTCGTATTCCTCACTATCATCATTTGTAATCTGTTGTCGTTCTGATTGTTTTTTGGTTTCCAGTTTAGCTGTCGTTTTATCTTTCATTAAACGTTGAAACAACGGCGGAAAGTCTCTCCGCCGTCGCAAAGCAGAAGGAGCTTCTGTCGTCACCGTCGATGGTTCATGCTGGTGTCTGTCAAGTGCGCCAATTCTCTCTCTCTAAGGAAAAGGTTTTGCTTATCACTTTCTCTCAGTTTCTGGGATTCCAATCACAATTTTCCATCTCGAAATTCTTCTCTTTTGGTCTCAAAGTCTCTCATGAGTCACACTCCGGCTCCGTTTTCTCAAACATCCTTCAATTTCCTCCCCCCTGACCCTAACCCTAACCCTAACCCTAATCTCGTCTCTGCAAACGCTCAGCTTCAAAATCCACAGCCCCAAAATCTCCCTCCTCAACCTCCGGACCTCGCCACCATCTCGTCCCTCAATGGCCTCATTCATCACTCTGAACAGACTCTTCGCTCACTGTTCGATCTTTTCCCTCTCCAAAACCCTAATCAAGCTGATTCCAATGTCGTCGTACCTTGCCCTTTCAATTCCCAACACCTTATGCACCCAAATTCCCTCTTTGCGCATTTCCTTCACTGCCCATCCTCTCCTTGCCCTCTTCAATCTGACCTTCTTCCCCAACTCAATTACACAGAAACCCTAAATTCCTCTAAGGCTGAAAATGGCTTTCTTCAGACACTTCACGGCTCTGACTCGGAGCCCTGCTTCTCTCTGGATAATTTCTATGCCAATTTTGGATCCAATTTCTTCTACCATGACTGCCATGGGGTGGTCAATTTCTCTGCTCTAGATGGCATAAGCAGGACTGTTAAGCTTCCTGTTTTTCTTTCGGTCGAATGTGCGGATTTTGTGAGCATTAAGGGCGGACAAAGGAAGGGTTTTAAGGGAGAGAATAGGAATATTCTCCCTTCTGAGTTGTGGGCTATTAGAGCTGAAGTTGAAGCTTGGAATGAGTATCCAAGTGTTTATTCGTGCCGTGTTCTTTATGCCATTTTGGGATTGGATTTGACTAGAAAATGTGATTTAGCGAGATGGGTGATTGCCAATTCGCCTCGATATGGAGTTGTGATTGATACAGCTATGAGGGATCACATATTCCTGCTTTGTAGGCTTTGTTTGAAGGCTATTCTAAAGGAAGCTTTGAATTTGGTCGGAAACCGAGATTCCAAGAAGATTTCGGACAACATGAGGAACTTTAGCTGTCCCATCCTGGTTCAAGTTTTGATGTGGTTGGCGTCTCAGCTTTCTATTTTATATGGTGAAATGAATGGGAAGTTTTTTGCCCTTAACGTATTCAAGCAATGTCTATTGGACGCTGCATCGGGAATAGTATTTTTCTCGTTGGAAAAGAGTGTGATTGAGACTCATGCTTTAGAGGAGGTTCCGCAGAGTTATGGCAATGTTTTAAATGGTTCTGAAGTTCGAAAACCACCTGAAAGAAGCACAAATGGAGAAGTGAATAATGTAGTGGAGGAAAGTGTTACTAGAAGTGTGATTCTTGTGTCTCAGGTGGCAGCTGCCATTGCAGCATTGCATGAAAGGTCTTTGCTTGAAGGACAAATCAGGGGACTACGTTTTCACCATCCGCTTAATAACTATCAACGGTATGCGACTATTGAGCTTCTTTGCTTCTCTTTTCTTTCTTTTTTTTTTTTTCCTTTATCAATCTTTTTGCTAAATTGCAATGTACAGCACTTCTCTGGATTTGAGGATAGAAATGTTGTAAGCATCTATTTACATTCTTACCACCTTAAAAGGCATTCATGTTTAATGCCAAGTTCTAATTTATCTTTTCTATTGCAGGGTGGCTGAGCATGATTATGTATCGCACAGAGCTGATGAAGAGCGGAAAAAGCGCCCTCAGTATAGACCCATAATTGAGCATGATGGGCTTCCTCGGCTGAAATTATCTAATGAGGTACTAACTTTTGGATTTCTATGGAGAACCATAAGCACCAGAACCTTAATGCTTAACTAACTACATTATAGGTTGCGGAATTAGATCTTGTATTTTTTTATTGGAAATATGTGCCCTGCTTTTTACCAGATAATCAATATGGAGAAATTGGCTTCTCCAAGAAAGAATACAAGAAAGAAGTGGGACTTGGACATTGATGAAAATGACAAACACTAAAGTACAGCTGTATAATTCCAAATAATGAACTTTGATTGAACATCCTTGCTCTATTTTTATTTTGCATTTGCTTTCTTAGGAAACATTAGGCAGATTGCTTTAATTCTCAATCTCAAAAGATCTATATTTTTTCTTTTGGTGCGCATTGTACAAGGAAACAAGCAAGACAAAAACTAGAGAGGAATTATTAGCAGAGGAAAGGGATTACAAAAGGCGAAGACTGTCATATCGTGGCAAGAAGGTTAAGCGAACAAACTTAGAGGTAAAGGACCCGTTTTCATGCTGAGTATAGCTTATTTCTCTTCCTATTAGCTTAATGTATATGTATTTAGTTGTCTCATAAGTGCCATCTAGTTTGCTTAAATCCCTCTGAAAAGTAATATTGGTTTTCTAACTGTGTTTTTACTAAGAGAGTAAATTGAAAATGAGGGCAGGTTGAAGTTATAGCCATGATCTTTGTACTTTTATAGGTTATGAGAGATATTATAGAGGACTATATGGATGAAATCAGGCAAGCTGGAGGAATTGGGTGTTTCGAGAAGGGAACTGACGCAGAGGATGCTCTTTTATTGAAACCGCCCTATGCTTCTGAAGTAACCTCAGGGCTCGACATGTCAAAGAAAAGGAACAATGACTCTTCTGCAGCAGGTGATAGTCTAGATCACCACAGGAAACAATCACGCTCCGAATATAGTGATCATGCTACAACTTTCAAAGGCTATATCCCTAAAGATTGTGAGCAAACTAGAAGAGATCTTTATGGTGAGCATGAACCCATGGCAGATCAGAGGAGCATCTGTAGGGATAAACGTGATAGAGAGTACTATTCCAGAAGTCCACGACACGATCAATCAAGTGATTGGACTCATCACCGAAGGGAACAAAATGAGATGGGGGAAAGCGGGACCAAGCGTCATGAGTCTAAGCACTCATCATCCAGAATGTCAAAGTATCATGAGAACAGATCATCAATTTCAAAGTACAAGTCAAAATCGAGAGATAGGCAGCACAGAGATAGATACGAAAATCGCAGTTCGGAGCATTTTTCACGGAATACTTTTGAGGATAGATATGATCCTCCAGAATCTCATGAAAATTATGAAGATGATATCTCCACTTACAGCAAGTACGTTTAGCGGGCAGATATTTCAGAGAAGGCATTCTTCTCTTTACCTTAATAAATCAGAGCAGTTTTACCATGCGCTGTAAGTTATCTGGAGTTACCCCTCATCTTTTTCATTATGGTTTAATTGGAATTTGAAAATGACATTTAATTTGTAACTTGGTTTATTGGTACAACTTTGCAGTACGATGTCATCATGCTTCAGCAAGTTTTTAATATCCGTATCCTCCTTTTGTATCCTTGACTGTTTTTGTTTCTAATCACCTGAGTTTCTGCTTTTCTTTTTAGTGCAGTTAATTTGTTAATTTTTGATTAAATATGATGGTTTCAGAAATCTGACCACCTGAATCCTTTATATCGTTTTTCCCTTGTTAACCATTATGATTAAGAAACTATTTCATTGCATATTTGCTAAGCTATACTGGCATCATTTTATCTTTGTTTTATTATATCCCTATGATTAGCACGCAGGTGTTCTTTTCAGGTAAGTAAACTCTAGCACCCTGCTCATGGCTCAAATATCACGGGTGTCGGGTACCTGTACAATTTAAAATTTCAATACGAATGGAGTTTGTCATTTGATTTGTTAATTCATTTGAGTGCACATTTTAAATGACACTGGCCTTAGCTTTTGTTGAGTTGGAACTTTCATTTGGAAGATTCAGTCCCGATTCCCCAGTTAGTGAAAATGATATTAACTTATGGTTGAAAAAAAATTGCCGTTCAAAGCTGGAAGTTCAACCCCGTTTTGAAAAAATGGGAGATGAAAGATATCTTTGAAGCTGCAGAGCAATTTCAACAAGAAGAGTGAATGGGGATCCCTGGAATGATTCTTCAGTGGTTTTTGTATTATATAATGTTTTGTATAATCCTCAGAGTAATGCGTGAGGAATTGGGAATTTTTTTTTAAAAAAAAAATAGTATAGTTCAAAAGCTGGGGGCCTCACGAATTCAACGTTGGCGTTGATCACTCGTGTGCCGAAGCAGTAAAGGAAGACCCAGGATTGACTCCAAGGAGGAAATCAGATGGACGAGCTCATCAGCAAAAAAAAAAAAAACAGAAGAAGAAGACGCCATAGAGGTCCAATTGGCCTCCGTGGAAAGAGGAAGGGATTTTTTTTTTCCCCAGAAAATATGATGGTATTGTGTACATTTGAGGGGATTAAGTAGTACGTTTTAAAAAAAAAATAACATAAATGACATAGTTCGTGAGTAAATGTAAAAATAATCCTAATTTATTATCATAATCAAACTTTTCATCAATAAAGACACATTAAATGCGAAAGATAGGATAATATTGAAATATGATAATCTTAAAAGGATTCAATTAAAACGTACAAAAAAAATATGATTAAATTTTAGCTAATTCAATTCTATATTTATTGTTGTGTTATTTGGATTTTTTTTGTAAACACTTTTAAAATTTAAGATCAAATTGGAATTTTTTTTTTTAAATTTAAAAGGGTAAAATATAATTATTAAAAATATTTAAGTAGCATAAATAGTATATTTTGACCTCTAGTTTTTAAAAAATTACAATTTGACCCCATATTTTATAAATTTTTGTAAATAGGTTTTTAAAATTTTTCACAATATAAATTTTGTGGTTAATCCTAGCAAGGGATAACCTACTCCTTTTACAAGGAGAGTCAAGTGTGGACAAGATAAGAGCTTATCCAATCTAAGTTCGTTAAAAATTTTTCACAAAACAAATATTAGAGGGTGTTTGACTAAGGGTGGTGTTAACCATAGACTCAATTATAAACAGAGTAAAACTCTCACATATTATAATTAAAAAAAAATTACTATACATACTACAGTAAAAACGGTTCCTAATAATAATTTTCACTACTAGCTAAACACCCTATTAATATTTTATCTAATCCAATTTCCTTTAATCACGCGCGCCAAAAAAAAAACCGTGTTTAAGCATTACAAGATAGTCATGGCTGAGTTTTGAAGTTTTCACATCATAATTGACCAATTCGTTCTTCATTCCCTCCGTCACATCGGATGTACCTTCGGTATCATTCTCCATAGAAGCCAAAGGTCAAGCTTTAATCTAATTCGGGTCTTAGACCAAATTTCCTCGCTCACCAACCATGTTACTAGTTCCTTACATCATTAAACTAGACGAAACCCAAAGTCCACTTCTGTGGGCTATTCACACAAGACAACCCTCCCCTTCTTCTTCAATTTTTTCCTCCATTTGATTATTGTACCAGATATAAATTCTGGTTTAGACTTTTTGAATGCGTGCGTTTTCAACCTTTGGTCCTTAAATAATTGCACAAAGTACAATAAAAACCCAAGGGTTTTTTAATTATTACTATTTGTGGGTAGCAGAAAACAAAACAAAGGTGACCCGACATTTCAAACACCCAACACCGTTGGGTAAGGGGTTGGGAAGAGGAGGGTTTACGGGATAGGTCCAGGTTCGATTCTAGGGAAAGACATTGTAAATCAAAAAAAAAAAAAAAAATTACAAACACCCATGGCATGAGAACGATATACATCTGGCAATGTATACAATCGTACTTTGATACGTTCACTAAACTGAAGAGATGAAGATTGTTGGAAAAGCCCCATGATTCTAATCTGAGTTTTTAGCAAGTTGGGTTTTCATTGTTTTGGTTTGATTTGAAAATGTCAAAGGCCGGGGTCTTGGAAACTGACCCATCAAGGGTGGCCGCTTCAGAAGCTCTGGAGCTGAAGAATGAGTTGCAGAGGCTGGTCAGTGCCATTGTTGATGACGACGACTACACAGTAGAAGATGAGGCAGTGAGGGTTCTGATTTCTTTGAAGGAGTTGAGGTTGAAAAAGACTCTATCTTTTAGATTTGATGATAATTCTGATATTGTTCCTGAAGAATTTAAATGCCCCATCTCCAAAGAACTCATGAAAGACCCTGTTGTCTTGGCCACTGGACTGGTTAGTCTTTTATTTCTTCATTCTATCTTTTGAAAATTTGTTTTCTTTTTGTTCTTCTTCTTTTGCCCTTTACTTGTTTTCTTTGTTCAAATAATTTGAATGCGTTTTGACTGGTTTCAATATGCACGCAAGATAGGTATAAAAAAATTTTGATGCTTTTTGGTTCTCTTTCTCTCTCTGGTTCTGCTATTTTGGAGTTGGGATTTCTTACAATTGTTAGATTCTTGCTAGGACTGAAAGTTGTCCCTGAAATTACATTTTCTACAAAAGTTTAAACTGTGTGGATTTCAGATGGATGTACTTTTGATAATATGTTTTTTTTTTTTCTTCTTCTTTTTTTATATGATTCTATGAAATTTATAGTAAGTTCGAAGACCAACCCGATTCCTCGCAGACACAACCAAATTTGGCACTTGAGTTTCCTTACCCTTTTTGTTAAATATTTTTCTTTTCTTTTTATTTTTTGTTTAACTAAGTTTCATATCAAGAATTCGTGAAAGTTCAAAAATAATACATCATCACTACTATCTCTTTTCTATCACAAAGTTGTAAGCATCGGTTGTGGTGTTTACATATGCGCCATTTTTTTAGAAGATTGAAAAATCCTTCTTTCTTAAGACTTTTAAAAAGACAAGATTTTTAATCTTGTGGTTTCTGAACAGTGGAGGAAAAAGGGGGTTTCTGTGACGAGTTCCCGACCTCGGATCTTAGTAGGATTCTTCAGCCACATTAACAGGTGCTGGCCATAAAAAGTAGAAATGGGAGATCTGTTTTTTTCTTTTTTTTTCTTTTTTTTGCCATTCCTGAAAGTGTACTGTGTTAGACCGCTAGTTTTCTTGTGCAACAAACTTAATGCCATATTAGTTCTTGTTTCTTGTTATTTTTATGTTTTTGGATTCTTATTGAATTTTTGTGCTGCAGAATTAGGGTGTTGTCCAATTCTAAGTCCTTGTGATGTGTTTCCGTTGCAGACTTATGATCGGCCATTCATCGAGCGGTGGTTGAACGAAGGCCACCAGACATGTCCTCAAACTCAGCAAGTCCTCCCTCATACTATCCTTACCCCTAATTACTTGGTTCAAGAAATGATTTCTCAATGGTGCATTGAGCATGGACATGAGCTTCTGCAAGCGACTAAAGATATGGATGAGAAAGTGGTGAGAAAAGCCGACGGAGCCTATCTAAATTTTCTCCTTGAGAAGATGTGTTCATCCCTATCTGATCAGAAAGAAGCAGCAAAAGAGCTTCGAATGGCGACAAAGCGGAGTCCTTCATTTCGGGAGCTTTTTGGTGAGTCCAATGAAGCCATTTCCAAACTGCTTAATCCACTTTCCCCTGGCCAGGCTGGCACTCATCCTGATCTGCAAGAAGATCTGATCACAACACTTCTAAACCTCTCCATATGTGAGAAAAACAAACGATTAGTCGGGGAGAATCCACTAGCAATCACACTGCTTGTTGAATCCTTGAAATCTGGAACCCCTCAAACAAGAAGCAATGCTGCTGCGGCAATATTCACATTATCGGACCTTGATTCCAACAAGCTTGTTATTGGTGATGGCGGTGCTATGAGACCTTTGATCGACCTTTTAGACGAGGGCAATCCACAAGCGACGAGGGATGCGGCTTCTGCATTATTCAGCCTTTGTATCGTCCTTGAGAATAAACGAAGGGCCGTCCATGAAGGGGCAGTCCCAGTGATTGTAAAGAAAATCGAGGACCATGTAATGGTTGCTGAATTATTGGCAATTCTTGCCTTGCTTTCTGTCCATCAGAAGGCTGCCGACGAAATGGATGATCTTAGTGTAGTGCCTTTGTTGCTTGGCATTATAAGGGAAATTTCTTGTGAGAACAGCAAGGAAAATTGCATTGCCATCCTCTACACAATCTGTTACAATGACCGGGTCAAACTAAGGGAAATCAAGGTAGAGGAAGCAAAAAATGGCACAATTTCGAAGCTTGCACGAACGGGGACTTCAAGGGCTAGAAGGAAAGCTACTGGCATTCTTGAGAGGCTAAACAGATCTTCCTTGATAACTCACACTGCTTGAACTGTATCATCCTTTGTGGATATTCATGTCACCACTCACTCAGTCCAATCTTGCACAAAACATGGTAAATTTGAAGCCAAACACACTACAAAGTCGAAGGTGATTAGACGAAATAGTTGTGGTAAACAGCGTTTTCCTTTCACTGTATAGACCTACTCGAGCCCCACAACTGTAAAAAAGTGTTAAATATTGTAAGCATTTGCATTAATTCATCCAACAAATGTTTTTGGCCAAAGAAGCGTTGTCTTTTCATTGCTTTTCAAGAGAAGAGAAATAAATAGCATGGTTTGTTTTCTGTCTCAGCAGCCCCAGTTCATTCACTCCTTTTCACGACATGTCTTAGACTTAATATCAGCTGGGGTAACCTCTTTGAAAAGCCAAGTTATGTTCATTTGGATTATCTTATTCATCATTATGGTATTTGGCGTTTTTATTCCATTTTAAGGGATTGGTCAGGACCTACTTTTGAAAAAAATAGCTGTGGGGTCTCCTTTGTTATTGTCACCACTAAGCACGAACCTTTGTTTAGTGTCGGCAGGCACATCAGTTATCACTACATAACAATTTTTATTTTTTTTTTTCAGTTGCCATGTTTAGTACAGTAAAATTCAAAGCATTATATTATTTACAATTTGGTTCTGATATTGACATGTTTGGACGGTGGGGTTAGAACCTTATCATGATAGTAGAAAGGGGAAAGAGGAAAATTTAAGCGCAGTTTCTTGCTGAAGTCAAGCATTTTTGTGGTGCGCTAAGCCGTAACTACTTGCTGCTTTTTTCATAGTGCTGCACCATCAAACGCGTAAAAATGCAGGGTGCTGAGGAAATTACATAAACAAGGCACTGTACTTTACTTGAGATTGGGTTAAAGCATAGAAATTCAAAAAACCGGTAGGACGTACTTGGACTTTCTTATTCATTTCTTGGAATGTTATTGCAAAAAGGAGAATTTCGCGAAAAATGCGTGTTGATAGGACACAGTTTTAATGTTAGAACATAAATCATATTAGATTAAAAAAATATATGATAATTTAATAGAACTTATAAAAATTTAACAGTCTAAAAATGTGCATTATTTGATTGAGTATTCCTTTATATCCTACTATTTTGTGTCCTACTATATAATTCACCTTATAAACAAATTCAAACAAAAGAAGGAGAATTCTTTGGTTAGGTATGAAAAGAAAATAACAAAGTATTAAACTAAAATCATATTAAATTAAAAAATAAAAATTTAACGAAATTTGATAAAGATATGATGATAAAAAAATTTATTTCATTTGGTAGGGTATTTTTCATAACCTACAATTCTCAAAAAGAAAAAAATTGAAAAGAGAAAATAATCCCTCTTTCTTATAGTTGAAACAACTTTGTCATGAGGCCAGTTTTTGGGACAACTTAATGCTCTACAAACAAAATGTCTGCAATAAAGAGAGAATTAAAAGTCTTGTCTGTGTTAATCCTTGTATCATGACTGTATTAAAATATGGACATTGCCTAACCATGAGAATTAATTTGCTCTTGTTAATTTGTTCTTATTAATTAGTAATGACAAATCCTGCTTAATCATTTGCTTGATCTTGTTTCAACTGGTGACCAAACAACCAATGGCTGGATGGTATGCTCTTGATCTTTTTCAATCATAATATTTTTAGACTAAACATGGACCTCATAAGTAACATGTAAATTCAAATACGTCCATGATTTGACATGTTGGAAGAAACTTAATATTTGAAAGGACATGGTAACGACCTTTGCATGACATGAGTGGTGAGAAGATTTGCTTTCTTTCTTTCTTTCTTTCTTTCTTTTTTTCATACTCAATGGTGAATATCTTGTGGCCTTTAAGATAACTTAAAAAGAAAAATCCAAAATCCAAACCTAACAGATTTAAAAATTCCAACCATCATGTGTCCTAAATGTAATAGGCACAACTCATGGAACCCACTATTTGTCATTCACTGCAGAAAATCACAAATCTTTTGTACCCAGAAAAAGAAAATGAAGGAATCTAACGTTGTGCTCCGTTTTTTGAACTGTTAACAGAGACCACATGCTTCCTCTTTTTTTTTTTTTAAATTTATTGACATGTTTGGAGGCTAGTGGGCACTGTATTTCACTATAAAGTATAAACAGAAGAATATATTCAAGTTTTGCAGTGATTTTTGGAAGAATTATCAGAGGCCACTTGTTACTTTTTTTTTTTTTTTTTTTAAAAAGGGAAATATTTGGAGGTTAGTTGTGCATGGTTTTACCATGAATTTCCCACAAAACGTCAACGCAACTTTTTCTACTTTAATTTTCTTCAAGTCAAGTGGTCCATGGCAAGTGGGGAAGATGGTCTTTTAAATTTTGATAAGAAATTCCCAAGTAATTAGATTGTTCAACCAAGATTCAAGCAATATATAATATAAATATATGTATTGATCATGACGTTGTTAATGAACCTTTATTCCTTGCCTAAGGACCACTTTATGTTAACGTTGATAAAAGCCTAAGATAAGGAGAACATGCATTTTTGGCCCCAAAAGAGGGACTTTGGAAAAGCATGTGAACTTCTCTAAAAGGGGAAAAAGACAACAAAAAAAAATACGCCAAAAATCGCTTGCATATATTAAAAAAAAATACATAAATAAATAATTGAAAAACACCAAATTTTCTTTTTTAAATCATCATAAACTCTTTCCTTGGAGCAGCTTTGCAACATTCTTTGCCTGTCTTTTTGGACGTTTTGTATTTCTGGAAAAGGAAACAAGACAAGGAATGAATAATGAAGAACGAATTACACCAAACTATTATTTTCTTCCTTGCCTAGTTAGGTCTATTTTCTAGCTTACTTTTTTTTCTGCTGAAGTATATTCATTTTACTTCCAAGAGAAAACTCTCTTGTTTTTTTCTATCCAAATAAAGAAATAATTGTATAGCAATATTACCATGGGCGTCCATTTGTGGATAAAAAAACAGGGTGCTTCCTAAAGTAATACATTATACGCGCAAGCTTTTTATCACTTTAAAATCTGCAATCTTTGGACCTTTTCAGTTTTAAAATATTTTGGTATTTGCTCTAGAATGTGATGAAAGTATGGTACGGATGCAAAAAGTTGGGCCATCAAGAAGCTTAAATAGGCCCATAGACCAGGAAGATGGCCCAAATATTGGCCTATCAGCTACAATATGGTTTGTGAAACGGCCCAACAAAAACCCAGTCGCAACTCCCAACTGCTTTTGAAACCCGATAAGAGTGTTTGGAACCATTTTAAAACTCTCACATAAACACATATACTGCATTATAAATCAAAAAGTATGTTACAGAATATTACTCACATGCTATACTGTTTCATTCTATCTTTTTTCCCCAAACACTGTCGTTTGAGAGCACAGTTTTCTGTTGTATTATTTGGGGCCATTGATACTTAACTACCTTCGGCTCTCCCAACTGAAAATAAGAACTTCTGGGTTTGGGTCTCTTTTATTTTTTTGTTGGAAACTTGCATTAGTGATTTGGTGTTACATTTTTTTTCATCCCAATATATTGTTGGTTGAAACTTACATAAGATAAGAGGCAGAATTCACCTCTTGGAGTTGAAGAAGATGTGGAAGCGTAGTAAGCAGGCCGTCCACTCCATTTTTTGAAATCATGTTTCCTTAATCTGTTTTCCCTTACGTACCTTGGTAATTATAGCTACGTAAATTATAATAATCCGCAAAACTAATATTGATAAACCAGCCACATCCATAAAAAGCTAATTGATGACTTGATCAGTCGATCATAACATCGTCATTGGTCTCTTACTCTTAAGCAGACAGGCATAATTATCAAAAAAGAAAAACACACACACGCACACAAAATGCCACATGAATATCTAATACTATTATCCGAATAACACAAAAGAGTACTAGTGATGTGCATTTCCTTTCACAAAGCATATGATCCCACGTGGGACTCCAAACTCATGAAGTGCAAGCAGGTACTAGGCACCTTGAAAAGATTCCCAACCTTTTCTTCTGCAAAGGAAAAAAAAAAAGGGAATTATTAGAGTAAAGAGACAGTAATTTCTGAACAAATTGATAAACAAAAAAGAAAAGAGAATATGAACATATATTTCCTCCAAAAATGATGAATAATCATGAAGCAGGAGGAAAACTTTTGGCAAAAGGAAAAAAAAGGAGAAAATTTTATCAAAGTTAACGTCAAACGCGGCTTTGAAATTAAGGCATAAAAGAGAGTTTTCAAACCGGGTACCGAGACTTGGTGCACTATGAGACGTATATATTTGTCTGTGAGTTGGTCACTATGTGGAACACCCTCTTTGGCCGTATGACAGGTGCTCATCAAATTGGTCAAAATCAAGGTAATATGAAGGACGGGAACAACAGCTAGGTTTTATCCATCCAACATGATAAAGACAACGAAGTTACAAGGATTTTCCATCAAAGAATTTACATAATCATACTACACTTTTCTGCCTGACAAACAGCATAAATAATATGGTCTACTCTTTAATTTTTTTTAAATAATCTATATTTGTATTTTTTTATTTTTTGAACTCAAAAGGTGGGATTTGAACTCTACCACTTACGATGAAGTGCGATCTAGATCTTAATATATATATATATATATGTCTGGAACAAGTTATTAATTACATGTGAGACTATATAGTTAAAAAAAAAGATTTCAATAGATAAGGACAAAAATTAGATGTGAATGGTAGAATATTGGTAATATCAAGAGAGAGAGAGAAACTACTAACAATTATTAATTAAATGTGAGACAATAGTACAAAACTTTTGAAGAGACAATTATAAAATTCGGCATGAATAGTGGAATATTGCAAACATTAATAGAGAGAGAGAGAGACCCACCCGCTTGGAAGCGTGGAGTAGCTCAGGAGGAATTTTGTAGAGATCCTCGTCAACGGGCTTCGGAAGGCGATGAGGAGGAGGAGCGGGCGTAGAGACGGCGTCGTTTCGAAGAGGCTTTCGTTGCGGTTCCGTCACGTCACAGACCTTGGCTTTGCCCTGCTGTTGCGGCTTTTTCTGCTCCTTAACATGCGGGCATCGCTTTTCTCTCCCACCTCTTGTCTGCAACCATTTTATTTTATTTCCCAATTTCAAAACCACATCATCATCATCGTCATCGTCATCACCATTCATACCAACTGTTTTTTTTTTTTTCAAAAATTGTTTGGTTACTGAGAAAGTTGCTTTCGACGGAAAATCAATCTGATTCGTAGTAAACAGATAGTCTTGTCGCAACTGCTACTGGTTTTGTAATTTGTTTATTTTTTCAAAAGAAAAAAAGTGAAAAACTCTGAAAATTAACCACTAGTTTCACTACTAGTAGTGTTAGTACTAGCAGGAAACAACTACAAGACCACCACTATCTTATCACACATCAGAAAAAACATGTTACTGATGAAAACGTTAATTTACTGAAAACCCAAAAATCAAAATAATTATTTTAAGTTTTTTATTTTTTTTTTAGCACAGCTAGCAAAAATGGGAAGGGAGTAAAAAAAAAAAAGAGTTACCTTTCGACCGGGAGGAAGATTAACGTTGCGAGAAGGCTTACTGATCTGAGGATGATGACCGACGGCGCACAAGTCGCCACGGAGGTAGGGGTCATTACTGTCGCCGGAGGAGGAGCTGTAGCGAATCAAACCCGCTTGCCTTGCGCACTCGAAGTACTGAGTGATTGGCAGCTCGTTTGCGTAATCCCAGTTGCCAAACGCCGGTATTTGCCCACTCTTTTTGTGGTAGTCCTTTTTAATTAATAATATATAAAAAAACCAACCAAAGAGCAGTATTATTGAGAGTATTATGGAAAAAACGACAATGGCCACAACAGAAGAATTTTACAACTTACATGGTGATGAGTTGTAGCGTCCATTGTTTTCGCTTTGTAGATTATGGTGTTGTTTGTTTTTGTTGTCGTTCGGAACAGAAAAAAGGCCAAAAAGTTGGGAAATTTATAAGAAGAAAGCTCGGAAAAGTCGTAGGAAAGTTGGGAATTTTTTCGTTTCTTTTTCCACTCTTTGGTCTTTCCTTTTCAACCTGACGTGGAGTTATGGAGGATATGGAGTTTGGGAGATAGTTGAGTTATTACAAAGGGGTATGGAAGCAAAAAGGTAAAAAACGAAGCACTGGGATATCCCAGAGAAATATAAATTCTGCTCAGAATTAGAGGAAAGAATCTAGAGAGAGAAGGAGAGAGAGAGAGATTTCTTACTAGATTTATGGTGTACAGTGGAACAGTACTGAGCAAGAAAGATAGAGACCCGTTTAGGTGGGTTTAGGGGGTGGTTTTTCAACTTTTTACTGGCAAAGAAAAAACGCATATAAATAGAACTTGTTGCTGCTTTTGGCTACTTTTTGAATGGTGGTGGTTGACGATGTATCTAACCCGGTTGCCATGCCTAACAAAAAAAGAATTTTTTTTGTTGAAAATTTCTTATTGGTTCACGCGGTAGACGGTGGGGACGACCCCTAGTTCCTGGCATTCCCACCTTGTATTTAGATCTCGGGGAATCTGTTAACTATTGTTGCCAAAAGTTGGGCATGAACCATTTCCAAGTTCCAACCCAAAATAATAAGAATAAAAAGAAAATTGGGCGTGAAAGTCTGCCTACAAGTATGACCAAACTGATAAGCCCTCTTTAAGATGTTGTTAAATAATAGTAATAATGTGGCTGCTTTACAGTGTTTCCATTTTTGCCTGGCAATTGATAATACTATTGTAATATGGTGCTTTCCTCCAGTAAAAAAACAAAAGAACTCTCTTTGTTTATTGTATAACAATAACATATACTAGGCACTAGCAGAAGCTGTTACTTTGGATTCATTTTGAGGATTGATTGCCCTTAGTTCGAGCCGGGCAAACTCATTTAGATTGCCAGTAATTTTCGAAGGTCAGTTCTTGGTTAAATCGGGTTACTGTTCATGTAATGCAATGCAATGCCTCCAGATTTCAGGGGAATTGAGCTTTTTGGTCCCCTACTTGGAAGGCTAGGCTCATAAGCGGCTTAATTCTTGTACATTTTTATTATATCATATATTTCTTCTGGTATGTTATAACTTTAAGTATATTTACGCATATACATGATTTTACGTCGTATTGAAATTGATAATTAGAACTCAAATTCTTATTGCTTTATATTGCAGTATAGTTTTATTTTGCATTACAGCATGTGAGAACTTTTATACTATTTAAATTAGAATTGAAACTTTATTTAAACTAATAATAATAATACAAATAAAGTCGCATATGTTGTCTATTAAGGACAAAATTTATCCCCGACCAAGACTGGATCAACCAGCACAAATAAAATAGCGTAGAGGAACAAATTACAAGCGTCAAGACCCAAAAAGAGAATATTCGCTCAACACCAGAAAATAAAGAGCTCGACCAAGGCTCCTTGTAAGGACCCATTGATTGACAAACTAATCGACTAAGCCTAATTCCTCCAAAACGAAAACATAAATGGCGCGGCATAGATATGGATATGGCCGAACATTGTTGCAGATGTGGAGCCAAATTAAGTCGACAACCCAGCAAAAGGAAGAAAAAGGGAGAAAAAACAGTCCTCGGAGACAGGGAACAAGCGTCGCGGCTCTAGCAGAAGAGTGCCGCAGCGCTACGACGAGGGCGCCTAGGCGCCAAGTGGAGAGCGCCTAGGCGCCAGGAGGAAAACGCCTAGGCCGAGTGTTGATGGCGCCTAGGCGCCAGGAGCAAAGCGCCTAGGTGCTACAGGGGTGCCGCAGCACTCGGTTCGAGCGCCGCGGCGCTGACACGCTGTGTTGCGCGATATTTTTTGAGTCAGAGTCGGAGTCAAAGGCCCTAAAAACGAGAAACTACTAGGGTTTCCCATTAGTTGCTATTTTTCTCCTCCTTTGGCTATAAATAGACACAAGGTGGCTAGGGTTGTATGAGTGTGAAGATTGAGAGTGACATAATTTTGTGAGAGGTAAAATTCTTGAGAGCTCCATCCTTGAGAGAGAAAAATTCCCACAGGGTGTTAGATAGAAGAGAGTTTTGGTAAGCACAATTCGTGAGTGTGTAAGAAACTGCTCTTGTAATCTGTAATCTCCTTCATTATAGTGGAATCTGCAAGCGGCAGAAACAGGACGTAGTCTCAATTTTTGGATGAAACTGTAAAAAATTTGGTATCTCTTTTTTCTTCTTTTCTCCTATTTATTTTATGCAATTATTCGTTCTTGCGATCCTTGAAATTAGGAGTCGACTAATTTCCCAACAAACATAACTATACATCCTACTTTTATGGAACAAGTGTACCATACCAAACAAGAACAAAGATGGAAAAAACTATTTCTATTATTACAATTAGAATGGTGGAGAAACTATCCTCCAGCTAAATCAAAACACTAGTAGATGAGGAAACCATTATTAGTATTACAAGACTAGCATAAACAACAAATATAAAACTGTCACAACCCGCCTTTTTGGGTTGTGATAAAACTCTTTCTTACTTACTTTAGGGCAAAAATTTAAGAAATTTTTTTTTTTAAAACGGAAATAAATAATTTACTTACATTAACTTTGATAACTCTCAAAATACTTTCACATACTTGTATTTACATAATTAATACTTTTACTTTCATAACATCTTTCTTTTAAACATTTCATATCAAAATAACTTTAAACATGCGTAGCGGAAAACATTACTGCAGCGGACTCCATACCTAATATGCACACTATCCACCCCTCCGCCAGCTCACCATTTGAACTTATTCTGACCTTCTTGTCGGAATACCTACAGCATGAAATGTTTAATGAGCTAACGCCCAGTAAGTCTCATAAATCCCACATGGATATTTATATGAATGCATGAATCAATTATGCTTTCTTATAAACTTTCTTTATCCTTATCATTTCTTATCTTTACTAGGGCCCAAGTGTTCGTACCATTGCGCAATTTCATTTAGGTCTACGTAACACCGTGACCGTAACATATCCTTTAAACTCTCCTTGAGTTAGGAGCCGGTATGACACTTTTCTTAACTTTTGGTGATTCGTTTACCAATTCACTTATTATGGTTATCATACCATGCATGAAGTAATGATCATATGTTATACATAACATAAATGCTCTTGTACGACACTGGTACACATTATTATACACACTGGTATGTAGCATAATATATTCACAGGTACTTAACATAGAATATACACACTGGTACACATTAATATACGCACAAGTATATAACATAATGTACTCACAGGTACTTAACATAAAATATATACACTGGTATACATTAATATACGCACAGGTATATATAGTATAATGTACTCACAGGTACTTAACATAAAATATACACATAGATATACATTAATATATGCACAGGTATATATAACATAATATACTCACAGGTACTTAACATAAAATATACACATAGGTACAAAATCGTGGTACACATACTCATTTTTATTATTGTACACACAGGTACATAACATCTTGTACACACTGATACACATTAATATGTTCACAATTATTCATACATGACTATACCCCTAGGTATTCATATCATGGCAAACATACAAGTTTACACTTAATTATACGTACAGGTATACATATACATACATTTCTTTCTAAACCTACATTTCATATTATAGGTGGGAATGGTACTTACTTGATGCGAATGTCAGGCAACTTAACCTCGATTTCCTTTCTCCTAGACTCCTAGGATCCTGTTGGCCAATTACAAAGCCATTAGTCAAATTCCACTATGTTTCGATACGAAACATCCGTTAGTTAATAAATTGAGTTGCATTACTATGTACAACTCTAAAAACCACTGGTTTTTTTTCTTATTTCTATCTAACTTTACCCTATCATTTTCTAACTAAGGGTGGGAATCTTTCTAGTCGTTTTCTTATCCCATTGGAAACATTTCAAAGCGGTTCGGGTTATTTGGACAAAAATGACGATTTTGCCCTTCGTGGGTCCACTAACCTACCCGAGCTCGATTTCGTTACTCTTATGAAAATAACTACATACTAATTTCAAAATAACACCCTAGTGGGTCAAATCTCTTTATTTCTCAATTATGTCTCATTTTCATAAAACTTTGTGGTTTAGTCCCTAAACTGAAAATTTTGACGATTTTACCCCCGGACTAAAATTTACTTCTTTGTATCAAAATTTCCTATTTTTCTCAAGGATCATTTTTACTTAAGGTACCATACCTTAAATCATTTTGAAAAATCATATTTTTGCCATTTAACACTTTTTTCACTTTTAATATATTCTTGAAAAATCAAAAACTCACAAACGATTGAGTTTTTAGACAAACCGTCTGAGTAACCTAACAGTTTCGTCGAGATCTACAACTTTTATGTCTTAACTTTTCCTAAAATCTCACTGTACATGGGCGTTTTTGACAATGTTTCAAATCTGCCGAGAAGGAACTTTTTCTTTCAATTTAGTCCCAATGGCATTTTTACAAAAATCCATTTCAAACTTGCAATTCTACCCCCGAAGATGCCATTCCATGCCTTAATCAAAAGATTCTCATGCTCAAACATCACTTTTGCAAAGTCTAACATCAAAATTGTAAAAATAACACTTATTGCAAAAATTGTCATTTTGCACTATAAACCAAAGTTTCACAACTTAAACTTGTCATTCATCACATATAAATGAAATTCCATCAAATATGTGCTCAAGAACTCACATGGGTTTTAAGAAATAAAAATCAAAACAAAATTCAAAACTTTGAACTTTAAAACTTACCCAAATAACTCTTTTTGGATTTCTAGCCTTCAAAGTTCCTTTGAACTCCCTCCTAGGCTTCCTTTCCATGCAAAAATACCATGGATTAATTTTTGCCCTTTATCCATGAAAAATCCCTTGAAAACTCATTAAAAAGTTCAGGATTTTACCTTAAAACTTGTAGGAAATCCTTGCACTTGCTTGTAAAACTTGTTCGGGGGTATTTTTACAAATTTTAGGGGCTGAGAATTTTTTTTAGAACTCTTGGTTATGGTTGCCGGAGCTTGGAAGGAAAGGAAAGAAAAGAAAAATTGTGATAAACTTGCCATAAATGCATCCTTATCACATTTGGTGACTCATGGTTACCCATGAGTATACCACTAGGTGTCACAAGGTGATTGGGCCACTTTTCTTGACATGTGGCCCAATAGAAAATCAAGGAGTGTCCAATTTGTAGAGTTAAAAATTTATACTGTGTAATTTTTCACCACACAGTATTTTTCCTATACTGTCGTGGTCAAATCAGTGTACTTTCTATCCTTGGACTGTATAAAAATATTTAACTTACTTTTCGTTTACTTTTGAAGGCCAATCATAACATTTTTTTTGTATCTGCATTTTCATTTAGTAGTATTCTTATACTGCTCTGGTCTTCTTTCTACCCCGGTTAGGGTTAGGACAACCTCTATGTCCTATTTACATTCTAATCATCCATTCGCTTATATCACAATTAATTGTGACATAAAATTCATTTTATGGATATTATGTACAAATCTTTGAGTCATCAAACTCATAAAATTTGTATTTTACAATATTCACCATTGCATCACATATGCCATAAAATTTACAATCAATGCCACTCATTCATATTTTATTGTAATTTTCACAAAAATTACTATTTTTACAAAATTTTGCATTTTTAAGAATAAATTCATTAATTAAACCTAATTGAATATTAGGTTTCATTGATGACATTTCCTCGGTCATTACAAAAACTGTAAAAACTTTGTAAAGATCCCAAAAGATCAATCCAGTAATATTAAGCCCCTCAACGCCGGATGTGGAGCACGATAGGAACAGCGCCGGAAAAAGGCTCCCAAAATGGCGATGAAAGCATTGGAAAAAACAACTGCACGTGGATCTCACGTGTTGATGCTGACGAGCAGCGGCTGCTGCATGCTTTGTTCCACCTTACTCACCTCCCTTCTACAACCTAGTTCCTGAAGTTTCAACAGAGGCCCACGTCAATTGAATCTTAGATCGACGGTAGAAGAGCAACAACTTCTTCCCTTTGAAGGGCTCCATTCCAGTGACTACCCACACTTCCATCGGCATGAACTCGACACTGGTGATCTCTGCAAGCTTCCCAAAGAACTTTGGAGGCCGGTAGCCCGACTAAACGCTGGACCACCGACATCAAACTACACTCTTCTCTCTAATTTTTGCAGGGCCTCTTTCACTTACTTCTCTCTTCAAAAAAACGCATAATGATTGTTTGTGTGTAATATTAATGATTATGAAAGTTTAAAAACAAGTCTTGACAAAATTTTGAACCTTAAAATTCACTACATACATTACAGAGAGAGAGAATTTTCCTCTTTAATAGTTTGAAATAGATATAATTTAGTAGTAAATTCACACCTAATTCTATGCTTGAGTTTGAATTTCTCAATCTCCAAATAAAAAAATGATAATTATAGGGGGAAAACAAGACTTGAATGTTTTCAATATATCCCGATTTGACAAAGAGGGTGTGGCTGAAATTTAAAGTAATCCGTTATTTAGGCACCAAAACAATTGTTAGTCCACCATCATAGTGTCTGCATCATGTATGATTGCTTCCTCTTCATTACTTGTCCAACCTAGGCAACGGTTTTGCAAAAAGTTCCTCTCGATCTTAATTAGTAGCTGGAGTCTAGAAACCTGTTAATATAAGATGGTATATTAAATGGTATAAAAGCAAAATGTGTGCCACAGAAAATTAAAAACACAGCACGAGCCAAGAACACTGCAACAGGGCAGGAGATAATTAATGTTGGATTATTATCAGAACAACTTTAAGAGCCTTGGACTAGGATGAAAATGAAAAAGATGATATTTGAGCTTGCACTTATTGCTTTTGTTCATGGCCTATGACTATTTCTTCTTCTGTTGTAGGTCTTTAGAGATTGCACTTGTTAACTTAGGTACTTTTGTGCTCATTAATATGTTCAGCAATTTTCCCGTAAAGTGTTGACCGTACTTGTTATGGCCTTAGGGGCAAGTTACCAACTTTTCATAGCGATTGTCACTTTTTTTTTTTTCATTTGTCAAAGCAGTTGATGAAGCTTGATTTTCTCCCATTTTTGTGCAAGTCTTTTTGCCTTTGACGTTCTTCTCCATTGCATGCGGTTTCTCGAGCACCACAACAAGAATACTTTCTGCCTTTGCCTTTTTTCTCTCTTTTGGAATTGATCCAAGAGATCAGCGAGATTTAGCAAACACCTAAGCCAAATTATTTAATGACCCTTGTGATCGAGCGAAACCCATTATAATTACAATTTTTGTTTTAAATTTTGCAATGTAGTTCTTTTATTATTAGATGTTTAAAAATTGATTATATTAACAATTAGCGATAAAAAAATAACAATTCTAGAGTTGATATAAAAATTAAGATTAGAGTTGGTGTTCTAACATTATTATTCGTAAAGTATATGTAATACTAACACGAAATAAGTTGCTTGAGTTTGTAATTAGATCCAGGGAAAAATAAAGTTATATTCAATTGTGTTCAATACTAAAGCGTTAATTTTCAGTCACACAAGAAAAAAAAATTTGTAATGTAAGGATGTAAGTTTACGTGTGACATTGTCAATGTCTGGTGCGCATGTCACGCACATATTAACATAAAAATAAAAATAAAAAATCTATATGTTGATATGTATCATAAAAAGAGTTTTTTTTTTTTTTTTGGCTAAAAAACATATGACTAACTATTTGTCGTTTGTTGCTTTGTTCCCTTGGTTGACCTTATCACCTTAAGCATGATTAAATAAAGGTGTATCAGAAATAGTCTGAATAACCCATCTGTAGTTTTGTCCTTCTATTGGTTAAAATTTTCTGCTTTTAGGCCTGAGAAAGTTAATTCGTCATTTTTAAAGGCCCAACAAATAGGTTTGGCATAGAGATATGGACCGATCGAGGAGATTATAGAAATCCCTGGCTCCCTGTCAATTTCACAGACAATGCCAAAACTGAATTTACCCCATGAAACCCCATTTGAAGGTAAGTAAATGGTAAAAAGGTACGTTAAAAAGGAAGAAAATTATTAGTAAATGGTAATAAGGGATTCATGAGGGTTATTTAGAACAGTTATGAGTGGTAGGCAATTAACGAGATTACTATTAGAATAAAATTTCTAGTAAATTATGTCATTTATGTCAAGATACACCTTAATATCTGTTATGTTTTCTAAACTATAATATATTTTTAAATTCAGCCCTAAATTTTGAAACATTACTTTAACAAAATTGTCGAGCTAATCTTTGATTCAAAATTAAATACAATATTTTACCACGCTCCAAATGAATTTATTTAGGCATCAAACTTTCCTATATTCTGTTCATAGAGTAGCTCCATAAAATCAAAAAAGAGGAAAAAAAAGGAAAAAGATCCCTAATTCATAAAATATGTCCTATTTGGTTATCACTCATAGAAAATTACAAGCACATGTTTTCAACTATAAAGTCGGAGACCATTAAGTAGAGTAAAAGGAAAGCAAAGAAAAAAAAAGGGGACAAAAAATAAATCATGAGTTGTAGTTGTTGAATGTGGACCTGTTAATGGAATAAATCTACTTGGATCTCTGCAAAATTTGTAAATATTCTACAGTATTTCAGTTGGCCCATATAGTGTTTTTACAGCGATTAATCTGTTCAGTTCATCCAGTGCTTCAGGTTTCTGAGAGTTTCTTTCTCTTCCTTATCACAATATAAATCTCATTGATGTTGATCTCTGCCAAAATTGTAAACTTTTTCGACAGTGTTTTTGTTGGCATGTATAAATACTAGCTTTCTTCCTCCTTACACAGTGGTGCAGGTTTCTGAGAGTTGTTTCTTTTTCTTTATAGATACTGGCTTTCAGTACTGCACCTAACATAGAGGTGATTTTCTAAATCTACCAACTGGGTTTTAATTATTTAGTAAATTTTACAAAAAAAAAAAACCCAATTGGCAACTCAAGAAAGAAATATAGTCAATAAATATATATATATTTTTTGAGAACAATATAGTCAAGACTCAAGATGGTTGTGACTCGTGAGAAACAAGGGGAAGAACACCAGTAAAATTTGAATTGAATATTATTGACTATCAATTGAACACTTCAAAAGGTCTTAGGTGCTTGTGCATATTAAATGTTTAATGTTTTCTTAAGGGGGAAAAAAGGCTTGTGATTTGTGAATATTGACCCAGTGCCCAAAACACAGCTTCCAATGCATGTGTTTGGCTAGGGACCATTCTCACCACAGGCCCCTGTGCAAATTTTTTATGAAAGTAAAAAGAAGTTTGACAAAGATAATGAGAAATTAGAAAAAAAATTTAAAATAAAAAATAAAAATTCATTTTGTTACTTAAGGTCAACAGTCTCACATTCTGCAAGCAGACCATCAGCTGACAAAAGACAAAACGACACTGTTGTTAAATTGACGAAATAGTGCAAGAATCCATGCGTCCATATTATTTTTGTCATTGGGCTTCTCCCAATCTCTGTTTTTGGGTTTTATTAATTTACACGAGTCCAATGAGCAAGAAGATACATGTGTTTTTTTGGTTGTATTTTTAGAAGTTGAATCTTTGACTAAAATAATTGATCGGTGATCTGTGACGTGAAACATGTGTCGGAGCGTTTTGCTTGGTCTTCTTTGATTTGTATTTCTTTTTTCCTTTGTGTAATTTTCCTTGTTTTATTATCTTTTTAAGTTTTTACTGACTCCATATGTGTTCTGTGAATAATCGGCCAGCTATCTAATATTCACGGTGTTTAAAAAAATAATCGAAATTAAAGATATTGGTTTAAAAGTTATATCATGTGAAAGTTTTATATTATAATAATTTTTTATTTTTTACTATACGTAACTGCTAAGAATTGTTGGTTTCAATCGAGATGTCAAACAACCACATACAAAACTAATACATAGAAAAAACTTGCTCCAATAGTAGGTTTTAAGTTAAAAGTTTGAATTAAACATTTATGGTTCGTTTGGTGCGTGAGTTTGGAATAATGTAGTTTAGACCTTTATGGTTTGAGCTATGGGTTCTAAATTATGTAGTTTAAACTGTAGTTTTAAACTAATGTTTGAAATGTAAAAGCTTAAAACAATAATATTAAGTTTAAAACGAAAACTAATGTTTGAAAAAATATAGTTTATAAAAGAAAAACGAGAATGTAAATAATAACCGTGTGAACTTAAGGGGGGACAAAGTTTAAAATTTAAAGGTTTAGGCTGTTTTAAAACCGCGTCTATAGTTTAAATTAGTCTCAATTTTTACTTTATCAAATGCTAGTTAGAACGGCTTGCATGGTTTGAACTCACTTTATACTTGAATATATTTCGAATTACCTAATCTTCTAGACGATGTGTCGTTCATTTATACTATTATTTCTTCAGAAGATAAACGCCCTCTGTCTCACACGCGCGCACACAAACTTTAACTGGCCTTCATTTATATCTCTGTAGACAGAGATTTTTTTAAGTGATTTTCTTTTAATCTAAATGACAAATTGTTACTTATCGCAGCAGGAGCCAAAAAAAAGGACAAGTTACTTATCATATGGTGTCGTTTTCTTAAACTGAAAGTGAAATGTTTTTCTCAATATCTAATCATCCAGACGACATGTTTGTTACCTGCCTTTTTAATTGAATGTCGTTTGTTCCTGTTACAACGACATGTTATTCATTGTTTTGTCTTGCCAAACCCAAATCTATTGAACATTTTTCTAGAGAGTCGGACATCGTCTTTTCTCTAACAGGATACAGCCGTCACAAACCTTTTTTGTTTTTTTTTTTTTTTTTTTTATGGTTAGAGGCCTCAATCCTCCGTAAAACCCACCTTACGTGACCCCCAACATAGTCAGAACCCAAGACCTCTCTTCTTGTAAGGTTTTCAAGTCAAGTGTTAAGATCAATTAATACTTATATGTAGGAAGGTCTTAAGTTCAAACGTTGAGTGACGCAAAAAAATCCTTATATGCCTATTTATTTAGTACATTATTGATAAAAAAAAATATCTTTTATGAGTATAACAACATTGTAGAATCTTGTATAGTATAATTTTCATTATTTAGTTTTTCATATAAATCAAAGCGATTAAATATATATTGGCAATCATACCCAAAAGTTACACCAAACCCGGCCTATTTAATAAGTAGGATGAGCCAAGCCCCTTTAATAATCACGTCGTGCTTACTTTTTAACATACCGTGCTCGTACCGGGCCACCAAGGCCAACCCATTTTGACACATCACAATTTTATTGATTGTCTTTTATATAATACTTAGGGAAAAGGCTTTTCAATCAATAATCTGAAAACTCTTTACCATATGCATTACAAATTCCAACAAGAGTTTGGAGGCTTCAAGCAAGAAGATAAAAAAGACCAAAAGTCAACACCATGTAATGAAGGTGCAATCAGAAATTAACAGGTCAATACCATAAAGAAATTTACACAACGTGACATACAAGACAGGGTCAGAGACTCAAGAGTATGATTTATTCATACACGCTCGTCTCAAACTCACTTTTATAATTATTTATGTATAACCAGGCACTATCTAAAGGCCGATTACTTGGTAACCAGAGATTAAAACGATACTTGAATGCCAAGCAATATCATCAACTGAGAAACAAACTCAGGGTGCCCTGGCCAAGATGCTCCAGTTACTAAACTTTCATGAGTGAAACAACGATGGATTGGGTCAGGTTCCAACCATGTTGCTCCAGCCAAAACCACATTAAGCTTCACGGCTGGATAGGCAGTGCATTTTTTCCCCTGTAAAGCAGATAAGACAACAGAAAGTTATGAAATGCTTAGGTGGGTCAAAATTATTCAAATTGCACTGACAATAACTCAACAGAGCAACAAAGTTCACATTCAATTCATTCCAAGTAAAGTTCAAGAGTAAATCACGTTTCACAGCTTATGAGAACAGTTTCTACATGCCAAATCATTCTTTTCAAGGAAGTCAGTTTATGTATGAAATTCACTCAAATTTAGTACCAATGCATGTGGGCATAAACTACGTTTTCTTTTCAGTTGCAGTACCAATGCATCTACTACATGCCAAAATCATTAGATATATAAGTGATAAATAAATTACTGTAAAGTTCCTTGTTAGTTGTTTAAGTATTAGGTCAATATCACTCTAGCTGTAGGACCCTGGCAGCTGCTAAAATCTGCTGTCCATGACAGATGGATGCAACTGGCTTCTTGGCTTCCATAAAGTGCTTTGCAACGGCAATGACTGTCTTGTCCAGTGCCAAATACTCTGGAGCTCGATCTCCAGGGATGACAAGAGCATCATAACTTGATGCGTCTAAACCTTGAAAATCAGCTGTTAAAGTGAAATTATGGCCTGGCTTCTCGCTGTATGTCTGGTCAACCTCAAAATCATACACAGCAGTTACACAAATGTCGCCAGCCTTCTTTTTGGGGCAAACTGCATCAACATGGCATCCTAGAGGTTGAAGTGCCTGGAAAGGAACTGTAACCTCGTAATCCTCCATGTAATCCTGCAAATAGGAATGACATCAACTGAGCAAAAAATAAAATTTCAAATTCAACTTTGACATTTCTCAATTGTAGTAAAAACAAAAATATTGCATACCCCACAGAGAAATAAAATCCTTTTATCGGAACCAGTTATGTTCCCTCCTAAAGCCTTGACAAAAAGTTTAATGAACTCAGGATGCCCTTCATATGTGGCCGCAGTGATTAGATTACCATCAACGACACAAGATGCAAAAGGTCTCAGGTTCAACCCAATGAGCACCTGCAGCAACAAGTACAGGTCCCACGGCAGGGTATGCAGTACACTTTCGACCTTTAACTGAGCCAGCGGCAGCCAAGATCAGTTGTCCATGGCAAATAGAAGCAATTGGCTTTTTGGAGTAAAAAAATTTGATCACCAAGTTTAGAACTTTCAGATCCATCACCAGATATTCTGGAGCTCGTCCTCCTGGTATGACAAGGCCATCGTAATTGCTAAATTCAATCTCATCAAAGGTTGCATTAAGTGCGAAGTTGTGACCCCTAGATTCAGAATAAGCCTGCAACAGGAAAAATGCAAAATAAGGAAAACAAAATGGTAGTAACATATCAACTATCAAGATTTGCAAAGAGCTGTCTTTGGAAAACAAAGTACAGGTTTTGGAATCTGGACCACTCCAGTATATTATTTTTTCATCGTGATTTTCTTCTTAAGAAGATGTGTGTGGTCACCATAAAGCACGACAGATTTATCAAACTCAATTCTCAAGGGTACATCTGAAATTGAGACGAGGATTTGATGTATCCTCAAAACCACTGAAGTCCTTGGTTTGGAGTTGGGTTTCATGAATTTTTTTTAAAAAGCCTCATACAATACTATATCGCGCACAAATTCTATAATAAAATCTAACATAAAAAAATTACTATCTATTTTTTAACATCTGCATAAAACCTGAGCCTTTGTTTCTACATAACCAAATTCAATAATTTCATAAAAGGTCTTTACTTCACACAGTTATTTATCTTGTGTATAAAGTAAATTTACAGGTGCGTCCTAAAGCTCAAACAAAAAGCTTGAAATGGTTCCAAGTTTGGCCTAACTCACAAACATGAAACCAAAAGCATTAGAACCTTGTTGAATAAACGAATTCTCGACCTTTACAATAATTGCTCAAATTTGCGAGCTGAACCTTTTACCTTCTTTATTTCCAACCTACATTTATCTTCAACAACACAATAGAATCTAACGCCTCTTTCTAAACAACAAGACTCTCAAAAAAAATAGAGAAAAAAAAATTGAGCGCGTAGACAAAGGACCGATAATTATGGATAAATATGAGATAAATCAGATTGACATAAATCTAATTATGTTGAACAATTAAAGAAATGAGGGTCAGAGAAATGGCGGACCTGGTGACCAGAACTGTCGTGAACGGCGATGCGACAGATTTCGCCGGCTTTCTTGCCGGGGCAGACGGCGTCGACGGCGACTCGGTAGGCCTGCAAAGCTTGGAAAGGAACCATGGCCTCGTAATCCTCCATCCTCGCACAGCAACAAAACCCTTCTCTCTCCTTTCGCTATTTTCTTGTCTCTTGCTGTTTTCCTCGGAGCTTCTCGGTTCAGAGAGAAACAGATAAAGGAGAATAGGGGAGAGATAAATACCGAACTCGAGTGGACTCGATGAAGCTCTTGTGTAATTAGATTTTTTCAGCACCAAACAAATAAAAGGAAGGCCCTATTTTGCAAATAATCCTTTCTTCGGGGTAGAATATTTTGCAAATGAACCTCTGATTTTTGAGGGATACGCCAGGTGTTCAGCGATATTTCTTTCTTTGATATTGGCGGGCAACGTCAATTCGTGATTTTTAGGAGTCACTCATATTAAATTATGATTTTTTTTCCCATAAAAAAAATACTTGAAGACTCCCCTAAAATAAATTCAAGTGACAATCAGACAGTAAAACTTGGAGTGAGAGTAAACAAGCCACTTCATATTGTTTTTAAAATAAATAAAAATATTTTTATTTTAAAAAATAAAAATTTTTAAAAAATTATCTTGAGAGTATTTTAAAAATTTTTACTCAAAAAAATACAAAAATATTTTTAAAAATTTTGAAAACAAAAATAAACAGGGTTTTAAGTCCCGTATTTGTGATATGTGTGATTGACATTATCCAAAAAGAATACCGCATGGTGTTTTATATTGTCATAAAATCGTTTATTTAACACCTTATATGAATTGCTCAATGAAATGATAAATGATAAGAAATTGTAGTTACTAACACACATTTTTAATAACCCGCACCCTCCAACAAAAATTAGGCCTATAAGTCCGTATATACATTGTGTTATTTGGGACAATGAATTTTTAATGCGTGCTAACATTAAAATTTGACAAATGACTTCTAAAATTTCTCAAAGATAATAACTTCTAAGCACATCATAAGTGGAATTTTTACAGAAATACATATGTTAAATGCAAAAAATCTCCGTTTGTTTTTATTCTTAAAATTTTTAAAAATATTTTTACACATTTTTTAAAACAAAAATTTTAAAAACTTTCAGCACAATTCTTAAAAAATTCTCATTTTCAAAACAAAATATTTTCATATATTTAAAAACAATACCAAACAGCTATTTTTAGTATATTAATAACAATTAAGTGAGTATTTGGCGCTTGTTGTCTTATTTTTGTAAAAACTACAGTTATTATAAATCAGGTATAATGTAACATATCAATACCATAAAAGAAAACTTACACAATACGACATACAAAAGAGTACAAAGACTTTCCTCAAAAAAAAAAAAAAAAAAAGAGTGGAAAGACTCTTAGGGTGCGTTTGGTACGAGTATTTGAGTAGAGTATTTGAATAAAGATTTAAATTTTTGTGAGAGAAATTACTGTAGCAAAATGATTCGAACCGTGATTTGAAAACTCAAACAAACACACCCTTAGTGTCATTTATTTATTATTATTGTTTATATAAAACTAATTGTTTAAGGATAATATGTGAATGTCTATATTAAAAATTTACAATATATAACATAAAATTGATTTACGTTAAAAAATTAATCCAATGACTAAAATAATATGCGTCAATATGTGTCATAGGTCCCAGATCATAAAGATTCTTAAAGATAAAAGCAAAAGTTATCCAAACCAGTCCTTTATTAGATAGAGGCATGGACAAAAAAATTTTCAATATTTTCAAAATTTCTACCTAAAGTTTCATAATTCGAAGATCTCGAAATATCTTTTAGGTGTAAACAATTTTTTTTTTAATATTTATCGAAATTTTTAAAAAATTGTGAGAGGTGTTTTAATTTAATCCTAGAGGATTTTTAAGACTTTAGAAATTCTAAAATTTTTGAGGAAATTTTAAAAATATTAAGAATTTTTGTCCGAATGCTAAAATTTAAGAAAAATTTTGGTTAATACTATAATAATCAGTGAAAATATTGATTTATCGGATTATAGGGTATTATTTTTTATATAATCTTAGTTTATATCAAAATTTCAATAAAAAATAAACATTCATAGTTTTGTAATTTTTTCAATATTTCCACTAATATCAATATTTTCTTAGAAATTTTTGTAAATTTAGAGTACCGATATTTCTAACGATATTGATATTTTCATCCTTGATCTGAATATAACATCGTCTTTTCAACCAAACAATTAGAAGAATTCATAGTTTTCAATTTATGGAAATACAGTGGGAAGTGATCAACAAACTTATATGTGGCATGTTTGTAACTCTGTTCAACATTCTTCAAATAATATGTCATGATATCAATACTGTTTGAATCAAAGTAGAATCTCAACCACATTTGAGCCTTATAGAACTTCCTTTTGGTATTAAAAATATAATATGTATGATTTTTGTATATGAAACTTATTTATTCATGTATCTTTTTAATGTTCATGTTATCAAAAAGTATTAAAATCATATTCTGACATAAATTTCAGTAATTTTTGTAAATTTTTTTCATATTTCCATTTATATTAATATTTTCTTCCATAGTTTTGTAGAATTAGAACATCGAATACTAACATTTTCTTCCATGGACGGAGGAAAAGGAAGCACGAGTTGAAAGGGCACAAAAGCACTAAAATTCCTAGATGATGATGCATGGTGGTACTGTTCTTACCTTCGCAAAGAAGGGGGGAAACGTACACATATCAGCACTGTTCTTACCTTCGCGAAGAAGTGACAAAAAGAAAAAGTAGACGAGACAAGAGAAGGGACGCAGAAGCCAAAGTGGCCAATGGCCATCAAACTACAAAATACAAACCGAGCTCTTATAATTTCAATCCGGTGGCAGAGCTTTTTCCATCATTCTTAGTGGGCTCTCAACGTTTGCAAAAGAATTGCAATTCTCTTTCTCATGGCTTACATCCCACCACATAAACGACGCTCAAAAGACACAGACACATCTTCACTGAGTCCAGAGCTACTTTCTCCTCTTTTCAAAAGAAATCTAAATTTCAGGTCTCCAAGAACTAATTTTAATGCACGGACAAGTGAAAAGATTGCTTATGTAGGAAAGTGTACATACAGGTGGATCTCTGTTGGGTTAGACGCTCGTAATCAGTTTCCAGCTTCTGTTTGTCTCCAACCTGTTTTCTTGGAAACTGTCGAGCCCAAAGCTGGCAAAAAGTCTCTAGCTTTGATCAACAGTGATATAGGTGAACTTCTATTTATTTGGTTTTCTTCTGATGTTGATTATTTATATCGTTGATTTTGTTTCTGGGTTCTCAAATTTATTTATTTATTGTTACTCTTTTTTGTTTGTTTTGATTGATCGTGCTTTACAGATAGCAATGGAGGGAATTTAGAGAGCTTTTCAAGTAGAAACCCATGGGATTTCATAGCAGAAAATTTTATGGATGATCTACTATCTTCTTTTGAATATGTGAGGAACGAAATGGAGTCTCAGAAACTTGAAGAAGTGAGGCCAACTTTAGTTGCTAGATTTGGCAAAGTTCTTTTTCATGGGTTAGTGTTACTTGTCTTCTTCTTTTTTTTTCAGCTTTTTCCATGTTGTTTATTATCTATTTTGTCCGTTATATGCACATAATGAACATAGTATTTTTTATAAAACATTTGAATGCGCCTAGTAAAACTTATATGGTTGAACCAAACTAAAGAAATTTAATGTGTGAGAAATGTAATTCTTTTCAGGAGCCCTTCAGTTAAACAAGAGTCAGTCACAAAGGATTTGGCTTATGAAAAGGCACTGAGACAGGTGCACAGGTCATTCTACACAAATATTCCCAAGTCATATAAGGAATTTATGCTAGAGAAAGGTGCCCCAAATATTGGAGTTGAATTTGAAGAGGAGAGAGACATTTACATTGTAAAGGTACTTCTCATTTCAACTCTGGTTTCCGTTGTTATGAATTAACTGCCTTATCAAATCGCTCAAAACATTTTCTTTTCGTCGTGTAGTTGTCCGACACCACAAGACCAGAGTCAATCATTTTATGCAAATGTAATGTGATGAAAGAACAAGGAAAGCTACAACTGCACAAGGTAAGTTTTGCTTCCTGGCTTCTTTTTTTTCACAGATTTACATAGAAATTTAAGATGGAAAAAATTACCGACAAAGAGGAAGAAAATAACTAAACTCGAAAAAAATTATAAGATGGTGGTAAATAGAAAGGCTAAAAATGATAATACCATAAACAAAACTCTATAAGCCAAAAATATAAACTAAACGGCCCAAATATAAACATAAACTACGTGATCGGGCTCCGCTACTACTACAGATCTTATAAAAAGACCCAAATTTATTCTTTCACCACAATTGTCGCACCGTGAGCTTTTTGGGTCGGGCCTATCTGGATTCGAGTCATCATACTCTAACAATTGTTTCTGCTCTGCCTTTACAGTCAAATGAAATCCTTTCTTTCTGGTTGTCATGGGCCAGGTTTAGTGAGGCTTACATTGTATTGACTTTTTCTCTAGATTGAACTCAACCAAGTGCGTCGCATGGTAATGGACATATCTTGCCTTGAGAAGAATGTGGATCTGAGGCTGATGCTATGCAGCAAAAGAATTATAACTGCTCCTACTGTAAGTTCCCATTGTTTAATTGCATGCACCGAAACAGGATTGAAGACTTTGGTTTCTTCACGTTAGCGATCAATGATGACGCTGTTAACTATTAAATGTGTTTGGTGCTCTTCCAGGATGATGACATGAAAAGCATTGGAGACTTGATTGATTCTGCTGTTCTAGATTCAGGAGTTATGGGTGGACTGAGATGGCCGTCGGGGAAGGCAACTTCTGGAGATAGATTTAGTGTGGTTGGAGCCTGGCACACCATAACTAAACTGTATAAGAACCAGTCAATGAGGCTAAAGGTCAGAGACGCCGAACGATTTGATTTCAGGACTTCGACTGGGGAAGACACGAGGGAGATCTTTATAAAGTTGAAAGGGGTTGTTTCAGAATTGAAGGTATGCATACTCTGTTGGAAAAATAAATGTTTTTAGCAAATTATAGTTATTGCTGTCTTCTCTGGCCATGATTTGTTCATTTTTTAAAGATTTACAACGCAAAATTTCTTTTGGCATTCAGGAACAGCAATTTGATGTGAATCTGATCACTGAGATGCTTAAGGATGACTTGAAGGTTTTATGGAACAACTTATTCTGCTGTGAAAGCTTTCTGAAATGAGAGTGCATGTTGTAAAATGTAAACCACTCTCGTTGTGAGTAATGTAACTAAAGTTTGTGATTTTCTATAAAACCTTTGAAACTCAGGCTTGCTTGCTTCTCAAAGTCAATATTTGTCTTCACTTTAGCTAAATCGGACCGCTTCAAAGCCAATCTTGTTAACACTGATTGGATTATTTAGCAGCACCGGGTTGAGCAATTCATACCATTTGAATGGTATACAGCCATGTTGATATGACTCTGTGTCAAGGTTGTCAAGTTGTAAAAAAATTGTATTTACTAAACTGTTGTTAACTTATATGCTATTCAAAGATTCTGGAGCAATACACACTGTTATTTAATTTTGAAAGAAAAAATAGGCTTTTGGATTTTGGTTTAATAAATTCTATTTTAATTTACTTAATTACATTTTTATGGTATTTGGAGGATGGTTTCAATTCTAGGGTTTCAACCACAAACAGTATAAAATTCTTAGATGTTACAATATAAAACAAAAATATGTTATAGTGTAAAGCTCTAAAAAAAATTACTCTGATTTGTACTGTTTTACCATATACCTTATTAGACAACGATTTTGGGGAAGTCCTGACACGTTGTTAGAATGGAATTCTTTCTGATTGGCAATATGATGGTATATTTACCTGTCATTTAAGTCCTATTCATCAGATTGTTCACACTCAATTCTTAGAATTGGATCAAGGCCTCCCTTTGTAAAGCCAAATCGTGAACTTTACCGTCATTGTTGGCTCTTGTATTCTCAGGTTCAACGTTAGTATCTTGTTTGATCAAGATCATAGGTGGGATTTTGTGCTTGAGACCAAAAGTCCGTTTGGAAAAAGGGAAATCATTTGGGTTTCAAAAGGAAAAAAGAAAAAAGAGGAAAAACAATAATGAGAGCACACTTCCACCGATCAGAGCAAAGGATTTTTACATTCCCAACCCCCAAACCACAAGAAAAAGCATAAACCCCCAATATGGATTTTAAACTAGATATTAGGATTGGTGCTTATAATCTAAAGGATGGAATTTATACAACATGAAAAAATTAAAAAAATTATATAAACTTTAAGATGAAATTCTTATTGATTATTAATTCAACAAAAGCGTACAAATCATTGCGTTCTCACAGACTTATAAGCATTGGGGTCGCATGAATGGATTACAATAGATTTGATCTACATCTTTTATTTCTAACTATCTAATTTTGTCCATTCATTTATAGGGTATTTAAAACTATTTATAATCTAAAGCTTTAATATGCTACAATGTATTATTTAATATCTTGATCTTTGATCCCTTTAATCCCTTTTATACAAGTTTTGGTGTATTGATCTCCGATCTCTTTCTTTTTCTTGTTCTTTCTTTTTCTAGTACAATTTACTTGAGGGATGATGGGAGGTTTCTTTTTCTTTTTTGAATCAGAGGATGGAAGGATTCAAAATTATATTAAACTATGATTGCAAACACGATAATTTGATATTACAATACTAAATAATTTTAAACATAATAAATCATTTAAAACTGTCTTGAATAAAAATTCGGGTGGCAATGATAACTTCTCATAAATTTTTTGACACAACTACAAACACAGACCATTAACAAGAAGAAAAGAATAATAACCCCCTTGAAAAACTCTTTAACAGTCCCCTGGCTATTGCCCTTTGGGGTGGGCCCATGTGGGACCCACTTGGTGAGCCCACCCCCACATGACCGAAGAGGAGTAGTAGCCTTGTCGCGCTATTTAGAATTACTGAGTGGGTCTCTACTCTCCGGGATAAAAATGAAAATGTTCAAAAAAAAAAATAATAATTTGTCTAATTATGTTTATTAGATTAAAACATAATTTTAGTTTATAAAAATTTTATAAATACCTTATAATAATATTATTAAATTTATTATTATATAATTATATAATATAATATATAATTTTATTAAAATAATTATTATATAATTAAATATATTTTTAAAATATTTTAAATATTTGATTAGATTTTAATTTTGTAATAATAATTTAATTACGTATTATAATTTTTTAAAATTTTAAATAACGAGAATAGCACATTCAGAGGACGTAGTAAAAATTCGTAGCATAATTGGGGTAGAATTAATAGCAAGATTTATATTTGAAAATTTTTTAAAATCCCAAAGTGTCGTAGCCTTCCCGACTCCCCCTCTCATGCACAGGACAGACCCATTCCCAGAAATCAACCACTGTCGGTTTCTCTTCGTCGGACTGCGAGGTCGACGTTGTCGCTCGTCCTCTGTTATCGCACGCAACGAGAGCTCCGCCGTCGTCCTCGCAAACAACAGGATCTGTACATAGATGCAAGAGATGCAAAAGAGGTCGACATCTCACCCTTCTCCGTCGCTGTCCTTTAGAAATCGCGATTGTCCTCCAAGTATTGAAGCTTCGACGGTTGTCGGCGCTCAATCATCTCCGCGTAGAAATAGAAAGAGAGAGAAGTCACGAAGTCGTCATCGTCACCTTTGGTCTCCTATGACACCGTGCGAACCTGGAGACCCCTTAGGCCTCGCAATGCCGACCATCATCTCGAAGGCGCCTCTATTGTCTCCCAAGCTTGAACGACGTTGGCACTCAGCCATTAATGCAGGGGGAGAGAGATAGGACAGAGAAAGAAGGAAAAGAAAGAAAGAAAGAAAAAAATAAACAGAGGAAAAAAGATCAAATATGATTATTAAGGGTAGTTTTGGATTTTTTATTAGTTTAAAATATTGATTTCTTTATTTCTCGAAAACTTGTGCCATAATTTACTATTAGGTTCTTAACCATGACATTTACTGCATTTTCTCTTACTCTTCCCTTGCAACAGTGACGAAAACAAGCACCGCTAGCCAAACTCTGTTCTCTGGCAATTTTCTTTCCCTTCTTGAAAAAGGAAAGATAAAAAAAAGTTAAAGAACATGTTAAAAACTCGTTTGGAAGAACAATTTTAATCCTTAATTATAATTGTTAATAGTATAAAAACTCTTATATGTTACGACAAAAAAAATTAAAAAATAAAGCTTAAGCGTTTTCTCAACACACCTTCGCTCTTCTCTGGCAAGACCGAGGAAAGTACTCCCTTCTTTACCTTCTTGAAAAAGGGGACAAAAAAATTCTTGTTGAAAGAGGGGAGGAAAAAAAAAGTTGAAGAAGAACAAGAGAAAAGACGGAGGAGCCGAAGAGAAGATTATATAAATGAGAACAAACTGCAGATTTTCCATCATTCTTGGTATGTTCTGAGCGTTGACTAAAAAAGAGTGGGAGAAAAATGGCTTATATTCCACCACATTAACGACACTCAAAGGGCACAGAGGCGTCTTCACTGACTCCAGAGCTGCTTTCTCCACTGTGCAGAAAAAATCTTAAATTCAGGCCATTAAGACCTAATTTTTTTGCTAGAACATCAAGACCTAATTTTAAAGCACATAGAGGCGGAAAGATTTTTTATGCAGAAAATTCTGTATCCAGGTGGTTCTCTGTTGGTTTGGACGATCGTGGTCAGTTTCCAGCTTCTGTTAATCTCCAACCTTTTTCCTTGGAATCTGTCCAGCTAAAAGTTGGTGAAAAGCCTCTAGCTTTGATCAACAGCGATATAGGTGAACTTCACTAATTGGGTTTTTATTTTTTTTAGTTGCTGATTATGTTTCTGTTTGTTAATTTTGTTTCTGGCTTTCTTGAAATTCTTACATTTTTTTTTTATCAATGGCGGACCTGATGACCAGAACTGTCGTGAATGGAGGTTTGACAGAGGCGGCCGGCTTTCTTGCCCGGACAGACGGCGTCGACGGCGACCCCGTAAGCCTGCAAGGCTTGGAAAGGAACCATGGCCTCGTAATCCTCCGCGTAGTCCCCGCACAGCAACAAAACCCTTCTCTCCCCTTTCGCCATTTTCTTCTCTCTTCTGTTTTCCTTGAATCAACATAGTTGAGGAAAGGGAGAGATATAGGCAATGGATAAATGCTGAACTTGAGTGGACTCGTTAAAGCTCTTATAATAACTGATTTTTTCCAACGAAAAAAAAAAAAAGAAAGTTCATAAAAACTGACTTTTTCCACACAAAAAAAGAAAAAAGAAAAAAGAAAAAAGAAAACAAGTGAAGTCCCATTTCTCATTGACATGTCAGCTGTGCGGCTACTTCTTTCTTTGATATTGGCGGCTAATGATAGGGAGTGCCACCGGTTTTAAGTAAAACTTAACGTGGCTTAAATTTTTAATTTATAATTGAGATAAAAAGATTTATAATTAATTAGGTTGATCTGGATACAATTAACAGAAGGATTTTGTATGGGTTAATTATATCTATATCCATAATCTATCTATATCTATAATCTATAACGTGAAACTATTCAAAAAAATAGTCTAAGTTATCTTTTTTGTGGTCTTTTTTTTTTCTTTTTCTAACTTTTCTCTTTTTGCTTTTCTTACTACTAAAATTTTGTTTTTTTTTTTCTTTTTGCTAAAAACACTCTAAAATTTTATTTCTTCAATGATAACCTTGATAAATACTTTTATTCTCTTGTAATTCCTCCACTGTAATATCTTTTTTTTAATGTGTTTTTATTTAAATATTGTTAGAGGAAATCTTTTACGATGAGAAAACCATCTTAAGTTCATACCCTTTTTAAACTAAGCACTCGATCAGGTTGGCTGGGAAGACCAATCTGAGAAGGCCATCAATTGGCCCGACGAGGACAGGATCTGTTCGATTAGAATCTGTCTGACCAGGATCCGTCAGAGCAGGATCTGTCTGACTAGAACCCGTCCGACCAGGACAGGATTTGTTCGACTAAGATTTGTCCGACCAAGATCCGTCTGAGCAGGACCCGTCCGACCAGGACCAAGATATGTTTGACCAAGATCCATCCGAGCAGAATCTGTCCGACTTGGCCAAAGCAACCATAAAGGACAACATCGACTGGCAAGATGCTTGGATCCCAACTAGATCACACAGTAGTGGATCATACCTAAAGACCACCATGTGGCACTATCTCAGCCCTTCGTTGGACAATCATCCTTCTTCGTAGATCATGACACCTGTTTCTGGACACCCGGGTCATGGGCCAAATCGGTCCACACCCAGATCCAGGACAGGATCCGTCCGACCAGGACAGGATTTGTTCGACTAAGATTTGTCCGACCAAGATCCGTCTGAGCAGGACCCGTCCGACCAGGACCAAGATATGTCTGACCAAGATCCATCCGAGCAGAATCTGTCCGACTTGGCCAAAGCAACCATAAAGGACAACATCGACTGGCAAGATGCTTGGATCCCAACTAGATCACACAGTAGTGGATCATACCTAAAGACCACCATGTGGCACTATCTCAGCCCTTCGTTGGACAATCATCCTTCTTCGTAGATCATGACATCTGTTTCTGGACACCCGGGTCATGGGCCAAATCGGTCCACACCCGGATCCAGGCTAAACTGTATAAATATGAGTACTCCACCGCAAAGGTACGGACATTCTTCCCCTACCTACTATGCCTCTCCCTTAGCTCTTATCGTTCAGAACATTGACTTAAGCATCGGAGTGCCCTTGGCAGGCACCAAACCAGTGTCCTCTTATTCTGAAGCCTTTTCTCCTCTTGTAGATCCGATCAGACTAAGCAAAGCCATGCAAAACATGAGGCAAAACACGAAATCCGACCACTATGCACCCCCGCACATAGTGTTGTGCCGATCTTAGGCATAAACAAATATCTTTTTTTGCCCTCATATGTATACTTCAATTAGTTTTTCTACTTAATTGGAGCTAATCGAAGTCCTTTTTCGTATAAGTACGCTCTACTTATCTATACAGCTATAATATTCAACTAAAACATATAATTTGACTAAAAGATATATTTTGGTAAATCCACATCTTTTAATCTTATATTTTTAAGTGGGTCATATTAGTATAATTTTTTTTATAATATACTTAATTGCAATAACTTTTTTCACAGGTGTCTTTAACTCTTTTGTTTCTTGTAATTTGTCAAAGTATTATCTTTTGCAAATGTTACCCTTATAATAACTATTTGTCTAACTTAATATTTTATTAACAACCCTCTCAAATATGATTTTCTCATAAGTAATTGTCAATGATATTCTCTCTATTTTGCTTCTACGAAAATCATTTTTTCCCAAAAATAAGTTGTACTTAAACAATATTTAATATTTTATGTTATCCCCTTCTATTATAAAAATATAAAGGGGAATTTCTTAAATGCCATCTTTTAATATTTATTTTTTATAAATACTACAAATGTTCATTTATGACACGACTTAACATTAATATTAATGATAATGTGACATGAACTTTTTTAAGTGTGGTATAAATAAATACAACTTCTAAAAGTATGGCATAAGATGTAATTTTCTCAAATATAAAAGTTATTTTTTTTCTATGTTATTTTATTTTTCTTAATATCTAGCCTCTTTTATTGATTGTGATATAATAATTGTTACTTTTATAAACCAAAGGTTCAAGTGTTATTTAAATTTTAAGCTTCAATTTCTTTTTTCAATAAAAGTAGAAAAATTACTTTTGAATAAAGTCTAAAAACTGAAACTAAAACTTAAATACTTTATAATAAAAAGAAATATGTAACATTCACAAAGAATTTTCACATGCAAAGCACATAGGTTCCACTAGTATAATTGTATATCTTAGCTTTGATTATTGTTAATTTATCGTTATGTTGTTTTAATAAATTTATTATTTAAATTTTGAAAAATTATTTTTAATTTCATTCCTCACATACTTTGTAGACAAAAAATATTAAATTAAATTAAATTATTTTTTCTTGAAAAAATATTCAGTATATTAAATTAAATATTGTCCTAAAAAGTAACGGAATAATAGTTTATGCAAAACGAGAAGTAAGAGCAGTATTTTTAAGTATTCTTTTTGAAGTGTACAATAATTTGTAATTCAAAGGAGGCAAAAAAAAAAAAAAGGAAGATGCAAAAATTAGAGATTGTAAGCAAACAAATAAATCCTGATAATCCTTCAATAAATAAATAAATAAATAAATCCAGACATACGAGAACAAATCGTTATCGAGCAAAGATTAATCATAATTGAATATGAGTTCCGCGTATGATCTTTTAGGAGTCACTCATATTAAAGTATGATTTTTTTTTTTAACAAGAAAAAAAACTTGAAGACTCGCCTAAAAAACATACGGGTGAAGTGAGGATGCAAGCAAAATTAACGGTAAAATCACACTCGATTTTACCTAGACTAAAGAGTTTGAATCCCCCACCCAAGTTAAAAAAAAATAATTAATTAAATACAAGTGACAGTCCAAGAGTAAAACTTGGAGTAAGAATAATTTTAAGCCCCGTATTTGTTGTATGTGTGATTTACATTGTCCAATAAGAACATGACATGGTATTTTATATTCTTATAAAATCGTCTATTTTGCACCTTATATGAATTGTTCGATGAAATAATAAACGACAAGAAATTGGAGTTACTAACACTAATTTTAACAAACTAGTCCCCCAAACTATTGATTTTGAACCACTTTGGTCCCTAACACTAAAACTTACCAAATAACTTCTAAATTTTCTCAGAGATAATAACATCCTAATTACATTGTACTTGGAATTTTTACAAAAATGCATACATTAAATTCAAAATATTGTAATTTTTTAGTGTATTAATAACAATTAAGGGAGTATTTCACATTTATTGTATCGCTTTTGTAAAAAAATATAGTTATTATGCATCCCGGAGCTCATGATTTCTGTAAAAAAAAAAAATGGTTATTAGTGTCAAGGACCAAAGCAGTAAAAAAAAATAAAAATAAAAAGTTCAAGGATAAATTTGTTAAAATTAAAAGTTTAAGGACAAAAGTAACGTTATGCATATAATTCAGAGACTAATAATGTTAACAACCTCTGCTACACTTAATAGAAGGATTAATTACGAAAATTTTCCCTGAATGTTAACAACCCCTGCTATCTTTGTAATACTTTGTCCCCTGAACTTTAAAATATAACATCCGTTCCTCCTAAAATATGAATTATTAACAAAAATAGTCTTTCTATTGGAATTTTAATAAAAAATTGACAAATGATTATAAAGTTAAGGGTATTTTAGTAATTTTAGTTATAAAATAGCAAAAAAAGTAAAACTATAGAAAAAAAGTATTTATTGATGATTATAGACAAAAAAAAAAAATCAATTTAAACCATTATACCATTGGAAGCCTTCTTTTTTGACAAACCAAAATTTTCTTCAAAATTTTATTCTTTTCACACCTAAAAAGTATTTTGAAATTTTAAAAGTTATATATATTAGTAAAATGAAAAAATATAACATAAATATATTCAATATAACAAAAAATATAACACAAAATTTTCAAAAAGGAAAACAAAACTTTGACAGTATTAATAAAATTTCTTTCATATTGTTTGAAGGTTTTATTGATATTTTATTTTTAGAATTTCAAAATACTTTTTGGGTGTAAAAAAAAGCTAATAAAGAAAATTTTGGTATATATAAAAAAAGATACGGATAGTAGTTTGTTTTTAGGTCTTTTTTTGTCTTTAATCAGCAATAAAAACTATTTTTATTATAGTTTTAAATTTTTTTGTTGTTTTTATAATTATGATTTCTAAAATATTCATAATTTTAAAATTATTAGTCAATTTGCCTTTAAAATTCTAACGAAAAGATCATTTTTGTTAACAATTTTTACTTCATAGAAAACGGATATCACATTTTAAAGTTCAAGAAGTAAAATGTTACAAAGACTATATTTTATGTGAAATTTTTGTAATTAATCCTTAGTAGAAAATAGTATTTTCGTTTCCAAACACGTGTGATTTTCCTTTTTTACCTTTCAATCACAATGTAGCATAGCAATACCATTATATTAAAAAAAAAGAAAAACAACAACAACAACAACAAAAGCAAAAAACCTTACACAATATGACATACAAAAGAGTACGAAGACTCAAAGTGTCATTTATTTATTATCATTATTATTATACATGATTAGTTGTTCTCAGGATTTGAGCTGAAATTTATCCTTCACTCATCCCACCTTACTAGTAACAATTGGCAGAGTATTACTCGCTTATCTCAAACTCGCTTTTATTATTCATCATGGATAAACAAGTACTATATGAAGGCCGATTAATTGGTCAACAGAAATCAAAATGATACTTGAATGCCAAGCAATGCCATCAGCTGAGCAATAAACTCAGGGTGCGCTGGCCAAGCTGCTCCAGTTACCAAATTTTCATGAGTGAAGCAACGATGGATTGGGTCAGGTTCCAACCATATTGCTCCTGCCAAAACCACATTAAGCTTCACGGCTGTATTGGCGGTACATTTTTTTCCCTGTAAAGCAGCCAAGACAACAAAAAGTTAGGAAATGCTTAGGGGGGTCAAAATTATTCAAATTGGACTGACAATGACTCAACAGAGCAACAAAGTTCACATTCAGTTCATTCTGAGTAAAGTTCAAGAGTAAATCACGTTTCACAGCTTATCAGTTGAATTTCTTCATGTCATGCTATTCTTTTCAAGTGAATCAGTTTATATATGAAATTCACTCGACTTTAGTTCGTGCAGAACGAGGAAAAAAAAGGCTTGAATCCTAAACCATATAGGCATGGGACCGTTATTTCTTTGTAGTTGTAGTACTAGTTCATATATTGCATACCCAAATCATTAGGTTTATAAGTAATAACTTGTTATTATAAAGTTCCTTATTAGCTGTTTGAAAATTAGTTCAATCTCACTTTACCTGCAGGGCACCTGCAGCCGCTAAAATCTGTTGTCCATGACTTATGGATGCAACCGGCTTCTTGGCTTCCATAAAGTGCTTTGCAATGGCAGTGACAGTCTTGTCCAGTGCCAAATACTCTGGAGATCGACCTCCAGGGATGACAAGAGCATCATAACTTGATGGGTCTAAATATTCAAAATCAGCTGTTAAGGTGAAATAATGGCCTTGCTTCTCGCTGTAAGTTTGGTCACCCTCAAAATCATGCACAGCTGTTATGCAGACGTCACCAGCCTTCTTTTTGGGGCAAACTGCGTCAACATGGCATCCTAGAACTTGAAGAGCCTGGAAGGGAACAGTAACCTCATAGTCCTCCATGTAATCCTGCAAATAGAAGCGACATGAAGCAAATCATTTTTTGACCGAGTAACAAGCTGAAATTTCAAGTTCAACTTTGATCAAAGGACAAACTGGTATGAAAATTTTCAAGAGATATTTAAAAAGAACTGATTAACCTGATTGATATTTCTTAATTGTTGTGAAAGGAAAATATAACATACCCCACAGAGAAACAAAATCCTTTTATCCGAACCAGTTACGTTCCCTCCAAGTGCCTTGAGAAAATGTTTATAGAACTCAGGATGCCCTTTATATATGTTCGCGGTGATTAGATTGCCATCAACGACGCAAGAAGCAAGGGTCTCAGGCTGAACCCAATCAGCACCTGCAGCAACAAGTACAGGTCCCAACGCACGGTATGCAGTCAACTTCCGGCCTTTAACTAGGCCAGCAGCAGCCAAGATCAACGATCCATGGCAAATAGAAGCAATTGGCTTTTTGGAGTCGGAAAATTTGGTCACCAAGTTTAGAACTTCTGGATTTGTCGCAAGATATTCTGGAGCTCGTCCACCTGGTATGACCAGCCCATCGTATTTGCTAAATTCGATCTCGTCAAAGTTTGCATTAAGCGCGAAATTGTGACCCCTTGATTCATAATAAGTCTGCAACAGGAAAAATGCAAAATAAGGAAAACAAAATGACCACAACATATCAAGATTTGCAAAGATCTGTCTTTGGAAAACAAATACAGGTTCTGGACGACTCTATGGTAGTGTTTTACGGTTTTTATTTTTCCAGGATGGTTTTTTTCACCATAAAACACAGGAGAAACTTGAGCCTTTGTTTCTTCCTTGTCAAATTCACTAATCTCATAAAAGTTTCCTACTTTATAGAGTTAATTTGTCTTGTGTATTAATTATATTTACAGATGCATCCGAAAGCTCAAATAAAAAGCTGAAATGGGTCCAAATTTTCCCAACCTCACAAACATGGAACCAAAAGCATTTGAGTCTTCTTTAATAAAGAATTTCTTCACCGAACCTTGTGCCTTCTTTATTTTCAACCTGAATTTATCCTCAAAACCACAATAAAATCTTACACCTACTTCTAAACAACAAGACTCAAAAAATAAAGAACAATAACCTGCGCACAGACAAAGGACAGATAATTATGAATGGATAAGAAATATTAAACAAGATTGACGACTATTAATTATGATTAAGAAATGAGAGTCAGAGAAATGGCAGACCTGGTGACCAGAAAGGTATTGCACGGCGGTGCGACAGACGTCGCCAGCTTTCCTGCCGGGGCATACGGCGTCGACGGCGATTCCGAAAGCCGGTAAGACTTGGAAAGGAACTATGGCCTCGTAATCCTCCATATAGTCCCCGCACAACAACAAAACCCTTCTCTCTCCTTTCGCCATTTTCTTCCCTCTTCTGTTTTCCTCGGAGCCTCAGAGTTGAGGAAAGTAAGAGATATAGAGGTGATAGAAAAATACTGAAGTCGAGAGTACTCGTTAAGCTCTTATATAGCGAAAATTTTAGGCCTTGAGAGATACGTTAGGCGGTCAACGACTACTCTGTTTGATAATTGGCTTGGGCTCTAAGGGTAATATTGTCAATTCGTGCCTTGAAGAGATGTCAGGCTTCTTTGCTCTATTTCTTCTGAGCTTATCTTACATTTTCAACTTTTCTTAATTCATCTTTAAATTTTTAATTTTAACAATTTGTATCTATAAACAAAATCACCACCGTCGATGTCGATTTTGATATCAACGTTAATTTTTTGGCTAGAAATTGACATATAACTTCCACATGTGATTAAGAGTGAAAGGTGTCCTTTTCTTCTTAACTCAATTTTATATTTAAATTAAATGTCATATAAAATTTTCCTATTTTGATAAAACTTATAAAGCTCATAACAGTTATAATATAAAGCAAAAAAAAAAACAGTTGTAATATAAATCTCTCATATGCTACAATGCTTTAAAGAAAATGAAATATAAAGCTCTTACATATTACAGTCTTTTAAACAAAAAAAAAAAAATTGAAACCATTGGTTGAACACTCTCCCAAACACAAGGGTTTTTAATGATCTTAATCACAATAAATTTCAGTTAAAACATAAAAAAATAACCATTTATATCATTAATAACAATCTATGTGCAGCTTACATATCAATTTCTGTCAAAAAATTAACATTCTTGTAATGAAGGGTGAATTGCTATGAATTTGTAAGTTTACAGTGAAAATTACTAAAATCAAAAGTTCAAGAGACGAGTTACAAATCTATGTAAATTTGGAGGGTAATGGTGCAAAAAGTAAAAAAAATAAAAATAAAAAGAGGAAAATCTTCGCTTAATCAACAAAAAATTTGTGAAATTTCTAAACTTTGTATAGAGAAATGCTTACAATACTATTATTGCAAAGCCTCATCATAATTAATAGAAAGCATAACTCATAAATAGGGTTTTTAGAAAGTAGGTTGAAACTAAAAGTTAGAACTAAAAGTAATATAATGTAGCATATTTTTGCTTTACACTGTAGCATGTGAGAGCTTTATATTGTTTGAGTTGAATCTGATGAGTTGAAATTGAGTTTGCCAAACATTCTATTAGTATTAATAACTTTATATTCTTAAGGGTCCGTTCCAAATGAATTAGTTAAGCACCAAACTATATATATTTTCTTCGTGGAATAGTTTCGCAAGGGCAAGTAAGTAAAAAAGCTGGAAAACCAACTCTAACTAATTCGATTTTGGGTGGTTCTATTGACACCCTATTCTACCTTTCACATACCCTTTATTCAACCATCGCTCATTCTTTTTTTTACACACCTTTTAAAATACCAAAAAAGTCCCTACACCTGAATAGTATTATTGGTTTTTTTTTTTTTGTTTCCACCCACCTATCAAATAAACTTATAATTTGTTTCCAAACATTTTTCTTTGCAGTTTATATACTAAGCAACAGCTTTTCCTTAATATAATTTTTTCCCTTTTTATTGAATCGAACTTTGATTTTCGGAAATAATAATCGGTAGTAAAATTGTAAGGGTTTTTATATGAACGGAACAAATTGTGTTTCCTTTACTTGAAAACAAGAAGGGAAACATAATTTTTTTTCTTTTTTTTATATCATGTTCTTTATATCAAACGAAAGTGTGGTTTCTTTTGTTAGAGCATATAATTTGCAGTTATTTATGAATCAAACATTTTTCAATGATATGTATAATTATAATATTAATATATATAAAACAATAATAAAATAAGAATTTTAAAAAAGAAATAAACCACATATATTTCTTTATGGGAGACTCTTTCATGTTGGAATCCATCTCTATTCTTTTGAAAAAAAATGATACGTTAATTTATAAAAGAAAATGCATATATTATAAGATAGGGTGTGTAATGAACATTTTTCTAAAATACTTTTGCTTTGAAGAGTAATTTATTAATATGTAATACAATAACAAACAAATTTTATTAAATAAGGGTGTGTACCTTCGGTTATAAGTTTTATAAGACATTGACAATTTTACTCTTACTATGCATATCACACGTGGTATTTTACTAAAAAAAAAATAACAAATTCAAAAGTTTCGGATGAATTGATAGGCATATTACATATTGATAGAAATAATAGACACGTTTCAAGATTCAAAAATCATACCGACAGCAGTTACGTGATTTATGGAAAAAATCGTGAAATTTACCCTTTTCATTCCTATAGAATCGTTTACTTCAACGTTTCATCATCTCGTGTGAAGATGACTCGCTCAACTGTGTAAGTCATCAGTGACGCTTCTCTTGCAAATTTGCTTTAAAGTTTCCTGCGAGTTAATGTTTATAAATTACAGCGTGTCAAAGTGGCTCTTGTTCTGATGTTGAATGCGTGGAAATTTCTTCTTTTTTTTTTTTTATTTTTGGTGATTAGTGGGGCCTTGTTTCTTTAATATGAATTTCCTATTAAAAAATAAATAAATAAAAGGATATGTATGTCCAAATCCAAATATTTAAATTATATGTCAACATTCAGTAATATTTTTGTGCCGTCGACAAAAATTAGGCTTATCTATGCCGCCATGTTTTACTTTGTGTTTGTAGCGGCTGTGGACTTGAAATTTGTTGTTTAAACAAAAAAATTAAAAAAAAATTGCAGCATATGGTACGGGAAAAGGTACAATTTCAAACATACAATGACTAAACCAGCGTTCAAATTCTATAGCAAAGGAAAAAAAAAAATTTCAATTAATGTCGTTTAACTTTAGATATATAAAAAAAAAATAGTTTTGATTAAATTTAACGGTTTTAAAATATCCATGGGTGAAGCCTAGCCAAAAAAAAAATTCAAATTCCACATACGAATTGCGGCTGATGTTAATTATTTGGCTTTTGTCTCTATTTAGTTTCTCTACTGTTAAACATTAATACTTTGTAAAAAAAAAAGAAAAAAGAGAGAATTCTGTCTAACTCTGGTATCAAATTTATTAAATTATAATTATATTATATTATAAGAAAGTATAGCAGTTTAATGGAATCTTAATGTCTATGAACTGCACCTTCCCGATAAGGTTCTTTTTTTTTTTTTATATCCTACCCAAAATTTTTCTTAGAAAAGAAAACAATTTTAACTTTGAGGTATTTACACTTAGCAAACCTATCATCAAACCCATAAAATTTTAAGCCTATAATGGCTTGCGTTTAACAAAGATCGGAAATAGGAAAGAAGAAAAAAAGGAAGAAAATAGTTCTTGAAAGCCATCCTGTCCATAAAACTACTAGGTATTTGAAGCGTTGGAACCAGCTTGAATTCAAACAACGTAAAATATTCTTATATATTATAATGTAAAGCAAAAATAACCTACAATCTAAAGCTCTCACAAGTTACAATAGTTCAAACTAATAATGTCTGCCGTGTGTTGCACATATTTTTTTTAATCCAAAAATAGATGTGTTGGGAACAGTTCTGTCACAGTTCATTAAATTCAAGTTTGAAATTACTAAAAGAAAAAGGATGTTTTCAAGGTTCAAAGCATTAAATTAAAAGATTAAAAAAATCCCTAAAAAAGATTATAAAAATGGTGACACATTAATAGGAAATCTGTGGGTACGGTAGAGGCATGAAAATGTCTTTGGCAAGATGGACATACCATATTGGTATGTGTTTCATCTAGGGTAATTTCTTAATAACTATAATAAATTTTGTGTTAATTATTATTTCATTGTTGCACTTACTAATACGGCGTTTGAAAAACATAGTTGGAATTATAAGGTAAAATAAAAAAATGCTGAAACATTTAAGAAAAAATACTGTAAAAATAAATTGGTTCAAACTTCCTAAAGACCCAAACACCCTGCAACAGATTTGATACAAAGGCAAACCATTAGTAAGAAGTCAATGATGATGAACCCTTTGAATGGACGCTTACACTTCCTTGGTCCCATTTCGAATGATTTAAAAAATTTTCTTTTGCCTTACTTATGTCAAAACTGATTTTGGACATGTTTAAGTTAATGAGATGATTGGGTTTTGTCTTCTACATGCACGGCCAGCTTTCAAAGAATTTTGTGAAGCTACTTTATTGTGACACATGAAAATTTCTAATACATTAAATATGCAATAACTTAGATATATGTTAATAAAAAATATGTGTCACAAGGATTATTGTTTAATCTAATTTTTTATGATAAAGTCCATAAAAGCAAAAATAGGATTTTTAAGGGTAAAATCATGCCATAGTCCTAAATAAAGAAGGAATGATATGAAAACAAGCTAGAAAGCTTAATTGTTACAAAATGTGTTACAACAAATGCTAAGACAAAAATACAGTTTAAGAAAAATACTGTATAATAATATGAAAAATTATACAATATTAGAATAATGCAAGAAATACACTAATAAAGTTATTTAGAATGAAAATTACACTATAAAAATATGCAGTGTAGGAATTTGACTATTTAAGGTTAAGCAGTATAAAAATTAGACTATTTAAGTTAAGGTAGTATAGAAATAATATTGTTTTGAGGATATGGATGAGTGAGCAATATTGTGTAAGCCCGTAACAATATAGAAAAGAATACCAAAAGTATAAGAAAATACTATCAGTATAAATTTAGACTGTATAAAGTTAAACAGTATAGGAATTTCAGTAAGTAGTAAATGTAAATAAGTATAGGAGGTTATAAGACCTCATGAATTGTATAGAAAGGAATACCGATAGTATAAAAAAATACTATCAGTTTAAACTTGTAGTGTATAAAAAGTTTTTATGGGACCCACCATGACACTAAAATGAATGAAAACTTGCCACCACACCCTCTTAGGTGGCCCAATTACATATAGTCAAGCTAAACCAACCTTTTACCATAAGTAATGGCAAGTGATGACTCGCGGTGGTGAGTCACCAAATTTGCAAAAAAAAAAGGTTTAAGTAACTTGATTAAGGAACCAAAAATGCTCTATTTTCTTCCCAAGGAAACCGTGTCCCCCCCCCCCCCAAAAAAAAAAAAAGACAATTCTCTCTCAAAAGGTTGATAAATTCTAAGCTCCAAATCATGTATTAAAGCAAGTTTAAGTGAAGGAGATGAAGATTGAAGAATTTTCAAGGTAAAAACTCAAGCTTTTCCTATTATGCTTAAGGGTTTTGTTCATGATTTGGATGGGTATTGTTTGAGTTTTGTCATGGTTTTTATGGAAAAGACATGACAAAGCTTTGAGCCTAGCAAAGGGGATCAAAAAGCTTGATAAAGTTTAGATAAATTTCTAAACTTTAGACTTGAAAGTTTATGCTAAAAATATGCACACCAAGTGCTTGATGAAATGTTTTGGTCTATGGCATGTAAGATAGACATTATGGCATGATTGGCTTATGTTTTAGATTGATGATGATGATGATGGAAAGAAAAAAAAAAGGTAGGGTTTTGTGCAAAAGAATGAAAAAGTTACTAAACTTTGTTAAATTGCAAAGTTTAGCTAGTTTTCAAGAAATGATGATTTCGAAGGCCTTAGAAGCCAATTTATATTCCAACTAAGGTCTGAAATTTTCCAACATAGTGAGGGAAACAACTTTTGTGAATAAAGTTTTGTAAAATTCTAAAAGGACTAAATTGCAAAGTTTTACAAAAGTTTGAGAGATTTGAAAATCAGCTAAAAGGTCAAATTTTAGAAAAGTTATAACACCAAAGTTGTAGAACTCATCGAAACTGTTAAGCAATGTAAACGGATTGTCAAAATTCTGTATGGTTCATGAGTTATGAATTTTACAAAATTTTAAGCACAAAATTTCATGAAATGGAAACGTTATGAAATATTTTGAATTTGACCATGGTGCTTTGGAAAGTTTTATTCCATGTGAAAAACTGGATGTTTTGGTACAAAATGATTATTTTTGGTTCCGGAGGCAAAAATGTAAGGATTTTTGTGTTTCAGGCCAAAATTATAAAATCGTATGAAAACCGGGTTTTCAAGAAGGAACATTAGGTTCCTGCAATTTTGTGGGCAGTGAGTAACCGTAAGGTTTATATTTTTAAAGATTAAGAGTTTAACCAAGTAAAGAATGAAAGAAAAAGAGATTAAGGGCAAAAATGTCACGATTTTCTCCTTACGGGTTAAAACTGTAAAGTTTTGACAAAATAGATTTAATTTAAAGGAAAACTATAATTTTTGTTTTCTGCAATATTATGAGATGTAAAGAAATGAAAGTTATGTTTTAAACGGGTTTTGAAAGTTTTTAAAGACTCGTCAAGGGAAAAATGGTTATTTTATGAAAATGGCCAAAACAGACTTGAAACACCCGATGTTGGAAAACGCCACTTAGCAAGAATTTTTCCGTAACATGTAAAGAAATGAGAAGAAAAAGTTAAGCGAAAAGTTTAATAAGTTACGAAATTGACGAAAAACCTGTTAAGGGTAAAATTGTCATTTTTAAGAAAATGACTAAAGCAGAGTCGAACACTCTGAATTAGCAAAACGTTCTTAGACAAAAAATGTTCCATAATACATTAAGTAATGAAACCGTCACATGAGACAAGAAATTTAATAAGGAATGTTCAAGTAAAAAAAAGGTAACTTAGTAGGTTATAAAGTTAAGTAAAGAAAAATATAACCTGATGGGTTACAGAATTAAGTAAAGAGTGATCATCTGATGGGTTACGAAGTTAAGTAAAGGGAAAGGTAACTTCGGTGGGTTACCAAGCTAAGTAAAAGAAAGTAAACCTATAGTATATAAGTTATGTAAAAAGGAAATGAATGTTTAATGTTTAAGTTATGTTATCAATCGAGTAGATTGGTAATAGGAAAAGTTAACTAATTAGTCGGATATTATATGATTAGGACACAGAGGTGACTAATGAACGAAAAAGGAAGGAAATGAGAACGTTAGAGCTAAATCCAGGTAAGTTTAAACCTCACCTACAGTGTGGAGTAAATGATTTTCAAATGCTTATATATATGTTTATTGTTTATAAATGTGTTTGCAACTGTTATGCAAGTTGTTTTTTAAAGTATGTTATGTATTTGTTATGTAAAAGGTTTTAAAGTTTAAATCAAGATTTGCAATATACTTGCAACTATTACGTTTAAAGCATAATTGCATTTAATATGCATAAAGTTTAAAAGATAAAGTAAAGATTTGCAATGTATTTGCATTTATTATTCTTAAAGTTTGTTTGCATGTGAAATGCATAATGTTTTAAAGAGAACAAGTTATGATTTGCAAATGTGTTTGTATATGATGTGATAGCATTTGATATGCTTACTACAGTTAAAAAAAAGGTATAGTAAAGATGACAAAAGAAAGTGTTGTACCAGCCTCCTTGTTGTGAGGTAGTGAAAATAAAGTTAAAGTTGTAACCTTCTTGATATGAGGTACGCAAGTGAAGTTAAAGTTATGAGCTCGATGTTTGATGGTCTCAAGTTTTACACAAGAGAAGTATCATCTTTATGATCTCATGATTAATGATGTTGGTACAAACACTAAAGTTTATAAGACAAGGAAAGTTATGGAATAAAGATAAAAAGTTAAAGTAAGAAATGAATGTTTATAAAATGCTCATAATTGAGCATAAATGGAATCATAAATTTTTTATTTTGCTTGTATTTCTTGTTAGGAAATGTGATATGCTATTAAAGACATTATAAGAAATGTTTTACGTTAAATGTTTATGAAAAACATTTTTATGTTTACAAGAAAAGGTTTATGATGGACATTTTAAAAAAAATATTTAAGAAATGTTTTATGAAAAACTTTTTAAGAGAAAGGTTTTTATGAGAAAAGCTTTTCAGGCATGTTTTGATTATTTGCGAGATTATGTTTGAACTTACTAAGCGAAAGCTTATTTAAAATTTCTTTATGCTGTAGGTAGTCCTATGGGTGATCAGTAGGACTTGCTTAAAGAGCTTAGTGCTATGGAGAATAGATGTGAAGATTTTGGTATAGATACCACTACAATATGTTGCTACTGCTCAAAGAAAATGTTTTTCTGCTATTTGATATAGGGATTTCTTATCAATTTTTAAGGAAGTCAAAGTTTTAAAAAATGTGTTCAAAGTTTTAAAATATATTTTACTAAATGTTTTTTTTTTATAATTATAAAGTTAAGTTTTAAGTTATGACTCAGTAAATGTTTCTTAATAAGTTTAAGAAACAATTTAAAATGATTTTAAAGACAAATATTAAGCAATGTCTTAACTTAAATTGCGACAAAAGTCGCAACAGTTCTAAAGAACATTTTAAAAGATGATGATAAGAACATTAAAAATTTATTCAGTAAAATTCTTACTAAATAAGTAAGATTAATGTTTAAGTAATGATGTAAAAAAAAAGTTAAGTGATTGCCCGAAAAGACGATTCATCTCATTTGCTTTCGACTTATAAAGACCTTTGGATCTATTTAGATAGTCATTTTCGATTAACTTATCGCTTTTATAAGCATTTATCGGAAAAGTCATGCTAAATATGCTTATGAAAAAGCACTTATGAAAAGATTTTTTTTTATTTACAGTTTTTGATCTTTTATTTAAGAATAACAAGTTAAAAATTCTATTCATATCTTATCATTACATTAGTTTGATACTAATAAAAGCTTTTGTCTTATTTAACCAAAGTGTCAAACATATTCAAAAACTCTTAAAAATTAAAAAGCATTTTTTTATGCATATCTTATTTTACTACTTAAAAGTAAAAGCGTATTGTCACGTCCCACCAAGCCACAAAGAGGCCACTCACTTGTCTTGGGCGTTTTTGGGAGAAAACATAGCCCAAAGAAGATTCTAGAAGGGACCAGAGTGATCTACATTGTTCCACATCATTCTAGGAGGTTCCACCACAGTCTAGAAGCATCCTGAAGAACCTAGGAGGTCCTAGAAGACTCAAGACTGCTCTAGAACTCTCTAGAATACTCTTTACTTGTAAATATCCTTCATACTTTGCTAGAACATTCTAGATAAGAAATACTAGCCGTTAGATCGATGTAATCTAGACCGTCTATTAGTTGGGAGGATGCCTATAAATAGGACCATCCCATTCATTTGTAAACCATCCAAGGAAATCAAGAATCAAAGCCTTTCAAAGTTCTCCTTGTTCTCTCTTGTGTTCCCTTGTGTTCAAGGCAAGAGCGTGAGTGAGTTAGGCTGACTTAGCATCGAGACTGTGCTAAGGCCGCACGAGTAGCTTAGAGAAAGTAAGCTCGTGACAATTGGTATCAGAGCGAGGCTCAGGCTAAGACAATGGCTAAGAACAGTGCTGCTCAAAGGGCCACAGGATCTAACCCTTCTGATGTGGAGGTGACGCAAGAGCGAAGCCGCGAAGAGATAGTCGACCCCAACGTTGTGGCTAAGCGGGGTCGGTCTAAGGACGTTATCTCTAGTTTTGACTCACGCCTATCTCGGGTAGAGGAGGCCATGGGTGGCGTGGAGACCCAGGTGGATGACCTAAGCTAACGGGTGGATGGCCTAGAAGCGGAGGATGCCGCTATCCACACTACGATCTGAGGCATGTTGCTTCAACTAGAGGAGTCCTTGCAGGCCGAAATTGAGAAGGTACGTGACGAGTTTGCGGGAGAGCTCACTAAAATGCGTCGAGTCCACGAGATGGAGTTGAATAACACACTCGCACACATTGAGGATATGCGTGGGGACTTAGCCCTTTGCAAGCGGGCATTGGCGACAGGGTCCAGCAGTAGCATCGTTGAGGCTAAGTGCATTGAGGTGCCAAAGCCTAAGAGTTTCAGGGGATCACGCAATGCACGAGAAGTGGACAACTTTTTGTGGGGCCTAGACCAATACTTTGGAGCCATGGGCATCACAGACGAGGACGCCAAGATCCAGTCCGCGGCTCTTTATCTCAATGACACAGCCATGCTTTGGTGGAGGAGGAGACGAGGAGACATCGAAAAAGGTACGTGTACCATGACTACCTTTGATGACTTTAAAAGGGAGTTTAAAAGGCAGTTTTATCCCGAGAATGCTGAGGATGAGGCTAGAGCTCGTCTGCGAAGGCTTAAACAATCAGGGTTTATTCGTGATTATGTTAAGGACTTTACTAACTTAGTACTTGAGATCCTTGATTTGTCTGACAAAGATGCACTCTTCAATTTTATGGATGGGCTCCAACAGTGGGCCAAGACCGAGCTAAGGCGATGTGGGGTGCAAGACCTTGCCACTGCCATAGCTGTGGTCGAAAGCCTGATTGACTATGCAAGCCAAAAGGAGTCCACCAACAAGCCGAAGGACAAGAAGAGTGGTCAAGCTAGAGGTGGGGGAGACAAAGGCTAACGCAAAGATGAGCACCGCCAAGATAATACCTCAAGGGGCAAGGACAAGGGCAAGCAAAAGGACGGTAAGAGTTCAAGTAAGTCCAACAATAACAAATGCTTCCTTTGTGATGGTCCCCACTAGGCTAGGGATTGCCCACAGAAAAGAGCGTTGAATTCACTCCTTGCAAGTCATCAAGACGGGACGGAGGCCGATGGTGGCAACAATGGTGCACACATAGGGTCCTTGCAACTACTCAATGTGATCCAATCTACTCCCAAAACCCAAGCCAAAGGGCTACTCTTTGTGGACGTGTCCATTGGAGGAAAACCAACGGTAGCCATGCTTGACACAAGTGCGACCCATAACTTTATCTCAATCGAGGAAGCCCGAAGGTTAGGACTTAAGGTGACTGGTGGAGGGGGCTCCATCAAGGCAGTTAATTCAGCTGCTCGACCCATTCACGGCATAGCTCAAGGAGTTAAGACCAGCGTGGGAGCCTGGTCCGGACATATGGACTTCTCCGTCATTCCAATGGATGACTTTAGGGTTGTCCTGGGATTGGAATTCTTGGATCAAGTCAAAGCATTCCCAGTACCATTTGCCAACAGCATGTGTATCATGGACGGTGATAAGGCTTGTGTGGTACCAACAACAAGGACCAACAAGCAAGACGTAAAGGTGCTCTCGGCAATGCAATTTAAGAAGGGCATCCAAAGGGATAAGGAAAGCTATTTGGCTACTCTCAAGGAGTATGACGATGAAGAACAAGGGCCACCAAAAGTCAAGCCAAAGGAGGTAGCAACTGTCCTCGAAGAGTTCAAGGACGTTGCACCAGCAGAGTTACCAAAGAAACTACCACCAAGGAGGGAGGTAGACCATCAAATCAAGCTAGAACCAGGGACAAAGCCACCAGCCATGGGTGCATATCGCATGGCACCACCGGAATTGGCGGAACTAAGAAGGCAACTCAAGGAGTTACTTGATGCAGGGTTCATTAGGCCTTCCAAAGCCCCGTTCGGCGCACCAGTCCTGTTCCAGAAGAAGAAGGATGGTTCCTTGCGCATGTGCATCGACTACAGGGCTCTCAACAAGATCACGGTAAAGAACAAATACCCCATTCATCTGATTGCTGACCTGTTTGATCAACTAGGTCATGCCCGCTACTTCTCGAAGTTAGACCTTCGCTCGGGGTATTACCAAGTTCGCATAGCCGAAGGAGACGAACCAAAGACCACATGTGTTACAAGGTACGGGTCTTACGAATTCTTGGTTATGCCATTTGGACTAACCAATGCACCTGCTACATTTTGTACTTTGATGAACAAGTTGTTCCATCCATATCTCGATCAATTCGTGGTCGTCTATTTGGAAGACATAGTGGTATATAGCAAGACCTTGGAAGAGCACATGCAGCACTTGAGAGAGGTGTTTAAGGTGTTACGAGACAATGAGCTATACATCAAGAAGGAGAAGTGTTTCTTTGCCAAGCCAGAGGTAGTCTTCTTGGGGCACAATATAAAGGATGGCCAGCTAATAATGGAGGATGACAAGGTGCATGCTATCCAAACTTGGGAGCCACCAACCAAGGTACATGAGTTACGATCTTTTCTTGGGCTAGTAAACTACTACCGCCGTTTTATCAAGAGTTATTCGACGAGGGCTGCTCCACTGACCGACATTCTCAAAAAAAACAAAGCATGAGACTGGACAGAGAAGTGTCAAAAGGCCTTCGAAGATCTAAAGAAAGCAATAAGTGAGGAGCCCGCACTCAGCCTACCCGATCACACCAAACCATATGAGGTACACACGGATGCCTCAGACTTTGCCATAGGAGGCATTCTTATGCAAGAAGGACACCCAATTGCTTATGAAAGCAGAAAGCTCAATGAGACTGAGCGACGCTACACAGTACAAGAGAAAGAGATGATAGCCGTCGTCCATTGCCTTAGAGTGTGGCGCCATTACCTACTTGGGTCTAAGTTTGTGATAATGACTGACAACATTGCAACAAGCTACTTCCAGACCCAAAGGAAACTCAGTCCAAAGCAAGCTAGATGGCAAGACTTCTTGGCCGAATTCGATTATGTCATGGAGTACAAGCTAGGAAAGGTGAATGTGGTAGCTGATGCGCTGAGTCGAAAGGCTGAGCTATCGAGTATTTCTCAAGTCACTAGCCCTCTATTGAGCAAAATCAATGAGGGACTAAAGGTGGATCCTTAGGCTCAAAGTATCATCGTCTTGGGAAACGAGGGCAAAACACGAAGGTTTTGGCTAGTCGATGACATCCTCTACACCAAGGGCAACCGAATGTACGTACCAAAGTGGGCCAATTTAAGGAAAGATTTAATAAATGAGTGTCATGACTCCCTATGGGCGGGCCACCTAGGTATGAAACGCACACTTACTCTCTTAAAGTCTGTCTACTATTGGCCTGACATGCGAGATGGGGTCGAGGAATATGTAAGGACCTGCCTTGTCTGCCAACAAGATAAGGTAGTCCAACAGCAACCAGGAGGTATGCTCAACCCACTACCCATCCCAGAGAGACCATGGGAAAGCGTCTCTATGGACTTCATCACCTGCCTGCCGAAGTCCGATGGATGTGGATGCATCATGGTCGTTGTGGACAGGTTTAGCAAGTATGCAACCTTTATTGCAGCGCCTACTGACTGCACCGCAGAGGAGGCGGCCAGACTATTCCTACGCAATGTAGTTAAACTTTGGGGCGTTCCAACAAGCATCATCAGTGACCGAGACCCTCGTTTTACTGGAAGGTTTTGGACGGAGCTGTTCAAGATGCTAGGGTCGGACTTGAACTTCTCAACAAGCTTCCATCCCCAAAGCGACGGCCAAACAAAACTCATCAATGCTCTATTGGAGCTCTACTTACGACACTATGTGAGTGCCAACCAACGGGACTGGGCCAAGCTTTTAGATGTTGCACAATTTTCCTACAACTTGCAACAAAGTGAGGCTACCAACAAGAGTCCTTTTGAGATCGTCATGGGACAACAGCCAACAACCCCTCTTTCCCTTGCCACTCGCTATGAAGGGAAGAGCCCTACAGCATTCAAATTTGCTAAGTCATGGCATGAGCAGGCAGAATTAGCCCGGGCATCATTGCACAAAGCGGCGAAGCGCATGAAGAAATGGGCCGACAAGAAGAGGAGGCACGTAGAGTTTAAGGAAGGAGATCTTGTCTTAGTGAAACTTTTACCACAGCAGTTCAAGACATTCAGGAAGGTTCATAAGGGTCTAATACGCAAGTATGAAGGGCCTTTCGAGGTAATCAAGCGTATAGGTAAGGTCTCATATAAACTCCACCTCCCACCCAAATTAAAGATTCATCCAGTCTTCCACGTGAATATGCTCAAACCATACCATGAAGACATGGAAGATCCAGTAAGGGGAGTCTCCCATCGAGCACCTATAGCCGTGGTCACCTCCTTCGACAAAGAGGTTGACGAAATACTAGCGGATCGAGTCATCCGAAGACGAGGCGTGCCAAGCTACAGGGAGTACTTTATCAAATGGAAGGGACTGCCGAACACCGAGGCTAGTTGGGAAACTGAGGAGGCACTTTGGCAATTCAAAGACAGGATCCAACAATACCATGAGGACGCGACGAGGGCGTCGCGAGCATAGGTGGGGGAGAATGTCACGTCCCACCAAGCCACAAAGAGGCCACTCACTTGTCTTGGGCGTTTTTGGGAGAAAACATAGCCCAAAGAAGATTCTAGAAGGGACCAGAGTGATCTACATTGTTCCACAGCATTCCAGGAGGTTCCACCACAGTTTAGAAGCATCCTGAAGAACCTAGGAGGTCCTAGAAGACTCAAGACTGCTCTAGAACTCTCTAGAATACTCTTTACTTGTAAATATCCTCCACACTTTGCTAGAACATTCTAGATAAGAAATACTAGCCGTTAGATTAATGTAATCTAGACCGTCCATTAGTTGGGAGGATGCCTATAAATAGGACCATCCCATTCATTTGTAAACCATCCAAGGAAATCAAGAATCAAAGCCTTTCAAAGTTCTCCTTGTTCTCTCTTGTGTTCCCTTGTGTTCAAGGCAAGAGCGTGAGTGAGTTAGGCTGACTTAGCATCGAGACTGTGCTAAGGCCGCACGAGTAGCTTAGAGAAAGTAAGCTCGTGACAGTATGCTATCCTAAACGGGCCACAATTTTAAAATAAGTGACTTATTTGACGCTTACGAAAAAATTTTAGTTATAGTTTTAATTTTTTAAATGACAAACTACAAAATTTCATTCATATCTTTATATTACTTTACTTTTTAATAACAAGTTATAACTAACTGAAAGCCACGTGGAAGTAATTTTATAGTTAAATATATGTGTGTTAAAGTTATATATATTTTGTTAGTATTTAAATATTTATAAGGATAATTTTTTATATAACGTCTTATATTGAAAGAAAGTACGAATACATTTGAAAAATATTTAAATAAGAAGAATTTATCGTGCATAAGACATCGGCTTAAAGGAAAAAAGAAACAAAAAAAAAGATGGACATACATGATAAATTATTTTAATAGGAGAAAAGCAAAAAAAAAAAAAAAAGGTATTTCACAAAAGTGTATTGTGAAAGGTTTAAGCTGTCAAAAAAAATATTTGTCAAATTATGATTTTAGGAGATGTATGAAGAGGAAAAAGAAAAAAAATAAATTAGAAAAATAAAGGTCAATTAATAAAGCAAAACTATAAAAAGTATTAAAAAAGACAAAAGGACAAAATAAGTAAACCAAAAAATAAGTAAACCAAATTTTGAATAGTGTTTTAGGAAACACATTTATTATATAGTGCATATACATATTAAATGACAAACTACAAAATCTCATTTATACCCTTGCATTATTTTACTTTTTATAATAACTAGTTGAAAGCCACCTGCATTCACGTGAAAACAATTATGTAGTTAAATATATGCATGTAAAGTTATATATATTTTGTTAGTATTTAAATATCTATAAGGTTCATTTTTTATATAATGTTTCATATTGAAAAAAAGTATGAATAAATTTGGAAAATATTTTAATAGGAACAAATAAGGAGAATTTATTATGCCTAAGTTCTTGGCAAACATAAAAAGGAAAAAGAAGCAGAAAAAAAAATGAAGATATATGAAAAAATATATTTTAATATGAGTAACGCAAGGAAAAAAGTACTTCAGAAAAATACATTGTAAAAAGATTAAGCTGTAAAAAAAATTTGGTAAATTATGATTTTTAGGAAGAAAGATGAAGAAGACAAAAAAAAAAGTAGAAAAAAAGTGGAATCAACAAGACAAAACAATAAAAAGTATTGAAAAAACAAAAGGACAAAATACGTCAATCAAATTTTGAATACTGTTTAGGATTTTTGAATACTGTTTAAGAAAAAGAAAATTAATGCCATGCACCAAACAAGCCATATACACTATAAATAAAAGCTTTTGACTTATTTAATCAAATTTAAAGACTATTATAAAATTAAAATGTTATTCTTTATGTGCTATCTAAAAATTGACTAAAAAAGTATGATTTAAATGTTTCTATGATTCTGATGCTCGTTATTCTTTATGTTCTATCTAAACATTGATTAAAAAATCATGATTGAAATGTTCCTATGATTATAAAATTGAAATTGCCTTTTGTACCATAAAATAAGTACTTCTATTTAATCCTATAGAGTTAAAACTTTATTATTCATAAAATAATAAACTTTTCGTCTAAAAAGTAATAAGGTGTTTAGAAGAGTGGTAGGAACTGTTGGTTACAACCACTTTTACTGTAGCATGTGAGAGTTTTAAAATGTAACGATTCTTTTAAATTGTTACTGTAGTATGTGAAAGCTTTACATTATTTTATAACTGAAAAAGTAATTTCTACTACTTATACCAAATAAAGCGTACATTATATCCTAGAGTTTTAATATATTATGAGCAGTGAATTTTAACTTTATAAGATAAAAAAGATTTTTCATAAAAATTCTCACAAAATAAAAAGCAAAAGTTGTCCAAACTGGTCCTTCATTAGGCAAAGGAAAAGCAAGCACTAAAGCGTTGAAAGGACGCAAAGGATTTATTTAGTCATCTAGTTTTAATTGTCACGATTTGTTTATTCTAAATATTTTTAATATTCAATAGATTCAAATCTAAATTTAAATATTAAAATTTTTTTAAATACTTATTTGTTTCTTTTAAAATTTAAATTTTTTGAGTATCAAGAATTTAAGTTTTTAGAGTTTTGCTCCCCTAAACTTTTGATACTTAAATATATCTGTTACAGTAAAAACTGAAATTTCCTCTCTTATATTTGAGAAAAAATTATGACTTTTTTATTTGATATTCAATTGAGATAATTTTTTTTATTATGTTTCTAGTGAAAAGAAGAATAAATTAAGATCTAAATTGTATATTTTTTAAGACCATTAATATTAAGATTTTATTAGATTTGTTAATAAATTAAAAACTATTTTTACTATCTCTTTAAATACAAATTTCAATTTTATTTTATACTCGAGTTAAAGTTAAATACACATCAAATAATAATTCAGACAATAATTTAAATCATTAACTTAAATCTTAATTCAAATTATACTAACTTAAATTAAATCACTAATTTAAATTTATTTACTAAATAGATCCTAAAGTCTGTTTAATAAATATATATTTATTTATAGTTTCAACTATCGTACATGCTGGTACTGTTCTTACCTTAGCACAGAAATACCTTCACGAAGAAGGTAAAAAAAGAAAAAGTTGAAGAGACGAGAGAAAGGACGCAGAAGCCAAAGTGGCCAATGGCAATCAACGACAAGGTACAAACTGAGCTCTTATAATTTCAGTCTTGTAGCCAGAGCATTTTCCATCATTCTTCTTTGTGGGCTTCGAACGTTTGCAAAAAAATTGCATCTCTCTTTCTCATGGCTTACATCCCACCACATAAACGACACTCAAAGGACACAGCGACATCTTCACTGAGTCCAGAAATACTTTCTCCTCTGTTCAAAAGAAATATAAATTTTAGGTCTTCAAGAACCAGTTTTAATGCACAGAGAAGTGGAAAGATTGCTTACGCAGAAAAGTGTATATCCAGGTGGTTCTCTGTTGGTCTGGACGATCGTAATGAGTTTCCAGCTTCTGTTCGTCTCCAACCTGTTTTCTTGGAAACTGTCGAGCCCAAAGTTGGTAAAAAGCCTCTAGCTTTGATCAACAGCGATATAGGTGAATTTCACTAATTGGGTTTCTTTTGCTGATTATGTTTTTATCTTGTTAATTTTGTTTCTGGGTTTCTTCAAAATTTTATTTTATTTTTTGTGATGGTTTTTTTTGGTTTAATCTTGCTTTACAGAAAGTAGCAGAGGGAATTTAGAGAGCTTTTCAAGCAGAAACCCATGGGATTTCATTGCAGCAAATGTGATAGATGATCTACTATCTTCTTTTGAATATGTGAGGAACGAAATGGAGTCTCAGAAACTTGAAGAAGTGAGGCCAATTTTAGTTGCTAGATTTGGCAAAGTTCTTTTTCATGGGTTAGTGTTACTTGTCTATTATTCTTTTTAACTTGTTGTTTATCACACATCATCTTCATAAATGCATAGAATGAACGTATAATTTTGTGTAAAACACTTGAATGCCCATAATAAAACTCACATGGCTAGACGCATAAACCACAAAAAAGAAATTTAGTGTGTGGGAAATGTAATTTTGCTCAGGAGCCCTTCAGTCAAAAAAGAATCAGTCACAAAGGATTTGGCTTATCAAGAGGCACTGAGACGGGTGAAGAGGTCATTTCACACAAATATTCCCAAGTCATATAAGGAATTTGTACTAGAGGAAGGTGCTCCAAATATTGGAGTTGAATTCGAAGAGGAGAGAGACATTTACCATGTAAAGGTACTTCTCATTTCAACATTGGTTTCTGTTGTTATGAATCAACTGCCGTATCAAATTTCTCAAAACATTTTCTTTTTGTCGTGTAGTTGTCCGACACTACAAGACCAGATTCAATAATTTTATGCAAATGTAATGTGATGAAAGAACAAGGAAAGCTACAACTTCACAAGGCAAGTTTCTGCTTCCTAGCCTCTTTTTTTTTCCCTTCACAGAAAAGGTTAACGGAATATGATCAGGAAATTGCAGTCAGAAAACGAGATTTAGAACTCCAAAGCCCCAAGTTTATCTTGTGAATTTAGAATCCATAAACTCTTTCGCTTTACCTTTATGGTCAAATGAAATCCTTTCTTTCTGGTTTTCATGGGTCAATCATTTTGGTAAACCGATTTGAACTGAGAATTTTGGTTTAAAAATTGTAGCGTGTTGAAGCTTTACACTATAGTAATTTTTTGTTTTTTATTATAGCTACTGAGAGCTTTACATCAGTTAGTTCCAACCGACTTACCAAACCACCTAAAAATAGTGAGGCTTACATTGTAATAACTTTTTCTCTAGATTGAACTCAACCAAGTGCGTCACATGGTAATGGACATTTCTTGCCTTGAGAAGAATTTGGACCTGAGGCTGATGCTGTGCAGCAAAAGAATTATAACTGCTCCTACTGTAAGTTCCCGTTGTTTCATTGCACTCGCCAAAACAGGACTCAAAACTTTGGTTTCCTCACCTTTGCGGTCAATAAGGACGCTGCTAACTACTCAATGTCTTGGTACTCTTCCAGGATGATGACATGAAAAGCATTAGAGACTTGATTGATTGTGCTGTTCTAGATTCGGGAGTTAAGGGTGGACTGAGATGGCCCTTGGGGAAGGCAGCTTCTGGAGACAAATTTAGCGTGGTTGGAGCCTGGCACACAATAACTAAATTATATAGGAACCAGTCAATGAGGCTAAAGGTCAGAGATGCCGATCGATTTGATTTCAGGACTTCAACTGGGGAAGATAGTAGGGAGATCACTATAAAGCTGAAAGGTGTAGTTTCAGGACTGAAGGTATGCGTACTTTGTTGGAAATTTATCGAGCAAATTGTACTGTTATCTTCTCTTACCGTAATTTTTTTGTCCTTTAAGATTCATGACGCAAAATTTCTTTCGGTATTCAGGAACAGCAATTTGATGCGAATCTGATCACTGAGATGCTTAAGGATGACTTGAAGGTTTTATGGAACAACTTATTCTGCTGTGAAAGCTTTCTGAAATGACAGTGCATATTGTAACTACTCTTGTTGTGAGTAATGTCACTAATGTTTTTACCCCCTCGTTATTTTCTGTAAAACCTTTGAGTGCATTCTACTAATGTATACATCAAGAGAAATCTGTTCCGGCACCACGAGTGTAGGCGGTTATCTAGCATCGCCGGAATGAGCCATTCATACTATATGAATGAGATGCATACAACTATATCCATATGGCACTGTCTCAAGGCTGTGAAGTTGTGAAGAAAACTGTGTTTACTGGATTGTTGTTAATTCTTTAAAGCAATGCAGGTATTATTTGGTTTCTAAAAAATAATCTAGAATTTTGGATTTTTGGTTTAGTACATTATATTTTAATTTAATTAATTACATTTGGATGATGATTCCGGCCCGGGCGTGACACATCGTTATATGGCCGCATATTTATCTTTCATCCAAGTCCTATTCATCAGATTGTTCACATTCTCATCCCTTGGAATAGGATCAAGGTCTCCCTCTTGTAAAGCCACATCGTGAAGTTCACCATCATTATTAGCTCTTGTATTCTCTGTTTCAATGTAAATATTGGTGATTGTTTGATCAAAGTCATGAGTGGGAATTTGTGTTTGAGAGCAAAAGCCTTCATTAATCAATATATCTTGAGCATCGAGATATTTATCCCCTTCTGTTGCATATTTTGAAAAAAAAAAAAAAAAAAAGGAAAGGTAACCAAGCAAGGGAAAGAGAGAGATTAGTTGAATTCTAAAATGGAAAAAGGAGGAAAAAAAAAAACAAAAGGCTCACTTCCACCAACTAAAACAAGTATTTTTACATTCCCAACCCCCCCTGCAACAGGAACAAGTATTAGGATTGGTGAAACCAAAAACAATTATGATTTAGGGACTTTTTTTTTTTGAATTCCAAAATAGTCATGTTTTTGCAACAATTGAAAGAAAATTAGCGCGTATGATGTAATTATGGTGCATTTTCAGAATGACAAAGAAAGAATAAAAGCAAACAAATCGCTAAAAGGAACACAAAATATTAAGATATCAAAACATATAGTGAGTAACAACTGTCTTTTTTTTCTTCAAAACTCATCCGGCCTCTAGTCAAATTGCTCCCTTGAAAGTAGCAAGTAGCATGTTGTTTTGTGTCAAAAAAAAAAAAAATTTGATCAAGCGAAAACAACGAAATGGACTCGTCTAATTGGACTTGAAGAAATGAATAAACCTCAAGATGGAGCTTTTATTGATTCTTAAGTCAATAAAAGCGTACAAATAATTGCGTCCTCCGACTTATAAGCGTTGAGGTCCTATGAATGAATTACAATAGATTCAATCTACATTTGTCTATTTTGTAACAGGGTGTTTGGGAGAGATAGAAAAAGGAAGAAAAGGGAAACGCTGAAAATGAAATGAAATTGTCTTCACTGCCTCGAAACATTCTGTACGGTATCATTGTGTATTTATACAAGAGATGACCTAAAGGATTTTACAATGATGAAATGACAACTGTTCCAGTCATCCTTGTCCATAAGCTTTCCTGAGGAGTATGCTCACGTGACTTTATGAGCACATGGCATTAGTGAGAGTGCAACATTAATTTCTAATCATTTGCTGATTTAATACTATTCTCTAACAAGGGGAGTAGTTTAAATGATTAGTTTAAATTTACAAATATTGTATGAAAGAATTTTATACTGTTTACAACTATTGATTTAAACTGCTCTTTCAAATACCATTTAACTGTCTAGTTTTGTCCATTCATTTATTTTATACACGCTTCTCTGTCTTTGATCCCTTCCTATAGTTGCGTTGTTCTGTTGCATTGTCTTTCTTACATTGTTTTGGGTGAGTATGTATAAAGATATTTGAGGAATTTCAAACTTACAGCCAAAGGTATTCAAACTTTTCACCTTTTAATTGAGTTGAGTGTGAAATTATTGTTGAATTGCAACCACGATGAGGATAAATTTCGAGAACTAAATAATTTTAGGGTGTTTAGGAGAAGACATTAAACTTTAGTTTGAACCATTTTTTGTTCAAAACACTGTAACTACTAAAAGCTTTACATTATATCTGTTTTTTCCTTACACTATATCTTGAGGGTTTTATATTACAAAGGGTTTAGATTTTAAGTATAAAATATTATTCAAGACCGCCTTAATAAAAATTCTAAAGTCAATGAGAGCCGTTTGGTAGCGTTTTTATTTTGTTTTTTGTTTTTCAAAAAAGTTGAAAATGAGAATATTTTAGAAAATGTGCTAGGATTGTTTTTAAAATTGCGTTTAGTTGTATATGGTGGTATATTTTTGAACACAAATGCTTTTTTAATAAAAAAATTATTAACATATATAAAACTTGAATTTAATTTTTAAAAAGCTAATTATTAATATATTAGTAACTTTTTAATATATCTTAACCAAACCAGTAGGAAGATTTCCTCTTCCTTTGCTCTGACCTCTAGTGAGGCCAGGTTGCTGGCGACGGCCCACCACGATGGACCCAAGCCCCCGCTGTAATGACCAGAAGAATCCAGAAATTAATATGTATGATTAATTAAGGATTTTTCCTTAATTACTCAGCTAAATACTTGAGAAAATATAAGTTTAGAATTTATTAACACACAAATTTGAAGGTCATAATAGCTATAAGACTTTAGAAATAAATAATTCTGTAAATGTACAAAATTATGTGCTTTATTGATGGAACATATAACAATGTAATGTTAAAATTATTTAATGTGCTAAACAAAAAGTTTATGATTTATTAATTTCATGCATAAGCCAAAAAGATGATGTTATCTGGCAAAAAAATAAAATTTCCAACTTACTATAATGATGTAGAAAATTCCTATATGATATTAGTTCAGTAAAAGAAACCCATATCAATAGTGATCATGAGCTCCATATCATGATTCAGAAAATGGTGAGCACTAAGTCCAAGTATGCAAGATTTATGACAATTTTACTAAAATTGATCTCAAAATTTAAGGAGATCATAAAGTAAGAAAAGATTTTCAAAAAAATTATAAAGATCATTGGAAGTTCAAGAATTCTAATGTTTTAAATGTGTATAGTTAGTTGTTGTACACATTTATAATTACATAAGGTTTATTATTATTATTGTAATAATAATAATATCAGTTGTTAAAATAATAGTAAATAAGAAGAAGAAGAAGAAGAGCATTGATAGAGTCCACAAACTCTGATCTATTGGTAAGAAGTGGATCCATAAATGGCTCTTTAAGAGGAACAGTTCAGGTTACACCGTAAAGCTTGAAAGCTAAGTTCATAAATTGAATTAAATTGACTTACAGATAGTCAATTTAATTTATAAAACTATTTTAAATTAAGCCTATTATTTTTATGACAAAATTTGAAGCTTAAAATATGAAAATTTTTAATGAAAAATATATGTTTCAAATTGTAATTTTTAAAAGTTTAAAAAGTAAATATATATATATATATATATATATATATACATATTGAGCAAAGTTTTAAATACATATTATGTTTCCTAGAATTCATATACATATATATATACATATACATACATATATAAATATGTATACAGTTGAAGGCAATTGTATCAAAGTTATTGTTTTAAAATAAGATCAAGAAATTAAATTTTAAGTTTTGATCTAAGTTCTTAAATACAAAATATTATTTTTGGCAAATAAATACATATATAGTGAAACTAGTGAATCAACAATTTTAAAGACAATATTATCAATGTTTATGATGTCAGAATAATCCATATAGTATGGATAAATTTATGAAAATAATTTTTATGTCAATATGAATATTTTAGTAATGCAATAATACAATAAGAGAATTAGAAATTTATGTGATTATCTTTAGAGTACAAATAAATTACAGTTTTTAAAAATACAATTATGTTTACAGAAATTTAAAGTTATGGATCAAATTTGATCTACCCGATACTACACAGTTTAGACTGTGTAGACCACAAAATGGTCTATAAATACATGAAAAAAAAGAATGCAGCAAAAAAAAAAAATTTTGGCCAATCAAATCAGCTCTTCCTTCTCTCTCTACTTTCTTTCTTTATAGTTTCTCTCTCCTCAAACTTAGTCCAAGATCCGGCCTCCATTTTTGATACCTCCCACACCAATGGAAAGCTCTTATCGAGCTGAGTCCAACAGTATGTCATGCCGCCCACAACACCGCTAGAGGAAGCCACACGCACCAGTTAAAGCCGCAAAAACATGCTACTTTTTTGACGTGATTTCTCTTCCGTCCGACCACCGATTGACACAATCTTGGTGTCCACAGACTCAGATCGACGAGAGGAAAAAGAAGGTACCAACCTTTCAGCTCGATTTTAGCTAGAGTGAAACGATGGAACTGGCCCATCTTCGCCACCGTGCCACCATCTGATCTTGCTGTCGCCGACGACGGTGAAGCACATCGCCCACGTCATTCGATTCAGAACTCCATGGTGATGAAAATGCCTCGCCGAATTGCACCCTTGCTTGGCCGCACACTGAAGTTCCATAGCTACCATCGTGGAGCCACTGGGAAATCACGACTTTGGCTGTTCCACCATCGTTGAGTCAAATGGGTGATCAGAGGGGGACGGGGAAGATTTTCCCCCGTTCAATTTCATGACCCAACTAACTCTCACCGGAGTTTGGAGTCCAACATTGTCAACCATTGCAACAGCCATTGACGCCGCCGTTCTTGATCCCATAACCCCAAATTGATTGGGGAAAAAGACTCAGAGGATCACGAAGAGACTAATCCCCCAACCAATTTCATGGAAACTCTGTCGAAGGACCATGATCGATCTCCGTGTTTGTGCGCCGCTGCGAGGAAGGCCGATCATGATGTTCTCGGCTGCCTCACCCTAAATTGGACGAGGGGAAATGTCCAGGCCTGCATGATGAAGCTTCCCGACACTTGAATTTCGAGGAAGCGCCGCGAGAAGGCGGAGCCACCGTTTCATGCAATGTCAAGCAGCTCCATGTTAGGGGAAATGCTCAGAGTGACCTGGGGAGCAAAAGCCCTCGGTCAATTTCGGAGCACGAATGCCAGAAGACCGATATTGGAACCTACTAACTTACACCATCAACGGTAGCCCCGATCTACATGGTTAGAGGTCAAATTGAGCCAAATTAAGGTGACCATTGAACTCAAAAAGGTCAAATTAAGGGAGGTAGGCCCGAGCCCAGCCTTCAACGGAGCCCAATTGATGCCGGTCAATGGCTACTTCAGGTTTTTGTGATCCGGACCTTCGATCAATGATCCGAGACCATCTTCTGACTCATTTTGACGCTCTAAATGCGATGGTGCCCTCCGTTCAAGGTAATTCCACTCCAATAAAAATCATCCGGTACCAATTTTACACAGATCGAGGTAACTTAGACCACGGTAACAGAGTCCAGAATGATGTTTTCAACAATAATAAATCTCCATGAATCATTCCTAGCCATCCACAGTCGCTTGAAGAGCACTGTAGAGGACGTTTCGTAGACTTTGAATACAACAAAATACAACTAGAGCCGCTTAGCTCGGAGTCTAGGTAAGTAGGAATCTCGCCTATAGTATGAATAGTCTTGAAAATAAATTGATTTAAATATTTTCATAAAAATTTACGAAAGTGCATGATCAATGATTTTTACATTGTTTTATATTATGATATGTTATGTTATGACATGACGTGAGATGCCATGATGATGATGATATGATTAATGAGTGATGTATGTAATATCTAAATTATATTGTTTAATCACCTTTAATTAAGTATGATTATGATTTATGATTCATGATTTATAAAATTGTGATGTCATGTAGTGATAAGTCATACTGTATACACACAATAAGATAAGTGAAACTTATAAGACAAGTTAAGGGTGTCGTACCAACTTCTTGACCCACGGGGAGGCTCCATGTTAAAGTAATGAATGATCTTGGTGTCGTTGAGACCTCACGAACCCTAACTTCCCAAGACTCGCGCGCAACTAGTACGATCACTCGGGCTCAAAGTAAGAAGATAAGATACAGTTTAAATAATTAAGTACGAACCAAGTTGATAAGCAAGCATAATATGTTCATGCATATTTTTAATTAAATGATTTTTAATTATGTTTTACGAGACTAATTTCCTACTTACTGAGCGAAAGCTCATTTAAGTATGTTTCATGCTATAGGTAAGAAACTTGTAAACGGTACTTGATGAGCAGTGGTGAGCGGCAGACGAATTGTGAAGATGGGAATGGATACCGCACATGTAATATAATATTTTCGTATTATTATTTTATGAATTTATGCATGTCTTATTTTACGAAATTACGTGCGTTTAAACTTTACAAAAAATTATGTGCATATGACTAAGTAAATAAAGTTCATAATCATGTTTTGAAAACCGAGATTATGATTACGCAACCTTGGTATAGAGAATTTTAAGATTTAAAAATGTTGCAATGAACAATGCAACATAAGTGTGAAGTTTTTAAGTAAGAAAGTTTTATGCTTATTTAAAAGGAAATGCCCATATGAGTTTTACGCTAAAATAAGAAATGATTTTTATGAATATGTTTGATGAATTTATTTTTATAAAGTTTAAGTGAATATGTTTGAAATTATTATTATGATAAGTTTTAAAAGAGTTAAACTTTTAAGAAACTGATATATTATCTTTAAGATATTAAATTATAGTAATGTGTATATATATATATATATATATATATATATATATATAATTCTTTTAAAGGAGTTTTAAAGAGCATCTAATGTGATCTTTATCTATCATTTAATTTAGTTTTGTTTTTGAATTAGCCATATTTAAATTACGGAACGTTTTGAGGAAAGAAATTCATAAATCATTATCTTTATGTTTGAAAGAAAGATTTTAAAGGATTTTCGTTGTTTCGTGTTTTAAGAGATTAATGTTACGCAGTATGCAAATGTTAAGTTTTGTTAATGATGATTTTGTTAAAACGTGATTACTATCACTATGTTATTATCATGTTTTTTTTTTTTTTTAGAAATTAAGGTTATTATGTTAAACTTACAAAATTAAATTTGAGAAATGATTAATATTTCTTTCAAGGTTTTATGATGAGAATTCTTTATCATAAGAATTCATTGTTATTAAGTTTTGGGAAACAACTACTATTTCCTTTAAAGTTTCATGTCAAGGATTCCTAAACGAGAATCCATTTAAAAAAAAATTTATTCCAAAATTTATCTACTTCATTCATAAGTATGTTTAAGTTCATGATCATGTTAAGTTAAGTAACGATCACGTAGGGAGGGTTGTTACACTAGCCTCCCCCCCTGACGAAACCCAGTCCCACCTCGATCAGCCCAGCCCCAACCCTAATGAACCTAGACACCCTCGACGGCCTAGCCCTCCGCAACCCCCCCACCTCCCACAACCATCCCTATCCCATGCCGACGAACTTAGCCCCGCAACCATCCCTATCCTATGACGACGAACTTAGCCTCACCCTGACTAGCCTAGCCCCACTCCCAGGGGCGAGCTTCCCTTCCCATTGAGATCTTCGCGGAGATTTTCGTCGAGAGCCCCCTCCTATCACGAGATTCCTGTCACGTCGGTGCTAGGTGGGTCGTTAAGGTCGTCGTCAAGGGATGTGCGGCGCTTGTAGAGGATCGGTTGGGTGGAGGAGGAGGAAGAGTTGAGGGATGGGGGGTAGGTGCTGGATTTTGGTTTTGTTGAAGAAAAAAGAAGGAAAAAAAAAAAAGAAAACAATTATAATTCATTTTCAATTTTCATACAAATTTGGAGAGTTTTGAGAAACGTTTTTGTTTTTGGTCAAAAACTTAACAAAAGATGTTTCTACATTGGTTTTTATTTTTTTGTATTTTTCAAAACAGCAAAAATATTTAATATATATAGTATTTGAAAGAAAAGTTAAAAATTTATGGTTTTATTAATATATTATAATATATAAAAGTTTTGTTGTAATAAACCTTTATTTTTTAATATAATATATAAGACTTTATATTGTTTTAGGTGGAATCTCAACCAAGGGTGTCTTAGGGCCTGTTTGTTTTATAGTTTGAATCACGGTTTGAATCATTTTGCTATAGTATTTTATTTTATAAAAATTTAAATCTTTATTTAAATATTTTACTTAAATACTCAAACCAAACATGCCCTAATAATTTCTCGGAATCCTTCTCTGATACAATTAATAAAAGGTTTAAGACTAAGGCAGAGCATTTACAAGAGTGGGCCATTACTGTTCTCTAGCCAGGCTGAGATAAAAAGGGAACACAAAAATCATTACTCTTCTCTGGCAAGGATGAGACCACGAGTCACATTCATGCCTTCTTAAAAAAGGAAACAAAAAAAATCATCTCTCTTCTCTAGCAAGGGTGAGTCCACGAGTCAAATTCCTGCCTTCTTAAAAAAGGTAGAAAAAAGTGCCCATTATATAAATGAGAACAAACTGCAGATTTTTCATCATTCTTGGTGTGATCTGAAATTTGCCTAAAAAAAAAAAGAGAAAAAAAATTGCAATTCTCTTTCACATGGCTTACATTCCACCTCATAAACGACACTCAAAGGGCGCAGAAGCGTCTTCACTGACTCCAGAGCTGATTTCTCCTCTGTTCAGAAAAAATCTGATATTCAGGCCATCAAGACCTAATTTTTTTGCTACAACATTAAGACCTAATTTTAGTGCACATAGAGGTGGAAAGATTGTTTATGCAGAAAACTCTGTATCCAGGTGGTTCTCTGTTGGTTTGGACGATCGTGATCAGTTTCCAGCTTCTGTTAATCTCCAACCTGTTTCCTTGGAATCTGTCCAGCGCAAAGTTGGTGAAAAGCCTCTAGCTTTGATCAACGGCGATATAGGTGAACTTCACTAATTGGATTTCTTCTGCTGATTATGTTTCTATCTTGTTAATTTTGTTTCTGGGTTCTTAAAATTTTTACTTGTTTTTAATTATTTTTTATCTTGCTTTACAGAAAGTAATGGAGGGAATTTAGAGAGCTTTTCAAGTAGAAAGCCATGGGATTTCATAGCAGAAAATGTTAAGGAAGATCTGCTTTCTTCTTTTGAAAACGTGAGGAACGAAATGGAGTCTCAGAAACTTGAAGAAGTGAGGCCAACTTTAGTTGCTCGATTTGGCAAAGTTCTTTTTCGTGGGTTAGTGTTAATGTCTATTTTTATTACTTTTTTTTTTTTTTTAGCTTTTTTAGCTTTTTTTTTTTTAATATTTCATTATATGTTATTATGTCCGTTATATGCATATAATGAATATATTATTTTGGGTAAAACACTTGAATGCCCTTACCAGAACTATGGTTGGACCTCACTGGAGGAATTTAATGAGTGAGAAATGTATAATTTTTTCAGGAGCCCTTCAGTTAAGCCAGAATCAGAGACAAAGGATTTGGCTTATGAAGAGGCGCTGAGACAGGTGAGGAGGTCATTTCACACAAACATTCCCAAGTCATATATGGAATTTATACTAGAAGAGGGTTCCCAAAAGATTGGAGTTGACTTTGAGCAGGAGAGAGACGTTTACCATGTAAAGGTACTTCTTATTTCAACACTGGTTTTCACTTTCCCTTTATTGTTAATTAACTGCCTTATCAAATTTCTCAACATTTTCTTTTTCTGGAGTAGTTGTCCGATACCACAAGACCAGATTCAACTATTTCTTGTAAATGTAGTGTGATGAAAGAACATAATAAGCTTCAATTGCACAAGGTACGTTTTTGCTTCCCACTTGCCTTACTAGTGAACATGCATGGCACCTCAAGATGATGCTTGTATAGCATTGATTTAAGCTCAATTTATTTTTGGGACAATCTTGAATATGATGTGAAAACTGCAACTAGAAAACATGTTGATAAGATTTAGTATTCGAACTTAAATCTTTTCTTTCTGGTTTTGATATGGCATGTTTAGTGAGGCTTACAATGAAATAATTTTTTCTCTAGATTGAACTCAACCAAGTGCGCCACATGGTCATGGACGTATCTTGCCTTGAAAAGAATTTGGATCTGAGGCTGATGTTATGCACCAAAAAAATTATAACTGCTCCTACTGTAAGTTCCCTTTGTTTCATTGCAGACACCAAAATAGGATTCAAAACTTTGGTTTCTTTACCTTTGATATCAAGAATGACGTTGTTAAGTACTAAATATGTTGGTGCTCTTCCAGGATGATGACATGAAATGCATTAGAGACTTGATTGATTCTGCTGTTCTAGATTCCGGAGTCAAGGGAGGACTGAGATGGCCCTTGGGGAAGACAAATTCTGGAGATAAATTTAGTGTAGTTGGAGTCTGGCACACAATAACTAAATCATATAAGAACCCGTTAATGAGGCTAAAGGTCAGAAATGCCGATCGTTTTGATTTTAGGACTTCAACTGGGGAAGATGCTAGAGAGATCATTGTAAAGTTGAAAAGGGTAGTTTCAGAATTGAAGGTATGCATATTCTGTGAGAAAAAATAAATCTTTGAGCAATCATAGGTTCTGTTAGCTTTCTCTCTGCATAGGTTGTTCGTTTTTTATGATTAATAACTCAAAAATTTCTTCTGGTATTCAGGAACCGCAGTTTGATGTGAATCTGACAACTGAGATGCTTAAGGACGACTTGAGGGTTTTATGGAACAACTTTTTCTGCTGCGAAAACTTTTTGAAATGACATTGCATGTCATATACCACATTCTCGTTGGGAGCGATGTAAATTAGACCTTTGAACTCTTGTCTGATTTTGTGGTCCACAAAATCAGTACTTGTGTTCACTTTTGCTATTATAGTATGAGTGCAGTCTACTAATGTATGCTTTAAGAGAAATGTGTTTTAGCATTTAGTTTGAACTTAAACATTGTAGCATATGAAAGTTTTATATTTTTGCTATTATAGTATGAGTGCAGTCTACTAGTGTATGCTTTAAGAGAAATGTGTTTTAGCACTTAGTTTGAACTTAAACATTGTAGCATATGAAAGTTTTGTAGCATATGAAAGTTTTATATTATAGCTTACTTTTTTTTTACACTATAACATGTGAGAACTTTACACACTTTACACTGTTTACAGTTCAAACTCATGAGTTTGAAATTATTTGCCTAACATGTATTAAATATAACCCACTTAAAGCAAATCTTGTAACCTGGTTGTATTTTGTAGCAGCATGGAATGGGCAATTTAAACTATTTAAAGGAGATGCATATGCTGAATTTAGCCATCTTGAAAGTGCTTTTCAGGGTACTCTCTACACAACTCACCCTCTCTGACCATTCACAAATAGGAAGTTTTCAGTATTTACATCAAGTGGTTCTTCTTAAGTGTTGGGCTACTTCTAATTTACATCCTTTTGTTTGTTTAAGAAGGCGTACAGATCTAACTCTTCTGCGGCAATATGCAAACGACGCACCGATCAAAAAGAAACCCCCATGTTGGTTCAACTATGGCAATTAAGTTGTCACTTGTCAAACTGGAATCACTTCCGCTGGTGATGCAACGGTTGATGAAGTACCCGGCTCCTGCTTTGTCTTCTTCATTTTCTGAAATTCATATATAATAAACAAAAAAGAAAACAAACAGTCACTGCAACATTTCCATCAAATCATGCACGCAATAGTGTTAATGGCGTTAGAAGTTCCTGATCTATTTAGCGAGTGATATGTAGTTCAAAATAACCAAACCTTGTAAGCATCGGTGTTCATCCAAGCCTTGTCCATCTCAAAAAAGACCATATCAATATTTGGGCGGTCTTGGCTTGTTTTGGCAACGCAGAGGACAGCAATCTCAAGGATGGACTTGAAATCAGCCTTGTTAACCTTCCCTTTGAGCCTTGGATCCTCAAAATCCTGTATTGGACGATTGCCCAAACTCGTATCCTTTGCCTGCACAAATTTGGATAACACAATATCAATCAATATACGTTCTGTTTCTCAGTTTCTTCACAAACAACACAAGATTTGATTAATAAAGTGCAATAAATTAATTAGTTAATTAATTAATTAAATTTTTACCTTCCTCGTCAAATGGTCTCTAGCATCAAGATTCATGTCAATAACCTTCTGTCCTGACAAAATCTGCAGAGTAACAATCCCAAAACTATAGATGTCACTTGCAGAAGTTAACTTGGCGTTGCTCGCATACTCAGGGTCCATGTAACCTATGGTTCCTCTAACATCAGTGAACACTTTGCTTTCCTCCATGATCTTTGCCAACCCAAAATCCGAGAGCTTCGGCTCCAAAGTCTCTGTTAAAAGGATGTTGGTAAGCTTGATATCTCTGTGAACAATACAACCTCCCATGAAATGGTGGAGATATTTCAATGCATACGCGCAGTCTCTTAGAATCCTTACTCTTTTATCCCAGTTCAAAACAGTGTCTTTTTCTGGATTAGAGACAAAATATAAACAATATTAAATTAAGAGAACTATGCTCAGTATTCCTAACAAAAACACGATCTAAAAAATGAGACATACTTAACAGATGTTGGGCAAGATTGCCTCCTGCGCAGTACTCGTAGACGAGATAATGGCAATTGTCTTCCATGCAGAAACCAAAGAGGGAAACCAGGTTAGGGTGTCGAATCCTCGAAAGGCCTTCGACTTCGCGCCTAAAAGAGTCAGCCTGGCTGTTCTGGTTCAACCTCTTGATGGCCACCTCTTGGCCGCTGGGCAAAATTCCTTTAAAAACATGCCCTGCACTTCCTCTTCCCAGAATTTCACCCCCATTGTTAATGGCGTTCACAATCTCTTCCTCGGAGAATCTATACAAACAAGACCAGGAATTCTTGTACTCTTTTGATTTATTTTTACCCCCTTTCTGATCAGACTTCTTCTTGGTCACGTATTTTACCAGCACAATTATCAACATTAATGCCATAACGGCTATGAGGATTGCTAATAGTGCCCGTGCCAAAGCATCTGCACATAATATATCAAGCTAAAGAATTTTAGAGGCTACATAATTAAGCCTTACATGTAGCTAATGGCCAAGCCAAAATTTTTTACATGAGGGCATAACTATAAATTTTAAAAACTTATAGTTACAAACCAAAATTTTAAACTTTGAGAGCAGTTTACTTACTTTTGATCTTGATATAACCTGGATCTGTGAGCAAACAGAAAAATAAGATTATAATCCAGTTTATATAGAAAGCAGAATAGTCCTTAGCAAAAAGAACGCAAAAGAGTACAAAAATTATAGATTGACAGTCCTACTTTACTCAATAATATGACTTCAATTGCTATTGATGGTGAAAAAATAGGATAAATCTCACATGTGATTCTCAAACGTTCCAATATTTTGCATGTTAAATTTTGAAGACTCCTATTTTTCTTCATGAATTTTAAATTTGTCTCAGTTAGCCCCTTCTATTAGAATTTTCATTAGCAACGTGAAAAAAGAAAGGAGTTAGTCTCACTGAAATCCTCCCCTCCCTTTTTCAAAAATTATAGGAAACATTACTTTTTAAAAACTAATCATAGTAAATGTCAAGTTTTAAAAATATTTGTAGTAAATATCATATGTATTATGTAAATAATTTATCTATGCTTTGTTTATAATGTAAATAATTCTTATTTACACAATAAATGAATTTATGGTACAAATAATGTTTATCTTCTTACTTATGATGTAAATATTTCTTATTTGTATAATAAATAAGTTGTTTATATTGTAAATTTAACATTTGCTATAAATGTTTTTTAAACCTGATATTTACTTTAAAAAGTTTCAAAAATCTCCCAATTATTTTATTAAAATTTATGCTGAAAAACAAACAAAAGAAAGACTACATTACCTTACTTAATCCCCTCATTTCAATATGTTTTTAACAGGAATAGCTCAAGAGGCAAATTTAAGAATTTTTAAAGTTCTGGCTATAAAGTAAGAATAACCCCCGAAAAAAATTATTTTCTGAAAATGTAAATAGTACAAATAACTTTTGCTTACCAAGATCTCTTAACAGAGTCAAACACTCAAAGAGATCATCATTGAGGAAGCGATCGTCCAAGCTCTCCGACGCAACAGAAACAACAGCAGCCACGCTACAAAAGAACTTTTCACTTTTTGAATTGTCGCTGCCGCCTCGCATCATGAGCTCATCCCTCAGCTTCGCCAACGCCATCGTGCAATTTTTGCAAGCGTCGTCAAAATTTCCGAATCCAGAGCTGCAGGCCTTTCTGGCATCCGGGTATGAAATCTGTTTCTTGATGCCCTCTAAAGTTAAGTTGAAGCCTGAGTCACTGCTGTAGAATAAGCTGCCGAAGCCGCAGGCCTCCGCCGAAACTGAAGGTTGCCGGACAAAGGGGCCACGGCAGCTTTCCCAGAGTTCTTGCTTAAGGAAAATGGTGGAGCTCGGCGTGTTGTGAACGCGCCGGGCTAGGGCTCGGGACAGGGCGGTGAGAGCTTTTTGACAGCAGAGGGTTGTGCGGAGGCTGCTCCACAGCTTGATTCTCTGTTGGCTTCCCATGCATTCTCCGCTTGGTTGGTATGGGTAAGTGCTGAAGTTCAAGGTGCAACTTCCTGCATATGCATGGAATGCAATCACTACGTGCAAAAGTGTCTTTGTGCGCCAAAGGACCATGTTTGCCCCATTATATATAATAATGAAAAATGAAAAGTGTAACATCAATATTGAGAGTAACACTAAATTGAAAAAACACAATATCAATATATTTAATCATCTAATGTTAAGATGAATAAATAAGTTGTACCATTCATTTTTTCAGGAGTGAAGGTGGGCAAATAAAAAGACGAGGAATTTTAGAAAAGACGAAAGAAAATTTAACGGGAGTTAAATACAATTTTAAGAGGGATGAAACACTAATTTTATTAATTTTATATATAAAATTTTTAAAAAAATTCAGGAACGGTAGTCAATCTTAACCCGTGAGTAGCTCTGTTTGTGATTATTTCTATATGTTTAATTTAGTTACTCTATCATTGTAAAACATTTCTAAAGGGTGCTATCTTAAATATATGATACGTAATACTTCTCACTTTTATATGTTGTAAGTTATGATGTTTAGAAGGCTATTTATCAATTCAGAAACCGGGACAATTACGTACGCTTGGAAATCAGAGAAGAATATTGCAGTGATAAGTATGATCATTTCCTATATTAAGAACTTATTTTTAACTGAAAAAATATAAAAAAGAAAAAGAAAAATAATTTAATAATATACCGTTTACTAAGACAGGTTCTTTTGAGGGATCAGGAGAGTCCTGTGAAGAACAGTGGCTGAAAAAGGTCGCAGCCCAGAAGATTAATAAGGTTGCTGTGAAAAAACTCATGTTCTCTGCTTTCATATCTACTACAACTAAAAATCTTGACGGCTAATTCAGTTATAAAATGGCCTACTATAGGCCATGAGAAAGAAAAATATTCTGCTGATAATGTTGTGATCACAGAGTGATCGATGCCTTTAAAGAAACTTGAATATGACATGGGAATTAGCAATTGACCTAAATTTTTCATACAAGCTAGGAAGTGGAGAGGTTAATATATAAAACCCAAATTCCTTGTATTAATCGAAATATTAGACGTATGATTCTTTGTCTGCTTATTGTGATTACAGCTTTCGTCCTTGTTAATATCCTTCGCCCAGTAATTGTAAAATTACATCTAACGCTAGATATATCTACAACTCTTAGCATTTTCCGCTATCTTCTTCTATATTTATTTATATTTAAGCTCCGCTGTCTTAATTGGATGCTAGAAAATTGTTACCACCGTCCTCTATATATCTTGATTCGATTGGTCGCCTCAATTTACAAAAACTTCATGAGCTCTAATTTATTAACAAATGTATAAAACAGCAAAAGCAAACAGGTATTATATATCTTTCCTTGTGGGGGACAGGTGGTTGCATCATGGGCTTTGTTTGAAAATATAATTAAAACTTATTAGTTTCAACTGCTACAGTATTTTAGTTTTAACTATATAGTTTAAACTCATAATTTAACAGTAAATTTGTATTTAATTCCATAATAAAGTGTAGAGTGTAAAAAACGTCCCTAGCTTCTTCTCTTTTTTTTTGTTTAAAAAAAGTTAAATGAAAGTAGAATTCTAAAAAATGACAAAACTAATGAGCGAATGGACTGAATATGTTGAATTTGAGCTTGTTTAATGGGAGAGAGGAGTGAGTGGATTAGTGGAAACGAAATGCTGGAATTGAATGACGGATTCCAAATTAATAAAAGAACTCTAATCTTATACAAAGAGATAAGAGTAGAGAATAAGAGAAAACTCATATTCGCCCTTTTTTATTGTTCTTACCAAGATTTTATTTCTTTTTTCCTTTCTATTTTTGTTCCTAAAGTTGATGTCGTTGTTAGAGAAAACTAGGTGGTGTACCACTTTTGTAATACCCAACGTTTTGAGGTGGTAGTTTATTTTAAGAATTTGAATCGTTAGTTTATTTTTTATGTTGATCTAGAAGTGTCATTGTATCCCATAATCTTATTATCATGTATATACATTCATTTATGTTAGTAAATATGATTGGTTTTTATTTCTATACGTACTGTTGTTATTTTCTATTATCATTAAGCATAATTT